>OZ024827.1:50899538-51543533 GCA_964016985.1 Anodontia alba | reverse complement strand
TAACTTATACTTTTTCACCTTTTCTTATTAATGATCCATTCATCATGGAACAGAAAATGCATATTCTCCTTTTGTATGTGTGCGTGTGATCACAGTATGATCTATTATAATTATGATTTGATGAGAGACGAATTCATATAAGTCGCAAGGCTTTTTTCGAATCCGAAAACAATGACAAGACACAACGGCACAGTCGCAATAACCGACTTCTAAACGAACATTAAGACACAACACATGAAAACAAAATAGGGCAGTCTGATAGAGAGTGACCACAATGCTACATTTTATAAAACCTTGGACCCGCATCAGAAAATTCGCCTTTTTTACGTTTTTTTTTTTTTTTTTTTTTTTACGTAAACAGGCAATCTTTTTTACGTTTATTTGAATGAATAGCAGTATAAACCACTGGGGGTTGAGGTGTGTGTGTCTGTGTGGCGGGGGGGGGGGGGCTGGGGGGAGGCAGGGGGGGGGGGCGGGGGAAGCAGAGAGAAGGGATGTTTACTCAATCAAACCTTGCACTTATTTCTCATGCAGCTGCAAACTACCAAAATAGGTTCGGTACGCATCTGGTCCTCTACCTCATCAGTGAAGTATCATATTAAAACAAACATAATGCTCCAAACTACAATGATACAAAGTAGATGACCCAAAGGCAATCTGAAGCAAAAGAAATATACAAGTTGATCCACAATATACACGAACAAAGACATCGGTAACATCGGTAACAAGGAACCAACCTTCTAAAGCAGGTTGAGGAAGGAGTCGTCATATAGTCTGATGCCCAACTCACAATCGTGCAATTAAACCGGGAAGCAAAGTTATCAACCGTAAATGGGTTGACAGACATACCTGCAATTTGTCACATAAGATGTTGTAACATATCCGATTGTAACGACTGTAAATCTGTTCCGAAAAATCCGTATTCCTAAAAAGCCTTCGGAATAAATACTAAGTGGTCATACAAGTAAATGATCTACATATCGAGAAGTTCAGTTTAATGCTTAAATAAGATCACCACTTGCATCATTCGACGACGTGAATGTGTTCAAGTATCACACGAACTAAGACTAGGAGAAGTAGGCTACGGCTGGAAAAGACCCGAATGAGCTACTTGGACGTTTTGCAAGCGGATTTTGTTATATACAAAATCATTCAAGAAAACAATGCATCTAACTTCAATAAAATTTATTGTATAGAAACAGTAAAAAACAGCGACGGGCACAGAATTGATATGTGTGATACCTTGAGGAAAGTTTATACAACAGAATGAAAGACGCAAGACGTTTTAAGAACAACGTTCAGGAATCATTTTGAATATAACGAAAAAAGTTTCTCTGGAGGACTGTTTCCATCTGTTCAACCGAAGTCTGTCAGATTTAAGTGAAGTTTTGATGTACATTAAAACCATCAATAAACTTTACTTGGTGTTTGGCGCTTGACGTGGATCTGATTGTATCAGTTCCTTAGTTCTCTTATTTACATGTGATGCCAAACAGACAAATCTGTCATGTCTTAGCATCACAGTAAACAAAAAAGGCAGGGAACACAGAGACTGATATCTTGTAGAAATATAGGAAAGGACACAATCGCGGGAATACAGCATATAACCCACTAGATAAGGGTTGAATGACATGAAAAATAAATACAAGAGAGCATCTCATTTAAAACAGAACTACGAAACGACACAGTTGCAGAGACATACTTCCTTGGAATGATCAACAGTGAAAGAACCTTGTTTTACTAACACCCAACCCACTCTTAGTTCTTAAGCCTTATTTCCAAAGAGAAGACAGACAAGTAAACAAACATAACAAGATAACAAGAGGGCCAGAGGGCCCTGATTCGCTCACCTGATAGTCATTATCTCCAGTATTTTCTAAAAGACTATGGTTTCTCTTCATAGAACTATGTATGTTTAAAATTTGTTGAAAATGAACGTTTTCAGCTGACAGGCTGGAGGTTTAAGAACTGTGTTATACAGGCCTTGGGAGGAATATGATGGTGCTTGGATTTCCGATCAAAACGATTTTAGCTATTTTTGATCTACAAGTCACCCCAATGCTTCCTACCATGTTTCCATCAAATGGCCTTTCGCTTCAGGAGAAGAAGCGAATAGATTTTCAGGCTGGAGGTTTAAGAACTGTGTTATACAGGCCTAAGGAGGAATATGATGGTGCTTGGATTTCCGATCAAAACAATTTTAGCTATTTTTGATCTGTAAGTCACCCCGATGCTTCCTACCAAGTTTCAAGTCAATAAGCCTTTCAGTTTAGGAGAAGAAGCGAAAAATAGATTCTTAAGATGGCCGCCAGGCGGCCATTTTGGATTTCTGATCAGAACGATTTTATCTATTTTTGATCTACAAGTCCCCCCATGCTTCCTACCAAGTTTCGAGTCAATTGGTCTTTCAGTTCAGGAGAAGAAGCGAAAAATAGATTTTCAAGATGGCCGCCATGGCGGCCATCTTGGATTTCTGGTCAGAACGATCTTAGCTATTTTTGATCTACAAGTCACCCCCATGCTTCCTACAAAGTTTCGAGTCACAATTGGCCTATCAGTTCAGGAGAAGAAGCGAAAACTATATTTGCGGCCATCTGGGATTTCCGAGCAGAACGATTTTAGCTATTTTTGATCTACAAGTCATCCCGATACTTCCTACTAAGTTTCAAGTCAATTGGCCCTTCGGTTCAGGAGATGAAGCGAAAAATATATCATCAAGATGGCGGCCATCTTACATTTCCGATAGGGACGATTTTAGCTATTTTTGATTTACAAGTCACCCCGATGCTTCCTGCCAAGTTTAAAGTCAATAAGCCTTCCGGTTCAGGAGAACAAGTGAAAAAAATATTTTCAAGATGGCCGCCATGCGGCTATCTTGGATTTCCGATCGGAACGATTTTAGCTATTTTTGATCTACAAGTCACCCCGATGCTTTCTACCAAGTTTAGAGTCAATTGGCCCTTCGGTTCAGGAGAAGAAGCGAAAAATAGAATTTCAAGATGGCGGCCATGGCGGCCATCTTGGATTTCCGATCGGAACAATTTTAGCTATTTTTTGATCTACAATTCACCCCAATGCTTCCTACCAAGTATCGAGTCAACTGGCCCAGGGTGTAGGGGGAGTAGGCTTTTAAATCAATTGTTGGCGCCGCACGACGGACGACGCACGACGGACGACGGACATTGACTGACCACAATAGTTCCCCATGGCACTTCGTGCTCAGGTGAGCTAAAAACAAAACGAGCCGCTGTAGGATGTTGTTACAATGTTAACACGGATATATATGAAAGTACATGAAAATGTATAATGAAGGACAAAACTCTACAGTCAAGCGAGGCGACTATTACGTCCCTTTTATCTTGAATATGTTTTATATGAACATTAACATGAAAATAAGTGTGTTTTTTTTTTTTGTTTTTTTGTTTTTTATTTATTTTGTTGTTTTTTTTTTTTTTACTGCGCGATTTAATTATTTACAGTTGTAAGTGAAGTGTTGGTAAGGATAGCATTTTTTTTTATCTTAAAAGAGTAAGTGCACTTCAGCATTTAAGTGTGTGTATACGGCAGTCACATGTCAAGCTGGTGATTGGGGTATGTTCTATTTTAATGTACATGGTTTGAAATGTTAAAATTATGTGAGCTGGGTTAACCCAGTTTCCGTGATTAATATCTTCACAGTTCTAGCATAGATTTTGGCATACGGCAATCTTTTGAATGAAGATACAATTTTCTCCCATAATTTTGCAGTCTTGTGGCGTTCTGAATGAAAATGTTTTTGTCATATTTTGAACAGTGCGTATATGAAGTTTTGAACAATTCTGATAATCGAATAGGTTGTTTTGAATCTCGAACATCATGGGTTTCTTGCGTACACGTGTATCGGTATCTGTGTCATAGCTATAAGTATCCCCTATTTCAATAGACGATACCCACTACACTTTAAACCGCCAAGACGTTACGTTGTGCTGCGCTCCAGGGATCTGACCATGGTTAGTCGATATTTTAAATAGCTTTTAAAACAGTAGACCAGAACGTAAAAGTTCTGCGTTCTAAGACAAAACGGAAAAAAGGCGCTACATATAAGCGGGTGTATCTCCGCAGCAGTAAGTCTCACACTGAAAGACACACATTTTTTTCTGAATTACTCAATAGCCACTTGTACAGGGTTTCTACAAATGGTAGGATAACTAAAGAAAGACAACTCAGACAATCCCGACCGACGCGATACCAAAGGGCTAGGGCAAAAGAAAATCTAAAGCTTAGGACAAGACCCGGTTGTATGAAAACGTAATAGATGTGTCGCATATAGATGTCGGTGGATGGACTAGAACCAATAAAGAATTAAGGACCCAATTACTCATAAAATTGAACTCAGATATTATGTGCGTTAACTCATTTACAGGGTGATCATTGATCGCTACATATACTTTTTATGAGATTTAACAGACGCGCCAATTCACCGAAAGGTTCTCGCGGGGTTTGTATTTTTGGGAAAAACGATTTGTTTTCTGTATTTTGAGATCTTCATTTTGTATAAATCGTATGACGGAGTTCTAGGTTTGTCGTTGGTGTTGAAAAACACACCGTGCTCTATAGCTGTTTTGAAATATATTTACCACGGGAAATCACCATCGGGCGTGAAGTAACTGGATTCTTCGCTCATCTGCTGGAGTGGTGAAATACATACCATGATTGACTATGATGTAATAATGATCTGTGGCGATTCGATTTCAAGATTAGGTATACTAAGCGAATCAATTAACGTTCTTGGTGAAATTCCACAGCGTCAGGTTTTAGACAAAACTACAAATCATCACGGCCACACATTTGTTGAATCCTTAAACGACGCTAAATTTTGTATCCTTAATGAAGACTGTGTTCTGAAAAATGATGGTTTTAAATCAATGTCGACAAGAGGCAAGACATTAGTAGACTATATTTGTATTCCCCATGACTGTTTTCAAAACTGTTCAAATTATAGAGAGATGGGGCATTATTATTTCCCCTAATCGTTAGTACAGCATCACAATCTCAAACACCTACTTGGCCCAGGGAGTAGATTACCGGACCATTATTTTGTATCCGCTGACTTTATATACAGTTATAGCGGTCTGATCGATGAGGAAAATGAAAACCAAGCAGTGCCACAGCATATTCGGAATCCCTTCATTGATAGTTAATATAAACTCAGTAAAATCCCTTATAATTTTATGCAAATTGCAGGATCATGCGCAGCAATACTTGAACTTATACGCCTAACTACGTTCTCGAGAAACCTAGGACCCTATATATAACTCCTTTTATGACACAATGATACATGAAATAAACTCTGTGCCGTATTTCTGCTGCACAAAAACAGTACCAAAAAGTGCTTTAAACCCTACTTGAAAAACTTTGGAATGAGATGGGACTAAGGGAAAGAACCGTAAAATTCAAAGGTAGCAGAGAAATATGTCCAATTCTCAGAGCGCAGTTTACAATAGCACGGAATAAATTTAATGAGCTCCTGTGAATCACATAGCGCTGGTTTAGACGTGGTTTGATGTTTGCCATTGAAAAGGAATGCACAGATCACCCCCAGGGAATTCTGGAATCGTTTGCAGAGTCTTGGCCCTAAACGAAAACAAAGAGTGCAATGCGAAGTGTATGATGATAATGGGAATGTTATTGAAGATCTGTATCTTATTGATAGTACTTTGTCCCGTGACTTTTCTGGTTTATATAATGCTGACAATGAGGATGGTTTGGATACTAACTTTTACGAAAATATATATTACAGCATTAACAGTTGTTGGAGTATCCACTGTGCAATGAAAGCAGGTTTTTGAAGTCACCAATTATGAGAATGGAAGTTGAAACAGTAGTCCTTCATGCGAAACTGAAAAATCTGTTGGCTATGACAAAATGCCAGACGAGGTTTTAAAATTTCCGGTGATGACTTACTCTTTACATTCTTTATTTGCAGTGGCTATTCGTACGGCCCCGTCTGAATGGCCTATATGGGCTAATCGTGCGGCCCCAAACGATTAGCCTAAATTGGCTAATCGTGCGGCCCCGTACGATTAGCCTATATAGCTTATATTGGCTAATCGTATGGCATATATATTTTGCGAATATTAAATATGTATTGGGCAGTATGGAACAGAATTATATTATCTCATCTATTTATATAAAAATATTTTCTTCCTATAAAATGTTATTTATAAAACATTCAAAATATGACCCAGCAGATGAGGTTATTCGACCGGTGAAGGATCAATGTAGCCTGCGCATACGCGCATTTTTAAATTGTTGAGCAAGAAAAAATAATCACTGATGGTTTGAGGACCGGGACAAGGCAATTTCAGGCTAATTTTCATATTTTTACATCTCATTCCCCGAATAGCCTCGCATTAGACTTAATAATGGATCTTTTTGTCTCAGTCTCAACACCATCAAAGATTCCATTTATACGGCCAACTACGAATTTGACAAGCATTACGAAAACATAACTATTCAAACATATTGAAAAAAATAATACCACCAAAAGATGAAAACTTTCCGAACATTCTGATATTTTCTGCTCAAAACATGGATTGTGGGTACCCTTTAGAACCGCCATCTGCGAGGCGGTTCTAACGATACCCACAATTTCTTTTTGAGCAGAAATAAGAAAAATAATGTGTACCCCTGTAAACCCCAGTTTTACTATATAAATTTGGGATTTAAGGGGGTCAAAGTTATATAGGCTTGTTTTCGTGATGTTGTGCGGATGCGCAGGCTGATCTGCGCCACGTCTGCTCCCATACGGATGAAGCGGTTCAAATTATGATGTCATTTTAAAATTCTGCATTTAACTTGTATCAATACAAACTTGTCTTCATAGTGAACAACAAATATATAATTAAGACTGGGAGGATGCGCAGGCTGATCTGTGCCATCAATGTGTTCACATGGTATGAACATATCAAAATTCTTGATTTAGTCTGTATAAATGCAAAACTAGCCAATGTGGCCAAAGTCTTCGCTTGTTGCTCTTTGAACTGAAGAGCAGCGAGGATTCTAATCAGACTTTGCGCCTTCGCGGGCTGATCTGAGTCTTCTATGGTCGCATATGTCTTCATCATCCTAAAAATGTTCCAAGTGTCTCGAGACTCCGATATGCTCAAAGCATAATTTGTGAGTACTTGTTAGTACCGCCTCATCTAGGCAGTTCAAACAAGCTCCCACCATCTATCTATACTACAAAAGTAACAAATTTTCTTAAGAAAAATCTCTTTATGCGGATGCGTAATTGTCTGCTTATTCAACGACTTTTTGAGGTACGAACTATGACTTCATTTGCACCCCGACGCGAAAAAAAAACATACAAAATGACTTGTGCACCAGTCGAAAGTTCAGTTCAGCCTGGGAATCCAATCAGTCTTCGTTTTATGGTAGCTATATAATAATGACCTTACGTTACCTTTCTTCATGTGGATACCGAAGACTCTAATTAGTCTGGGTGGATGTCCAGGCTTCTTAAGGGCGCATACGCCATTTGATTTGTATTGTTTCGTGTTTGTTTTGTGGCTTGACGGCCCTGTAAACAGCTAAGGTCATGTCTGGCCTTTACTTTACCTTTACTGTACCTGGACAGGCTTAGGCCCTCTAAGCAGTTTACCAGTTCTTAGTGAGATTCCTCCCCCACCCCAACCACCACCATGCCAGTAACTGAAAACAAGCAGTGGGCAATGGCCGAGTCATAAAGCAACAGTCCATCTAAAGCCGTCTCCCAAGAGATGGGGCATTAGAAAAGGAAAGACAGGATAGAGGAGAAGAAAAAACTAAAAAAAAAGCCCTCCCATCCCGCACCTGCTGCAAGCACCTACTTAAGCCAAACCAGTAGAACGCTTTGGCACTGATAGCTGCACAGCAACGTTACACCGACCCAACCTCCCACTTTGTCGTGTCATGGCTCATTTGACACATTTACATGCAGTGCGAGATGTGCCACGTTAGGACAAAATGTTTTCGGAGCTAGCAACCTTTCAAAACTCAAACCGACAACTAAGGTCATATGGAGACCAACAAACCTAAATTATAATTCCCGACTGCAGCTCAAACAGGCATCGATAAAAGGTCATTTATTTTTTTTTTAGGTTTGTAGTCCATATAACCTAATTAAGGTCATGCCAGACAATTACTATGCACTTTCCTTCGCGAATTTCACAAGATTGCAAAATAGCCGTTCGGCTAGTCAACCACATAGGAATGGCTAGTCTTTCAAGGCCGTACGATCAACCAGTTTTTCTTATCGCCAAATACACATTTCATATTCGCAAAATATATCTTAACATATTCATTATCACAATCTTACTAGCCAGTATAGGCTATTCAGCTGTGTGGGGCTTTCGCCACTTCAGTAAAGGTGATATAGTACAAAATCGCGCCATACGATATTTTAATGCGTGCTTCTTTTTACGTCTGTCTTAGCAATTAATGGAGATACAGTATAACAACCTAGCATACAAAGGCGATGGCTAAATCTGATACGCCTTTGGAATCCACTCACAAAAAAAAAAAAAAAAAAAAAAACACAAAGGAGAGAAAATTCTATTGATTTTCAGTTAAATTCTATTAATTCCTTGTGCCTAGAAATTAAGACTATTTTTCAGAATATTGGTATATTGGAAGCCTTTCAACGTTTAAGTGAAGTACATCTCGTAACTACGTGAATACAGTCAGAAATGGCCTACAAAATGTGCTACATTTAAAATATGACAAAAAAAATGAAAATTATGTAAAAAGCCGACAACCAAAACAAACACTATTTTTAATATCCGATTATGTGACTGAAAATGTGGTGACCTTTTGAAGGCTACCTGTTCGACAACACGATCGGTTAGACACAAAATAAAATTAAGAATGTGGTATTTAAAATCTTCAAAATATTCAACCTGATTCTGGGATGTTTTTCGTATTATAAAAAAGAAAAATACACTTTATTTTTCAACCTCAGACAGGATATATGGTATTCTACTTTCATTTTCAAACAAGAAAGGTCTTCATTTCTCGGTCGTTTTTGACCTTTGAACGGAGGTGCGGTGGGGATGGGGGTGGGGATTTTGGCCCTAAATCATGCTAGGCAATCTCTTCGACGTTTATTTATCATGACCGCTGACCAAAGGGGCACGGGTCATGGACGTTCTTTTTCGACTAAAACAGTATTATACGAAAAAGTACCTTCAGAGTATTGATTATTGATTGTCATTAATAATACAACTACCCAGAAGGTATTGTTTCGTATATATATATATATATATATATATATATATATATATATATATATATATATATATATATATATATATATATATATATATATATATATATATATATATATATATATTTGCATATCGTATCTATAAACAGTTCCAACTATAAACAGTAAGTTCCAACTATAAAAAGTAATTGAATCTTTCCCGAATTTTCCACCTATAAATAGATCACGTATCAAAACAGATAACGTGTACTGGCTCCCGGCTTAGCTGCGCTGCCGCAGATTGACTTTACTGACCTTTAAGTTCGGGGTTTTACTGACCATCACGTCACACGGATAAGGCTGAATAGTGTCTTGCTGATATAACTTAGTACTTTTTACTGCTTTGATTATGAGGTATTGTTGAGGTAATTTTTATTCAACACAGTTACTGGATTATTGGCTTCTTTATGCTGACATAATGCGTCTTGAATAAACTGACCACCTCTGTTCAAAGAAGGCTACCCTTAAAGGGAAGCAAATTCCTGCCCGCTCTGATCAAATTCTTTGTTTTAACACCAGAAACATTTAAGAAGAGATTTATTCTCCAGGGAAGAAAATTATAAGATTCTTCGGAAAGGGAGTTTTAAGCTTAAGAGCATAGTGTTCTCCCTTCTAGGTCTATCCAATCACCTTTAAACTTGGAATTATTTTTACTTTGCAGTTTTCTCTGAGATTTTCAGTGCTAACAAACAAAATGAAAGAAACAAACGCTGCTCATCAACCTAAAATGCCACAATATACTATGCACCGTATTTACTCTGAGTTTTCGGACAGATCGGTCTGATCAGTGTATATCCCGATCAGAATGAGGTGCCTGATCAGGATTTACACTATTTGCTTCTCAGCCATGATTTTTTGACACATTTGTGTGTGTGTGTGTGTGTGTGTGTGTGTGTGTGTGTGTGTGTGTGTGTGTGTGTGTGTGTGTGTGTGTGTGTGTGTGTGTTTTCCAAATTTTAGGACACATATGGTTGGAGATAAGGGGATTGAATATATAGGGTAGCTATGACATTCGAGCAACGTAAATTGAGGTACTGGTTGGCACGATCAATTAAGTCATAGCTAGTTGTATGGTTTTGCGCTCAAAACGCGGGCTTTACCGACATGTCAAGCAGCGGCATAAGACAAAAGACAAGGTAAATGTATATATCTTTAAGGGAGGTAGCTATTTATAAGTAAAATTACGTCCCCCCACTGCAAAGTATCTATCCTAAAAGAACAGAATTGGTTCCCATACTTAGAAGTAGATTACCTTACAGAAAAGGCTTGGTATGTAAGAAAGCAAACAATACAAAATGTCTCCCTTATAAATCAATGCAGAAAATCTACTATGTGCACGTAATGTGAACGGATACATCTGAAAGATACTGTCGTCTTTGTACAAAAGAACACAAATTTAGTTGACAGGAACTCGCTTCCTAAATATCAGAAACCTTAAAAACTGGAACCAGTTACAAACAAAGAAAATATATGCCCCTTTGACAAAATAGGAGACAAAATTTCAAGACATATTAAGTCAATTTATTCAAGACATATTAAGTCAGCATAAAGAAGTCAATAATCCAGTAACTGTGTTGAATAATACGAACATTACAGCTACTGCTGAGAATATTAACTCTACAATACCTTATAATCAAAGCACTAAAAGTAATTAGATATAACAGCAAGACACCATTCAATTGTTCAATCAAGATCCCCCTTACAGGAGGAATGGGCAGCAATGATATCAAGCTTTGGAAATGATATCAATTCACAGAAGGGTACTATGGCAAGCCGTTATACTATTTATTATGCAAAATGGATATCTTATATATTATATCAGATATCCAGATATCTGCTATTAAATAAATCTCATCATTTTCACATATCAGGTATCTTATTTACCATGTCAGAAATTATTTTGAATACGATATCTTATATATTAATATAGATATATACGAAAAAGATATCTGATATACTACAGGAGATATTTTAATTGACTTACATATCAGATATCTTATATAGCATCTTGAATAGCATATTAGTTGCCTTATATGTCAATTAAGATAGCTTATATTTGCATAAAGATATCTTATATAACATATACAATATCTTTATTGACATATATCTTATTTATATATCTGATATGTATCAGATATCTATTATATAAGATATCTGGTATATATGGAAGAAAAAGCAAAAAAGATATCTGATATATTATATGATTTCTCATATATAGGATATGAGATATCTAATACAGGATATAAGAGATATGAATAAGTATGCCCTATATCAGATATCTTATATTAGATATCTTATATCCTATATAAGATATCTGATAAATCATATTAGATATCTTATTCAATTCCATTTATACGATATCTTATTTACCATACAATATATCTTATTTGATAAATACGATTGCTTATATAGAATATATCATTAACATATAAGATATCTACTTTATATAAAATATCTGATATAAAAGATCAGATATCTTATATAAGATATCTGATATATAAAAACAGAGATCTTATTTATGGTAGAAAAAAGCAAAAAAGATATCTGATATATTATATGAGTTATCATATATAGGATATGATATATCTAATATAGGATATAAGATATCTGAATAAGTATGTCTTATATCTTGTATCCTATATATGATATCTTATATCCTATATAAGATATCTGATAAATCATATTAGATATCTTATTTAATTCCATATATCAGATATCTTATTTATCATACAATATATCTTATTTAATAAATATGATTGCTTATACATTAATATAGATATCAGATATACTAAATAAGATATCTAATAAAATAAATGAGATATGTTATTTAACTGAATAAGTGAGATATCTTCTTAGGTAAATAAGATATCCTATATATCTGATATAGCATATATGTCTTATATAGCATATGATATCTTATAATTCAATTAAGATATATAGCATATAAGATATCTTATATAGGATATTAGATATCTTAATTGGCATAAGATATCTAGATAATAGATATCTGATATATTTAATCATATGTCTTATATTATATATAAAATATCTGATATATAAAATCAGATATCTGACTTATATTGTAAATAGTAAAACAGCTTGTCATAGAGTACAGTATTCAAGACACACAGTGATAATAATCACCCAAGTATGTTAGTTCTGCACTTCAGGGGTCTTGAGTCCGATAATGTATTGCAACAAAACAGGATCAAAGTACCAAAGGTACTACTGTAAATTGCAAATGTCTTAACAGCAGAGAAGACATGAATACCGTTTCCTTAAATAAACACGTTAAAATCACAATCAACGTACTGAAAGTACCGATGCATGTAAACCTATTTATAGGGGTGCTTGTGAGATGCAGAGGGATGCACGTGATGAAAATAAGCCTAATTCCTGTTCGTCGTATGAGACATCAAGCTCTAAATCTGACTGGGATAGGAATGGCTTTATTGAAGCTAACGCCTCTCAAAATCAGAAACAAGTATATAAGCAATAAGAGGGACACTTTAACCAATCACTTACAATTTGCAGTGTGTCAAATGCTTTCTGGTATTTGCAAAAATAGACGGCCTCAAAATTTTACTTGTAATTTGATATGGGTTTTCCGGTCAGTATAATATCCAAAGAGACTTACGATCAAATAGCATGCAACAAACCAAAGTTAATTCCCGTGATACACATTTAAAGGCTGCAAATGGTTCTATATTTAACTTTGAGACTGAAGTGAAAACCTACAAATGGAAGTTCTTAGTTGCAAAGGAGCAGTCCCATAAGGGCCAGTTTATGGCCACTTTTCATTTTCTTTAAACTCTGCAGACTCGAACTAGTATGTATTGGCTATACTGTGGTGAAGTTTCAAATCTACCAATTTTATGTTGCTGCCTGTATGATCGATTTATTTGTTTGTGTTGAGGTTTTACGGCCCAGTCAACCCAGTGGGGTCATGTCGAGCGCGGTCAGTTTACCTAACCACACGTTTACTAGGCAGGCTAAGTCCTCTAAGCGGTTAACCAGTATTGTGCACATTCTTTCGCCAGAAACTGACAACTGCCCTTCTTGAATCAGCGGAAGGGAGAGAATGACCGTAGAAAACATTTCATGACCAATCTCCTCGAAAGAAAGTTGCCGACCTCGGCGGGGGTCGAACCCGCGACCTCCTGGTCTCCAGTTGGACGAACATCCAACTGAGCCACCGAGGCCGGCAATATGATCGATTAAAGTGGATCGGGTAACTTTACACCGTTGAGGTTTCTGTTATTGAAATGCTATTTAGCACAGCCCGTTATTACAAGTGGGCCTTTCTAGTATGGTTTATACTATTACAGACATTAAACATGATTCCCATGTTTTTTTGCAGAACTATTTCAATCTTTCCACTATACTCACTTATAACTAAATTTTAGCTTATTTTATTGACTGACTTTACATAAAACCACAACATTAGTTTATTTTCAAAACTGCAAAGTTACATGGTAGGCATATTCAAGATATAATGGGTAATACTATATTATGAGCATTTTTTTTTTCTTTGTCTATTACTTTAGAGTTATCTTCCCCTGGATCCAAATTTTTCATGTTTTCTGTTTCTTTAAGACCTATATTTCTGTGAGAATAGGCTTCTTCAAAACAGTTGTAACTCAGCACGGCATGTTTTTCTTTCAATCTGATGAATTATTAGACAACTTTAAAATTATTTTCTTTGATGTTTACTTGATCAAAGTGGATTGGGTAATGGCATCCTACTATCAACTCTATTGCTAAAATTCCTGTGTTTTATGTCAATTAGCTTCACAAATCTATCATTCCAGTGATGCACACACACACACTGCTAGGCACTTCAACTGATGGCAGACAAAAGTAGTAATCTCTCACAATTCATGACATCAGTCATACCCATGTTCTAGCAATGAAATATCTTTAAATATTATATTAAATCACAGCATTCATTTACAAGTGTTTTAACAGATATTATTACCACACTTAGATACAATAAATAGTCAATAGAAAATTATGTACCAGTAGTATTAAATAGTTTTCAAGTTATCTGCCCCTGAATCCGAAACTGTGCCAAATTTCTGGCATTTCTCCTCTAACTGTTATGATTAAGACTAGTTAGTGTTTTATTCAGATATTGTCCTTGACAAGTGTTATTCTAAAAGTCCAATGAATGAGTACCCCAGAACGTAGACATCTGTTTTCACAAATAAGTTGGCACCATGCCCTGGAATCAATTTGAAACCTTAAAATCATTATTCATCATTATCTCTGTATTTGCAACATATGATGCGTTTCATATAAATTATCTAGTTTTATTTTTGGTAGCAGTTCTGTTTCAATCAAAATGGCAGGGAGTCAAGTTTAATCTAGTAACACCACCTGCAATCTTTATCTTCTTTGTTGACTACTGACTTAAGAGTAGATATATAATTAAGGAAATTATATTTAATCTATATTTGCTCACTAATTGTAGGTCTTCCTACAGCCTTTATAAGCCCTCTTGAGCTCAAAATGCTCAAGGTGAACTGTTGTGATCGGTCAATGTCCGTCCTCCGTCGTGTGTTATCCGTCCTGCGGTGTAAACAATTTTCTCTAAAAGGCTGCTCCCCCTATACCCCTGGGCCAATTGACTCGAAACTCGGTAGGATGTGTCAGGGCGACTTGTAGATAGAAAATAGCTAAAATTGTTCTGATCAGAAATCCAAGACAAATGCCATAGCCATTGGAAATCCAAGATGGTTCCAATAGCCCCTATCTTGAAAATCTATACTGAACTTCTTGTCTTGAACCGAAAGGCCAATTGGTTCGAAACATATCTGGTAATCAAGTACAGGCCATCTTGTATGTTAGTCCACTGGCATTTGGCGACTTGATATCTGACAGAAATGTGTTTTAAAAATATAATAAGTTAATATAAACCAAGAGGCCCATGGGCCACAACTCGCTCACCTGATAAAAACAGCTATTGCATATTTGCAAATGCCATGCAACATTCTTCTAGTGCCACAGCAACTGGGACACAAATTTGACCATACCATAAAAAGGTCAAAGGTCACCCTAGTCTCATCTTTTTGACAAATTTGGTAGACCTTGAGTCCCCAATGCTGTATACCAAGATTCAGCCTCAAAGCTATCTTAGTACTGGAGAAGAAGATTTTTAAGTGTTTTTACCATACATGGGCATGACACCCATCTTGTTCAATGGTGCAGAACCATTTGAACAAATTGTCAAAATCCCTTCGACAGAAGGCTCCATGTGAAATCTGGTGAAAATTGATCAAGAGGTTTCAGAGAAGACGTTTAAAGATTCCATGATTTTATATCTGTATACAGCCCAAGGGTAAGGGCAGATAACCCCTCGGGCAAAAGTTTGATCCTAACTAAGAAGTTTTACTATTTAATCATATATTGTAAGTTTCAGCCATTATTCTTAATACAAATACATATTGAAAAAAAAATGATTTTTCAACTTTACCCCATACAAATCTATAGAGACGCAAATTTGAGCTGGCCGTAAACAGGTTAAAGATCAACCAAAGATCATCATTTGAACAAACTTGGTAGAGCTTGAAACAGCAATGCTATATACCAAGATTCAGCCTAAAGCTTTTTTGGTTCTGAAGATGAGGATTTGTAATAGTTTTTACCATATATAGATACACTTTCGACAAAAGGTCCCATGTGAAATCTGCTGAAAATTTCTCAAAGAGTTTCAGAGAAGATGACATTTTAAAAAATACAAAATTTCGTACATATATAGAGCCCAGGGACAAGGGCAGATAACCCTCAGAGGACAAAATTTTGATTATACTTAAAATGTTTACTACTTTAATCACACATTATAAGTTTCAGCTATTAGTCTTTAATACATTTTGAGAAAATGACTTTTCAACATTTTCCCCATATAAATGCATGGGAACACAAATTTGACCTTGTAGTAAAAGGTCAAAGGTCAACTTATAGTCATCATTTGAACAATCTTGGTAGATCTTGATACTATCTACCAAGATTTAGACACAAAGTTTTCTTGACTCTGGAGAAGAAGATTTTTAAGTGTTTTAACCATATATGGGCATGGTTGCCATCTTGTTCAATGTTGCGGAACCATTTGAACAAATTGGCAATACCCCTTCGACAGAGGGTCCCATGTGAAATCTGGTGAAAATTGCTAAAGTGGTTTCAGACAAGAAGACATTAAAAACTAGAGGCCCAAGTGGGCAAGAAATCGCTCTGCTGGATTAGACTGATCATGATATGCTACATTGTGCCTTGGTGGCCATCTTAGCTATAAGATCAGATTGGCACCAAGGCCCCATTTTGGATACTGGAACTGAACGATTTAGCAATTCTGAATCTCCATGCCTCCCATTAAGTTTCGACTCCATCTGACTTACTGTTAGGAAGCAGATGTGATTTACAGATTTTCAAGAGGACTGCCATGGTGGCCATCATGGATGTCAGAACGGAACCATTTAGCAATTCTAAATCTCCATGCTGCCCCGATGCCTTCCGCCAAGTTTCCGCTCCATCTGACTTATGGTTCGGGAGGAGATAACAACTGAAGACTTTCAAGATGGCCGCCATGGTGGCCATCATTTTCTTTAGGTTTTATGGCCCAGTCAACCACATGGGGTCATGTCGATTGCAGACAGTTTACCTTACCACACTTTTACTGGGCAGGCTTAGTCCTCTAAGTGGTTAACCAGTATTGTGCACATTCTTTCGCCAGAAACTGACAACTACCCTTCTTGAATCAGCCGAAGGGAGAGAATAAACGTGGAAAATATTTCATGATCAAATCTCCACGAAAAGAATGTTTCCGGCCCAGCGGGGGTCATCAGGGATACAACTCTGATGGAGATGTCGAAAAAGTGAAAAGTTACTGACGACCTACAAATGAGGGATGGACCATGGCCAAAAGACCACTGCATAAGCTGACCTGGAGCAGACTTAGTTCTCTAAGTAGTTAATCAGTATTGTGCACATTCTTTTGCCAGAAACTGACAACTGCCCTTCTTAAATCAGCCGAAGGGAGAGAATGACCGTAGAAAATATTTCATGATCAAATATCCATGAAAAGAATGTTTCCTACCCAGCGGGGATCATCAGGGATACGATTCTGATGGAGATGTCGAAATTGTGAAAAGTTACTGAAGACATACGAATGATAGACGGACCATGGCCAAAAGTCCACTGCATAAGCTGACCTGAAGCAACTCCAGGTGAGCTAATAACAACTGAAGATCTTCAAGATGGCTGCTGTGACAGCCATGGTGGATATCGTAACAAAATGGTTTTAGCAATTCTGAATCTCCACGTCTCCCCATTGCCTCCCACTACGTTTTGACTCAATCTGACTTACATTAGGGAGCAGATGAGGATTGAAGATTTTCAAGATGGCCACCTATGCCCACCTTGGGGGCCATCTTAGATATCAGAACAATTTTTGCAATTCTGAATCACTATGTCACTCCGATGCCTCCCATCTAGTTTGAGCTGAATCCGCATTACGGTTTGGGAGATGTCGTTTGAAGAATATCAAGATGGCCACTGTGGCAGCCATCTTGAATGTCGGAATGGAACAAATTTAACAGTTCTGAATCTCCATGTTTTCCCAATGCCTCTGATTAAGATTCAGCTTAATCCGACTTACCCTTCGGAAGCAGATGTCGTTTCAAAATTTTCAAGCTGGCCCACATGGCGGCCATCTTGGATACTGGAACGGTACTAATTTAGAAATTCTAAATCTCCATGTCACCCAAGTGCTTAAAGTATGCGCTCAATCCAACTTACTGTTCGGGAGCAGACGTTTGAAGATTTTCAGGACAACCACTGTGGCGGCTATATTGGATATCGGAATGGAACAATTTTAGCAATTCTTAATTTCTATGTTGCTCTGATGCCTCCCATCAAAAAAAAGGTAAGAGAAAAGTCCAGGGAGTGCCACAGTCACAAACCGCAGCCCTTCCCAGACACCAAGAGGAAGAGGAAACCGATAAATCCAAACAAGCACAAATCGAACAAACGTACGAAAAATACTAAGATTAGCTCAATCAGACTTGGTTTGGAAGGAGATGTCGTTTGAGATGTCGTTTTACAAATTTTAAATCCCCCTTTTACAGAAGGCTCCACATGACCGACATGAACAGTAATTCTAACTCTCCATGTGGCCCCAATGCCTCCCACCAAGTTTGGGCTCAATCAGACTTAGGGTTCGGGAGCATATATGGTTTCAAGAATTTTCAAGATGGCCGCCTAGACGGCCATCTTGAATATCAGAACTGAACTATTTTAGCAAATCTGAATCTCTATATCGCTACAATGTTTCCAATTAAGTTTCGACTCGATCTGCCTTGTCATTTGAATATTTTCAAGATGGCCGCCACCTTGGATATTGTAATGGAATGATTTAGCAATGTAAATTTCTATGCAGCTCAGATGCCTCCCATCAAGTTTCGGCTCAATCCGACTTACCGTTTGTGAGATGTCGTTTGAAGAATTTCAAGATGGCTGCCATGGCGGCCATCGGATATCAGAACAGACCAATTTTAGCAATTCTGAATCTCAATGTCGCTCCAATACCTCTGATCAAGTTTCAGCTCAATCTGACTTATGGTTTGGGAGGAGATGTCGTTTGAAGAACTTCAAGATGGCCGCCATGGCGGCCATCTTGGATATCGGAACAAAACGTTTTTAGCAATTCTGAATTCCTATGTTGCTCCGGTGCCTCCCATCAAGTTTCAGCTCAATCCCCAACTAGGGGTTCGGGCGGAGATGTCCTTTGAAGAATTTCAAAATGGCCATCGTGGATATAACAGAATGATTTTAGCAATTCAGAATCTCCATGTTGCCACATTGCCTCCCACTAAGTTTCAGCTGAATCCAACTTATGGTTCTGGAGGAGATGTCAAAAATGTGAAAAGCTAATGACGGACTATGGACAACAGGCCATGGCATAAACTGACCTGGAGAAAAGCAAAGCTCCGGGTTAGCTAATTACACATTTTTAAACATGTATAAAGCACTGGTGCAAGGGCAGATTACCCCTAGGGGGACAAAATTTTGATTATAACTAAAATGTTTGTAAGTTTCAGTAAATAGTCTTAAATTCTTTTCAATGACTTTTCAATATTTTTCAAAAACAAATGCACAGAGACACAAATTTGACCTTGCCATAAAAAGGTTAATATCAATCTACCATCAACCATCATCACTTGAATAAACTCGGTAGACATTGAGTCCATGATGCTATCTACAAAGATTCAGCCTTGAAGCTTTCTTGGTTCTGGAGAAGAATATTTTTACGTGTTTTTACCATATATGCATATTATGGGCATGGCGGCCATCTTGATTAACGGACAGTGACTATTTGTACAAATTTTAAATCCCCCTTTTACAGAAGGCACCACATGAAGCTTGAAGAAAATTGGCCCAGGGGTTTCAGAGGGAAGTCGTTCAATGGTGTGGACAGACAGACGATGGACGACGAAGGATGACAGTGATCACAATAGCTTATCTTGAGTCTTCGGCTCAGGTGAGCTAAAGCATGTGTTGGCAGCTATAAAAGATACACAACATCAACGGTTTCAGACAAGGAAAAATGATATTTCCTATATTCTTTGTCAATCTGTTCAATGTTTTCTTATGTTCTCTGTTAGTTAATCAGCATGGCCAAATAATACCACTTTAACAACTTAAACATAATAAACTACGCTCCGTTTTTAAGCAAAATCACCTAGTTATGACAAAACTTATATTCTGATCTGGAAATCTGAAACAATTGAGGATTCAGGGGCAGACAAATTTGAAATTAAGTACTAAAATTAAAACACTACATAATTTTCTATTGACCCTTTGTCTGCAGAATGACTATAAAATACACATTGAAATGCTTGAAAATGGATGCTGTAGTATATTGCATGATTTAAAAAAAAGTACTGCTAAAATGAATAAAAATATTTTAATGCTAAGATGTGGGTACGACTCAAAAGGGGGACTCATGCTATGGACTGTGAGAGATTCTCATTTCTTCTGCCATCAGTTGTAATGTCGGAATGACTGATTTGTAAAGATGAGTTGACACAATCACTGGAATTTTAGCAAATAGATTTGACAGTGGAATGTAATTACCCCTACCACTTCGATCAAGTAAACATCAAGAAAATTGCATTAATGTTGTCTTATAATTCCTCACATTCAATGAAAACCATACTGTGCTGAAGTTTACAACTTTTTTTAATCCTATTGGCGAAGAAACATAGGTTTAAAAAAAAAAAAACAAAAAAAAAAAAAAACACAGAAAATATGACAAAATTTTGGATTCAGGGATAGATATCTTTAAAAGTAATCAGAGAAGAAAAAAAAGGATCATAATTTAGCAATACCTATTATGTCTTAAATATGTTTGCGAGGTATCTTTGCAATAGCTTTGAAAAAAAAAAACAACTAATGTTGTGGTTTTGCGTAAAGTTGGTCAATAAAATTAGCTAAAATTTAGATATAAGTGAATATAGTGGAAAATATTGAAATAGTACCACAAAAACATGGGCATCATGTATAATATCTAAAACGGTATAAACCATACTACAAAGGTCCGTTTGCAGTAACGCTTCGTGCTTAAGATAGCGTTTGAATAATAGAACCTTCAATGAGGTAAAGTTATCCTACCGACTTTAATCGATCATATAGCCAGCAGCATTACATTGGTAGATCTAAAACTTCGCCACATTACAGCCAATACATACTAGTTTGAGTCTGCAAAGTTTAAAGAAAATCAAAAGTAGCCATAAAATGGCCCTTATGGGGACTGCTCTTTTAGATGGAAATATGGGTATAATAAGAATATTTCATACGACTCTCAAGGAAAATACTTAATGCAAAAAAATTAATATGGCGGACAAAGGCAGGGGTAATTGGATTGTTAAAACTGCATTCTACCCAAGTAGCAAAAACCTTAGTTACAGAAAAAGTAAAAACCACAACAGAATCAGAGACATTCTTGTAAACTCACACTGATTATCCATTGTATGATAAGAAACATATAATAGAAATTACAACAGTAGTTATAAATGAGGTTTACTAGTAGCCAAGTCTCTAATAAACCAGCAGGGAGATTCCAAGGTGTCAGTCATTAACATCGCAGATAAAGCTATTGAACTAAAGCAGGAGATCTTAAGGTCATGCATGTTCTGTTGAAGAAGCCACGTTACAGAAGTCAGACAATGAATCAGACCCTGATTAACCATAACATTTTCGTTGAAAAGCTATAAGAAGACTTGACAGAAGGTGAGAAACTGCAGTTCACTGCAGTTGAGTTTCAAGATATTTTTCATGGCCCTGGTGGACAATTGGGACTTACAGACGTTGTTTCACAAACAAATGAAATGGCGATGCCAAACCTGTAAAAATACCTCCCAGAAAATGCCCTTTAAATGCCCTTTAGCTCAAAGACAGATTATAGAAACTGATTAGATAAAATATTAGAGCAAAACATCATTGAGCCAAGTGATAGCCCATGGTCGGCACCAATTTGTTTAGTGAAGAAATCAAATGAAACGTATTTCTTTGCAACTGATTTTAGGAGCTTAAATAGTCTTACCATCAAATATGCATACCCTTAACCCAATATCATACAAATCTTTGACACTTTGAGGAGTACGTATTGGAGAGGGGATTCTGGGGCACCCGGAAAAAATCAGGCGGTTTTTTTTTTTTTTTTTTTTTTTTTTGTTTTTTTTTTCCCAACTGCTCCAGAACCCCCATCTTTTATACTTTATTATACACCAACACCCTCAAAATAGCATGTCTAATTAGCCGTTTTAAAGCCCCATAAAAATTTAGAATGTTACGTGTCACCCAGAATTTTTTTATATTTTATGCCCATATGCTAATGATGCCCTGTCGTCTTCTGAAATATATTGTTTATTGTCAGAACAAGGAAGGCTGTACTTTGTTATTTAGTAACTTTTTATTTTGTGCTTATTTGATTTGATTGTTTTCATAGAGAGCATCACTTGTGAAGAGTAAAACAAAGTATCTCGGTAATCATCAAAATGCATTTTATTTTTGGCAATCCCTTTTACAATGTCTTTGCATTTTTAACACATTTATCGACAAAAAACAACGGTAAAAATGGCGGGTTCGGTCGATGTTTTCGTATAGTGATCAAAATTATGTGTAGAATGTGATTATTGGGACTTTTCTGGAGGATCTTAGACTGATATAATTGTGTACCACTAATATAGAATGTGATATTTACAAAAACTGGAAAAGTGGTTTAAATTGGAGTTATAGCCATAAAAGTATGTAAATATTTAGTTTTCAATTTAGCAGTTACGTAACTATAAACATATGTGAGCAATATCGATTAAGAGATCATGCTGTTAACGATTCAGCGGATTAGCTCAAGACACCTCCTCGCCATTTTTTTCTTTTGTACAGTGGATGCTCAAAGGCGATGAGTACAGAACACACGTGTGCTACGCCCACTTCTCAGAGTAAGAAAAGAGAGCTCACATCCCCTATATTTGAAATCGACACAAAGAAAAACAAACTTGTGACTGTTGCTAGCAGATCAGAGGCTACCCCCGGGGTTGTTATACGTCAAGACAGCACAGAATCCGAAATGATGGCTCCAGGTAGCAGTTCGGCGGAAAAATCAACGTCGATATTTATGCCAGAGAGTGAAATGCTGAAACTATCAACGATGCTGAAGGACATTTTCAAGAGCGAAATTGTCGGTTTGGTCAAAGGTACAGTCGACGGGGTACTTGACAGCTTAAACGAGCAGGTGTCTAAACTCGAGCTGACCAACAAGAAGCTGGTGGAGGAAAATGGGTTACTGAGACAGCGAGTAGAAACCTTAGAGGGAAGAGTGGGCAAAGTGGAGCAGTACAGTCGTAGGAACTGTTTACATATTTCTGGGATCAACGAGGAGCCGCTGGAGAACATAGATAATGTTGTTCTGAAACTCGCGGCTGACATCGATGCTGATGTCGAGCTGCCTGAAATTGATCGCAGCCACAGACTTGGGGTTCCCACGAAAGCACGATCGAAGCCAAGGAATATCATTGTGAAGTTTGCAAAGTACCGTAGTAGACAGACCTTCTACAAGAAACGCACACTGCTAAAACAAAAAGGTCATAATGGTGTGTTCGTGAATGAAGATCTCACTAACTTTAGAAATGGACTTTTGTACAATGCACGAAGGTTAGTGAAAGTTGACTTGGTGAAAGGTGCCTGGTCGTCAGACGGTAATATTCTGGTTAAGGACAACAATGATAAAGTCCACCGCATCAATACCATAAGTGATTTGTTTCCTTTTGGTTTTCTGGTGACTGGTCCCGGTCAGCCTGTGGTACCTTCCGGTCACCGACGTCCGCCTTGGTTCCGACCTGGTGCACACACATGTGCAACAGATCGTAGCTACGCCGAGGTGACTGCGGATGTCTCAGCTAGCATGGACCACTCCGGTGGCCACGCCTAAAGTTGCTTTTAAATATTGAACACGTAATGTAGTTGGTCATTAATGGAAAAGTCATGTGTCAAGATTATACTGCTGTCAGTGATATCGCCCCTGCCGGGTATTGAACGATGTCGATAAATCCAGATAATACATTAAATCTTATTAAGGTGGATATTCCCAAATCAAACATCATTTAAAGTTGGTATTTATTGTTAAGTAGCGTTTGTCAGACGCTTATCACTGAGTGATATTTTAAAGACTTGTTGTGTTATTGAAATAAGTCGGAGATGTAATTTTATATTTAAATGCATTTATTATTACATACACTGCTAAAGACTCTTTCCGGGTAACACTTTCACGAGGACAGTCACTGAGCATGCGGGAAATCATCAGATGATATTTTGAAGTATTTTTCTCACTTTTCCCGGAGTGCAGGGATGGGAATTTCATGCAGTTTGTCTCCTAATGAAACAGTTTGCAAGAGGGTTCAAATCCTGTTTTCCGGGAAGAGGGGGTGGGGGGGGGGGGTGGGGGAGTATTATCAATTTGTCGTCTCCAGAATTTGTCTCCAGAGTAATAATGGTTAAGCTAGAGCCAGGACGCGAGATGGGATACATTCAGACATTTGCGCCTGGTGGGGACTAGGATCAGACTGCGCATCTGATCAGGGTCTTCACTAGGTGCTTATGGATATAATGGACCATGTGCGGGGCATATACAGGCGGATCGTTAAGACTCGGATCAGACTGAGAGGATGTGCAGGCTGATCTGGGTCTCCGCTGGACCCGCATGTCACGAATCACGTTATCACTCTCATTGAAGATCTTTTAACTGTACAAACGAAAAGCTAGACTCAGGCCGGCCTGCGTGTCTGCACGGTCTGGCCAGTGATTTCATTGATACACTCTAGTTTGCTTAATGGGTGAGCAGCGGAGACCCTGGTAAGACTGCGCGGATGCGCGATCTGGCCTGGGACTTCGCTGCTTGTCGTTAAACTACAGTTTCAAAAGATAATCCCGCCATCAATGTGAATAGACTCACATACCACACGTTATCGATTTGGTAGTAAACTAGCCACCGTCGTGGGAGAGCCTGCTTTATGACCTACGAGAATAACAAAGGCGTAGATTGGTCAGCGCACCCACGCAGTCTGATCGGCGCCTTTGATGTTTGCTTTTTGCATGATATGATTATTAAAGCAGCTCTTAACCGACACTTATTCCTTTGAGGGCCGTGTGACATTAAGCAGCTTGTTTTCTGTCTTTTTTTTTTTTTTTTTTGTCAGATACTACAAAGGCGGATTTTCTCGCTACGCGACTCAAATGATGTCGCGTATACATGTACAAAATTAATGAGAACAAATGCTTCAAATGAAACCTAACTGAACGAGAAGGAGTACGTCACTTCTATCATAATGACATGAGCGACAGTGGAGACTCGGACCAGCCTGCTTGTTTGTGTGGTCTGATCGGGGTCTCCAACGGCCGCATAAATCATTATGTTCATGATTGACAGATGCGTACATGGTGTGTGCGGCAAGAACTCTAACTATACTGTGTCTGGTCGGGGACTTCGCTGCCCACACGACTAACTTGTGAGAAGTGTGGTACTTCAAACAAATGATGTGAAAATTTCCCATACGTACCTCCTTTTCAAATAATTATCAATTGCAATTTGGGGTTTTCGTGTCTTTAAACTTGTTTCTAAAAAAAATGTTTTTATTTTTTCTCATTCTTGTTTCAATTATGATGCTAAAATGAAATACCGCAGGTGTAATAACACCATCAGTGGACTGTTTTGAGTTTGGCTTCTTCAAGATATTGTCTGACATTGAGACTTCCAAAGTATTTAAACTATATGAATATATTGTAATGTTTGTTGCATTCTGCTTTGAAAATGTCCTTATAGCTACTGGAGCAAAGCCTGGGATCAGATCGTGGGGTACGGGGACGTCAACTCATGCTGGCATTAAATACATTTCAGCCGTGGATAAAGAGTATGTTTCCATCACACTGCCTGTGTTGTTCATATTCCTCAAGATAATAAATTTTCCCGAGAAATGATATAAAACGGACTGACTGCGTACTCACTTGCATACAAAATTTCATTATTTTGTCAGCTATTTTTTTCTTCTTCCCATTTGCTTTGATGCATTGTGTGCATTGTCATTTACCATGCATATATCAAATCAACTTCTAAGACTCACAACTACAGCAACGGTATCATGATAACAAGAAAATTACCAATTAGTATTGTCAACTTGTGCAACATTATGTATAATATCAAATTTGTCCACCACTGCTTAGTCTCAGGCGCATTTACGCTTTTTTTTTTCAACTTGGCTGTGGGTTCTTCTTCTTATGTCTGGAGATGTCCACCCGAACCCAGGACCGGCTTCTTCCTCCTCCTCCATTTCTAGTTCTTCTAACTCATCACACGACTCTTTCTCCTTCCTAAATACGCTAAACCTCTCCAAACACCTATCCTTTATACACTATAATGTACAAAGCATCGCAAGCAAACTACATGTAGACATCCTCTCTACTGAGCTATCTGATTTTGATATTTTAGCCTTTCCGGAGACATGGCTCCATGCAGACATTCAGACGTCAGATTTACACATACCGGAATTTAAACCCCCTGAACGTAAGGACAGAGCACGGGACCGCCATTGCGGTGTTATGATATATGTTAAAGATTCGGTATTTTACAAAAGAAGACACGACTTGGAACCACAAAACTTAGAATGCATATGGATAAAGATCCAACTAAAACACACACTAATTTTATTTGGCCTCTTCTATCGCCCGCCAAATTCAGATATGGCATACTATTCTAGCATTGAAGATTCCATATCACTTGCACTGGATACACAAATAAACAACATCATAGTTAAAGGTGACTTCAACCTTGATAAGCTTAGCCATCATATTGCCCGTAAGGTATTTGAACTCTGTGAACAATTCTCTCTCTACCAGACTATTACCGAACCAACTCACTATACTGAAACTCATCCTCCCTCATAGACATAATCCTTACTAGCGACAAAAGTAACCTCATTTTTTGTGGTGTAGCAGAACCGTTTCTCCATCAGGACATACGTTACCACTGCCATGTCTACGATGTCTTCAAGTATTCTAAGGCTACAAGGAAATCCTTTACACGCCGCATTTGGAGTTTCGACAGAGGCGATTATGACCAGTTAAGGACCATGGTCGCTGGTACCGACTGGGACTCACTATCAGATCCAGATGTTAAAAACATGCCAGTAAAATCACGAACCACCTGAATTCTTTAACAGCAGAATGTATTCCAAACAAATCCATAAGAATAAGGCCCTCTAATCAACCTTTGATAACTACTGCTGTTCGTAAACTAATACGGAAACACAAACGAGCATATCAAAAGGCAAGGCAAACTGATACATCCCGGCTGTGGGCCAAATTCAAAAAACTTAAGAACAATGTAACTGAATCCATCCGGTGATCTAAGCAACAGTTCCTAGATCAGCTTTCAAACAAATTAAAAAAAAAAAAAAAAAAAAAAAAACTCTATCCTCTAAAGACTGGTGATCCACACTAAAAGCTTTTATATCCCCCTTGACAAAATCTTCTGTTCCGACGTTGGAAAAGGATGGACACATTTACACTGATGACACTGACAAAGCGAACCTAATGAACAACTTTTTCCGAGACCAAACCTTACTAGAATACAGTAATGCACGCATACCTAACATAAACTGTTATGCCAATAATATACTCTCTAACCTAGTTATTGTACCGCTTGAAGTAGAATCAGTCTTAAAGACTCTCCCACTAGGCAAGGCTGTAGGTTCGGACGACATCAATAATCGTATTCTCAGAGAAGTAGCTCACGGTTTACCCTACCCTATGTGCTCTTTGCTTAACCACTCTTTGCAACTAGGAATATTTCTTGATCTATGGAAAGACGCATTAGTCTGTCCTATCTTTAAAAAAAGGTAAGAGAAAAGTCCAGCCCTTCCCAGACACCAAGAGGAAAAGAAAACCGACAAATCCAAACAAGCACAAATCGAACAAACGAACGAAAAGCACTAAGATTAGCTCTCTCATCCCCAAGCGAGGTAATCGCAATGCTAAAAGGACTGAAAAACACAAGAACAAAATCACACAAGGTAAGACATAAAACAAATCGCCTCGTAGTATAAACCACAAAGCAACAAAGAGTAAGACTAACACCGGGCACCACCGCCTTAGAACGGCCAGTAGAGTAAACCACCGGAGGTTTAAAGCGCTTTTCCAGCTAGCCAACTTCACCCTGGGTCCCGATGCTACTCTTAATACAGAAATACATAAAAATTCGGTTCGCATAAAGGTGGGGATGCAGCCTCTGTCTTTAACTACAGGCCTATTTCTATCTACGCTGTTTAGAAAAAGTACCTGAACGTGTAATCTTTAAACACCTGCACAATCACTTTCGAGACAAAGATATTCTTTCCCCGTTTCAATCTCGCTTCATACCCGGCGACTCAACAACCAACTAACTCACTTTCTTGTATAACACTTTCTGACAAGAATTGGATGCGGGTAAAGAAGTAAGCGTAGTCTTCTGCGATGTCAGCAAGGCGTTTGATCGCGTTTGGTGCAAGGATTTACTCTGTAAATTAAGGGCAGCTGGTGTGTCAGGTAGCCTCCTATCTTGGTTAAGACAGAGACTTATTCTTCCAGGCACACAGTCTGACTGGAACTTTATCTACGCGGGCGTCCCAAAGGGGTCTATACTTGGTCCGCTATTATTTCTTCTATATATTAATGACATAGTAAAAGACATTGGATCAAATATAAGACTTTTTGCAGAAAACATCAGTCTAAATCTTGTCGTTGAAAATCCTGACACCGCAGCTGCAACACTAAATTCTGATATCGAAAAAATAGCACAGTGGAACTATCAATTAGCAATATAGCTCACTTCTCCACGCTGACCTTTTTTCTACCCTAAGATATATATCAATATCGGTTATGAATAAAATAATGTGCCGGATCTAAGTTATGAGACTGCATGCTTGTCTTTCTAAATTTTTCAAAGACATCGGCAAGTATTAAAACATCAGTTTTCAAAATAAAGATCATGGTAATTCCCCATCATTTTGCATTTAAAAGTTTTCCACACAGTCTTAGCGTGTTCATAATCAGAGTCACTAATATTCTCGTCGGTTAATTTAGAATAAAAATTACGTTTTGGTGGTAGCTCTTTCTCTTGGAATTGATAACAAATGGGCCAAGATAGCCCTGTATCGCTCACCTGATTACCAGACAAGTCTGAGTCAATTGGCCTCTTTCAATTCAAGAGAAGAAGTTGAGTATTGATTTTCAAGATGGTGGCCATCTTGGATTTTCAATCAGAACAATTTTAGCTACCATCGCTCACCTGATTACCAGACAAATCTGAGTCAACTGGCCTTTCAGTTCAAGAGAAGAAGCTGAATATTGATTGTCAAGATGGTGGCCACCTTGGATTTCCAATCAGAACAATTTTAGCTACTTTTGATCTACAGGTCACCTCAATACTTCCAATGTAGTTTGAGTCAATAGCCCTTTTGGCTCAGAAAAAAAGTTCAAAATAGATCTTCAACGGCTGCTAGGACAACCATCTTGGATTTCAGATCAGAATGATATAGCTATTTTTGATCAACAAGTCCCTCAGATACTTCCTATTAAATTTTGAGTCAAAGGGCCTTTCTATTCAGGAGAAGAAATTCAAAATAAACTCTGATACTTCCTATTAAATTTTGAGTCAATGGGTCTTTCTATTCAGGAGAAGAAGTTCAAAATAGATTTTCAAGAAACTGTGGGTGGGAGCGATTTTAACTATTTTTGATCTACAAGTCACCTTGATGATTCTTACCAAGTTTCAAGTCAACTAGACTTTCGGTTCAGGAGAAGAAGTAAACGACAGATTTTCAAGATGGCCGCCATGACGGCCACCTTGGATTTCCTATTGAAACAGTTTTAGCTATTTTGATCTACCAGTCACCCCTATGCTTTCTACCAAGTTTTGAGAATTGGCCTTTCAGTTCAGAAGAAAAAACAAAAAAAATAGATGACGGCCATCATGGATTTCCGATAAGAACATTTTTTTTTTATCAATTGTTGATCTACGTCACCCCAAAGCTTCCTACTCCGGTTCGAGTCAACTGGCCTTTCGGTTCAGGAGAAGAAGCGAAAAATAGATTTTCAAGATGGCCGCTATGCCATCTTGGATTTCCGATAGAAACGATTTGACCTACTTTTGATCTACCAGTCACTCCGATGCTTCCTACCAAGTTTCGATTAAATTGGCCTTTCACTTCAGGAGAAGAAGCGAAAAATAGATTTTCATGATGACCGCCATGGAGGTCATCTTGGACAATTTTAGCTATTTTTGATCTACAAGTCACCCGGTGCTTCCTACCGGGTTTAAAGTCAATAAGCCTTTGATTCAGGAGAAGAAGCGAAAAATAGATTTTCAAGATGGCCACCATGGTGGACATCTTGGATTTCCGATCAGAAAGATTTTAACTATTTTTGACCTATAAGTCAACCCTATGCTTCGTACCAAGTTTTGAGTCAATTGGCTTTTCAGTTTAGGAGAAAAAGCGTAAAATAAATTTTCAAGATGGCCGCCATGGCAGCCATCTTGGATTTCCGATAGGGACAGTTTTAGTTATTTTTGATCTACAAGTCACTAAGGTGCTTCCTATCAAGTTTCGAGTCAACTGGCCTTTCAGTTTAGGAGAAGAAGCGAAAAATAGATTTTCAAGATGGCCGCCATGGTGGCCATCTTGGATTTCCTATTGGAACGTTTTAACTATTTTTGATCTACAAGTCAGCCCGATGCTTCCTATCTAGTTTAAAGTCAATAAACCTTTTGGTTCAGGAGAAGAAGCAAAAATAGATTTTCAAGATGGCTGCTACGGCGGCCATCTTTGATTTCCGAACTATTTTGATCTATAAATCACCCCGATGCTTCCTACCAAATTTGAAGTCAATTAGCTTTTGGGTTTAGGAGAAGAAGCGAAAAATAGATTTTCAAGACGGCCGCTATTTTTGATCTACAAGTCACCCCGATGCTACCTACAAAGTATCGAGTCAACTGGGCCAGGGGTGTAGGAGGAGGAGGCTTTTAAAGCAATTGTTGACGCCCAACGACGGACGACGGACATTGACTGACCACAATAGCTCCCCATGAGCACTTCGTGCTCAGGTGAGCTAAAAATCAACCATGTAGACTCCTTTTTTGTAATCAACTCGAGGGTACTCAGAACTAAATTCATTCTTGGTATGAGTGAAGCTCTCTTTTGGGAAGATTATATAAACTACTAAATTGAAAGGAGTCGATGAAAACTAAATCACTTATCCTAAACATGTATTTTTCCATATTATTTGTTTGGAATGACATTAATATTTTTATTGAATTTTCCTATCACCTTGCATAATAAGGTGACTATCATATCCTCTCAAATTATGAAATATAACAGGTATCTCATTTGTTAATCTAAATGCATGCATTATGGGCAGATCCCCTGTATTTTCCTGTTACATTGGCAGTGATCTCTTACAGGGATATCTTCTTTTGTGTACTTTTTATTACATATATGACAAGACGAAGAATTTTAAAAGTTCATTTTATCCTTTTTAGAAATTCTCCTTTTTTTTTTTTTTTTTTTTTTCTTATTAAATTCTTTTTTATTATTTTATGGGGATTTTTTTCTTCTTCTAGCAAATTTTTAATTAATTCATATACAGCACCAGGCCCTCTGTATATATTTGTTGATTGTCTATAATTGTCATCACATGAGCAAACCACCTTTTACCCATATCCACAAGCCTTATGTTCTATACGTTTTCGTATCATTTCCATGGTTCTCACTTATAAGAACTGTAATACACTCAAAGTCGGCGTAAATAACCAATGGAGCCTGTAACTGCTTATGAAAATTAGTAAAAGATAAATGATTATTTCTGGGCATTTTCTCTTTCTGCATTCCATTAACCTTAAGGCAATCCTCTTTATGTTCACTCAGTATCTTTTCTGGTGACAAATGAGAGAAACAATAATAACAAACGATTTTTTTTCTGTATGGTTTGTTACTGATGACATTAATCTATTAAACTTATTTATCCAAACATAGTAGCTCTTGTCATTTTCTTCAATCAAAAGTAGATTACAAGTTTTATCACATTTTTTCTTAGAAATAGAGAGCGGGAAACATAAGACGTTAGTTTGCTACTCCAAATACATTAAACCTTATATCATTCATATTTTCAACTTTTAATTTCCTTTTCTTTTTCTGTTCTTCCATTCTGTTTTTGTTGTTCTTTTTCTATGATAGAATTAAGGTTGGCAAATGTTTTTTACCTGAATTTGAGAGATTTTATGGTGTCAAAAATTTCTTTTCCATATTATTATAAACACTCATATCTTTAACTGTTTTCATGTTTTTATTTTATTTTATTTTATTTTATTTTATTATTATTATTATTATTATTTTTTTTTTTTTTTTTTTTTTTTTTTTTTTTCATTTTTTCTATATTATTATAAGTATTCGTGTCTTAAAGTGTTTTCATTTTTATTTATTTTCATTTTTTCCATATTATTATGAACACTTATGTCTTTAAGTGTTTTCATGTTTTTATTTATTTTCATTTTTCCGTATTATTATAAACACCCATGTCTTTAAGTGTTTTCATGTTTTTATTTATTTTCATTTTTTCCATATTAATATGATATACTCAAGTCTTTAAGTGTTTTCATGTTTTGTTTTAAATTATATTACACACATAGGAAAAAAATATCAAACATAAATTTTAAATAAATCTATATAAAAATTATTCATAAATAAACCTATATCTCCTTCCATCACTTTTAGAGAACCCAGTTTTTACGTTATTTTTTCTGTCACGACAATATTTAATTAACCCGGGGTTAATATTAAGGTTTTTACTGAGGCTGACAAAAAAATAACATTTTTTTTTTTAAATTTTTTACAAGTCAGCTAGATGCTTCTTACCAAGTTTCAAGTCAATTGGCAATTTAGTTCAGGAGAAGAAACAAAAAAGATTTTCAAGATGGCCACCATGGCGGCAGCTTGAATTTCTGATCGGAATAATTTTAGCTATATTTGATCTACCAGTCACCCCGATGCTTCCTACCAAATTTTGATTCAATTGGCCTTTTGGTTCAGGAGAAGGGAAAACTACATTTTCAAGACGGCTGCCATCGTGGCCATCTTGGATTTCCGACCAAAACGATATTAGCTGATTTTGATCTACGATCAGCCCGGAACTTTATACCAAGTTTTGAGTCAACTGGCCTTACGGTTCAGGAGAAGAAGCGAAAAACTGATTTCAAGATGATGGCGGCCATCTTGGATATCCGATCGGAACAATTTTACCTACTTTTGACCTACAAGCCATCCCAATATTTCCTACCTAGTTCGGCAAGTCAACTGGCCCAGGGCTGTAGGAATGGTAGGCTTTTGAAGCAATTGTTCACACCGCACAACAAACGATGGACATTGACTGATCACAACAGCTCATCTTACTCAGGTGAGTTAAAAAACAAATTGCAGCCGACCGTCTGCCCGGCAAGCAGGTCTGTGGTTGGATACATGTTTATCTTGGCATTCAATCTTTGAACCCCAAAGTGAGAAAACGTACCTTCATACATGTGCAACCAACCAAGACTGAGATAAGAATGCCCAACCCTACAATCTTATTAGTCTTCACAGTCTGTGTGAAGAAACCCAGTGTGCAAAGAACGACTGTTCAGACTACATATCGCGCTAGAGAACCACTGTACTCAAAATTCTCAGTAATCATGGATTGGCTGCAGACGACGAGGGCGAAAGAGATTTTTTGTATACCAGGTTCTAATAAGCTCACATGGAGCTTTGCTCCAGGTCAGCTTATGCCATGGCCTGTTGTCCGTCGTCCATCAATCCGTCCGTCCGTCGTCCGTCCATCCGTCGTTAGCTTTTCACAATTTCGACCTCTCCTCCAGAACCATAAGTTGGATTGAGCTGAAACTTAGTGGGAGGCATTGTGGCAACAAGGAGATTCAGCATGGCGGCCATCTTGAAATTCTTCAAACAACATCTCCTCCCAAACCGTAAGTCTGATTGAGCTGCAACTTGATGGAAGGCATCACAGTGACACAGAGATTCAAAATTGCTAAAATCGTTCTGTTCCGATGGCGGCCATCTTGAAATTCTTCAAACGACATCCTTCCCCAAACCGTAAGCCCGATTGAGCTAAAACTTGATGGGAGGCATCACAGAGACACAGAGATTCATAATTGCTAAAATTATTCCGTTCCGATATCCAAGATGGTCACCATGGTGGCCATCTTGAAATTCTTCAGACGATATCTCCTTTCAAACCGTAAGTCCGATTGAGCTGCAACTTGATGGGAGGCATCACAGTGACACAGAGATTCAAAATTGCTAAAATAGTTCCGTTCCGATATTCAAGATTTACGCCATGGCGGCCATCTTGAAATTATTCAAACGACATCTCCTCCCAAACCGTGTCGGATTGAGCCAAAACTTGATGGGGGTGGGGTGGGGGGGGGGGGGGGCATCACAGTGACACAGAGATTCAAAAATGCTAAAATCGTTCCGTTCCGATATCCAAGATTTACGCCATGGCGGCCATCTTGAAATTCTTCAAACGACATCTCCACCAAAACCATAAGTCAGATTGAGCCCAAACTTGATGGGCGGCATCGGAGCGACATAGAGATTTAGAATTGCTAAAATCGTTCCATTCAGATATCCAAGATGGCCATCATGGTGGTCATCTTGAAAATATTCAAACGGCATCTGCTCCAGGAAGGTAAGTTGGATTAAGCCCAAAGTTGGTAGGAGGCATTAGGAAGACATGGAGATCGAGATCGATATCCAAGATGGCTGCCATGGTGGCCATCTTGAAAGTCTTCATACCACATCTGCTCCAGAACGGTCTGATTAAGGGGGAAGTAGCATTAGGGAGACATGGATTCAGAATTGCTAAAATTGTTCCGTTCTGATATCCAAGATGGCCTAAACGGCAGCCATCTTGAAATTCTACAAACGACATCTCTTCCCAAAACCATTAGTAGGATTGAGGCGAAACTTGATGGGAGACATTGGAGTGACATAGTGATTCAGAATTGCTACAATCATTCTGTCCCATATCCAAGATGGCTCTAACTTTGGCCATCTTGAAAGCTTTCGAATGGTAAGTCGGATGGAGCAAAGACTTGGTGGGAGGCATTTTGGTGACATCAAGATTAAGAATTGCTAAAATCATTTGGTTACGATATCCAAGATGGCTGCCGGAGTGGCCATCTTGAAAATCTTCATTTGGTATCTACTCCTGAATGGTACGTCAGATTGAGCCGAAACTTGGTGGAAGGCATTGGGCCAACATAGAGATTTAGAATTGCTAAAGTCGTTCAGTTCCAATAACCAAGATGGCCACCATAGCGGCCATCTTGAAAATTTTCAAACCACCAAGGGTAAGTGGGATTGAGAAGAAAGTTGGTGGGAGGCATTGGGGCGACATGGAGATTTAGAATTACTAAAATCATTCTGTTTCATTATCCAAGATGGAAGTCATGGCAGCCAACATGCAAATTTTCAAATGACATCTCCCAAATCATAACTGAGATTGAGCTGAAACTTGATGGCAGGCATTGGGGTGTTATGGAGATTCAGAATTGCTAAAGGCGACCTGTTCTAATACCCAAGATGGCCTCCACGGTGGCCATCTAGAAATTCTTCAAAACACTTCCCCTCCCAAATCGTAAGTCTGATTGAGCTTAAACTTGATGAGAGGCTTTTGGGTGACATGGAGATTAACTTGAAAACTCTAAATACTGTTTGTCTATTGTCAGATTGAAGACTAAACATGCTAAGAAGAAAGCAACGGAAAAAGTCAGAGCCGCAGAGGGAGGTGATGGAAAAGAAGATGATGAAGAAGACACACAAAAATAAAGGCGCTAATAATCAGATGGGGGTTCAGCCTTTCCCTAGGGGTCTGGCAAAGCTAATGCCCGCCAGACCCTGCCTCTGGTTGCTAAATCTGCCGGATGGCCATCTGACCTGAAACACTCTGAAACATTTACTGAAAGTTCTGCTCATAGTCATACTAATAGTCATGCCTATAGTCATGTTGAACGTTTTGCTGAAAGTATTACCGATAAAGATGCTGCTGGTATTACTGAACGTTCCCCTGAAACCCACTAAATGATAGAGTTGAAACTCATGTGGAAAGTTCTGCTAACGATATTTCATGTAATATAACTGAAAGCAATATACAAAATAGGTTTGATGACTCCAGTTGTAGTGCATCAATTATTGTAACAAATGCTACTCAGAGTGAAAATTCTGCTAAATGTTATGCTGAATGTTGTTTAAAGGTATTCTGAAAGTTCTTTTGAACATTGTGCTTAATGTCTTGCTGATTCTGAAACGGCTAGTAATACTGAAGGTTTTGCTGAAAGCCTGCGTAACAACAGAGTGGAAAGTCCTGCTGTAAATTTTCCATGTAACATTACAAAGTTCAAATGTCATGTCTGGATGTGCCTGTGCATCCTGCTTTAAAAGTTCAGGTGCACCGCTCCAACTGTACATGCAGAAATATTTATCCCCTCCTTTTTCAAAGAAGAATGTGTTAAATATGTACATCCATGTGACACAAACGCTTTCTGTTGGTTCTCAAATACTTACCTTCATAAAGAGAAAAAAACAACAGGGAATCAGTAAATTATGATCATGAAATCAGCAATACTGCACCCATGACAGTAAAACATAAATGACTGTTGTCCTTAAACATGATATTCATGGCTTTTAATCTCTATTTTGCATTCAAAAAATTATACACCAGTATGTGTGTATGTGTTTTGACAGATCTGAAGATATGTAACAATACTTCATCTTGAGCATAATGTTAAAACCCTCCTGTCACATCTCTTTGTGACAGTGTTCTTTTTTATCTGTTCTTTGGTGGTTTTGTTTGGAATTTATTGGTCCAGTCAACACTATTTAGGCCATATTAAGCTGGTTACACTTTACCTGGGAAGGCTTACACATAAATGATTAACCAGTACAATGCTTGTTGATAACTGTCCTTCTTGAATCAGCGGAAGGGAAAGAATGACCACAGAAAACCTTTATCATCAATTTCCTTTAAAGAATGTTGCCGACCAAGCAGGTATCAAACCCACAACCCGCATCCAACTGAACTACCAAGGCCGGCCGTGTTTTCTTCAGCAGAGGTGGCCTTCCATTATTCTGCCCTTCAATTTTACCTGTTGTTCTTATTCCTTACTTTCCAGGCTGACTGGAGCATACATCCTGATTAGACGGATGAGGATGAGGGGGTTTGGAGAGTACTCTCACTGCTGTAGATATGAAATTTACTTTCTGAAAACCATTTTTTTAGCTAGGAACTTTTGCTGTTTCACTTGATTGAAAAACATAGTCTTTAAATACAGATTTTTTCAAAGTGTGTTTAAAATATTTATATTCAAATGCGCAGAAGTGGATAATTAACTTTGGAACTGAAATGCAAAAGTTTTATTGCCAGGACACAAAGTTGGTTTACAGTAATCAGTCTGATGTCCATCTGACCTTGAATACTCTAAATATTATTTGTCTATTTTCAGACTGAACAGTAAACATGCCGAGAGGGAAGCAGTGGAAGAAGTCGGAGGCACAGAGGGAGGTGATGCAGAAGAAGAGGGTGATTAAGAAGACACGCAAGGGTAAAGGCGCTAATAATCAGACGAGGTTTCAGCCTTTTCCTAGGGGTCTTGCAAACCATATGCCTGCCAGACTCTTGCCTCTGGTTGCTAAATCTGCCGGTTGGCCATCTGACATGAAACGCTCTGAAACATTTACTGAAAGTTCTGCTCATAGTCATACTGAATGTTTGTCTCAAAGTCATGTTGAAAGCTGTGCTGAAAGTTTTGCCAAGAAAGATGCTGCTGGTAATACTGAACGTTCCGCTGAAAATCCACTAAATGATAGAGTTCTAAATAATGTGGAACGTCCTGCTAAAGATATTTCATGTAATATAACTGAAAGCAATAAACCCATTAGGCCTGATGACTCCAGTTGTAGTGCAGCAGTTATTGTAACAAATGCTACCCAGAGTAAATTTACAAGCTTTGGTTCATTTCATCAGGGAAATCAAAGATTTTCCACTGTTTCAAGAGGAAGACAGTGTACATGCACCGCATTGATGATGTTAGTACATTTGAAACAACATCAACTTTTCACTCAAGACATCTTACATGAAGTTTTGATTCAAGGTGACTCCCTCTATTGTTCAATTTTGTCTGAATTGCAAAAGTCAGGTCAGTTTGAAGAATCTTTGTTGAGCTTTGCCGAGTTATCAAGCGTTGTTTCAAAAGGAGAAACAAAATACAATATTCACAAATTAGACATTATCACAGGAACAGTGTTAGAGTCAGCAGATATGCAAATTTCTTCATTGGAAGGGTCTCTAAATCAGTGTTTCCAAATTTCCCACTCTTCTTTGTTAATGGTTGGGGCTCTGTTTGTTCAAAGTCGAAAACTCATATTATTTCTATGATTCTCATTCTCATGACCCAACTGGTATGACAGGAACAGATGATGGAAAAGCAATACTTAAGAAGTTTTTAAGTATAGAGTCTTTGGTTTCATATTTATATGCTTTTTATGAAAGTGTAAACCTTTCAGAGAACACAGTTTTTGAGATACAACCTATTCAAAGCTCTGTTGTGCTTGAACTTGCTGCTTCACAGGATAATGATCTGCTCAAGAAGTACTTTGATCAACAAGCTAGAATGCTATCACAAAAGAAACCACGCATTGCAGTGCTGCATGATAAACAAAAACCAGTGAAAAGTAAAAAGGAGTATATGCGTGAATACATGAGATTAAAAAGACAAAATGTGGCTTTCAAAGCTCATGAAAGAAAATGGAAACAAGGCAGCAAGAACGTGAATGTGAACAGAAATTGAAACAAGATATCAGAAATGATCCAGCCAAAAGGCAACCAGAGTGTGAATGTGAACAGAAATTGAAACAAGATGTCAGAAAAGATCCAGCTAAAGGGCAGCCAGAGCGTGAATGTGAACAGAAATTGAAACAAGATGTCAGAAAAGATCCAGCCAAAAGGCAGCCAGAGCGTGAACGTGAACAGAAATTGAAACAATATGTCAAAAGATCCCGCTAAAAGGCAGCCAGAGCGTGAACGTGAACAGAAATTGAAACAAGATGTCAGAAAAGATTCTGCTAAAAGGCAGCCAAAGTGTAAACGTGAACAGAAATTGAAACATGATGTCAGAAAAGATCCCACTAAAAGGCAGCCAGAGCGTGAACGTGAACAGAAGCGGAAACAAAGTGTATGCAGCATTCAGAGAGCATGAAAGAAAATTGAAAGAATATGTCAGAAAGATCCAGCTAAAAGGCAACCAGTGCGTGAACGCGAACAGAAACTGAAACAAGATGTCAGAAAAGATCCAGCTAAAAGACAGCAAGAGCGTTAACGTGAACCGTAATTGAAATAAGATGTCAGAAAATATCCAGCTAAAAGGCAGCCAGAGCGTGAACGTGAACAGAAATTGAAACAATATGTCAGAAAAGATTCTGCTAAAAGGCAGCCAAAGTGTAAACGTGAACAGAAATTGAAACATGATGTCAGAAAAGATCCCACTAAAAGGCAGCCAGAGCGTGAACGTGAACAGAAGCGGAAACAAAGTGTATGCAGCATTCAGAGAGCATGAAAGAAAATTGAAAGAATATGTCAGAAAGATCCAGCTAAAAGGCAACCAGTGCGTGAACGCGAACAGAAACTGAAACAAGATGTCAGAAAAGATCCAGCTAAAAGACAGCAAGAGCGTTAACGTGAACCGTAATTGAAATAAGATGTCAGAAAATATCCAGCTAAAAGGCAGCCAGAGCGTGAACGTGAACAGAAATTGAAACAATATGTCAGAAAAGATCCAGCTAAAAGGCAGCCAGAGCGTGAACGTGATCAAACTGGGAAAAAGTGGAAAAGGGAAAATGAATACTTTAAAGAGAAAGAAAGAACAGCAAAGAGATACAAGAGGTCTTTTTCTGTTTATAAGAACACTGAAAGAGTAAGAAATCAAAAGAGCAAAGTTGTCAAGCGCACTATTGATAAAAATATTGAGCATGAAAATATTTTGAGAAAAAGAAGACGTTTTGGTTCTGACCTTGGTGAGTGTATACAATTCTTCCATGACAGTATTTCAGAAGGACCAAGATATGTTTGTTCTTGCTGTAGGCAGACTTGGTTCCGCCATTCTGTAGCCCAAGTAGAGCAAATCTGAAATGAACATACCAAGAAAAGCTGACTAGATATGTATCTGTTGATGAAGTAGAATGGATATGCCAGACATGTTTGTCTTCTATCAAAGAGAACAGAGTGCCAAAGCTGTCTGTGTACAATAAGATGCATTTCCCAGACAAACCCAACGCACTAAACCTTCATCAGCTGGAAGAGCGACTAGTTGCTTTACGGATTACATTCATGCAAATACATGTATGTGTAATGCCAAGGTGTGGTCAGTTGTCAATCAAAGGGAATGTTGTAACTGTTCCTGTAGATATACAGCCAGTTGTTAATGTATTGCAACGAAAATTTTATGAAAATATTACAGTGCCTATAAAGCTGAAGAAAAGCTGAGTTACAAATAATGTGACTTCACAGAGAATGTTCGACAAGCAGCTGTTATATCTGCACTTCATTGGTTAGTGAATAACAGTGATCTATACAAGGAATCTGGCATAGTTATTGATAAAGACTGGCTTGAGAACCTAAATGTGTCCTCTGGTAATTTATTTGAAGAATTTATTGAGGGTATATCTGCAGGTCCAGTCATTGGCGAACGTGAAGCTTCAACTGAAAAGGCAAATGGTTATGAATATGACAATTCAAGTGAAATTGATGAGCATTAACAAACTGTGGGCAATACTGATACCCTTCTAGACGATCCACAGACTTTCTCAGACAAAACATACACATTTGCTCCAGGTGAAGGTCAACAATCATTGAGTTTGTACCAAGAACCAGATGCAGAGTTCTTTGCATTTCCATATTTTGTGGCCATGGGAGAGTTAGCAATGAAGATAGAGAAGTTGGTGTGCACTATTCAGATGTAGTAAAGTGGGAGTTGAGAAATGTTGACAGGCGTGTAGGCAACAATGTGCCAAATATTTTCTTTAAAATGATAAAATTCAGATGAAGCAAATATCTGATAAAGTAAGATTTTCTCTCAGAAGGTGCCAGAGCAAAGGAAACAACCTGACTGCTCAGCAAGCATTAAATCCAGATGTGCTTAAAAACCTGGCTAGACTGGATGAAGGGTATCATATATTCAGAACACTGGGAAATTCTCCACCTTACTTAGAAGCTAAAAAGAGAGAAGTGTTTGCAATGATAAGACAACTTGGTCTTCAAACATGGTTTGGGTCCTTTTTAATCAGCTGACATAAGTGGATAGATTTGATCAAGATTCTTGTAGAGTTAAATGATAGGAAAACTATTTCTGATGATCAGGCAGAAAGCTTGTCTTGGAGCCAGAAAACAAAATTGGTACAGCAAGACCCAGTCACTTGTGCAAGGTATTTTGATAACAGAGTACAGGAGCTCATTAATACTGTAAAGAATGATCGCCACCCAATAGGAAAGTTGAAGGATTTCTTTTATCGAGTGGAATTTCAGCACAGGAGTTCTCCTCACATTCATATGCTGATGTGGATTGAGAATGCACCAAAGTATGGAGAAAGTTCATAGATGTTTGTCTCGTGTTCTTTGGGTGTTGATGAGGACCTGGCGCAGTTTGTTCAATTCCAGACACACAAGCATTCAAAATATTGCAGAAAGAAGGGCAAACCAATATGCAGATTTGGTTTTCCCCTGCCGTCTATGTCACACACTGTGAATAAGGGTGGGATGGTGATGGAACCCCTAGAGGAAGATGTTTCACATAGCAAGAAAGTCTATGAAGAGAGCCAAAAGAAAATTGCTAATGAAAAGGAGAGTTTAGACCTGTCATATGAAGACTTTTTGAACAGTTTGAATATATCTGAGGAGGATTATATAAAAGCCATAAGGAGTTGCACCCAAGATGTTTTTGAAGAGGGAACCAAGAGAGATCAGAGTTAATCTATAGATCAAAAGCCTACTTGATGCATGGAGAGCAAACCATGATTTGCGATTTGTGATTGACCCATATGCATGTGTAGTCTATATTGTATCATACATAAGCAAATCACAAATAGGCATGAGTATGTTGCTACACCAAGCTTGCAAAGAAGCAAGACAATGTAATATGGACTTGAAACAGCAAGTTCGACACATGAGAAATCACTTTCTAAACTGTGTAGAAGTCAGTGGGCAAGAAGCCGCATGTCTGGATCTTCAGATCTCACTTAACAGGTGCTCAAGGGCATGTAAGTTCATAAATACATCAGATGAAGAGGGTCGTACTTTTATCCTGAAAGGAAAAGAAGCCCTTGAAAAGTTGCCAAAAGAATCTACAGACATAGAAGCAGACAATGATATCAAGCGCTACTTCAGAAGGCCAAAGGAACCAGAAAATTGGTGTCTAGCTGATTATGTGGCAGAGCTGGATGTGAAATATCCAAAAGCAAATAGCACTGATGAAATATATTTGGACAACAATGATGATGAAGTACAGCCTTCTGATGATGAAACAAAGGAGGAATTCACATTTGTAAAATTGAAATTGGAAACTAAAAGTGGGCTAGTTATAAGCCAAAAAAGTGTGCCAAATGTCATAAGGTTTAGACGGTATGACAAAAAAATGGACCCAGAAAACTACTATAGAGAAAGGCTATTGCCTATTCTCCATGCAGAAATGCAAAGCATTTGAAAGGAAATTCTTCAACATATGAAGAGCAGTACAACAAAAGCAAAAGAATGATTGAAAGCATGGCAAAGAAATGTGAGCACAACATTGATGAACTGCCAAGGGCTATTTACAGAGCTGCAGAGGAAGACTTAAACTATGATGAGGTAGCAAATGGAACAGAGCAAGTTGAGTAGGATGATATCATTGAAGGTAGCAAGGAAAGTAAATCATTTGTCTTTTTTAATCCTGATCGTCCAAAAGCACATAGGGACTATGATATTGGATCTGATCTAGGACTTCAGTCGAAATCAGCAGAAGCAGAAACTCACAGAATATTAACAGATGATTATCTTCGAATGATTCGAACTTTAAACATGAAGCAGAAAGAATTTTTCATCAACGTGTTGCACTGGATTAAAACAAAAGAGGTAACACTTCATTTATTTTTAACGGGAGGTGCTGGTTTGGAAAATCAGTTGTTGTGAGAGCTCTTTATCAGGCTCTGACCAGGCATTTGTGTTCAGCATCAGGTGAAGACCCAGAAGATTGCAGAGTTCCCATTTGTGTCCCAACTGGAACAGCAGCATACAATGTTGATGGGTATACTATTCATGGCGCCTTTAAGTTATTGTGTCACCATCTTAATGCAGATACTTTGAACAGTTTGAGGACAAGATTCAGAAACTTGTCAGTTGTCATGATAGATGAAGTATCTATGATCAGTAGATATACACTAAATGACATCAGCAAGAGGTTACAGGAGATAAAAGGCAACAAACATGACTGGTGGAGAATCTATGATAGTCATTGTTGATCTGTACCAACTGAGACCAGCAGCAGAGGTGTATTGCCTTGGATATTTGAAGACACCAAAGGAGGACTAGGTCCTTTAGCAACAAATTCATGGAAAGAACTGGTTACAGTGCATGCGCTGACAGGAATCATGAGGGAAAAACATGAAGCTGATTTCTCAAGACTGTTGAACAGGCTACGAGAAGGTAAACAAACACAAGAGGACATGGACAAGTTGAAAGAAAGACTAATAGATCCATTACAGGCTGATTACCCAAACACTGCTCCGCATTTGTTTGTAACAAATGTAAATGTTGACAGATTCAATGAGAAAGTATTAGATAGAACAATCACAGAAAAGGTGATGGTTAATTCGCAAGAGGCTGTAGTTGGAGATGTACAATCATGTGTCAAAGAGCAATTGATTAACAGTCTTCCAGAAGATGTTAGTATGACTGCTGGTTTGTCTCATTTAGTCAACATAGGAGAGGGGTTAGTGTATGGCATTTGTCAAAACCTTGACGTCACGGATGGACTCACAAATGGGGCCACATGCTATGTTAAATACATAGAGAGAAGGCAGCAAAATACGATGAGGCCAAGTATCATTTGGATTCTTTTCTCTGATACAAATCTTGGAAAACAAAGCAGGGTGAAATACAAACATGTATTTACAAAATTTGTATCATGAGGAAATTGAAACTGCATGGACACCAATATTTGAGGTCAAAAGAACATTCTAACTCAAGAAAACAACATTTATGAGAAGACCGTTTCCACTGAGGCTTGCAGCTGCAAAAACTATTCATCGTGCCCAGGGAAGTACACTGGAATCTGTAATTGTAGACATGAGTGTACACAAGAAGTGTCATGGTTTTGCCCATAGTCACTACGTTGCTTTTAGTCGAGTTAAGTATCTGGCTACTAAATCTGCAAGATGACAAAATCAGATAGGACAAAAAGGTTGATGATGAAATGGCAAGACTACGTACCGAGTCTAGAATGGAACTATACTATGTCCCTTTGTAGCCTCTGATCCTGGTCGAATAACAGTTGCTTTTCACAACACTCGATCTTTACATGGACATATTGAAGATGTGAAGTGTGAAAACAATCTTACAGAAGCAGACTTATTCTCTGTGTGTGAAACTTGGCATTGCAAAACTGATTCTGGTGACAGATTTCAGATTGATGGTTTCAGAATGTACCGGCAAGATGGCACATCTTATGATATGAATGCAAGACCACATCGTGGGTTGGCTTTGTATGTGAAGGACTTTGTACATGTGAACAAAGTACAATACTTCACTAGTAGCAAGGTAGAATTCATTGTTGCCAAATTATTTATTGGAACAGACTGTTTACAGTTGCTAACAATCTATAAGGCTCCACAGTGTAAGTTTCATGAGTTCTGTATGCTTTTACAACAGAAATGTGATCATTTGATTGAGTTTGAGAAGACATTGGTAATCACCGGAGATTTCAATTCAGACATTCAAAAAGACAACAGTATTTGCATTACATGCAAGAAAGGTTCTTTAGTAAACAAATAGTGTGCGGACCAACACATGATTCCGGATCCTTGTTAGATCACATTTACACTAATGTTGGAGATACTGTTGCTGATACAATAGAGGCTGTTTGGTCTGATCACAAGATAGTATATGCAGCACTGACTATCTCATAAGCAGCAACCTATTTTTGAACATATCAGTGCATAATATGTCAGCCCTTATTGCGGCTGACAAAATGCACTGATATGTGGGTTAAGCAGTTGTGGGTTACCACCGTCTTTATTATTATTATTATTATTATTTTGTTCTGAATAAGGGTGGGGTGGTGATGGAATTTACTGAAAGTGCTAGTTTAAAGCAGAATATTTCAGCAGGTCAAAAGTTTTCAAATTTAGCTCCTGAAATGGGATGTCAAAAGGATTTGATTTAGAATTTTGTAGTCTAACTTCAGTTAGAGCTATACCGTGAACTAAGTATTATGCACACAAAGAATTTTAATTTAGCGAATTCATTTGGACTGTCAAAAATTGAATCATTAAAAACATTAAGGCTTTTGGTATTTCACCATTTTATTCATGTTGATATCTGCAAAGCTGATACCATTTCATTCTGACCTTGTTGTTTCTGCAAAAACATGAAAGAAAAATGATGTCTAGACATTCTATCACTACCCTCTAAACTGTGTTAAAAATAAGTTTACAATATGAATGTTTCTTGTCTATTTTTATACCCCACCACACGATAGTGGCGGGGTATTACGGTTTCACATTGGTCATCCATGTGGCCATCTGTCTGTTTGTCCATCTGTCATACGTCCATCCGTCTGTTTATCCGTATTTTGGTTTCCAGATGATAACTTGACTGAATGTCAATTGATTTTCACATTCTTGGTATGTGCATTGATATTGTGGAGATCTGGTTTCAGATTGCTAATGAACAAATTTCATCGAGTTATTTGCCCGCGACACATCTGATTTTTTGTTTCCGGGCAATAACTTTAGTAACTGTCAATGGATTTTCACCAAACTTGGTGTGTGCATTGATATTGTAGAGATCTGGTTTGGGATTGCTAATGGACAAATTTCATAAATTCTTGACAGTTATCTGCCAGCGACACGTCAATATTTTAGTTTCCGGACGATAACTTGAGTAAATATCATTGGATTTTCACAAAACGTAGTGTGTGCATTGCTATTGTGGAGATCTTGTCAATTTTAGAGAGTTATGTGTCCGTGATACATCCATATTTTCATTTCAGGACAGTAACTTGACTAATCTCAACAGATTTTCATCCAAATTGATATGTGCATTGATATAATGGAGATATGATTTGGGATTGCTTCTGTGTTCATTTCTTCAATTTTTGACGGAGCTATCTCCCCTTGACACGATGATGGAGGGGTACGAGGGTCGTACAAAAAGTTCTGTCACCAATAGACTTCCTTGCTTTTATCCCAGGTATATTTAAAATGCTTCACTGCACTTGAATGGTGTGTTAAATAGCTATCGATATCCCTTTATTTCGTGCAAATTGCTTTCCAATTGACCGAGTTATTTCAAATTGAAATAATGCAGTCATATACACTGACCAATTTACTTGTTACATTGGAACATGGACCAGAAGACTGAAATTCGTACCTATATTAAATGCCGTATTAGGCTTAATATAGATTCAAAGCAGATATTTAATGAATTGTTAGGTATATATGGACCTCAGACCATTTCAATGCGCACAGTCTTTATGTGGGTTAAAGCTATTAAAACTGAGAAATTTTCTGTTGAAGATGATACCCGTCCTGGAAGGCCTAAAACTTCTGTTACCAAGGCTAACATCGCTGCTGTAAAGATTGTGGTCGAACAGGATGCGCGATTGTCTGTCACAGATATAGCTAGTTGTACTGTCATATCAGAAGGCAGTGTGCAAACAATTCTGAAAAAGCGTTTGGACCCGAGAAAGGTTTGCGCTAGTTGGGTACCTCATTTGCTCACTGAGGAGCAAAAGACACGACGCCTTAAATGTGCCCGGGAACTTTTGAAAACATACAAATGCTGTTTGTTTGTGTTGAGGTTTTACGGCCCAGTCAACCCAATGGGGTCATGTCGAGCGCGGTCAGTTTACCTAACCACACGTTTACTGGGCAGGCTTAGTCCTCTAAGCGGTTAACCAGTATTGTGCACATTCTTTCGCCAGAAACTGACAACTGCCTTTCTTGAATCAGCGGAAGGGAGAGAATGACCGCAGAAAATATTTCATGATCAATCTCCACGAAAGAATGTCGCCGACCTCGGCGGGGGTTGAACCCGCGACCTCCTGGTCTCCAGTCGGACGGCGCATCCAACTGAGCCACCGAGGCCGGCTACAAAGGCTGTAATAGTCGGGTTATTTCTAACTTGCTAACAGGTGATGAAACCTGGGTGCACATGTTTGAGCCACAAAGAAGGGCTGATAATAAGCAATGGAAGAGAAAAGATAAAAAATGCCCAATTATTGCCAAGAGAACCGTAAGTTCGAAAAAGATGTTGTACGCAATTTTCTTTAGTTCAAGTGGGCCAGTCGTTCAAGTGCCTTGTCCATCTGGTCATACAGTCACTGGCCGATTCTACAAGAATTCTGTACTGAAGAAAGTGAAAGAGTTTTACAATAAGAAACGACCAAGCAAATGATGGTCAGAAGTCCACCTTTTACATGACAACGCCTCCTCTCATAAGTGTGAGGTTGTTAAGTCTTTTTTGGCTTCTGAAAAGGTGAAAGTTTTAAACCATCCAACTTATTCACCTGACCTGAGTCCCTGTGACTTCTTTTTATTTCCAAAGCTTAAGAAAATGCTTTCTGGAAATAAGTATACGTCTAGAAGTTCTCTTGGCAGCGCTATTTATCAGTGTCTCCAACAGATACCAAAAGAAGACTATTTATCTGCTTTTCGCGACTGGGTAAAAAGGTTACAAAAATGTTTCAGTAAAGGGGGAATACTTTGAACGTTTGTAATAAAAATATCTTTGATAAAACGTAGCACTGAAGTAATCCGAACCCAGTGACAAAACTTTTTGCAGGACCCTCGTATTATCATTTCACTTTTTTATTTTGACTGACCGTCAAATAATGCAGAAGAGATATAATGTTCATTGTTTTAATTTGTTACTTAAAGCTACACATATCTTGGACTTATCAAGTTTGGATGTTGCAAAACAGGGATTTTTTTTTTCAAAATTCTGTAGTCTTTAAAAGGAAAATTATGCTGTAGTGAAGGAAATATTTGAAATTTCAATGAGTGAGAATGTTGATATGTAGAAAATATTTAAATTCAAAGAGGGAGATTACAGCTGAAATGATGGAGACTCCCTCTTAAATAGGGAAACTTGACAAACCTGCATATATATATCCTCGTGATACATTGTTTTATTATACATCCCCTGCCAAGGAAGTTGAATTGGTGGGTGTGGTATACTGTTTGAGCTTGTCTGCCAGTGTATCTATCCATCTCTCCATCTCTCTTAAGGTGGAAGACAACAAAACTCAATATTTGGGTTAATGACAAAACTGTACATCAGGGAAAAATTCAATCTTTCTAAAGAACGTTTCTGCTTTCAGTTTGTGCCTCATAATAACTCCTTCGTTTTTATAGTGTCACGAAATCGACATGGTTTTCGCGTTTTGACGTCATTATTTAGCCGCATAAAAATGCATATTTTTTGCAATACCTTTACAAGGAACTGACATTCTGAATTTAGCTTTATACCAAACTACTTGTAATAACATACCCTACGAATTGATCTAAGTTGTATTTTGCATTTATGTTCAGAAAATAAATTATCGCCGGAAAAGTGAATTCTGGAAAGATTACGAATTCCTACTGTTTTCACGTTTAAAGCTAAATAGCGCGAAATCTAGCTCGAAGACAATATTATTTGTTTTAATTATTTCCAAGCAAATTCAATTCGGAAGAGATTTATAAATAAAAACTAGTGGGTCACCGAACTAATTTTTTTCAGGAAGAGAGACTTTATAACCCTACCCCCGGACGCGCTAACGTCCATTTTACATCGGCTTCACGGGTGACGTTAACGTAACATATGGTAGCTCTCGTTATTGCGTTAATTATACGTTACGTACGACAGGACGTTGTATAACTTGGGGTACAGTTGCAATATTATCATTTCTGAAAAAAGTAGGCCGATGACTTATATCTTTTTTACAAACCTGTTTTGAATTGACAATAATATGAGATAATCTGACAAGCAGATGGTGTCTTCAGACTAGATTTCAAGCAATCTTGCCTTAAAGACAAAAATGTACAAATTCAAAAAAAAAAAAAAAAAAAAAAAAAAAATGATTCACATTTTCTGGCGATCAAACATTGGGTGAGCATATTAGATCATCTTTTCATAAATCTCATTTCATGCGGCTAATCAATGACGTCAAAATGCCCAAACCATACCTTTTTCATGACGTCATTACGAAAACACGCCTATTCAAATATATTGAAAATTTCACCACCAAAAAACTGAGTTTTCAGATAAAAATTCTGATATTTTTCATATTTCCGCTAAAAATCATAGAATGTGGGTACTCGTTAGAACCGCCTCGCCAAAACACAGATTGTGGGTACTCGTTAGAACCGTCCCGACGAGGCAGTTTTAACGAGTACCCACGATCTATGTTTTTGAACAGAAATAAGAAAGTAATGTATACCCCCGTAAACCCAAGTTTTACTATATAAAAGTGGGGTTTAAGGGGTTCAAAATTATATAGGTATGTTTTTGTAATGTTGCAAAAGTCATGGATTTATTATGACACACAAACTGAAAACAGAAACGTTATATGGAAGGATAAAAAAAATAAAAAATAAAAAAAAATAAAAAAAATCTGTAAGGACATGTTCTAATTTTCTATACCAAGTAACAAATGTTTTTGACATTACATTCACCTTCTGTTAGAATGCAATAAGTTTCTATGGACCGTTTATTGACATTTTTTTTTCTTTTCAATGAACAGTTTGAAGAGTTTTTATCTAAATTTATCTCGAAGACGCTAATGCAAGCAACAAGTTCCAAAAATTCCAAGTCTGACACCAATTGAGATAGAGACCCTTTCAGTTCCCTATATTTTCAATTCAGATGGAGATAATGTAGGACAGGTAGATATTGAATTAGGTTTGAAGCCATACGATGGGGATTTCGGAGAAAATAATGTTTTACTCATAGACATTTGTGTAGGACATTTACAGAATGTGAAATGTCATTTATCTTATAGGAAACTGTTTCTGAATGGAATACGATTTTTAATTATGGGACCATAAGTCCATCATTTATAACTCCATTTTTTTTTTTTTTTTTTTTTTTTTTTTTTTTTTTTGCAAAGCTAGACGTTTAACAAAAAAGACCATAAAACAGTTTAACGAACAAATTTACCCATTAACAGGTTTTCCGAAATAAAAATCTGTATACTTTTTATTGCCTCAGAGTACGTATATACGTATCATGGAGTACAAATGAGACCGCCTCTGCATTTCTTGAATATCAGCCACCGGCATGAAAATGGAAAAGTCATCAAACAGAAGTTGCCTGCCTCGATAACGCAAGGCTTGAAGTAACGGTTTACCAGACTGAAAAAGCGTGTAGAACCATATATGTCACCTTAGATAAGTTCCAAACAGTAATCGCTCGCATGCGATGTATGGACAGGACTTTGTACATCTACATTGTGTACAACTAGGTACTAGTCTGCCGGACACACGCGCGATCGCTCGCAGTTTTGAACGCATGCCGGATAATTAGAATATCGCCCTAATTTCGTCCTGATAAGACGGTAATACCATTGAAGTCAAAGCATTGACAGCCCTGGTTGGTCGATTGTCTCTTAATATAGGCTGGGAAAACGAAGAACGGGTAATTTAAGCAAACAGTGCAGGCCCTGATCAGAAACCGCGTTCTGTGTCGTCTGATCTGGGTCTGCACTGTTTGCCTGTGTCCCAGCACTAAGCCTAGTCCAGGTTTCAGAAAAGAGTTCGGTTCGGAGACCACAGGTTGTGGGTTCCATATTGTGAACAGTAAACGCTCGGTTTGATTTCATTGGTCATTGATAATCATGTAGATAACAACCTAAAGGAAAGTTTGTTTTTGCATACTCTGGGTCGATTATGAACATTCGACCAAAAAAAAAAAAAAATCAAAACTGATTGATTGTCTACGTCAAAACGTTGCCGTGAAGATTCCGTTTGTAAGCCGTTTTCTCATACAGAAAATTTGTGTTTGGATTCTGCCTTAATCGATTGACCATGTATGAAAAGGGACATCCATGTTTTTATTTACCAGATTTTATTTTACCACTCAATATTTCAATAATGTAGTTTTATAAAGGTTTTATACAAGAAATATTTCTCATAAACCGACGTTTGTCAGAATTCACCATTTCATTTGAAAAAGGGAACGGCTAATTCTACAGGCAGATTTTTATTGCCGTACGGTATAAACAGGTCAGATCTATTAGTCCTTCGGTTACTTGTTTGTCCTTCGACAAATCATTTGCCCTTCCACAGACTTACTTGTCAAAGGGCAAACTGCGGTATTCAGAGACCAAGAATATTATAAAATGACACTTCCGAATGAATGTACATGAATCAATACCCCTTGTTTTGTGATGGTCAGCCATACCACTTACCTTTTTCAATTTAGTTGGACACAACCACGAAATACACACAAAAAACAACTAAGCCTGTCCATGACAAACTAACAATTTAGTCTGTACGCCTAGCTAAGACTCGGATCAAACTGGGCATTCTCTTAGTCTGATCAGAATCAATACTGGTTAACCGCTTAGAGGACTAAGCCTGCCCAGTATACGTGTGGTTAGGTAAACTGACCGCGCTCGACATGACCCATTGAGTTGACCGGGCCGTAAAACCACAACACAAACAAACAATCTTTGCTGTGCGCGCAATGTATACCTAAGGGCCAAATCTGCTTTCATGCGGACATCCAAGATGTTGATCAGACTGGATAGATGCCCAGGCTGATCCGAATCTTCGCAGAGTGCACAAGAAATTGCTGGTTCTGTCATGCGGTGGCTTAATTCGTATATGCAAATAACACAATTTTCTAAAACAAAATCTAAATCTTCAAATGCGGCGAGAATTTATCTGATCATTTGATCAATTAGTGGATTTTCTTAGTCAATGGTCGGGAAACTGTCCAAGAACAGTGTGATTAGACTAACTGACCGTGGCCGACCGAAATGGCCTAAATTGTGTTGAAGGACCGTAAAACCCGATCCCTTATGCTACCTAGCCCCGAGTTTAGTGCAACTCTGTTCATATTATGTGTTGAAGCTTACTGTTTCAAAGGACCGGAAAATGTAATGAAAGAGCAACACTTTATCAATGTATAGTAAATTATTTTTCTTGTTGCCTCGATTTTTACGGGGCCTGCCGGGATTAGAAAACAAGATTTTGTTTTTCAGCATTACAGGTATCTGTCCGGATTCTAAAACATGCATTTTGGTGAATTAAATCAATGTCTTTGATTTATTCAGAGAAAGAATCGGGTTATTTTTTTTCGCTTTTCAAACTTTCTTTTATACTTCATAACACAATAAGGAGAGCTACCATATATTACGTTAACGTCAACCGTGAAACGGATGTAAAATGAACTTTAACACGTCCGGGGGTAGGGTTATGAAATCTCTTTTATTGAAAGATTTAGTTGGGCGACCTACTATTTTTTATTTATAAATCTCTTATGAATTGAATTTGCCTGGAAATAATTAAAAAAAAGTATTAATGTCTTCGAGCTAGATTTCGCGCAATTTAGCTTTAAATGTGAAAAAGGTAGGAATTCGTTAATTTTCCAGAATTCACTTTTCTTGCGATAACTTATTTTTTGACCATATATGCAAAATACAACTTAGATCAATTCAAAGGACATGTTGTTACAAACAGTTTGGTATAAAAAATAAATTCAGAATGTCAGTTCCCTGTAAAGTTGTTGCAAAAAATATGTACTTTTATGCGGATAAATAATGACGTCTAAAACGCGAAAACCATGTCGAATTCCTGACGTTATAAAAACGAAGAATTTATTATGAGGCGCAAACTGAAAGCAGAAACGTTCTTTAGAAAGATTGAAGTTTTTACTGATGTAAAGTTTTTGTCTCTAACCTAAATATTGAGTTTTGTTGTCCTCCACCTTAAAGGGAACGTCAGATTCCAAACTGGTATTAGTGCCGTGTGGCGGCGGTAGAACGTCTCCCCGTACTTTACCATAGTGCAGATTATATTATATTTCATTTCCTTTGGGATCAATGGACCCATTATGGTACATTTGAAGATGGAGTTCTGCTCATGAATACGCTAGAGGGCGTAAGCAGTGTTGCAAACTTCATTACTGCTTATGAAGAATCTCAATAAAACCGAGACTCCTATTTTCTGATCTGTGGTGTGTTCTTTGTTTCCAAAGGCAATCTTTTTGACGTTTATTTTACTACACTGCAGCTGGTATTAGTGCCGTGTGGCGGCGGTAGAACGTCTCCCCGTACTTTACCATAGTGCAGATTATATTTCATTTCCTTTGGGATCAATGGGCCCATTATGGTACATTTGAAGATGGATTTCTGCCCATGTATACGCTAGAGGGCGTAAGCAGTGTTGCAAACTTCATTACTGCTTATGAAGAGTCTCAATAAAACCGAGACTCCCATTTTCTGATCTGTGGTGTGTTCTTTGTGTCCAAAGGCAATCTTTTTGACATTTATTGAGTAGTTTTCATTAGAACCTCATGAAAGGATTTATGCACAAAGCTTATTGGTATTAAAATTACAAAGCTTATTGGCATTAAAACAAAAAATATTACCCCTATAACCATGTCTTATCCTGTTGTTTCTGAAATAAAATGTCCAAATCAGCAATTTCTGGGATCTAACATAATTTTATTACCAGAATTTCATGAAGCTCACACAAAATGCTTATTAGCAAATAAAAGGTCTTTGCGCTATCACTTCAATAACACAAGAGGCGTATCTCTCTTTATTTTTTTTTTTTTTTTTTTTTTTTTTTTTGTTTCTTTTTTTTTTTTAATTGCCCAATATCTGCAACGTTACCTGAGGCAGGGGTAATTTAGTTGTCAAATGTCTAGTTTATGCTGTCCTGTAAGTTTGTTATTCATTGTGCTGTGATATTTACCATTTTTGAACTCTAGTGTGCTAATAAAAGTTTGTTATTTATTGAGCTGCTGAAATTAACTATTTTTGCACCCCAGTGTGCTATTAGAACTGTGCAGCGTAATATGCATAGTATATCTTCTATGTTAGTAACTGTCTTGGAATTACACTGCCTCCTGCAGAAATTTTATTCCATGAAGTTTTAGGTACTCTAATAAAAATCAGTGCAAAAAAAGTTACACAGTTTAGTTGACCAAGCTTGTTTTGAATTTACCACGTGTGTTTTAAATTGAAGTGAAAAAAGAACATTAGTATTACATGCAAAATTTGGATCAGGACAAATGGACATTCAACTGCATATAAAATTTGGATCAGGAGAATTCTGAAGATATTTTACGTTACAAGGATTGACAATGATATCAGCTTACAGTCACCTGAGAGGAGAACTCTAAAGAAGAATTCTGAAGATATGTTACTCTTCAAGGATTGACACTGTAATCACAGTCACCTGAGAGGAGAACTCTGGAGATATTTTACTCTACAAGGATTGAGTTATCAACTTACAGTCACCTGATAGGAGAACTTTGAAGAAGAATTCTGAAGATATTTTACTCTACAAGGATTGACACTGTTATCAACTTACAGTTACCGGAGAGGAGAATTCTAAAGGAGAATTCTTAAGATATTTTATTCTACAAGGATTGACACTTACCAACTTAGTTACCTGAGAGGAGAACTCTGAAGGAGAATTCTGAAGAAATTTTACTCTATAAGGAATGACATTGTTATCAACTTATAGTCACCTGAGAGGAGAACTCTGAAAGAGAATTCTGAAGAAATTTTACTCTATAAGGAATGACATTGTTATCAACTTACAGTCACCTGAGAAAAGAACTCTGAAGGACAATTCTGAAGAAATTTTACTCTATAAGGATTGACATTGTTATCAACTTACAGTCACCTGAGAGGAGAACTCTGAAGGAGAATTCTGAAGATATCTTTCTCCATAAGGATTGACACTGTAGTCAAAAAACAGTCACCTGAGAGAAGAACTGTCAGTGTTTGGCTCGGGTTCCTCCCTTGTGGGAAGTCACTTGATGGTCCTACTTGTCTGGATGTTTTGGTCAATGTAAGTTTACCTTTTCCGAATTTTTTCATTGTGATTTACTAGATAGTATTTAGGCTACTTGTGAACTTCTATGAATTCAGTAAATGACTGTCTATATAAATGGCAATCCAGGGACTAAGAATGTGATTATGCCATTCATATAGACAGATGTTTGTTTATAAGCGATTTTGGATATAAAAAAGTATTTTGTAGTCCTTTTCTGTAGTTTATATCTGAGTTTTACTGTACACAAGTTTTGCCCTTTATAAAAGGGAGGGCCGCAAAAAGTTCCGATACGAGTCTACTGACTAGAAGGATAAAGCAATTTTGATTTTCATCAGAAGTTTCATTATTTGAAAAATTGAGAAAATTGTTTTCTGGGCCATTGTTACGCAGCTCGTATAGTGTTGAGTATGATGTAAAACTGAAGAAGATTAGAATTGATAATCTTTTTGACTAAATGTTTCCTTCTCCTTTAACAGCGACATGGAGATTCAGAATTGCTAAAATCGATCCCTTCTGATATCCAAGAATAGAAGACAGGGCGAAAGTCTCTTACAGTACCCGGTGCACAACACCCTCTACTTTGCACCAACAACATCTCCTGAATCCTAAGTCGGATTGAGCTGTTCAGAAACTTAATGGGACCATGCAGATTAAGCATTGCTAAAGGCAATCTGATCTGATAGCCAAGATGGCCACCATGGTACAATGTAACATATCTTGATCAGTCTTATCCAGGTGAGCGATTTCTGGTCCACCTGGGCCTCTAGTAAATGAGTAAGTTCTTTGCAAGTATTTATTTTCATCATGATATTTTCATTTGGAAATATCAAATAAGTTTGTCTATTCCTGCTGAATCGGAGCCTTCAAAATCTAAAACTAGCTGAGTACCAGCCAATTTCAGGCTAATCAGCGGAATTTTATGTGTCCAAAATGTGTTCACACAAAACATTTTGTTCTATTAAAGTCAATAATTAATATTTTTTCAGTATCAAACATTGCTGAATATGAATAAGAGAAGAAATGGAAAGATTGATATAGTTCTGTTAATTGTTAGCGAAGTTTATAGGCGGGTTTGTCGCTGTAGGCCAACTTTCAGTAGTCGCGGGCACTGTACCAGTAGTCAGGTGTCTAAATATGCAATTTGTACCCAGTCCTCAAAAATGACTGTGCATAGTCGATGCGAGCATAACTTCCATTAAGAATGCACATTTTCTCGACTTCAAACTCTTATGACACAAACGTTATATCAGTCCAATATCTGGCCAATGTCTGGTATGGTAGGTGAACGTATCAAATATTGGTCTCATATCGAACTAATCAAGCAAATTTTCTTGGTACCACCTTCATCTTTCTCTAATCTGTGTCGGAATGGCAATTATTGCACTTGTAAAACAACATTCCTCATGTGCCCACATTTTGCAAACAGTGCACTCAATCTACTCGTTGTGCTAAACAGTTGACTCGAGACACACAACTTATGGGTAAAATTCTCTTTTGTCCAAACTCGACAAATGTGTACAGTGACACCCCGATCACTGGGCCAGTGCACACGACATATATGACTGTACATTACAGTATGAAAACCTAAAATAACTTCCAAACTGTACTACCTGCAAGGATCGAACTTTTGCACATTATAAGTACCGATTTTCTCATTTTTTCTATTGTACAAATAAATTTCAGAACTTTTCCATAAATGAACAAAAACTGCTTCTTACTCTTTTTTCATGAAATAAAATCTCATGCTTGCATAAATTGGGTGCTGCATTGGCTATGGCTTAACACACGTCTGTTGTTAGACAAATATGAAGCTGGATACATAAGTGACAATAGCAAGTGTTGACTACTTCAAAAAGTAAAATATGTAGAAGTACACACCTTTCTTTGGCTTGCCCCGTACGCGCGCAAGCCATTTAGAATGAAAAGCGGTTTTATTCTGTATTTGTCCACGTTTTCTGGGCTAAGTCATCTTTAGAAACAGGAATAATCGGAAAACCCGTCCACTGCCGTCAAAAGCCATTGATACGACGGCCGTGTATATTCACATGGCTGCCATGTGTATAAGGTGTCGGACAACCGGTAGACGGGCGAATAACCAGAGGCTGCTGTCACGGCGGCTGTATATGAAACATGCATTTTGACCAGTAGCTCGATTACTACATGGAATATTTTGGCGAAATTTTACAGATCTATAGAAAATTATGTTATATATATATATTTTTTTTTTAGTTTTCTGCCCTTGATATATGTGAAAAAAACAACAACAAACAAACAGTTTTGGCCTGGTCAGTTCTTTTATGGAATATCTTAATAAATTTAAGATTAGCCAGGCCAAGGGCCACTATTCTAGTCATTTAAATTCTTATCTGCCCTTAATATATCTAATAAATTGTTTTTCCTTTAGAGTTTACCTCAAGTATTTAAAAGACAAAACGATGAAATATTATCAGCAACGCCATTGTATAACATGATGTTTCATGTTTCCCTTAGAACCTATGCGTAATATTGTCAAGGTTTCGATGAGCTAAAACATTGTAATGATACGTCAAATGCACCTGAAGAGACAAAGTTTCTTTAACTGTTATATCCACGAGCCGGTATATGGGCTGGTTTAGTGTGGGTGTATCGGATAGTAAAACAGATTCATTCAGCGGTATAAAATATCTCGACTTGGACATACTGTTTGGATGAATTTCCGTCCTTTAATAATTCAAGTGACATTCATTAACCTTTTTGCTATTCCCATTATACGAGGGTCGTGCAAAATGTTCCCTCACTAATAGGATTCCTTAGTTTTATCCTAGGTATATTTTAAAATGCTTCACTGCACTTGAATGGTGTGTTGAAAAGCTAACGATACCCGTTTATTTCGTGCAAATTACTATCCAACTGACCGAGTTATTTCAAATTGAAATAGATGCAGTCATATACACTGACCAATTTACTTGTTACATTGGAACATGGCCCAGAAGACTGAAATTCGTAGCTATATTAAATGCCACATTAGGCTTAATATAGATTCAAGGCAGATATTTGATGAATTGTGTGGTATATATGGACCTCAGACCATTTCAATGCGCACAGTTTTAGGTGGGTTAAAGCTTTTAAAGCTGGGAAATTTTCTGTTGAGGATGATACCCATCCTGGAAGGCCTAAAACCTCTGTTACCAAGGCTAACATCACTGCTGTAAAGATTGTGGTCGAACAGGATGCGCGATTGTCTGTCAAAGATATAGCTAGTTGTACTGGCATATCAGAAGGCAGTGTGCAAACAATTCTGAAAAAGCGTTTGGACCTGAGAAAGGTTTGCGCTAGGTGGGTACCTCATTTACTCACAGAGGAGCAAAAGACACAACGCCTTAAATGTGCCCGGGAACTTTTGAATACATACAAAGGCTGTAATAGTCGGGTTATTTCTAACTTGCTAACAGGTGATGAAACCTGGGTGCACATGTTTGAGCCACAAAGAAGGGCTGATAATAAGCAATGGAAGAGAAAAGATAAAAACAAGAGGACCATGATGGTCCTATATCGCTCACCTGACCAAACAGATTTGCATATTTACTGCTGAAGTTTCAGCCAAGTTCACTGCTCTAGGATTTTTGTATAAACTTTATAGCACTAACCACCCCCACCCCCCTCCACCACACCCCTGGCCATGTTTTTTTTACAAATCTTGACGACCTGAACTGAATCTTAAAAGAGGGTCACCAAAGGAACATTTCTGTCAAGTTATATTGAAATTGGTCCAGTGGTTTAAAAAGTTTTATACAGCTATAAAGCCCTACGCCCTAACGGCCATGTTTTTTGACGAATCATGACAGCTTGAACAAACTTGGTAGAGGGTCACCAAAGGAACATTCCTACCAAGTTATATTGAAATCTGTTCATTGGTTTCTGACAAGAAGATTTTTAAAGTTTTCTATTTAGATATATAGGGAAAACAAGCCCCACCCCATGGCAGCCATGTTTTTTGACGAATCATGATTGCTTGTCAAGTAATATTGAAATCAGTCAAGGGGTATGTGACAAGAAGAATTTTAAAATTTTCTATGCAGATACATATGAAAAATAAGCCCCACCCCACTGTGGGCCATGGTTTTTGACGTATCATGAAGGCTTGAACAATCTTGGTAGAAGGTCACCAAAGCAACATTCCTGCCAAGTTACATTGAACTCGGTCCAACTGTTTCTTACGAGAAGATTTTTAAAGTTTTCTATATAGGGAAAATAAGCCCCGCCCCCTAGCGGCCATGATTTTTGATGAATCATGATGGCCTGAACAATCTTTGTAGAGGGTTACCAAAGAAACATACCTGCCAAGCTGTATTGAAATCCGTCCATTGGTTTCTGAAAAGAAGATTTTTAAAGTTTTATATATAGATATATAGGGAAAATAAGCCCTGCCCCAGGCAGCCATGTTTTTTGACGAATCATGATTACTTGAACAATCTTAGTAGAGGGTCACCAAGGAAACATTTCAGCAGTTATAATGAAATCGGTTCAGTGGTTTCTAACAAGAAGAGTTTTAAAGTTTTCTATATAGATATATAAGGAAAATAAGCCCCGACTCCTGGCGGCCATGTTTTTTGACGAATCATGACAGCTTGAAAAATCTTGATAGAGGGTTACATAAGAAACATTCCTGCAAAAATACATTGAAATCGGTCATGTGCTTTCTGAAAAGACTATAAAAATTTTCTATATAGATAAATTATATAGGAAAATAAGCCCCCACCCCCTAGTGGCCATGTTTTTTGACAAATCATAATGGCTTGAACAATCTTGGTAAAGGGTCACCAAGGAAACATTTCTGCGAAGTTATATTGAAATCAGTCCTGTGGTTTCTGATTACAAGATTTTTTCAAGTTTTCTATATAGAATTATATCGAAAATAAGCCCCGCACCCCCTAGCGGCCATGTTTTTTGACAAATCATGTCGGCTTGAACAATCTTGATAGAGGGTCACTAAGGAAACATTTCTGCCAAGTTATATTGAAATCGGTCCAGTCGTTAATGACAAGAAGATTTTTAAAGTTTTCTATATAGGGAAAATTAACCCCGCCCCCTGGCCGCCATGTTTTTTAACGAATCATGGCGGCTTGAACAATCTAGCAACAGGATCACCAAAGGAACATTTCTGCAAAATCATATGGAAATCGGTCCAGTGGTTTCTGATAAGAAGATTTTTAAAGTTTTCCATAAAGATATATAAGGAAAATAAGCCCCGCCCCCCTGGCGGCCATGTTTTTTTGACAAATCCAAATGGCTTGAACAATCTTGCAACAGGATCACCAAAGGAACATTTCTGCAAAATCATATGGAAATCGGTCCAGTGGTTTCTGACAAGAAGATTTTTTAAGTTTTCTATACAGATATACAGTGAAAATAAGCCCCGCCCCCTGGCGGCCATGTTTTTTGATGAATCCAAATGGCTTGAACAATCTTGGTAGAGGATCACCAAAGGAACATTTCTGCAAAATTATATGGAAATCGGTCCAGTGGTTTCGGACAAGAAGATTTTTAAAGTTTTCTATATAGATATATGGGGAAAATAAGCCCCGCCCCCTGGCGGCCATGTTTTTTGACGAATCCAAATGGCTTGAACAATCTTGGTAGAGGATCACTAAAGGAACATTTTTGCAAAATTATATTGAAATCGGTCCAGTGGTTTCGTACAAGAAGGTTTTTAAAAGTTTTCAATATAGATTATATAGGGAAAATAAGCCCCCACCCCCTGGCGGCCATGTTTTTTGACGAATCCAAATGGCTTGGACAATCTTGGTAGAGGATCACCAAAGGAACATTTCTGCAAAATTATATTGAAATCGGTCCAGTGGTTTCGGACAAGAAGATTTTTAAAGTTTTCGATATAGATACATGGGGAAAATAAGCCCCGCCCCCTGGCGGCCATGTTTTTTGACGAATCCAAATGGCTTGGACAACCTTGGTAGAGGATCACCAAAGGAACATTTCTGCAAAATTTATATTGAAATCGGTCTAGTCGTTTCGGACAAGAAGATTTTTAAAGTTTTCTATATAGATATATGGGGAAAATAAGCCCCGCCCCCTGGCGGCCATGTTTTTTGACGAATCCAAATGGCTTAAACAATCTTGGTAGAGGATCACCAAAGGAACATTTCTGCAAAATTATATTGAAATCTGTCCAGTGGTTTCTGACGAGAAGATTTTTAAAGTTTTCTATATAGATATATAGGGAAAATAAGCCCCGCCCCCTGGTGGCCATATTTTTTGACGAATCCGAATGGCTTGAACAATCTTGGTAGAGGATCACCAAAGGAACATTTCTGCAAAATTATATTGAAATCGGTCCAGTGGTTTCTGACAAGAAGATTTTTTAAGTTTTTAGTTAAAAAATCTATTTTTAGCTCCTGTGACCTAGATATGCAACGGACCGGAACCATTTGAACAACTTTGAAAGAGGACCAACCAAGGATCATTCCTGTGAAGTTTGGTCAAAATCCAATCAGTGGTTTAGGAGGAGATGTTGTTTAAAGATTGTGGACGGACGGACGGACGGACGGACATACGGACGACGACGACGACGGACGGTGAGTGATCACAAAAGCTCACCTTGAGCTTTCAGCTCAGGTTAGCTAAAAACGCCCATGTATTGCCAAGATAACCATAAGTTCGAAAAAGATGTTGTACGCAATTTTCTTTAGTACGCACCGTTTTTTTTTTGTTTTTTTGTTGTTTTTTTTTAAGTTTTTCAATAATCTTCGATAAACAATTACATGTATAAGATTTTTTTCTTATTTATTATTTTATAGCAGAGTTTAGACAGAGCACGACTGACCTAGACTCTTATATAATCAATCAAAAGATAGTATAAAATAGAAAAATAGCTTATCGGATCAACTATTTTCCATGTAGGAAAGGCAAAAGGAAAATATGTACCTCAACTAGAATTTTAAATCGTAGTAATCTAGAGAGGTAGCGAATAAATAAATCAACTGTTAATTTATTTATCTGGTTGGTGTAAATTTCCGATACCTTAAGAATGAAAAATTAATAGAAAGTAGAAAAGACCGATTGCTACTTTCTTGTCAATTTACTCCATAGATTACATGCTGATTACATATCGGAGCATGTAGAAGAAAAACAGGGGAGGAAAGAAGAAATTTTTTTAGATTTCGTGTATATTTTTCTTCTTATAAATAACGATAGTTTTATAGTTCACCTTTGCCCTAGAGCCGAATAAGGTGAATATGTAAGAAGTTAATCTCTTTGTAGCGAATAAAAGAGATATAATTATAGCTGGAAGTATCTTCTACACTTAGTGAATGAATTGTGAATTTGATCGTAACCGATAATTCTTAATTCATTTTCAATAATAAATATATATATAGAATTTAAGTCAAGTTCAAAAGTGACTGGACAGAATTCAACAATATAAATGGCTACTACGTATTAGAACCCATCGCTGTCATTCAATAACCTATAATCCAAGACTATACATGTCTATAGTGGTTATTAAATAAATATATGTTGAGCGATTACTAGTGACTACTACTCTGACACTAGTAATCCGACACAAAGTCTACGAAACTACTGCCCGGTGGAATTTCGTAAGAATGACCTGGCACTACTCTACGAAGTGCCTCCCGATGAAATTTTCGTTAGAGCCGGAATTTAACCGCTTTCTAGCGAATTAAAGAGATAAAACATAATTTGAATGACCTGGCACTAGTCTACGAACTGCTGCCCGGTAAGAATTTTGTTATAGTCGGAAGTTTAACTCTTTCTAGCGGATAAAAGAGATAAAACATAAGTTAATTTAAAATATTAATGGAATTACAAACCTATAATAAGTCAATGGAATATTAAAGATTCTAGTCTGATTCGGGAAAGACTGTACAGAATTTTTTGTATAAAAAGTTATTATGTATTTCACTTAATAACCTATATCCATTGACTTAAACGTGAATGGAGCTCTATGAACGATAATAGATTGTTCGGGAATTAGTGATCATTATTTTGACACTAGTTACCCGACACAATGACCGGACACTAGTATTCGTAACTGTTGCCCGGTAAAGTTACAAGTAATTTGACAAATTGATCGGATAGTAGTATTCGTAACTCTAGTCCGATGAAAAAGGGAGATTATATTTGAATCGAAACTTTTTCCCGAAGATAATTAATTATTAGGCAAAAATTGACCAGACACTTTCTGTAAAAGTTTGCCTGGTGAAAAATCAGAAATAATATAATAATATGACCGGGTATAAGTATCAGAAATATTACTGATACTTTGCCCAGTGAATTTTTTTTTTTTTTTTTTTTTTTAATAATTAGACATAATGACCGGAAGTTAGTATACGTGACTATTTTGTCCGGTGAAATATGTCAAAAACTAAGTCTTTCCAGAAAATAATTAAATTATTGACTGGAGACTACTTGACTGGTGCCTGGTTGATCGGTGACTGGTGACTGGGTGACTGGTGACTGGTGCCTGGTTGACTGGCGCCTGGATGACTGGTGACTGGTGCCTGGTTGACTGGCACCTGATTGACTGGTGACTGGTGAAGCTGATTGACTGGTGCCTGGTTGACTGGTGACTGGTGACTGGGTGACTGGTGACTGGTGACTGGTAGACTTTATCGGATACTAAGTACCCAAAGATGCCACCTTGATGGGTCTTACCCCGGCAGTATAGCCATATGGGGTGGGGCTCCCATCAGTAAAGAATTGTCTTATAACCCATCAAGGGTTGACAAGTTCTTTACAATCAGCTTCTCCACCATGAGAATCTTTTGCCAACTGAAGATCTCTGCAAACAAAAGTCCAGGAAAAACATATCGTAATTGCTGAATAACCTGGAACGAAAAGAACAAAAATATTCTGCATATATAAACACGACTATCGAACCGATCGCGCACGAGCGTTGTGCCGAACAGCGAGAGTCGCGAAAACGCATGTGGAAAAAGACCAGTCAAAAATACATGAAATCGAAAATTGAAAATTTTAAATAATAACACAGAAAGTGAAAGGAGTGATAAATAAACAAAAGAAACACAAGGATACATAAATTTATCCGTGAGGAAAGAAATAATCCAAATTTCTATCACAGGTAAATAATCCTTGTTGAATTTCTTTGTCCACAGAAAAGAAACTGACACGTGGTCAATTGAGCGGGAAGAGTTACGTCACACAGGTAACTGCCTAAGGGACCTTCTGGTTTAAGACTTTAATTAACGACTGAAAGGTCGTTTTTTTCTGTGGAAGGTGTGAAAACAGAAGAGAATAGCACATTATCTATAGGTTAATGTATTATGAAGTTAAAATAAAATAAGCGTGCAGCAAAAATATGTGTTAATTAATCTAATTGTAGCTGGTGTTTAGCGCTGTGTGATCTCGCCTTACTTCGTCAAAGTGCAGATAATATATAATCGACGACACGAGAAAAACCTGTCTTCGAAGTTTTCAACCAAGTTAGACTCAGACCGGCCTACTCTGCCATAGACTGGCTAACTCAGCTACAGCGCCGGATTAGCTAGTCGTGAAAGTTTTGATAGGTAGTATAGTGTCTAGACAGCGAACAACAACGCTGCTGATCAGACTGTGCAGATGCACAAACTATGTGTCTTTGTTGTTCGCGTATGTCATAAAGCAGGTTATCTCATGACGAGGCTCATATAAATTTTCATTTCAATCGTCTGTCACATGTGTTAGATACTTTTGCATACACATACACACCTTTGAACTCAGTGTGTAAATACTTTACCCGGAACTGACTAAATCGGATGCATAAATTAGCAATCAATTAATGGTTGAAAACAAGCAGTTTGTTTAAAATCCTTGCAGGGAGCATTTAAGCAGATGTTGAAAAGTATGTTCCACCCAATAGCTGAACAAAAAAATGTTTTTAATTCACTGTCTACTAAAGGAGATTGAGGCGAATGTTTACACATTTACAAAATTTATGTAATGCATAGGGTTGCCAGGGGAAATCGGACTGTATCGATTAATAAGGTTATATTTACCATATTTATTTTCTGATATATGAAGAAGAATAAATGAACGACAGAACCATACCAATTTTTTCTTTTTAAATTTGACAGCTGTCGTGTATTTGATGACGATTTTTTCACTTATTCGGAACTAGCTAAAACCCGGAACTAGCCAAATAACTGTAAAGTGGTTCTCTAGCGTGCATATGTGCAGGCTCAACTAAGTCTTGGCTGGTCTCACTTGTCCAAGTTTACATTTTCACATGTAGCCATTTGTATATGAACCAAAGCATGATAAAACACCTTCTGACATCTGCACCAAGCAAAGACTCAAATCAGCCTGCACACTTCCATTGCAACAGATAAGGCGCTTTTTTCATCCTAAAAATGCTGATATCTTTCTTATTTCTCGACGAAAACATATGTTGTGGTCCTCATTAGAAGCGCCTCGCCAAGGCACTTCTAATGAGTACCCACAACATATGTTTTCGTCGAGAAATAAGAAAAATATTATGTGGATACCCCCTCTTATCTGTAGCTATGACTTCCAGTCTGAACAGTGTTCATTGTCTGATAGTAACTTTGTATCCTTGGCTATCCAAAATGCAGCCAGGGAAAATACTGATCAATACTATATTTTACATGCAGTAGCTCCTTTGGTACCCTAACTTGCATATATCAAGACACATACTGTTATTTACACTAGCCCGGACACCCTAACTCATTGCCACCATAGGTCTAGATAAGAGTGGGTATCAGGTAAATAGTTTTCTTATTTCTCAATGAAAACATATATAGTGGGTACTCATTAGAAGCACCTTGGCAAGGGGCTTCTAATGAGTACCACAAAATATGTTTTTGTCAAAAAATAAAACCAGAATTCTGCGGAAGGCGGCGTCCCACCTGCTGGGGCAAAAGTCAAGGACGTGGTTATTAAAGAAATTTATTTCATTCTTAGCAGTGCTTAGTTGGAAAAGTGACAAAAAATTAAAGACAAAGATTATATGAATATAGGAATTTCATTGAAAGCATATGCATTTTCTCATATGATGCATGAGAAATTGGGCTCAAAACTTCAAAAGGTACCCACAGTCTGTAAACTTTCATAAATCTGAGGTTCAGAAAATGACAAATTAAGTGGAAAAAGTGACAAAAATAAATTTAAAAATCATATCCAAACCACGTTCACTTCTGCAGACATGGAAGAAAATGTGCAAAGTTTCAAAAAGACCGGTTTAAAATTGTATGAAAAGTTGCAATCACAAGTTACCCACTGTCTATACATCTGAGGTCAGAAAATGACAAAATTCAAAAAGTATAAAAAAAAAAATGACAAAAAATATGGCAAGGATTATATGAAAAGCACATGCACATCTGTGCAAAGTTGCAAAAAAGATTAGTATAAAACTGTATGAGGAGTTGTACCTACTGTCTATATATTGAGGGTGAAAAATGACAAGTTCACAATGTGGAAAAAAAGTAAAAAAAATAATTTAACAACTACATCCAAACCACATGCACATCCTCATACCATGAAGAAAAGGCATGCAAAGTTTCATAATAATCAGTACAAAATTGTAAGAGGAGTTGCACTCACAAGAGGTACCCACTGTCTATATACTGAGGGTGAAAAATGACTAGGTTCACAATGTGGAAAAAGTGACAAAAAATGTTCTAACAATTATACCCAAACCACATGCACATCCTCATACCAGGAAGAAAACACATGCAAAGTTTCAAAACAATCAGTATAAAACTGTAAGAGGAGTTTCGCTCACGAGAGGTACCCACTGTCTATATATTGAGGTGAAATATTGACTTAAGTTCACAATGTGGAAAAAGTGACAAAAAATAATCTAACAATTATATCCAAACCACATGCACATCTTCATATCATGAAGAAAACATATGCAAAGTTTCAAAATGATCGGTACAAAACTGTAAGATGAGTTGCGCTCACAAGACACCCAGGGTAAATGTTGATGGAAAGATGAACGGATGGACGGATGGAAGGAAAGACAGAAACTTGCATGCCTAAGTTGCCCATGCTTAAGCAGGTGTGACAAAAATATACTTACTGGTTGAAAAAGCACCTTATCAAGAGCTTTGTAATTGTTATCACACGTCCTAAAATTTGAATATGTCAACTTTACTACCTGCTGAAGTCTAAAAATTGCTGGATGAGTGGCAAACAGTGTAGAGTGATCAGATGCTGCAGAATGGGGCATCTGGTGTTTACAAACCTGTCTGTCTGAATAATTAGGGTAAATATGGTTCAAAATGACATTATGTTCCCTTCACTCTCAAGAAACTGCTTGAGGATTGTGGAGTGTGGATCCTCGTAATACTGCTCCTTTACAATTTAAGAGATTTCTTATCTGGGTCTACAGTCTCACTGGATATGTGGCAAACAGTGTAGACAACTTAGGGTAAATATGGTACATGCTAAAAGGACTGTTTGACAATGTCACAGACAGAATTGCACAGTTTAAGAACCATCTCATGGAGATCTACACTGCATACAAAGGACTATGGTTTGAGCTGCAGGTTTGAAAGATTCACCAGGGTTCTCTGGTGTATTACAACTTCTGGGCCTTGCCTGATTTGCTGAACAGTCATTAACCCATTTTATACTGAATAGACTCCCCTACACTATATATTGGAAGAGTCCGATTTCAATTTTAGGTATGTCAGTCTATGAGATTTAAGTACTCTTAGAGAAAAATGACTAAATTATTTGCAAACAGTGGAGACCCTGATCAGATGCCACATTCTGCAGCATCTGATCTGGGTCTGCACTGTTTACCAATTACCATTTTACTGGTATCCCGACTACAATGGGTTAAATTAACGTGATATATTATATACAATATAATATGTATTGGAGATACACTAAAAACCTGTATTTAACATTTCCTGTATTTAAATATTCAAGATCATGATTTAACCACTGTGCACTGTGTTCATTTCAAGCTGCTTCAAACAAGTGGGTACAGGTCTCTTGAACATTCTTCTGCACAAAAATATTAAAAACAGTTAACATCCATCAAAGTCTGATAAATATATTTTATAATATATATAAAAAATTTAAACAGGTACTGAAAATCAACTTTCCATGCCCCTCCCTTGATCCCTAGCAAATGGATTAGCATTCATGCTACAGTTTAGCTGAGGATTTCTGCTGAAAAAAGTTCATAATTGCAGTCATGCATTCATTTGACTGCCATCTTTCTACAAGAACTCGACATTCTTCCTTGTTCACTCGGTGTAACAGGTCCTTCTCTGCTTCTCGAATTAGCATCTTTGAAAATTTCATACTCTGAAAAGTAGAATCATAGAAAGAAGTTCTAATAATAAGTTCTGTCATGTAAGCATAGTTTCCTGGGACACAGTTGCTCTACCATACTTTTGTTTTACTTAAAAAGTGAAGCAACTGAAGAGAAGAGGTTGATTTAATACTAACAGGCCCCCTAGCAGTCTCTCTTAAAAATATAGCCTTTTTATAAAGGCTTTTTTAGGCCAAATAAAGTTTTTCAGGACAAATTTTGTACAAAATAAAGAGCATTTAATGGTCAAATTTCTTGGCAGATCCCAAGCAAAAGTACTCCGCATCATTGCCTTTCAAGCAAAATAGGGAGAAACATTGCAGAGAAAATCGGATATTTTCATCTTTAATTGGTAATGACAATATTAACTTGCATTTCTGTTTAGAAACATATGAATCTAAGAAACAGAACTATAATTTGTTGTTACCGAGGTCGGCAACATTCTTTCGTGGAGATTGATCATGAAATGGGTTGACTGGGCCGTAAAACCTCAACACAAACAAATATTTTGTTATTACCAAATGCTACATATTTACTCTGTCCTTCTCTTGCATTTACAAATTGCCAAATATAAAGGTTTTCTCATCAAAATAAAGGTTTTTATAGGTTTTTCAGCCAAATTAAAGATTTTAAAGGATTTCAACAAAATTAAAGGTTTTAAAGGTTCCTGTACTAAATATAGCAACATTTTCAGCTGATGCCCTTCCCTGCAATGCTCTGCCCCATTCTACCCTACACTACCATCTGCTATCCCACCCTACCCTACCTAGGTAGGCCAGGTTAGATGGGTAGGATAGGGTAAGAATAGGGGTAGGAGAAGGAGTAGAATAGGGCTTTGATAGTGTTAAGTAAAAGGGAAGTTGCGATTTCTAAAATGGCCGTCTACTGTATTAGTTGACAGACTGGAATTGTTTTTGAGGAGAGTCACATCAAGGGAAGAAGAAGAAGCCATACGCGAAATTTCCTCTACAGCTTAGGGAGAAGATGCAAAAGCAGGAAAAATCCAAGATAGCCAATGACAGCCATATTTGTTGAAGGACGGGAATCAAGTTCAGGTGGGCACAACTAGACCACTTTGAGAACATCCCTGACAAGTTTCAAAAAAATCTGAAGATTGGTCTCAGAGGGGTATGATAGCAAGTATGTTACAGCGTTAAGTAAAGAGGAAGTTGCAATTTCTATAAGATGGCAGTTTGGCAGCCATATAAGTTGACAGATCGGGATCGATTTCGGAGAGACATATCTGGGGGTTCAGAAGAATCCATATGCAAAGTTTCGAAGAGATTCCTCCTCTGGTTAGAGAGGAGATGTGACAACAGGAAAAATCTCTAGACCACTTGGGAAACATCACAGACAAGTTTTGAAAAAAATCTGAAGAGTGGTCTCGGAGGAAATGTGATAACAAGATTGTTACAGAATTAAGTAAAGGGGAAGTCTCGATTTCTAAGATGGCCGTATGGCAGCCATATTAGTTGACAGACAGGAATCATTTTGGTGGAGACACATTTAGGGGTTGAGAGAAATCCATATGCAAAGTTTCGACAAATCCCTCAGACAGTCCCTCCTGTGGCTCTATCTACGTTAGAGCTAAAAAGCTGCTTAATGTATATGAAAAGCTCCAGATAAGGAGTATTATTTTTATGATAATTATTTCTTTTTTCTGCACAAAAACATGTTGTAGGTGTCCATTAGAAGCACATCAGTAAGGCTCTTCTAATTAGTTTTGTTTCTATTGAGGTTTTACGGCCAAGTCAACCCAATGGGGTCATGTTGAGTGCAGTCAATTTACCTAACCATACTCTTACTTGGCAGGCTTAGTCCTCTAAGCGGTTAACCAGTAATATGCACATTCTTTCGCCAGAAACTGACAACTGCCCTTCTTGAAACAGCGGAAGGGGTAGAATGTTCGTAGAAAATATTTCATGATCAAATCTCCATTAAAGAATGTTGCCGATCCGGCAGGGTTGAACCCGCAACCTCCTGATCACCAGTCGGACGCGCAAGGTCACGGTCATGAGTGCTGATGGTGCTGATAAAATGTTTTGACCAGTATCTATCATGATACCAAATAGGAACTAAATCCATCGTGTAGTTTAGAAGTAATCAGATCCTAAAAACTTCGACGTAAAATTTTAACATGAAAATTCTAAGTCTGTGACCCTGACCTTGACATGATCTAGGGTGGTGGGGATAGTACTGTGCAAAATTTTGGACCAATATGTATAACCATACCAAAGATGAACCAAATCGGTGATAAGGTTAGAAAATAATGATGTCTTAAAAACTTTAATATTTAAATTCTAAGTCTGTGACCTCGACCTCAAGGTCACGGTCATGAGTGCTGATGGTGCTGATAAAAACTTTTGACCAGTGTCTATCATAATACTAAATAGGAACAAATTCCATCATTTAGTGTAGAAGTAATGAGATCCTAAAAACTTTGACATAAAATTTTAATATGAAAATTCTAAGTCTGTGACTTGACCTTGACATGACCTAGAATGGTGGGGATGGTAAATTTTGGACCAATATGTATCATCATACCAAAGATGAAGCAAATCGGTGATAAGGTTAGAAAATGATGAGGTCTTAAAAACTTTAACAAAAACTTTAACATTTGTGGACGCCGAAGCCAACGCCAACGCCGGGGGTAGTACAATAGCTCTCCGTGAACGTTGTTCAGGCGAGCTAAAAATTACACAATTTTATACATGCATACTTTCCCAGGGGCAAAGGCAGATAACCCCAAGGGGACAAATTTTGATTGTAACTAAAATGTTTATAAAATTTAATCATACATTGTAAGTTTTAGCCATTAGTCTTTAATATATTTTGAGAAAATAACTTCTCAACATTTTCTCCCTATAAATATATAGGGATGCAAAGTTGACCTTGCCATAAAAAAGTCAAAGTTCAACCTCCAACCGTCATTTGAACAAATTTGGTAGACCCTGAGCCCCGATGCTAAATACCAAGATTCAGCATCAAAGCATTCTTGGTTCTGGAGAAGATTTGAAGTGCTTTTACCATACATGTATATGGGCATGGTGTCCATCTTGATTTACGGACCATGATCAATTGTACAAATTATCAATCCCCTCCAGTTCTGCTCTGGGGTACCCTGGGAGGACCTCTATGCCGATGACCTTGTTATAATCACTGAATAGCTCAAGGAATGTGTCAGGAGGCTCTTTACTTGGAAAGAAGCAATACAGGTGAAAGGAACAAGAGTAAATGCAGGAAGATCGTGATCTGAGGTAAGGGTCTGGACCTCCTGCAGAGTTCATGTGAGTTTCCATGTGCTGTCTGTCGCACTGGAGTGGGCAGCAATAGCATCAGCACTGGATGCACAAGAAATGCAGTGGGCTCAAGTGCTTGACACAGGACCCAGATTACAGATGTACAAGGATGGTAGCTTCCTTTTGCTTCTCAGGCTCCTTTTGCTGCTCTCAGCAACCGGTGCCTGTGAATTTTCGATCACAACACATGTGAAAACTACCTTGTGCAGCAAGTCAGCTACCTGGAAGGGGGCCAACTGACGTGGATGTTGCCCCTTTACCTGCACGTTAATCAAATATCCAATGATGATGATAACAGAAGATTCCACATGAAGTTTGAAGAAAATTGGCCCAGTGGTCTTGGAGAAGTTGTTCAAAGGTGTGGACAGATGGACAGACGAACAACTGATGACTGACCGCAAGTGCTCACAAAAGCTCATCCTTTGGCTCAGGTGAAGGTGAGCTAAAAAAGCAAAAAAAAAGCCTTATCTGGCACTATGAGTATCTGCAAACAATGAGGGCGCAGCTCAGCCTCTGTATGATATCAAAAGTTTCTGTAAGTGAATAACAATCAGACTGCTTCATCAAGTCTTAACTGTTTTACTAGACAATTTACAGGGACTGTTAAAGGATTGTGGTAAACAGCAAAATCTTAGTTGAGACTTTTCACCGAAGGACATTTTTCAATGCTGTATATGCGACTTGGGACAAATTTCACAAAATTTTCTTGGTTCTGGAGAGAAGATTTTTATGTGTTTTTCCCATATGGGCATGGCCTCCATCTTGTTTGATGGTGAGGAACCATTTGAAGGCCCCAAGTGAAATCTGGTGATTTGCTCAAGCAGTTTAAGAGAAGAAAATTACACAATTTTATAGATGTATATTGCCCAGGGGCAAGGGCAGATAACCCCCACTACTTTAATCACTCATTGTAAGTTTCAGCCATTAGTCTTTAATACATTTTGAGAAAATAACTTTTCAACATTTTCCCCATACAAATGCAAGGGGACACAAATTTGACCTTGCCGTAAGATCAACCTAGGGTAATCATTTGAACAAATTTGGTAGACTTTGAGTCCATGATGCTATATACTAAGATTCAACCTTGAAGATTTCTTAGTTCTGGAGAAGAAAATTTTTAAGTGTTTTTACCATGTATGGGCATGGGGGCCATCTTAATTGACGGACCGTGACCATTTGTACAAATTTTCAAGCCCCCTTTAACACACTTAGGCTCCACATGAAGTTTGAAGAAAATTGGCCCATGGGTTACTGATGAGAAGTTGTTCAAAGGTGTGAATTGGCGGACAGATGACGACGGACAATAGCTCATCCTAAGCCTTGCTCTGGTGAGCTAAAAATACAGGTCTGGTTATTTTCTATTCTTATTCCATACATCAGATTTCAAGATCCTATCTCTAATCATTCTTGACCATATGCAAAGTGAGAGGAACTGACGGACATGTGAATGAACAATTGCAGGTCTGTAATATGAACAAACAACCCAAAAGCAATATGCCCCTTCAACTTTTTCAAAGTTGTGGGCATGAAAACATACTGTGAATCTGTAAGGCTAACCAAAAAGGAGGCTGACACAGTTATCCCCTTTCAGATAAAAATTACATACTTTTAGACTAGAAGTTGTTGGGATTATTATGGTACAAACCAGAGAACCAATGATCCTGTAGCTCACCGGAGACATTGTTCTGAGAAAGTTTATGGTAATATTTTTAAAGAATGAAACATATGGGTAGGGTAGCCGGTACAGTCTGAAAAACCTTTTATCCTACAATAACTTGGTATGTAATTTAGCTTTAATTAATTTGGAAAAACAGAAACTTCACATGAAATATGGCTTTGATAAAGTGGCATACCAAATATCAAATGCCATACCTTCTTGATTCACACAAGACTTTTTAAAGTTTTTTCCCACACGAGTCTATGTAAAACAAATGACCCCTGGAGCAGGGCCAATTTTGACCCCAGGGCTAAACCTTGTACAATCTTGGTAAAGGTCCACTAGATAAAACTAAAGTACCAAAAGCATCAAAGGCCTAGGCCTTCTAGCTTAACACAAGAAGAGTTTTAAAGCTTTTCCCAAAACAAATCTATGTAAGACAACTGACCTCAGGGATAGAGCCATTTTGATCCCAGGGCCTTAATTTGAATAATCTTGGTAAAGGCCCTCTAGCTGAATGACATACCAAATATTAAAGGTCTGGGCCTTCTAGTTTTCAGACAAGAAGATTTTTTTTTAAGTTTTTCCTCAATGAAACTATGTAAAACAAGTGACCCCTGAGGTGGGGCCATTTGTCCCCAGGACCATAATTTGAACAATCTTGGTATAAGTCTACTTGATAAAGCTTTTTACTAAATTTCAAAGGCCTGGGCCTTCTAGTTTCAGACAAAAAGATTTTTTAAGTTTATTCCTATATGTGTCTATGTAAAGCAAGTGACCCTTGGGGCAGGGCAATTTTTTACCACACGGCTATAATTTGAACAATCTTGGTTAAGGCCTACTAGATGAAGATACATACCTAATATCAAAGGCACGGACCTTCTACTTTCACAAAAGAAGATTTTTAAGGTTTTTTCATCCATGAGTCTATGTAAAACAAGTGACCCCTGGATGAAGACATTTTTGACCCCAATGCTTTAATCTGAACAACTTTGGTAGAGGTCTGTTACATAAAGATATAGACCAAATATCAAAGGCCTGGGCCTTCTAGTTTCAGACAAGCAGAAAGTTTTTCCCTATATGAGTCTATGTAAAATAAGTGGGCCCTGGAGCAGGGCCATTTTTTACTACAGTTATAGTATGGACAGCCTTGGTAGAGGCCCATTAGATGAAGTTACAACCCAAATACCAAAGGCCTGGGCCTTCTAGTTTCAGAGAAGACGATTTTTAAGGTTGTTCCCTATACCAGAGATGTAAGTAAAACAAGTGATCCCCAAGCTGGAGCTATTTTTGACCTCAGGGCTATAGTTTGAACAATCTTGGTAGAGGACCCCAAGATAAAGTTACATACCAAATTTTGAAGGCCTGGGCCTTCTTGTTTCAGACAAGAAGATTTTTAAAGGTTGGCCAATAGCAGTCTGTGAATAAATTTGTTTTTTCCATAAAAAAAAGTCAAGGTCAACCTAAGGCTATAATTCTTTCAAATCTTATTGGGCCCATGTCCCCAATGCTGCATACCAAGCCCCAGGGCCATTGGCCCCTTTGGTTCTGGAGAGGAAGATTTTTAAAGGGTTTATACTAATATGGGTGTGGCAACCATCTTGGTCCACCCATCATTGTACCATCTTGGTCCACCCATCTTTGTCATGTGACCCAGATGTGGGGAACGGACTTTCACTCCACCCCCACCCCCCTTCAGCCCATGGAATCTCCATATGAAATTTGGCTTTGACTGGCTCAGTGACTTCTGAGATGTTTGAAGAGTGTGGAGGACAGATGGACATTCAGATGGATGACGGACATACAGATGGACTGCCTATACTATAAGCTCACCTACGAGCCTATAGGTTCATGTGGGCTAAAAATGGTCCCATATGAATTTTGGACAAATTCTTAAGAGCACAAAGGAATTTATCTCCCATTTGATGATACAAGTGAAAATTTCCAGATCATTTGCGAAACACTGACTTTTCATTTTCCTCACCATGCTGAAACATTCCAAAACTAGAGCTGTCAGAGGATCTGATTATAGACCTGCTACAGTGCATTCAGAGGAGAAATGCCCATAGTGTTGAAATATTTTGAATTTATGCTTACCAGATACCATCACTATAGGACATGGTACTAAGGCAATGTAAAACCTATCAAGGGATTTAACTACATGAGTTATGGGCCCTTGGCCCTGATTCCAGTTTACACGATACATCAACCCACTGTCCATGTATGACCAGGTTTCAACTTTGTTACCCTTATAGCTCTTGAGAAAAGTGTGACAAAAATTTTCATTAATGGCAAATTGTAAAACCTATCAAGGAATGTTCTCCAAGAGTTATAGGCCCTTGGCCCAGATTCTGGTATACACAATACATCAGCCAATTGCGCATGTGTGTATCAAGTTTCAAATTTATAGCTTTCATAGTTCCTGAAGAATCTGTAGTGAAACTTTTTCATTTATGGAAACTTGTAAAACCTATTTAGGGATGTCCTTCCAAGAGTTGGCCCTGATTCTGGTAAACATGATACTTCAGCCCACTGTCCATGTGTGCATCAAATTTCAACTTTACAGCTTTCATAGTTCCTGAGAAATCTATAATGAAAGTTTTTCATTGATGGTAAATTTTAAAACCTATCCATTTTCATTTATGTCGAATTGTAAAACCTATCACTGGATTTTAAATCCAAAAGTTATGGGCCCTTGGCCCTGATTTGGGTATACACAATACATCAACCCACTGTCCATGTGTGTACCAGGTTTCAACCTTTTAAACTTGAAAAAAGTGTGACAAAATTTTTCATTACTGGCAAATTATAAAACTTATCAAGGGATGTAACTCCAAGTTATAGGCCTTTGGCCCAGATTCTGGTATACACAATACATCAGCCCACTGCCTATGTGTGCACCAAGTTTCAACTTTACAGCTTTCATAGTTCCTGAGAAATCTGTAATGAAAATTTTTCATAAATGATAAATTGTAAAACCTATCAAGCGATGTAGTTCCAAGAGTTATGGGCCCTTGGCCATGATTCCGGTTTACACAATACGTTTACCTACTGTCCATGTGTGTACCATGTTTCATCTTTATAACTCTATCAATTCTTGAGAAAAGTGTGACGAAAATGTTTCATTAATGGCAAATTGTAAAACCTATCAAAGGATGTAACTCCAGCAGTTATAGGACCTTAGCCCTGATTTTGGTACACACTTTACATCACCCCATAGTCCATGTGTGTACCAAGTTTCAACTTTACAGCTTTCATAGTTCCTGAGAAATCTGTAATGAAATTTTTCATTAACGGTAAAGCGTAAAACCAATCAAGGGATGTAACTCCAAGAGTTATGGGCCCCAGCCCCTGATTCCTGTGTACAAAATGCATCAATCCACTGGCTATGTTTGTACCAAGTTTCAACTTTTTAACACTTACATTTTTGAGAAAAGTGCAATGATTATTTCTCTGATGAGGTAGGATGGAATGATGAACTGAAGGAATGAAGGAAGGCAAATCCAGTATTGACCTACTTTTTCAAAGCAGGGCTATAATGAAACATTTTTAACAAGTTACATATGACAAAGCTGTTTGTAGAACAATGTTTTCATTTGTTACCATTATTAAATTCATGCATTTTTTTTTTTTTTTTTTTTTTTTTTTTTATTTTTTTAACCTTCAAACTTTACAAGAGGCCCAAGATGGCCTTGCATCGCTCACCTGATTACCAGACAAGTTTTGAGTCAATTGGCCTTTCAGTTCAAGAGAAGAAATTCAATATAGATTTTCAAGATGGTGGCCATGGTGGCATTTTTGCATTTCCAATTAGAATGACTTTAGCTACTTTTGATCTACAAGTCACCTCGATACTGTCCATGAAGTTTTTAGTTAATTGGCCTTTTGGTTCAGAGGTAAAAATTCAAAATAGACTTTCAACGCTGCTTCTGGGGTGACAACCTTGGATTACCGATCAGAACTTCAGCTATTTTTGATCTAAAAGTCACCCCAATACTTCCTATCAAGCTTTCAAGCCACTTGGCCTTTCCATTCAGGAGAAGTTCAAAAATAGATTTTCAAGATGGTGACTATGGTGGCAATATTGGATTTCTGATCAATTTTTGATCTATAAGTAACCCAGATACTTCCTACCAAGTTTCAAGTTAATTGGCATTTTGGTTGGTGGCCATCTAGGATTTTCAATCAGAGCAACTTTAAGGTATTTTTGATCCCCAAGTCACCCTGATACTTCCTACCAAGTTTCAAGTCAACTGGCCTCTCGGTTTAAGAGAAGAAGTTCAATACTGATTTTCAAGATGGCTGCTGTGGTGGCCATTATGGATTTCTGACCAGAAGGATTTTAGCTATTTTTGATCTACAAATTGCCTGGATACTTCATAACAAGTTTTGAGTCAATTGGCCTTTCAGTTTAGGAGATGAAGCACGAAATAGATTTTCTTGATGGCTGCCATGGCGTCCACCGTGGATGTCCGATTGGCTATATTTGATCCACAAATTTCCCCGATACTTCAACCAAATTTTGAGTCAATTGGACTTTCGGTTCAAGAAAAGAAGCACAAAATAGACTTTCAAGATGGCAACAATGACTGCCATCTTGGATTTTTGATTGGAATGATTTTAGCAATTTTTGATCTGCAAGTCACCCTGATACTTTCTACCAAGTTTTGAGTAAATTGGCCTTTTGGTTCAGGACAAGAAGTTCAAAATAGGTTCTCAAAATAGCCGCCACAGTGCCCTCGTGGATTTCCATTCAAAACAATTTTAGCTTTTTTTTTTTTTTTTTTTAATCTGCGAGACACCATGATACTCCCTACCAAGTTTTAAGTCAGTTGGCCTTTCGGTTCAGAGCTGAAAGGCAAAATAATTTTCAAGATGGTCACTTTGGCAGCCATCTTGGATTTCCGACTGGAATAATTTTAGCTTTTTTTTTTTTACAAGTTGCCCCTATACTTCCTACTAAGTTTCGAGTCAATTGGCCTTTCGGTTCAGGAGACGAAGGGCAAAATAGATTCTCAAGATGGCCGCCATGGCCACCATCTTGAATTTGCAATTGCAATTATTTCAGCTATTTTTGATCTGCAAGTTGCCCTGATACTTCCTACCAAGTTTCGAGTCAACTGGCCTTTTAGTTCAAGAGAAGAAGCACCAAACAGACTTTCAAGATGGTGGCCATCTTGGATTTCTCATTGGGACAATTTTAGCTATTTTGGATCAAGTCACCACAATGTTTTCTACTAACTTTCAAGTCAATAAGGAGGAGTACGCTTTGAAAGCAAACTGATCACGCCGCACAATGCATGATGCACGAATGACATTGACTGACCATAATAGCTCATTATGAGCACTTCCAATTGCTCACCTTGGGCAACGACCATGTCAAGACATCTTTTCTGTATGTCTATAACAATATTTACATCTTTTTCAGCAATACTGGTCATATTGAGAAGATGATAGGGTGATAATAAAGGCTCTGAGCAATGAAGTTCCTACATGCCACCTTTACTGGTATTCAAACTTGGGACCTCATGATCTGCACTTGAAAGTGCTAAAAATGTAGACTCAGATGAGATGGTTTTTGTGTTGAGGTTTTATGGCCCAGTCAACCCAACGGGGTCATGTCGAGCGCGGTCGGTTTACCTAACCACACTTTTACTTGGCAGGCTTAGTCCTCTAAGCGGTTAACCAGTAGTGTGCACATTCTTTCGCCAGAAACTGACTACTGCCCTTCTTGAATCAGTGGAAGGGAGAGAAGGACCCTAGAAAATATTTCATGATCAAAAGACACGAAAGAATGTTGCCGACCTCGGCGGGGGTCCAACCCGCAACCTCCTGGTCTCCAGTCGGACGCGCATCCGAGCCACCGAGGCTGGCCCAGATGAGATGGCTCTGTAAGAGCTATAAGAGCCATCTCATCTGGATCTACACTGTTTACCATTGTGTACTCAATTTTTGACCAAGACCCCTAATTTGTAAGAACATTTCTGTCCAATCAAAAATTGGAAATCACTACTTGAGAAACTCAGTGGTGTAAGGGTAAGCAACATTCAGCAAGGGAATGGTAAAGAGTGTAACTTCTATTATTGCATAAAAAGCAGTGCCGCACGTTATTAACAGCCGTGCATTAACCGGCGAAAAGCCATGTATTAACAAGGCAATTTACGCGCTGTTAATGCATGGCTACGCAACTTTCAATATGATCGTACCGGGGCCACAGATTTGCTGCTGTTACGAGATGTGTACTGCCCGGCCCTAGAACGAGCATAGTCAATGGAAATTACGTTCACGAGTCATCTGTGAAAAGGGGAAACAAAATAGTGCAAGAAATAACGCAAAATGTAACAAAGGTTTTCAGTTTCTATGCAATAATAGAGATCGAACATGGTTTTTCAATGCATTAACATTCGCCAGGTCCCTTGGGAGGTGTTGAAAACCGCGGCCTTCGGCCTCGATTTTCAACACCTCCCACGGGACCTGGCGAATGTTAATGCATGAAAAACCATGTTTGATCCCTATAATAAGACCCTCATTATAAGACATCTCATTGCCTCTACGCTGTTTGCAAAGGTTTATTTCTAAAAGGTTAAAGGAAATGTGAAATGCAAAACATACCTCTCTTGGAAGTTTGGCAAAGCTTTCCACCTTGGTCTGTGTTTCTTTTGCAAATGTTCCATCTGGTATGACTTCTGTAACCAGATTACGGTTGAAGGCCTCAGCAGCTGATATCTTCTTGTTAAACAGAAGAAGCTCACTGGCATTGGCTGCCCCCATCAGTTTAGGGAATGTGTAAGAGGAGCACCCCTCTGGAGACTGACCCAGGGCAGAAAATGGAGTCTGAAATGTTGCCTGGAAAGGAAATACCCTATATATTTGGACAGTTATGCCTGACCAAACTGCGTAGACCATTATCAGATGCCACAGAATGTGGCTCTGATCAGGGTCTGCATTATTTGCCATCCAATCTGTAAATTTTTTGACAAATTTCTGGATAATCAAATGGGTTTATTCAAATTTTATGGTAAGGAATTAGCTGTGTCGAGCAGAAGGAGGTATAATGCATATGAAACACAATGTAACAAAAGAGCCCTTATGCTGTACACAGGCTATAAAGAGCAGTCTGATCGGGCCCTTCCATGTCCTCCCTACTGTGTTCTCTAGTTATCATACACCTAAAATTGTTTGCCTATTTCTCAGAGAGGCAATGTTACCTTGAAGGTAAATTATACAAAGCATACAGAAGGACACAATAGGACAATATCCAAGGTTGTTGTCAAGATCTATTCACAATCTGCATCTGCCATCTGGGATTATTTTGTTGAAATGTTTTAGAGGAAATGCCTTGCTATTTCCTGTGATTTAAAGTTCTTTTATCATCAGTTCTTGGTCACATATCTTTTTAAGAAAGGTGGTTGAGACTGTCTTTGCCATCAGGATGAAATCATTTAAGACATTTCTACATAAAGTTACCAACATAAAGTATGTTTGTTTACTGAGCAACAAAGACCTGCAGTATGGCAATTCCTTTTTGCAAGCTGTTCAACTTTCTTGCGCAAAAATGCTCCCAAATTAACTTTGGCACAAATTCACAAGGGTACAAATGAATGTATCATATGCTGCATTGATGGTATAGGTTAAAACTTTCTTGTTTATTCATATTCAATTCAAATATCTTTTACTCAATACTGCAAAACTGCCCAATATTGACAAAGTTTAACAAATTCCTACAAAAGTCATGACATATTACATTTACAGTATTTTTTTTTTTTTTTGTATATTGACTTGACTAAAATCAAGCACATATACATGCAAAATCTAGGTCAAGGACACCGGGTTATAGTGCCTGCTTCAGAAGAGTGCCTAGAAGAAATCACTATGCAAGTTTTAACACTGGCAGCTATCACCACTTCAGGGAAATGCACTTTATGGCTAGATTCAACTTTAAATCTTGCCAAAGTCAATGGAGAGCGAAATCTAGGTCAACGGCACTGGGTCATAGTGAATGCTTGAAGAGTATGTCGAGGACAATTACTATGTAAGGTTTGACACTCACAGCTATCATCACTTCAAGGAAACTCACTTTAATGCTAGACTCAAAGTAAAGTCACAACAGTCACTCAAATGCGAAATCTAGGTCAAAGGCACCAGGTCATAGTGCATGCTTGAAGAGTATATCGTGGATAATTACTATGCAAGATGCAAAATCATGACAAAGCCACTGGAGGGTGAAATGTAGGTCAAGGGATCAGGTAACAGTGCATGCTTTTTTGCTCCCACATTATATTATAATATAAGTTCATTTTTTATTTTTTTTTTTATAATCTCATAAAGAACGATTTTATTTAAAAGCAATAAATGTAGAAGAGTGAAGGCCAAACGACATCAGATACCTACGCTACAAATATAGTTGTGCATTTCAGAAGTTTAAAATACAAAATAGTTACATACAAAGAAAGGTGTCCTGCAAATGTCTATATACCATTCTGTAGAAGCCCATGTAAAAATGATTTGTATAGGGAGTTAGAAAAATCCCCCCACCAAACCGCCATTTCTAAATTTAGTGTATTTCAATTGATATCATGGATATATTGAATGAGAGCAAAGTAAAAAGATGCAAAGATAGTATGAAATGTGACCAAAATAATAAGTGAAAACAAAACTAGGTGTACTGTGAATGATTTTATTTTTGTGTTTTCTTTTATTTATTTTTGTCAAAATCATCTAATAATTACTTCTAATGTGATAATTTCTACAAGATACACAATATTTGCAAATAATTTGAATTTGTGAGTGTACATATTCAGAATAATAGCAAAAATAAATGCCTTGTAAAGGTAAAGGAACTTGCTATATGTTTATTGGGATAAAAAAATCAACAGAGTAGAAGTTGTCCTTCTTGCATGCTACACACCTTCTTGACTTGATATATGTCCCTACCATAAATTATCAAGTTATCAGTGTGGGAGTTATGGCCTGCACAAGATTTCAGCACCTGGAGAGGTAAGTAAATAATGGAAAAAGTGAGAATACTCTTAAACACGACATGCCTACAGGTCCTTATCTATGCCTCTACCAAATATTATCAAAATATTTCAAACCACATACTCAAGGACTTAGCTTAGAAATTCATTCAGGGGAGATAACTAGAAAACAACCACAGCAGATGTTGTCTCTCTTGCATGTGACACACCTACTGTTCGATACCAGTGCCTCTACCAAATATTATCAGAATATGTCTAAGGGTATCAAAGTTATGGAACACAAGAATTTGGCTTCAGGAGAGATAACTACAAAATGAAGAAGTGAGAGTTATCTCTCTTGTATGTGACACACCTACTGGTCCTCCTCTTCATCTCTACCAAATATTATCATATTATCTCAAACAGTATGGGAGTTATAGCCTGCACAAGATTTCAGCTTCAGGGGAGATAATTACATAAGGAAGAAAGTGAGAGTTGCTCTCTTCCATGGGACATGCCTCCTCTTCATTTCTACCAAACATTATCAAAATATGTCTAAGAGTATCAAAGTTATGGATCGCACAAGATTTTAGCTTCAGTGGAGGTAACTACATAACGAAGAAAGTGAGAGTTGTCTCTTGCATGTGACATGCCTACTGGTCCTCCTCTTAATATCTACCAAATATTATCATATTATCTCAAACAGTATGGGAGTTATGGCTTGCACAAGATTTCGGCTTCAGGGGAAATAACTATATAACCAAGAAAGTGAGAGTTGTCTCTCTTGCAAGTGACACTCCTACTGGTCCTCCTCTTCATCCCTACCAAATATTATCAAATTATCTCGAACAGTATGGGAGTTATGGCCTGCACAAGATTTCGGCTTCAGAGAAGATAACTATATAACGAAGAAAAAGAGAGTTGTCACTCTTGCACCAACATACCTACTGGTCCTCCTCTTCATTTCTACCAAACATTATCAAAATATGTCTAAGGGTATCAAAGTTATGGCCTGCACAAGATTTCTGCTTCAGGGGAGATAACTACACAACAAATAAAGTGAGAGTCGTCTCTCTTGCACGAGACATGCCTACTGGTCCTCCTCTTCATCACTACCAAATATTATCAAAATATCTCAAACAGTACGGGAGTTATGGCCTGCACAAGATTTCAGCTTCAGGGAAGATAACTATATAAGGATGACAGTGAGAGTTGTCTCTCTTGCACATGACACACCTGCTGGTCGTCCTCTTAATTCCTACCAAACATTACCAAAATATGTCTAAGGGTATCAAAGTTATGGAGCACACAAGGATGAGTACAATTTCTGCTTCAGGGGAGATAACTACATAACGAAAAAAGTGAGAGTTGTCCCTCTTGCATGTAACACTCCTAATAGTCCTCCCCTTCATCCCTACCAAATATTATCAAATTATCTCAAACAGTACGGGAGTTATGGCTTGCACAAGATTTCGGCTTCAGGGAAGATAACTATATAATGAAGACAGTGAAAGTTGTCTCTCTGGCATGCAACATGCCTACTGGTCCTCCTCTACATTCCTACCAAATATTATCAAAGTATGTCTAAGGGTATCAAAGTTATGGAGCGCACAAGGATGAGGCTACAATTTCTGCTTCAGGGGAGATATCTACATAACAAATAAAGTGAGAGTTGTCTGTCTTGCACAAGATACGCCTACTGGTCCTCCTCTTCATCCCTACCACATATTATCAAATGATCTCAAACAGTATGGGAGCTATGGCCTACAAAAGACTTCGACCGACTTCAGGGGAGATAACCATAAAATGAAGACACTGAAAGTTGTCTCTCTTGCATGCAACATGCATGCTGGTCCTCCTCTACATTCCTACCAAATATTATCAAAACATGTCTAAGGGTATCAAAGTTATGGAGCCCACAAGGATGCGTCTACAGACGGACGGACGGATGCCATGCTGATCGCTATATCCCCCGAACCTATTGGTCGGGGGAAAAAAAAGCCCTGTTGACTGGACTAAAAAGCTTTTGAAGGTAAGATCCATGGTCCCTCCTTGATGGTGCGTTGGCTATGTGTTATGATGTGTGAAGCTAGCTCTTCAAGTGGTTAAACTGACCATTATTGAAGTCTCTACTGTTAAAAACATTTTATATCTTAGCAGCAAAACATGCAACTTTTCAAAAGTATCATACAAAAGACTTAGGCTGAGTTGCAGACAATATTTGTGAATGAAAATTCTAAGTCGAAAAGGGCTGGAACTCTATCAAACCCAACAGGATCAAAAATCCAAAACCACATGCACATCTCTATATCACAGTTGCATGTAGAAGTGATGGGGTCACTGGTTTTTGATTGTGTTGGGGTTTAACGACACGTCAACCCTTGAGGGTCATTTTGTGTCGTCTCCCAGAGAAAGGGAGAAAAGAGATAAGAAGAGAGAGTAGAGGAGATGAAAGAGAGGGACAGGGAAGAAAGAGGAACAGGAATGAAAGTGAAGAAACAGAAGAAATAAAAACATTCCCCCTCTACCCTTACCCACTACAAGGATAGCAGGCCTTGCCCAACTGTAAGCCAATATCAGTTGGATGCCCCAGTGATGTAAGATACACAGCACCTTCGCACCACCCGACCATCCCCTGGGGTCACTGGTTTTAAGAGGAGATGTGGACTGACGATTTTTTGTTATTATTTTTAGCTCTGACAGGTATCTTGTTCATTGTAGTGGAACCACTTTAGAAATGTGGAAAAGGGGGCAAAAGCAGAACATTAATGTGGAATTATTTTTAATTGGGCAACTGGCCTAGAAGATTTTTTTTTCCTATGTTTAGCTCTGGCAGGCATCCTGTTCAGTGGAGCAGATTTATTTTAGCAATTTTGGTATAGGAGCATAAGAGGAATAACTCTGTTAAATTATTTTGAAATTGGCAGCTGGCCTACAAGGAGGTGTTGTTTAAAGATTCTTTTTTTTTATTTTTAGCTTTGGCAGCCATCTGTGGTGCAGAACCATTTTCGCAATTTTAATAACAGAACAAAAGAGGAATATTTCCATGTAATTATTTTGAAATTGGGCCACAGACCTAGGAGATGTCATTTTAAGATTTTTTTCTATTTTCAGTTCTGGTAGCAATACTGTTCATAAAAGCAGAACCATCTGAGCAAATTTGGTAAAGGGGCATAAGAGTTTCATCTCTGTGGAATTATTTTGAAAGCGCCAGTGGCCTAGATGCAGATGTCATTCAAAGACTTTTAGTTCTTGCGGCCATATTGTTCAGCGCAGTGGAACCATTTGAGCAATTTTGGTAAAGCGGTACATTTTTGTGAAATTATTTTGAAATCAGGTCACTGGCCTAGGAGAAGATGTCATTTAAAGATTTTTATATTTTCTAGCTCTGGTGGCAATATTGTTCAGCAAAATGGAACCATTTGATCAATTTTAGTGAAGGGCTAAAAGGAACAATTCTGTGAAATTATTTTGAAAATGGGCCACTGGCCTAGTAGAAGATGTTGTTTAAAGATTTTTTTTTTTCTATTTTTAGCTCTGATGGGCCATACTGTTCAAAGGAGCTGAACTATTTGAGAAACTTTGGTAAAGGGGCATGAGAAGAACATTTCTATAAAATTATTTTCAAATCAGGCCACTGGCCTAGGAGGAGCTGTCTTTTTAATGATTTTTCTACCGTTAGGTTTGGCAGCCAGTTTGTTCAGCAGAGCAGAACCATTTGAGCAATGTAAAGGACCATGAGTGAAACATTTCTGTAACATTTGGTGGAAATTGGTCAAGAAGTTCAAGAGATGTCATTTTACAACAAGAATTCCACGGAAGGCGTCATTGCACCTGCTGGGGCAAAAATCACAGGAGCCACAATCAGAACGTGGTTATTAAATAAGTTTATTTCATTCTTAGCAGTGCTTACTTGGAAAACTGGGTTGAAAAAAATGTAGACAAAGTGGCTAGTGGGGCACATATATTCCAGGCCAGTCCCATTCCCTCTAATGGCTATATCTTCAGCACTGACTTTTAGTATCATACAGCCCAATGATAATGGAACGTTGACGTAAAATGTGTAAAAGTCACTGGAGCATGAAATATGAAGTTTTTTAAAAGTAAAACATATTTTAATGAGTAATACTTAACCTATAGATAATGTGCTATTCTATTCTGTTATTCACCCCCTCCACAGAAAAACGACCTTTCAGTCGTGATAAAGTCTTAATTCAGAAGGTCCCTTTAAACAGTTACCTGTATGACATAGTTCCTCCCGCTCAAATGATCACGTGTCAGTTTCTTTTATGTGTAAAACAATACACAATTAGGAGAAAAGAGCGAGGGAAGGGAGGTGGGACGATAAATACTTATCTATAGGTTAAGTATTACTCGTTAAAATATGTTTTACTTTTAAAAAACTTCATTTTAACTTCGTAATACATTAACCTATAGATAACGTGCTAGAATTTGTAGAATAGGAGGGAGGATTTCTCCTAATAAGTTAGTCCCAACTTCTGAATTAAGACTTAGTAAAAAGATTTATTTTTATATATAATGAGGACATAATTAGTGCTTAAGGCAATAATAAGGTCCTTTAACCAAGGATAAAGTAGTCCAGGGTTAAGATATATATATATATAATAAACGTATAATATAATATAATTAGTACCTTTCTAGTATAGCATCAGGTGTAGGGGGCTGTTGACGTTGTCTACACATCCATAGCTGATTGCTGTTGGCCCCCCACCACTTTTTGGGCCACTACAATGGGGCCCAAACTTTGAAGATTCTCTGCTTGTTGAGACATGTCTCTAAGATAGAATTTGACGAAAGTTGATGAACTATTCCAAACCGCTGCTTGAAGTATATCATTGAGAGGAACTTTGTCGAAGAAAGGCCAAGAAGAGGAAAGAGCTCTAACTTCATGAGCTTTGATTTTAAGGAAAGAGATGTCTCGTTTAGTGAGTTTCCTATAGGCAAGTTTAACAGTGTAAGATATCCATCTCGAGATAGTATCTTTAGAAATATCCTTATTGCCTTTAATAGGAAGAAAGAGTCTAGTTCTGTTCTGGCGATAAGATCTAGTCATTTTGAGATAGAATTTCAGAGCCCTAACGGGGCAAAGAAGTCTGTCAGTATGTTCCCATTTACATATTCGAGCAAGACTAGGAACAACAATAGGATCTGGTTTAACAGAAGGAAGCTGGTTTTTTGCTAAAAAGCCAGATTTAAGAATCAAGGAAACTGAACCATCAGACTGATTAAATCTTAAATGTTGTGAATCCATAGCCAGAGCATGTATTTCACTACACCTTTTAGCAGTGGCAAGAGCTAAGAGAAAGGCTGTCTTAATAGTAACGTGAAATTTAGAAGCCTTATTAAGAGGTTCAAAAGGTGGTTTTTGTAGACATACTAAAACCCACGATAAGTCCCATTTAGGTGTAAGAGATGTTTGTACTGGTCGTTGAAGTTCAAAAGATCTGATAAAATCAGATAAGACTGGATTAGATCCGATTCTATTACCAGTTTTGAATTTTAAAGTGTTAGAGATCATAGATCTATAACCTTTAATAGTACTAATCTGACATTTCTTTTCCGAAAAAAGAAAGATTAAGAAATCAGCTATAACTGTAATAGGGGCCGAGATCGGATTAACCTTTTTTGTATGACACCAATTAGAGAAGATGGTCCATTTTGCATCGTAGACTTTTTGTGTAGATGCTCTTCTTGATCTCGAGACAAAATCTGCAACGTTTTGTGAAAATTTCTTATCTCTGATTGATTGTTTGATAATTCCCAAGCGTGAAGGTCGAGAATTGGGAGGTTTTGATGGACAAATCTTCCTTTGGATTGAGTCAGTAGTCTTGGAATTAGTGGCAGACGAATCGGGGCTGACACTAATAGAAGAAGAAGTTCTGAGAACCACTGCTGTTGTGGCCAGAACGGAACTATGAGAACTATTCTGCACTGATGTTGTCAGATTTTCTCTAGAACAGCAGGTATCAGAATAAAAGGAGGAAAACCAAATGCATGAAGATGATTCCAGTCCATGGACAGGGCATCTATCGCTAGTGCTTTGTAGTCTTGTACTGGAGAGACATATAATGGGAGTCTGTGGTTGAATCTTGTCGCAAACAGATCCACATTTGGGAAGTTGAGCATCTGGAATACTGAATTCGCAACTGTTTGATCCAGAGCCCATTCTGTCTTGATAGGTTTGTCGAGTCTTGAGAGGCGGTCTGCAAGAATGTTGAATTTGCCTGGGATGTGACGAATTCTGATAACTATGTTTTGTTCCAGGCACCAATTGAGTATTTTCCAAACTTCTACGCAAAGATTGGGGGAATGAGTGCCACCCTGTTTGTTGATATATGAGATCACCGTTGTGTTGTCTGTGGATATCATGATGCAAGAATGGTGAATAAATGTTTTGGCTTGTTTCAGTGCTAATCGTATGGCCATCATTTCTAACATATTGATATGGAGCTGGGATTGGTTTTCTGTCCAGCGACCATGAAAGGACAGTGTTGTCGGCTCTAAATGAGCTCCCCATCCCTTATGACTGGCATCCGTATAAAGGAAGAATTCGGGGTCTGGAGGATGGACAGAAGTCCCTGTCCCGAATCGCATGGGGTTTATCCACCATTGTAAGTGAGATCGAATCGTACCGTTTATCGAGATCGGGTGATCGAGAGGAAGAATATGAGGTTTCCAGACAGACAGCAGGCACATCTGAAGAGGACGTAAGTGCAGTCTGCCTAGGAGGACAAGGTCTGCTGCAGCACTGAGTTTGCCCAAAAGGGAAAGGAAAGTTCGTGCCGATACATGTTTGGCTGACATTATTTTCTTGACTGTTAGAATTAGGTTCTGTACACGATCCGCTGGGACCCTGACTAAATTTTGTTGCGTCAGAAATTCCATACCTATGAAGGTGAATTTCTAAGCAGGAAAGAGATCTGACTTCTTGAGATTTGGCAGAAAACCTAGGCTTTGGATAGTTTGAATGCAAAAGTTTGTCTGAGTAATCAGTCAGTAGCGAATCAGATTTTTTATCAGCCATTCGTCTAGGTATGGAAAAACTGATATGGCATGCTGGCGTAGAAAAGCTGCAATAACGTCCATCAGTTTCGAAAAAATTAACGGACTTAGGGACATTCAGAACGAAAAGTGATATACTTGATCTTCGTGTACGAAGCGAAGATACTTCCTGGATTGATGATGTATCGGCACGTGTAGGTATGCATCTGTTAAGTCTATGGAGACAGCCCAATCTTTGAGCCTCATCGCTTGTCTTACTGATTTGAGTGTTTCCATTTTGAATGCTTGTTTCTCTATGTATCGGTTTAATAAAGACAGGTCTATTATTAAACTTTCCGTTCTTTTTTGGCACAAGGAATATCCGGGAATAAAAGCCGGGAGTTCCCGGATTCTGTACCCTTTCCACTGCCCGTTTGTTGAGAAGATTTTCGATCTCTTCTCTGAGAAACGGGGAGGAGGATTGACTCATTCTGATCGGAACAGACGATAAAGGAGGAATTTTGATGAATGGTATCCTGAATCCATTTAGAGAGGACCCATTTGTTGTCTGTCATTTCCTCCCATTTTTCCGCAAAATGGGCCAATCGTCCTCCCACTGGAATGTCCGCGAGCGGAAGAGCAGGCAGTGGAAAGGGCGGATCTTCATAATCTTGCGGAGGAAGAGGCAGGTTTAGAGGAGGGGAACTGACGGATGTTACCAGTCCTCTTGATATTATCTTTTTTAGTGTGAAAAGATGAGCTTTGAGAAATATTTTTGGACCTATACGATTGCGTAGGTTTAGGTCTGGATGTTGTTTGTTTAGCAGGATATTTAGGTATCTTGAAAGCTCTGCTCTGAGAAGGAGGCTTAAAAGAATGAGATTGTGACTGAATGGATGTAGAAGCTAAGAACCTTTGCTGTTGAGCTTCAAAGTTTGATTTAGCTATTTCTTTTATCCTGCTGTCAAATAAGGATTTCGAGTTAATAGGAGCGTTCCTTAACTCGTATGTGGAATTGTCGAGAAGTAGTTTAGACGAAGCTAGGGCTGCGTCCCTCCTAGCTTGGAATAATTCAGTAGTTAAAAGTGTAGACATGGCAGTAGCATGTTTAATCGATTTGGCTACGGCCTCCAGAAGTCTGGAAAGGGCCGCAACCGACATCGATTCCTGTTGTAATGAAAGGAAGGCAGCTGAAGAAAATAGATCAGCACGAGAATTAATGGAGACTAGTTTTCTAGCCTTCCTTTCCCATGCTTCCAGATTCTTAAGCGGAATGGAAGCTCTTCCTTTATTAGAAATGTCTAGGAGAGACGCATCCGCTTCTAATTGAGGGATATTGTCAGTTGGCAAATATTGGTTTTGGCTCTTGTAGAATTTAGTCGGAGCAAGAGCCGAAATCAAGCTTTGCGGGCATATCCAATCTCGAACATTTGTCCGAGTCTAGTCTATTTTGAATGTATTTTGTCGTATTTTCTACTAATTTGGATTGTGGAAGGACAAGAAATGGAGTGGAATGAGACTCCATTAATTTTTTTGTTTTGGTTTGAGGTTTTACGGCCCAGTCAACCCAATGGGGTCATGTCGAGCGCGGTCAGTTTATCTAACCACACGCTTACTGGGCAGGCTTAGTCCTCTAAGCAGTTAACCAGTATTGTGCACATTCTTTCGCCAGAAACTGACAACTGCCCTTCTTGAATCAGAGACTCCATTAATTGTTCAATCCCAGAGAGAGGTTTTAATGGTGCTTGATCCTGCTGAGTTTTGGGACATAACTCAGGAAGAAGAAGCCGGAAGACCTCGTTAATCACACGATCAAAGGACCAGACTTCTGATTCAGTTTCCGAATCTGACTCCTTGTTCTGTTGAGTGAGATTCGGTTGAAACTGATCATAATTAATAGGTTGATTAGTGACTGGACTAAAATTAGTCTCCTCAGGTTGTATTGGAGTTGGCGTTTGAACAACCTGAGGAGATTTATGAGCCCTTGTGTATCTACCAATGTCAAGTTGGGATTGGGAGGAATTTGATGAAGAAGAAGGCGTCATCGATCGTCTTCTTCTCTTTTTATGAGAGTGCTTAGATCTCTTTGAATTTTTCTTTCGCCGAGAAGAACTCAAAGAATCTGATCTAGAAGTAGAAATAGAAGAAGAGGACGATCGATGTCTTCTTCTCTTTTTAGATTTATGCTCTCTTTTTGACTGATCCTTCCTTGAAGGTCTGGAGATAGATAAATCAGTTGAATTAGGAGGCTCAATCATTACACTCGGATCTGAGACCTGCGACAAATCAGGTTCGGGTGGAATTATCTGTCTAGAGGATGAAGCTGGATTAGGAAGTTCTAATCTTTCAGAACGTTCATATCCAGGAATTAAAACATTGGATAGTCTGTGGACACTACCATGTGAAATATGGCTACTTATGGACGGAGCGTAGCTTTGTACAGGCACATTCATAGGTATATAACCAGGCGGAATTTGTGTTTGTAGGTCATATGTGAATGACTGTAAACCAATGCCTGGTTGACTGGAGCCTAGTTGACTGGTGCCTGGTTGACTGGTGACTGGTTGACTGGTGACTGGTTGACCGGTGACCGGATGACCGGTGACTGGATGACCGGTGACTGGATGACTGGTGATAAGTTGACCAGTGACTGGGTGACTGGTGACTGGTTGACTGGATGACTGGTGACTGGTGACTGGTGGGCTTAATGCCCTGTCAGACTCTAAGTCTGCCGGGCTGCCACCTTGATGGGTCCTGCCCCGAGCAGTATAGCTATGAGGGGCGGTGCTCCCATCAACTGTCCCGTTGTCAGACATGTCTGACTGGGACTTCTTGGTTTTCTTTGATTTCTTCTGTTTTCTTCTCTGCGTCATTACTGATTTTCTAGTGGCATGAAGACGTTTTCTTTCTGCTAGATTCCAAACTTTTGCTGTCCAGGAACTGCAAATAGAACACGGAGAGATACGTGTGCAAGGATTACAAGTTAAACAAGATAGATGTGTATCCCATTTAGCTTTTAAATGGCCACAGTTGCCGCGGGCGAAATACATCGACTGACGCGGAAACAAAGGAAGAAATTTAACACTGAGAAAACAAGAAATCTAAAATCGATATTTCGAAAATAAGTACATAGATAGCAGAAGGAGTGAATATAGAACCAGAGAAAGTCAAGGATATAAAAATTTTAACCGTGTAGAATAAATTTAATCCATTTTTTCTAACACAGAATAATAATCCTTGAACAATTCACAGTCCACAGAAAAGAAACTGACACGTGATCATTTGAGCGGGAGGAACTACGTCATACAGGTAACTGTTTAAAGGGACCTTCTGAATTAAGACTTTATCACGACTGAAAGGTCGTTTTTCTGTGGAGGGGGTGAATAACAGAATAGAATAGCACATTATCTATAGGTTAATGTATTACAAAGTTAAAACAGGTCAAGGTCACGGGTCAAGGTACCTGCTAATTCAGTACATCAAGAAGAAGAACAATGCAAGGTATGGTGGTTGTAGGCCTTATAGTTGAGGAGTTATCAAACATCAACGTAAAATGTGTCAAATATAGGTCAAGGTCACTGGGTCAAGGTACCTGCCAAGCCAGTGCAATGAGGTGAAGCACTATGCAAGGTTTAGTGGTTGTAGGTCTTATATTTGAGGAGATACCGAACATCAATATAAAATGTGTCAAAGTCAATGGAGTGCACAATATAGGTCAAGGTCACCAGGTCAAGGTACCTGCAGAGTCCATACATTGAGGAGAAGCACTATGCAAGGTTTGATGGTTGCAGGCCTTATAGTTGAGGAGATATTGGACATTGACGTAAAATGTGTAAAAGGCACTGGAGCGCAAAATACAGGTCAAGGTCACCGGGTCAAGATACCTGCCAAGTCAGTACATATAGGAGAAGCACTATGCAAGGTTTGGTGGCTAGAGTATATCAAGAAGAGGGCTATATAAGGTTTGGTGGTTGAAGGCCATATGGAAGGGTGACGTAAAAGGTGTAAAAGTCAATGGAGTGCGAAATATAGGTCAAGGTCACCCAGTCAAGGTACCTGCAGAGTCTGTACATTGAGGAGAAGCACTATGCAAGGTTTGATGGTTGTAGGCCGTATAGTTGAGGAGATATTGAACGTTGACGTAAAATGTGTAAAAGGCACTGGAGCGCAAAATATAGGTCAAGGTCACCAGGTCAAGATACCTGCCAAGTCAGTACATATAGAAGAAGCACTATGCAAGGTTTGGTGGCTTGAGGTCTTACACTTGAGGAGATCTGGAATGTTGATGTAAATTATGTCAAAGTCACTGCAGCCAAAATATAGGTCAAGGTCACCAGGTCAAGGTATCTGCTAAGTCAGTACATTGAGGAGAAACACTTTGCAAGGTTTGATGGTTGTAGGCCTTATAGTTGAGGAGATATTGAACGTCGACGCAAAATATGTCAAAGTCATTGAAGCGCAAAATATAGGTCAAGGTCACCGGGTCAAGGTACCTGCCAAGTCTGTACATCTAGGAGAAGCACTATGCAAGATTTGGTAGTTGTACGCCTTATAGTTGAGAAGATCTGGAACATCAGCATAAATTGTGTCAAAGTCAATGGAGCGCAAAATATAGGTCAAGGTCACTGGGTTAACATATCTGTCAAGTCAGGAGGTCAGGGAGATGTGTCATGCAAGGTATGATGGTTGTTGTAGAATTGTAGTTGATTAGAATACTAACTTTGACGTAAATGTCAAACTTTGACATAACAGAACTGTTAAGAGACAGACAGACGGACGGACGAACGGACAGACGAATGGAAAAGCAGGCACCTGTGTCGCAAAGTCAGGAGGTCAGGGAGATATTTCATACAAGGTTTGATGGTTGTTTAGTCTTGTAGTTGATTAGAATACTAACTTTGACATAAATGTCGAACTTCGACATAATAGAACAGTCTGTTAAGAGACGGACAGACGAACAGACAGACGAATGGAAAAGTGGGCACCTATGTCGCAAAGTCGGGAGCTCAGGGAGATGTTTCATGCAAGGTTTGGTGGCTTGAGGTCTTACACTTGAGGAGATCTGGAATGTTGACGTAAATTATGTCAAAGTCACTGCAGCCAAAATATAGGTCAAGGTCACCAGGTCAAGGTATCTGCTAAGTCAGTACATTGAGGAGAAACACTTTGCAAGGTTTGATGGTTGTAGGCCTTATAGTTGAGGAGATATTGAACGTCGACGCAAAATATGTCAAAGTCATTGAAGCGCAAAATATAGGTCAAGGTCACCGCGTCAAGGTACCTGCCAAGTCTGTACATCTAGGAGAAGCACTATGCAACAAGATTTGGTAGTTGTACGCCTTATAGTTGAGAAGATCTGGAACATCAACATAAATTGTGTCAAAGTCAATGGAGCGCAAAATATAGGTCAAGGTCACTGGGTTAACATATCTGTCAAGTCAGGAGGTCAGGGAGATGTGTCATGCAAGGTATGATGGTTGTTGTAGAATTGTAGTTGATTAGAATACTAACTTTGACGTAAATGTCAAACTTTGACATAACAGAACTGTTAAGAGACAGACAGACGGACGGACGAACGGACAGACGAATGGAAAAGCAGGCACCTGTGTCGCAAAGTCAGGAGGTCAGGGAGATATTTCATACAAGGTTTGATGGTTGTTTAGTCTTGTAGTTGATTAGAATACTAACTTTGACATAAATGTCGAACTTCGACATAATAGAACAGTCTGTTAAGAGACGGACAGACGAACAGACAGACGAATGGAAAAGTGGGCACCTATGTCGCAAAGTCAGGAGCTCAGGGAGATGTTTCATGCAAGGTTTGATGGTTGTTTAGTCTTGTAGCTCATTAAAATACTAACTTTGACATAAATGTCGAACTTAGACATAAATGTTGACAGACGGACGGACGAATGGACAGACATACTGAAAAGCGGACGCCTATGTTGCAAAGTCAGGAGGTCAGGGAGATGTTTCATGCAAGGTTTGATGGTTGTTTAGTCTTGTAGTTGATCAGAATACTAACTCTGACATAAATGTCGAACGTCGACATAAATGTTGACAGACAGACAGATGGACAGAAAATCGGACACCTATATCACACCCTGCTACAAGCAAGTGCGATTAAAATAGTTTATGACAGCTGACGGACAATGGACATAGGGCCATCACAATAGCTCACCTTCAGCCTTCAGCTCAGGTGAGCTAAAAAAGTTACAAACCCTGTCTGTGGCATAGACTGCATCAAACAGTCCCAGAATAGTGACAGAAACACCAACTGCTGGCCCATTTATCAGACCAATCAATGGCTTAGGGAAGTCTATGAAGGCACTCACAAAACGGCTGAAATTGAGAAGGAAATGTACTTGAAGAGAAAGACACTAATTTGACTGTGGATAAAGCTGTTTCAAATATAGCAGATAGTGAGCAAAGCTCACATACCCCCAGCAAAAGCTATCAGAGGTATGCTGAACTAATTTTATATATACAAATTTTACTATTGCATGGAAGAGATGGGTAAAACAAAAAAATCTCAGTTCTCTTACACAACATACTTCACCACTGTCAGGGTTTATACAAAATTTGAAGACTGGCTCTAATAACAGGTTAAAATCTGGAAACAAAGAAAAAATGGACAAATAAAGAGAATGATACATAAGCACGAGGATACTCATTCTCTCTTACACAATACAACTAGCCATATCAAATGTGTGTATATTTTTTGAAAATCCTAGGTGCAGTAGTTCCTGTGCAATTTTTGACAAAAAAAATTATTGGAGAAAAAGAAAAATGGACAAATAAAGGGAATGATAAATATGAGGATGCTGATTCTGTCTTACACAATACAAGTAGTTGTACCCAATGTTTGAACCAAATTTCAAAATCCTAGGTGCAGTAGTTCCTGAGAAATCTTTGACATGGAGTGAGAGATGGAAAAAAGGAAAAAAGAAGGCAAAATAAATTTCAGCATCAATGTTTTCTTTTTCACAATATACTTCAACCCTCAGTAGGTGTATACAAAATTTATCGACTTTGGCTTTTATAGCAGCTGAGAAGTCTGATGAAAAATTTTAATGGAGAAAAAGAAAAAAGGACAAATAAAGGTAATGAGAAGCATAAGGATGTTGATTCTCTCTTACTCATACAACAACTCATAACCAATGTTTGTACAAAATTTCAAAATCCTAGGTGCAGTAGTTTCTGAGGAATCTTTGACAAAAAAAATTATTAGAGGAAAAGACAAATCAATACAAAGGGAATGATAAGCAGGAGATTGCTGATTCTGTCTTACACAATCCAAATAGTGGCACCCAATGTTTGTACCAAATTTCAAAATCTTAGGTGCAGTAGTTCCTGAGAAACCTTTGACACAAGTTTCCCTATGCATTACATTGGAATGAGAGATGGAAAAAAAAGAGGTAAAAAGAAGGCAAAATAAATTTCAGCATAGAGATTTTCCTTTACACAATATATTATAACACTCTGTAGGTGTATACAAATAAATGATAAGCATGTCGATGCTGATTCTCTCTTACACAATACAGCATGTCACACCCAATGTTTGTACCAAATTTCAAAATCCTAGGTGCAGTAGTTCCTGAGAAATCTTTGACATAAAAAAGTTAACACATACACACACATACAGACAAACATTGTTACATAAAAGACAAAAACTATATACCCCCTTATCTATCATATGCTGGGGGTATAATAACATCATCATCATCATATCATAATCGGATTTTTGATTAACATGCAGGTACATGGGCATCATCCACATCAGTGGGCCCCCTTCCAGATAGCTGGCTTGCTGCAGGCATGGCAGATCTCACACCAGATCTTCACATATTTCTATTGAGGGTTGATAGCCGAGAGCTTCCACTCTCTGCTATCCCTCTCTGTCAGCTGCTTCCACATCATCTTGGGCCTCCCAGGCCCATGCTTTCCCTCAACCTGTATGTGAAAGGCTGTCCTGACTGCACCATTAGAGCGTTCCACATGTCCATACCAGCGGAGCCTTCTCTCCTTCAGAATGAGGTCCAGATCCTCAATGCAAACAGCGCAAGTAGCTCACTGGACCTGGTTGTGACGTCTGGCGGCCTGACGTTGCAGATCTGCCTGATCATTGCCCTGTCGTTTCGCTGCAGACTTTGGAGGTTTGGTTTTGTCAATGGCCAAGTCTCACTGGCATGGAGCATTGCGCTATGCACACAAAAGCTGTACACATGGCCACGTGTCTTGAAAGAGAGGTGGCGTGAAGAGGGAACTAGTAGCAGCTCCTTGAACTTCTTCCAGGCTGTTTTCACACGTGTTGTGGTTGAAAGTTCACTGCCACCTGCTGCTGAGAGCATGTCTCCTAGGTAGCAATAGGAGGCTACCTCCTCCAGCTTGTCAGGTCCAATAGAGTTCCCTCTGTGGTCTGCCGTCCAAGGGGCATGCAGTTCCCTGGCACCGTGTACATCTGTAGTCAGGGTCCTTTGTCAAGCGCTTGAGCCCACTGCATTTCTTGTGCACCCAGTGCTTGCAGCCATTGCAGAAGATGCTGTTGCTGCCCACTCCAGTGCGACAGACAGCACATGGAAACTCGTCTGAACTCTGCAGGAGGTCCAGGCCCATACCGCAGATCATGATCTTCTTTTTTCCTACATTTACTTTTAGCATTTTCTTTTCCATTGCTTCTTTCCAAGTCAAGAGCCTCCTGACACATTCCTCGAGGGATTCAGTGATGATAACAAGGTCATTGGCATAACCTCCCAGGGGACCCCAGAGCGGAACTCTTGTGTCCTGGGTATAACGTAAAACTGCATCCAGCTGTCACACTCAACATGAGCGTGGGAATGTGAGGCTGCCCTCTATCACAGTTGCCTCCCCACCTTCAGGGTTATGAGGCTGCCACAACCTGGGTGGCAGAGCTAGGCAGCAATCATCTACAGACCGATGGCTTGGTGTTCTAGCTATTGTGGTTTGGCGGACGATCCTTTCTTTATAAGGACAACGGCAAAGCACACTGCCCGAGTGCCGGAACGGCCTGCATGCTCAGATGCCATTAAAAAACTGTTGGGACGTCAGCTAGGACAGAAGATCCCATAAAAACAGTTGTTCCAAAATCTTTCATGGCAAGCACAACAGTAGAATCAGAGATAGGCAGTGCCAACAGACATAAAGGTTCTGTTGGTTAACATCTCCGGCTTGGCCTCCTGAGTCAGGTGTGGGAGGCAGGGTCGGGCCATTCTGGCGAATCAAGCAAGCACCTGAGGAAATTCAAGGCGGGAACACTCAATGTCAACACTCTGAGAGGAAGAGTTTGCGAGGTAGTGGAAACACTATCCCGCAGGAAAGTGGATGTCTGCTGCATTCAGGAAACCAGATACCATGGTGGCTACTACCGCACAATCTAAGGCAAAGACACCAGGTACAAGCTCTACTGGTCCGGAAATGACAAAGGCACTGCTGGTGTAGGACTGTTTGTGGCGGTAGAGTGGACAGAGGAAGTTTTGGAGGTGCAGAGAGTCTCCGACAGAATCATCTTAGTGAAGCTTGTAGTCGGCCAGCATGTGGTTACCTTTCTGTCTGTCTATGCCCCACAGAGTGGTCTAAGTGATGAGGTTAAGGACCTGTTCTTTGATCAGCTGCGTGCTGTGACTGCCAGGATCCCAGCATCTGAATTTCTGATCCCATGTGGAGATTGGAATGGCCATGTAGGAAGTGCAGGCACTGGATACAGGGAAGTGCATGGTGAGATGGGGTATGGCAGGCCGGAACCAGATGTTGAGGGTGAGAGAACCCTAGAGTATGCCCTAGCATTCGACCTGCTTCTTGGGAACACGTTTCAAGAAACGTGACAGCCATCTCATCACGTACAAGTCGGAAAACATAGCCACGCAGATAGACCATCCTTTTCCGTAGGATCTTGCGCAAACTTGTCACAGATGTAAAAGTGATCCCTGGTGAGGAAGTAGCCCTGCAACATCAGCTTCTTGTATGCGACTGATGTGCCACCAAAATCCAAGCTTCCAAATTTCAAAATCCTAGGTGCAGTAGTTCCTGAGAAATCTTTGACGGAAAAAAAATTTAACACACACACACACAGACAAACACTGTTATGGAAAAGACAAAAAGTATATACCCCTTATACTTCATATGCCAGGAGTATAATAACAATATAATTCCTGGATTTGAAGTGCATACAAATTCTTTTGACATATTTCAGAATCTTGTTGTTGATACCTTGTCATTCTTGGGCATTTCGAAAAATCCAAGATGGCGTACAAGATGGCTGCCAAATTACAATAAAAGCACCGCAAGCATAATACCCCGCCACAGCAATTATTTGTTTATGTATTAAAGTTATCGTTGCGAAAATGTCTGGAAAGAAAATGACTGAGGAACAGATAACAATCCTAAACCAGATCTTGATAATATCAATGCATATAGCAAGTTTGGTTAAAAGGCCTTGTTATTTACTCAAGTTATCGTCCGGAAACAAAAATATGGGCGTGTCTCGGGCAGATAACTCCATAAAAATTTGAAGAAACTTGCCCATTAGCAATTCCTGAACAGATCTCCTTAATGTCAATGCATATAGCTAGTTTGGTTAAAATTTGCCCATTAGCAATTCCAAACCAGATCTTCTTAATGTCAATATATATAGCAAGTTTGGTTAAAGTCCCTTGTTATTTACTCAAGTTATTGTCCGAAAACGAAAATATAGGCGTGTCTTGGGCAGATTTTGATGAAATTTTAGTTTGGTTAAAATTTGCCCAATAGCAATCCCAAACCAGATCTCCTTAATGTCAATATATATAGCAAGTTTAATTAAAATCCCTTGTTATTTACTCAAGTTATTGTCTGGAAACAAAACTATAGGCGTGTATTGGGCAGATAACTCCGTAAAAATTTGACGAAATTTGCCCATTAGCAATCCCAAACCAGATATCCACAATATCAATGCACATACCAAGTTTGGTGAAAATCCACTGATGTTTACTCAAGTTATCATCCGGAAACGAAAAACGGACGGACGGACCGACCGACGTTCAACGGACAGACAGACAGACACAGGGACGTCCAACGTGAAACCATAATACCCAGCCACTATTGTGTGGCGTGGTGAAAATCCATTGATGTTTATTCAAGTTATCATCTGGAAATGAAAAATGGACGGACGGACGATGTACAGACCGACGGACAGACGGACACACGGACGTCCAACGTGAAACCATAATACCCCGCCACTATTGTGTGGCGGGGTATAAGAAACTGACAAGTCCCATATAAAACAAATGTTTTGACAATCTTTGAAAGCTGAGACCTTCTACTTTTGAAAATTTTATTATTTCTGCATTTTTAATGTCATAAAAGTAACAACAATAACAATAATAATAATGTTTCCATAAATATTAGGCTATTAACCACCACCACCACCCCTACAAAAGGGGAATATTCTACACTATGATTTTCTGAAGGTAAATGATCAACAGTGTAAGGTGTGATTTTCTGCCATCTGGCCAATGGGGTGTTAGGCAGTAATTGCCATTTTAGTTATTTACCATTATTATTGATAAGAAATATGGTCACCTACTGAATATGTCCACATAGATATACATTTTAACTCATCCTACATTCATAAAATAGCATGGACATTGTACTGAACTTCTTATGTATTCTCTATAGTTGCAGAAAATCACATGATATAGTAAAACCTGTGTCCTTTATGTTACCAATTGTGTTTCTAGTGGTAAATTATCAAATATTGCTTTGCGATGAATAAAAAATATAATTTCTTTCTAGATGAAACTGCTGATAAAAGCATCATATTTTAATTGCTTCTTGATGTATAAATCAATATAGCTATGGTAAGTGTCCTAAAATTTCGAACAAAATTAAATAATTTCAGTTCTTGCTGTTCGAAATTTTAGAAATTATGATTTGCTAAAAAATTTACTGTTCGAAATTTTAGGACAGATTTACGTACAGCCAAAATTGACCTGGCTATCGGACTCTTTCGGTCACACGAAACGACAAAAAAGGACGTACACAACAAAAGGGTTTTCTTGTTTGCTATGTGTGATTGGTAAACTGAATGTGAAATTGTATGAACTAATAAATAATTACCACAATGGTGTTTGTTTTCAATTCCATCCGATTAATTCTATCTCGAATAATGTTTGTCATAACAAAACAATTAATTATCCAATACACTAATTAATCGCAGATACGTTTGTTTGGCACTCCGGGAATGTGCCGTTTAGAATTCGGTAACGAAACTTATTGCAAGAATTACCTGTCATCAATACTAATCCTTTCATTAGATCCCTGTTCAGGTGAAAATGTCCCTTTGTGTAAGTCAGATCAGAGTGTGAAACGCAGTCTAGTGCAGGATGGTATCCATTCAATTCACTGATTAGGTCATTGGTATAAAACACTGTAATACATGAATCGCAGTCTCCAGTAAGTGCACAGACTGATCATCTCTATTGGGACCATTACCTGTTCAAATAGGATGCACTGAGCATATCATGGCAATCACGCGTCAGACAGGAAATATTTTGCTGGAGGCGTTAATCCCCACGACGTAAACGTTTTCGGCGTGCTTTTTTAAACTTTTGGCACGTCAAACTTAAATATTAGCAGCAGATATTATCAAAGGACACAGTGTATGGACGAGCAGGAATGACCCAGATCAGAATGCGCAGATGTGCATGCTAATTTACAAATTCGTGTAGCGCATTTTTACTATCGCATGTGCATCACGCTTTGCAGAAATGATCAGATCAACTTTGGAATTCTGGTATAGCGGTCACACGACTTATCAAAATACCAGAATACTACCGAAATACCCGTGAAAAATACAGGAACACCTGTGAAGACAACAATACTGGCTTTAATTAAGAAACGAATATACTTGGAGGACTATCTTGAAAAGCCCAGAGGCCAATTGGCCTATTTCCCCAATTAGTTTCATTCCCTTGTTCTCTGCAGTGTCTGATCTGGGTACGCTGTTTGCATAGACCTATCTGTTCCAATATTTAGGTTCTTTAAATTTTTAATATGTTCCAGTTTCGTATGCATTTCTGACGAAAAAAAGGCTCTATAAAATAAGTTTGTTTTTCTCCCAAAGAGGTTTCCCGCCACAATATCATGTGACTTAGCGCTACGAGCACATGGTTTCTTAATGCGAGGCAAGGGAAATGTTGCTTTGTGACTGTTCATTTTCTGGGTATTTTAATAAATATGATGTTCTCAATATATACATAATGTAAAAGAATAACAGTACTTATATTTATTTATACCCTGGTAAATGCGGAGTAAGGTCCTCACTCTTTGGGTTTTACTGTTTAAAGGGAGCTAATTGCATATGTCTTGATGATGAATTTTACGAGTCAGACCCAGCATTTTTTATACCCGGCCACACAATAGTGGTGGGGTATTATGGTTTCACGTTGGACATCCGTGTGTCTGTCCATACGTCCTTCCGTCCGTTTTTCGTTTCCGGATGATAACTTGAGTAAACATCAATGGATTTTCACCAAACTTGGTATGTGCATTGATATTGTGGAGATCTGGTTTGGGATTGCTAATGGGCAAAATTTCGTCAAATTTTTACGGAGTTATCTGCCCCACATGCCCATATTTTCATTTCCGGACGATAACTTGAGTAAATAACAAGGGATTTTAACCAAACTTGCTATGTGCATTAACATTAAGGAGATCTGGTTTGGGATTGCTAATAGGCAAATTTTGTCAAATTTTTATTTTTATAGTTATCTGCCCGAGACACACCCATATTTTCGTTTCCGGATGATAACTTGAGTAAATAAAGAGGGATTTTAACCAAACTTACTATATGTATTCACATTCACATTAAGGAGATCTGGTATGGAATTGCTAATGGGCAAATTTTGTCAAATTTTTACGGTGTTATCTGCCCGAGACATGCCCATATTTTCGTTTCCAGACCAGGGCTCCAGAAAACTGGAAAATAGCCTGTCTGGACTGAAAATAAGAATTCTGGACCAGTTTCAAACACCCCGAAATGCTAATAATTCCGTCCAACAGGTTTGTGCCTTGAACCCCATTTTTTCCCCAACCAACCAATTTTCACAAATCAATGACGTCTAAAAAATCGCAAATGGTCAAGTCTTCCCAAACTGACAATGACCGCGCACCTTTTAAATGCGATATTATGGTAGTTAAAAGGCTCTAAATGGTCATTTGACATGTATATTGGAGAGACAGATGAATAACGGTAACCTACCGCAGCACAAATTAATTACGCCATTATCCAAACATTGTCAAAAAAATCAACACTTCACTGTCGTGTGTAGTCGGCGTGTCCAAAAGATCAAAGGTTGCTTTAACTGAAAGTGATAAAAAAATGCACCGCTTGAACACACCCGTTTTCTTCCTCTTCTTTTTTGTTTTGATCAACAGATTCAATTAATTCATGCCCAAACCGTGTACGTCCTGATCAGATGTTGCATCCAACGGCGTCTGAGCTGGGTCTTATTGTTTGCTTCTTTTTTTTTTTGTTGACGGCCGTACTGCGAGTATAATTCAAGGTAGATTTCACGGTAAAAATAAGTAATGCACCACTTGTGCTAGACAAGATTGGTCAGTGCTTAAAATCTGAGCATTCTGGTCAGATCTTGAAACATTGAAAACTGCAAAACCGCCCTTGGCGCAGGCCTTTTTTTATTAGACTTAATTAGGTCCATGAAAGTCGTTTTGTTCCGTCTCTCCTGTTTCCCGCCGTCTTCGCGCTTACACAAGACGGGAATCAGTTGTTTATAAATAGTTATCTAGGAAAACCCTGCAAAGGTGGAAATAACAATAAAATCGTCCTTTTTTTTTTTTCTTTCCTTCTTTCTTTTTAAATAGCTGACTGTATTTATTGATGACACCAGCTTTGATCATGCTCGTTATACACGGACTTCCGTCATATAACGGAGCTGAGGTGTATTATTTAAAAGGAGTTATAGGACTGCCAATTGTCATTAGTTTTCGTGACAGGCAATATTTAATTGTTTTTTTTTGGAAATGGGCTCATTGATGACGTCATCATCATCGGCTGGACCGATTCAGATTTCAGAATTTCCAGAGCCCTGTCCAGAAGATAACTTGAGTAAACAAGAGGCCCATGGGCCACGGTTCGCTCACCTGAGTGACATAGCCACTGCAGACATGCAGATGTTATGCAACATTTTTCCAATCCTATCATCGCAACTAATGACAATATCATCATTTGAGCAGTTCTTAGTTTTGAAGAAGGATATATGGGCCTGACAGTCAATGGAGCATGATCATTTGAATAAACTATCAATCACATTTCAACAGAAGGATCAATGTGAAATTTGGTGGAAATTGGCTAAGTGGTTTCTGAAGAATCATGATTTTATACATGTAAACAGCACAGTGGCAGGGAAATATTATAAATATAAACCAGATGATGGCCATCTTAGATTTCCAATCAGAACAATTTTAACTACTGTTGATCTACAAGTCACTTCAATACTTTCAATATAAATGTATATGGCCCACACAAATAGGGAAGCAAATTTGACCTTGGAGGCTAAACGGTCAAATGTCAACATAGAACCATCATTTGAGCAATTTTGGTAGATCTCCTGTCCCCCGTAATGTGTGCAAAGATTAGGACCCAGGGCTTATTTGGTTATGGAGAAGAAGATTTTTAAAGGTTTTTACCATATATGGGCATGGCAGCCATTTTGAACAATGGACCACACCCATTTTAGCAATCTTTCATTCACCTGCCCACGGCGGCTCCGCATGAAATTTGGGCAACACTAGCCAGGAGGCTTCAGAGGAAAAGCCATTTGAAATTATCAACTTTTTTTCCATACAAATGTATGGGGCCCATACAAATACATACAGAAGCAAACTTGACCTCGCCATAAAAAGGTTAAATGTCAATGTATGACAATTATTTTAGAACTTTGGCAGACCGCCCGTTCCAGATGATATATGCAAAGATTCAGCCACAAGCCATCCTCGGTTTTGGAGAATAAGATTTTTAAATGTTTTTTCCCATGCAAATGCATAAGGAAGCAAACTTGACCTTGCCATAAAAAGGTCAAATGTCAATGTCTGACCATTATTTTAGCAACTTTGGTAGACCCCCTGTCCCCCATGATTTATGCAAACATTGAACAGCCCCAAAGCATCCTCAGTTCTAGAGAAGATTTATAAAGGTTTTTACCATATATGGGCATGGCGTCTATCTTGGTCAACGAACCGTGACCATTTTAGCAATCTTTTGTTCCCCCTACCTAAGGAGGCTCCATATGAAATTTGAGCTAAATTGGCCCAGAGGCTCCAGAGGAGAAGTTGTTTGAAATTCTGAACATTTTTCCCATACAAATGCATAAGGAAGCAAAATTGACCTTAACGTAAAAACGTCAAATGTCAATGTACGACCATTATTTTAGCAATTTCGGTAGCTCTCCTATTCCCGAAGATGTATGCAAAGATTCAGCCATAAGGCATGCTCAGTTTTGGAGAAGAAGATTTTTAAATGTTTTTCCCATACAAATGCGAAGGGAAGCAAAACTTGACCTTGCCGTAAAAAGGTCAAATGTCAACGTACGACAATTCTTTTAGCAATCCCGTCCCCAATGATTCCTGCAAAGGTTCAGCCCCAAGGCATTCTCGGTTCTGGAGGAGAAGATTTTTAAAGGTTTTTACCATATATGGGCGTGGCGGCCATCTTGGTCAATGGACCGCGACCATTTTAGCAATTTTTCGTTCCCCCACCCTAAGGAGGCTCCATATGAAATTTGAGCAAAATTGGCTCAGCCATTTCAGAGGAGAAGTCGTTTGAAAATGTTAACGGACGGACGCACGGACGGACGCACGGACGGACGACGGATGAAAAGTGATCACAATAGCTCATCCTGAGCAGAGCTCAGGTGAGCTAATAACAAGGGATTTTAACCAAACTTGCTATATGCATTGACCTTAAAGAGATCTGTTTTGGAATTGCTAATGGGCAAATTTCGTCAATTTTTTATGCAGTTATCTGCCCGAGACACGCCCCTATTTTCGTTTCCGGATGATAACTTGAGTAAATAACAAGGCCTTTTAACCAAACTTGCTATAAGCATTGATATTATCAAGATCTGGTTTAGGATTGTTATCTGTCCATTGATATTATCAAGATCTGGTTTAGGATTGTTATCTGTCCCTCCGTCATTTTCTTTCCAGACATTTTCGCAACGGTAACTTTAATACATAAACAAATAATTGCTATGGCGGGGTATTATGCTTGCGGTGCTTTTATTTATGAATCAGGGGCGGATCCAGGATGATTTCTGAAGGGATTCGAAACGGTGATGTATTTAACCAAAGATCTGTAATCTCTCCAAGAACTGGAGTTTACATGCCTGTTTGTTACCACTTCTTATTGTCCTAAAAGTGTTTTCCAAATTTCCATGTTCCCCGTTCCCCCTAACTAGTTGCATTCCCTCTTTCTCTGTGGCGTCTGATCTGAGTCTACAGTTTGCATAGGCCTATCTGTCCTAATACCTAGGGTCAACTTTTAATACCTGCCAGTTACAAATGCATTTCTGACGAAAAAATGCTCTATAATTTAACGAACATAAGTGTGTGTTTTCCCTCTAAGCGGTTTCCGCCATGATTTCTCGTGACGTTACCGTTACGAGCACGCGGTTTCTTCATGCGAGGCAAGGGAATGTGACTGTTGCATTTTCTGTATTTTCACATATATTTTTGTAATCTATACTGGAAATGAGAATGTCCCAGAATTCCGTGTCGTCGCCCGGTGGAGGACCCATAAAAATCTATGTAGGTATAGCAATAAGACATACGAAGTAGTGGTGAGATACACAAACAAACAGCAAATAGACAGATCGTACAGCGCGGATCCACAGATTTATCCTGGCCTTCGTTTTTTTAACCGGAATATTTATCATGTCTGCCACAAGCTAACAACAGTTCTAGATCGCCTGCGCATGTTCTAAGCCTTAGGATGCGGACATCCACGTGACTGTCGCGTGGAAATGGCTAACATTGTGATGGAAGTCTCTTTTTTTTTTTTTTTGTGTGTGTTTTGTTTTTGTTTTGTTTATTTTTCTTGTGAATTTTCAGTCAGTATCTCCTGGGCTTTTATAAAATTAAAATACGGTTCAAATGCCATTTATGTACATAAAATTTGTTATGACACTGCTGTGTGCATTTACGTTTTGCGGTGGCTTTCAATACTACTACTTTAGTTTCTGGTTCCTTAACGGAAAAAAAACGTTACCAAAATTAGAATGTGCCGATAAAAAATTACTTGAGGAAAGCGGGGTTCGAAATTTTAGAAATCCCCTTTTTGCAAAACTGCTACTATTCGAGATTTTAGGACATTTCCAGAAATTATTTTGGGCAAAATGTTAGGTGTTCGAAATTTTAGAGTGTTCGAAATTTTAGGACATTTACCGTACTATATTTGTATGGCGTATAATATCTATTGGTTGTTTTTATATATTTGGCATGCCTAATGAATTATTTACTTTATTGAGTATATATAAATGGAACAGATCAGATTACTGGCATTGTGTGTGCTTCTATGTGTGTGTTATGAAAAAAAGAATAAAATGTAATGCTGCATATCAAGTGAAACAACACACTGTTGCATATTTTCTTACCTTTTATGCTATCTACGTTACCAATCAAAGCATTTGTCTCTAACCATTATTCAGTTGTATATGAAATTAATGTAAATAAAAAAATATCAATCCATGGGACTGAGAGGTAAAACACACAGGTGTTTTTTATCATTACATGTCTAGGGATAAGGATTTAAATATCTAGTACATATAATTATACATAGAACATATAAACAGAGTTTTTGTGCTATAAGGATACTGGAAAAAGTTCTGTCACAAATGGGATTTGGTGGTTTTACCACAGATACATTTTAAAGTGCTTCTCTGCACTTCAGTCCTGTTTTCCATAACCAGTAACCCACCCGTTTTCTGCTTATAGCTTTTCAAATGACTGCTATATTTATGTTTGGAAATAACTTTATGTAGTAACAATTTTACAAGTCACTTTATAACATGGAGGGTATGGTTGATTTTCATGACTATATAACTTGTAACACCAGGCTTGGTATAGAAATAAAGCGGGTACTTGATGAACTGTGTGATATAATATGGGTAAACGGTGGGATATATGTTGGTGTCAGTCAATTTTATACACACATTATTTAGGTAGAGCAACAGCTTTAAAAACTGGGAAATGTTTGGTAAGCAAGCCTTGGAAGACCTAAACTTTCAAATTACAAGCCAAACACTGCTCCTGTAAAGGTAACACCCTTTTCAAAATGTGTCCAGGAACTTCTGAATGGTACAAAGTCTGTCAGATTATTTTACCTTGCTAACAGATGAAACTAGAACTTGTTTTTTCTACAAAAACATGGATGTCTCCCCACCTTTTTGGTGTTGCACTGTACATTCAGCGAACATTTATATTAACTAATAAGACTCTAAGGGAAATAACTCAAAAACTATAAAAGCTAGAGTTATGGTTCTTGCTTTTTGCACGTCATCTAATGTTGACTGATAATCATATACAGTTTCATGAAGATATCTTGAATGGTTTTCAAGTTATAGAGTGGACAAGTTTTTTATGACGGACTAAGTTCCAAGGGAAATAATTCAAAAAGAGCTGTTGCATGACAGCAAAGCTCGCCTGTTTGCCCTTGTCTACCTGTCTTTTCACATTAACATGTCAAAAGTGTATTTAGTATTTTTATATGAGTCTACACCCAGGGAAACCCGATATCGGGATATCGGAGGTTGCGAGATTTCGGAGGTAAACAAATGATGTCATCCAGCGACAGTGTATGTACTTATCCTCTTTTAATGATCAAAAAAGTGCTTCTGGAGGATAAGCAACGTAACCTATATTTTCTCAGTTGAATAGTTTAATATATGAAAATGGCATTTCAATATAAAGTATCCTCCAATTTATTCAAAATCACGTTTGAAAAGGAAATTTCATTGTTTTTCACCCAAATTCCATTTTCAATTGTTTATTATAGCTTTTATCCTGTAAAGCTTTTTCATTGAGTATGTATGTCTGTATAATCTAGAACCTTTCTATAAATTATACAAGAAATAGCAGATGTGAAAAAAATGCTAAAGTGGCAGATTTTTTAGATTTCTTTAGGGTTGTTGTCATATTTATTGGTAACAGGATGTCGGAGATATGATGCAGGGATGTCGGAGGACAGATTTATATTGGTTAACGGGATATCGGAGGAAAGGAAATTTTGTGTTCTTCTTAAAACGGCTACATCTTTTCTGAAATGTGATCTTGCCTGGTTTTGAAGATGATTACCTGAATCGTCAGGAGTGGCATGTAGCAAGCGAACAAAACGTTTATGCTGACTGGCAAAGAATAAATGAAATAATGTGCCATAGACAGACTTATCAAGATAAAACATCAAGTTAACCAGCCTTCGTGATGAAAACCCCGGTAACAAACACAACTTCACATAGAAAAAGTGGGTATTGCAGGGCTATAATTCTTTTTTTTTTTTCTTTTTTTTTTTTTTCTTGTTTCTGCTCTAAAATAGGTATTGAGGTACTCTTAAGAACCACGTAGTTTCTGCTCTAAAACATAGGTTGCGGGTTATCGTTAGAACTCCCTCGATGAAAAAAATAATAATAATACAAAAATTAACAGTTTTCTTTCTGAAAAGTTTGTATTTTTTAAGACATGAAAATTTCATTCTGCGTGTTTTCATATTTGTTCTCCACAATGTTTTGTGCCTTTGGTGAGTTTCCAGGCCTATACACAGACTTTTGAAATGGAAGGGGCGGGTGTGTGAATTCTTGGCTATTCTTAAAGGGGACACAGATGCCAACAAAATGCCGATGGGGGATGCAAAATTAAGGAATGTAAAGTGATTTTATGGCCAAACCTGCATGATTTTTAAAATAATTGGCCCAAAAGGGGTACAGGTCTCGCTTCATCGTTTGATCGGTCAGACACTCCATGGATTTTTCACTTACATTTAATTTAGGCTTAAAACTCCAGCCCGTGGGCTTTGAAATGGGGATGGTATGACCGTATGGAGGCGTGCAAATGCTCAGAAAATGTCGATTTAGAGGCGAAAATTAGGGGTGTAACCTGTGTTTTCGATTAAAATCTGCTTGATTTTTTAAATAATTTGTCAACAATGGGGGCTACGTTCGCCAACTCCCCCCTCACCCCATCTGCTTGATTTTGAATAAATTTGTCCACCCCCATCCCCAACCACCACACACACACACGCGCCCACGTGCGCGCACACACATTGCCTATGGAAGAACATGTTACAAAATCTGCAATGTTTTCTATTGATAGCAAATGAAAATGACAAAGGTCTCCTCGATACAACTTGATACAACTCATAGAATTATTATATCACGCTAGCAAATTTATGCGGTGAAGACCCCTTGCAAATCTCACTTATATTAGGAAAATGGGTTACAGGGGGAATATGTAATTTTTCTGGCTGCTGCTTAAAAACCTAGATAAGCGGACTGTCCATAAAGATTTGTAGACAACAGAGGAGTTGAAAGCCCGTATGGTATAGACTGGGACTCAGAGGTATGCTTCTTAACAGATTGTAACATTTTTAAAGAGCTCATCGTGTGATTATTATTATTATTATTATTATTATTATTATTATTATTGTTGTTGTTGCTAAATTCTAAATTAAGCACCCCACCTAACATAGGTAATGGTCAAATATGAACGACTCGGTATAAGAAAATAGATAGATTCTTGTAATTAGATATACAAATGTCAGCCCGATGGACGAATAAGCACCTGTTGTTAACTTTATTATAGAGTTTTTTTTACTGATATTGGTGAATATTGTGCCGAGTTGGGATATTGCTATAAATAATTGATATATTATAGATTTACAGTGGTAACGTTACGTTTATTATTTCTGATCTGAAGGCACTCGTTGGCACCACATCCGTGCTGCGGTTCTTACGAGTTTCCAAAATCAACATTTCAATCGGAACTTAGGTTTCACATACAGAACATCATTTTTGCAGCGAAAAGCTGTTTTATAGCATATAAATTCTTAAACGTAATGGCATTGGTTCTAGTATTATTATTACATTAAACTCTCCTTCAAACCAATCAAACCCTATTAATATTGCTACAAAAAGAGACACTAATATTTGCACACAGGCTTAGCACCATATTGTGCAAGCAGGTTTTAATTTATATTGCTTCTTTAGACAGAACTCACTCCGTCAATTTTCAGTGCCTCCGAAATCCAGCAACATTCCCTCCAAGATCCACAGCATCACGTGTCAATGTACCTCCGAATATTCCGTTATCCAAAATTTCGCTAGTACTTGCTTTAAATTTCATCCGGAGGCGTTATTTTTTGTTGATAAACTGAAATAACTATGAAGACAGTCGCAGAAGAGATAAGTCCATCCTTGGGCAATAATAAACCAACATATCATTTACCATGGTAGCCGTCAAAAAGGTAAAAAGTGAGATGAAAAATAGATCATCTTGTTTCAAATGTCGTTTTCACCTCCACAAAGTAGCTGAGAAAGGAAATATTTGCTTTAGCATATTCATTATTATGTCTCTAGAACGACCAACTCAGCTTTTTTATCAAATGATTAAGATATAAGCTATCAAAAATGGATAAGTATATACCCTGTTGCTGAATGACGTCATTTGTTTACCTCCGAAATTTCGCAACCTCCGATATCAGGTTTCCCTGGGTGGTCTATTCCAAATACAATAAGTTTTGTGAGTCTGAATATAAATCACACATCCCTCTATAAATTCTATGCAAATCTATGTGTTACATGGAACACTGACCTAGATAAATATATTTTGAGGTTGATCATCGCATCACATGGAACTAATGCTCCTGGTATGAAATTTCTCCATCAAATAGTCTTCCAGTTATTAGGCGGAAGCTAAAATCTAGGTATGACATTTCTCTATCAAAAAGTCTTTGAGATATAAGGTAAAATCACTGGACTGTGAAATGTAGGTCACAATGACCTAAGTATATTTTTAGGTTACTCTTAGTGTCACATGGAACTAATATTCATGGTATGATATTTCTCCATCAAATAGTCTTCGAAAAATCACTGGACCATGAAATATAGGTTGCATACATTCTGAGGTCAGCCTTCGTGTCACATGGAACTAATATTCAAAGTATAACATTTCTCTTATCAAATAGTCGCCGAGATGTATGGCATAATCATTGGACAAAAAAATATGTGTCACACTGACCTACATATATATTGAGGTCACTCTTCATGTCACATGGAACTAATATCTAAGGTATGACATTTCTCTATCAAATAGTCTTCGAGTTATAAGGCATAATCACTGGTCCAAGAAATATAGGTCACATTGACCTACATATATTTTGAGGTAACTTTTCATGTCATATGGAACTAATATCTAAGGCATGACATTTTTCTATCAAATAGTCTTCAAGATGTAAGGCATAATCACTGGACCCCAAAATTTAGGTGAAAAAAATGACCTACATATACTTTGAGGTCACTCTTAGTGTCACGTGAAACTAATAGTCAAGGTATGACATTTCTTTATCAAACAGTCTTCGAGATATGAGGCATAATCACTGGACTATAAAATATAGGTCACATTGACCTAATTACATTTTGAGGTCAATCTCCCTGTCACATGAAACAAATATCCAAGGTATGACATTTCTCCATCAAATAGTCATCGAGATATGAAGCATAATCACTGGACCATGAAATATGGGTCAATTTGACCGACATATAAATTGAGGTCACTCTTTGTGTCACAGGGAATTAATATCTAAGGTATGACATTTCTCTATCAAATAGTCTTCGAATTATGAGGCATAATCACTGATCCATGAAATATAGGTCATATTGACCTACATATATTTTGAAGTCACTCTTCATGTCACATAGAACTTATATCCAAGGTATGATATTTCTCTATCAAATAATCTTGGATATTTGATCCAAGGTATGATATTTCTCTATCAAATAATCTTGGATATTTGCCATAATCACTGGACAACAAAATATAGGTCAAATTGATCTACATATACTTAGAGGTCACTTAGTGTCATATGACACTAATATCCAAGGTGTGACAATTCTCTATCAAATAGTCTTTGAGATATGAGGCATAATCACTGTGCCATAAAATACAGGTCACATTGACCTAATTATATTCTGAGGTCACTCTGCATGTCACATGGAACTAATATCCAAGGTATATTTCTCTAGCAAAAAGTCATCGAGACATAAGACGTAATCACTGGACCATGAAATATGGGTTACTGACCTACATATATTTTGAGGTAAATCTTCGTGCCACATGGAATTAATATCCAAGGTATAACATTTCTCTATTAAATAGTCTGAGTTATGAGGCAAAATCACTGGACCATGAAATATAGGTCAAATTGACCTACATATGTTTTGAGGTCACTCTTTGTGTCACATGAAACTAATATCCAAGTTATGACATTTCTCTATCAAATAGTTTTCCAGATACGAGGCATAATCACTGGACCATGAAATAGAGGTCACACTGACCTAATTATATACTGAGGTCACTCTTTGTGTCCTGTGGAACTAATATCCAAGGTATGACATTTCTCCATCAAATATACTGAACCAAAAAAGAAACTTTCACAAAGTAGGTCTTAAACTTATAAGGTTAAATACAACATGTAGAAAAATGTGCATATGTAGTAGTTTACACTGACGTCCTACTTTGGGAAATCGGTCAGATAATCACCTCATGTCGAACGATATCGTCTGTTTTGACAAAACCTCCATTTTCACATGCACGCACGGGGTGTATCTGGTTTACATGTGTTAACTTTTTTCACTGCAAATTATTGCACTTGACGACTACAGTCATAAAAATACCTAAACACTTTTATATCGATACAATTTGGGCAAAATTTCGATGCCTCGAATTGCAAAACATTTAAAAGAGAGAGAGCCGTTGGGATGCTGGAGGCAGGAGCTTCAACGGAAGATGTTGCTGCGCAAGTTGGATCATCTGTGCAGGCAGTTAGAAGTCTGAGACGGCGATTTGTGCAGACCGGAAGCACGGAAGATCTTCCATGTAGCAGCAGACAACGTGTGACCACAAAATCGTTTTTTAACTGCAACAGCTACAGCGTCTGTCACCCCAGGAACTCATAACCCCAGGATTTCTGGTCAAACCGTACGAAATCATTTGGCTGAGAACAATTTACATGCACGTCGTCCCTACGTCGGAACAGTATTAACGGATCGTCATCGCCGTGACAGGCTTCAATGGGCTGATAGACACATCAACTGGACAAGGCAAGATTGGCGGACGATTCTTTTTTCAGATGAATCCAGGTTTGCATTGTCCAATTGTGATGGTCGGATCAGGGTCTACCGACATAGGAATGAATGTTATGCTGACTGTTGCGTTCTTCAGCGGGATCGTTTTGGCGGTGGGGGTTCCGTGATGGTCTGGGCCAGAAGAAGTTATGGGCATCGTACCCAATTAGTGGTCATTGATGGCAATTTGAACGCTCAAAAGTAAAGAGACCGTGTCCTTGCCCCACACGTTGTTCCTCTCTTACAAAATCACGGCGTTATTTCTGTGTTTCAGCAAGACAATGCCCGTGACAATATCCAGTTCTTGCGAAACAACAATAATGATTTCATAGACGACTGGCCCTCAAAAAGCCTGGATCTAAATCCCATCGAGCACCTTTGGGATAATCTTGACACACGTGTACGGCAACGTCAAAATCCGCATGGTAACGTCAATGAGCTCTGTGACGCTTTGCTAGAAGAGTGGAATAATATACCCCAGGCTCAAATTAATAATCTCATCCACTCAATGCGTCGTTGCTGCCAAGCTGTTAGCATAATGCTCGCAGTGGGCTCGCAGTAAAATACTCATTACCAAAACAAAAAAAAATTGAATCGACACCTACCTCAAATGAAATTGAAAAATCCAATGAAATTGATAATTTTCGGACTGTAAATGAACTTTGATGAATTGATTTTAAATTATTGTGCAATAACAAATACGAATAAAAACTGTTAATATACACATATGTGGAAACAGTCCCATTGAAGTCTCGCAAAAGTTTCTTTTTTGGTTCAGTATAGTTATAATGCGGGCACCATTTTGTGATGGACAAAGTTCTAAGGGAAATAACTCAAAAAGTATAAATGCAAGAGTTATGGTTCTTGTGATCTGCACATCATCTAATGTTGATTGATATTTATATGAAGTTTCATGACGATAGCTTGAAGGGTTTTCAAGTTATAGAGCGGACATGATTTTGTGATGGAAAAGTTCCAAGGGAAATAACTCAAAAAGTTTAACTGCAAGAGTTATGGTTCTTGCACTCTACACGTCATCTAATGTTGATTAATATTTATATGAAGTTTCGTGAAGATGGCTTGAACAGTTTTCAAGTTACAGAGCGGACAAGATTTTGTGACGGACAAAGTTCCAAGGGAAATAACTAAAAAAGTATAATTGCAAGAGTTATGATTCTTGCGCTCTGCATGTCGTCCAGTGTTGATTAATATTTATATGAAGGTGTTAACAAAGTTTTCTGCTGATTTGGCCCGGTGACCTAGTTTTTTTACCCCAAGTGACCCAGTTTCAAACCTGACCTAAAAATCATCAAGACAAACATTTTGAGCAAGATTCATGATGATTGCTTCAAAAATGTGACCTCTAGAGTGATAACAAGATTTTCTGCTGATTTGGCCAAGTGACCTAGTTGTTGACCCCAGGTGACCCAGTTTTGAGCCTGACCTAAAAATCATCAAGACAAACATTTTGAGCAAGATTCATGATGACTGCTTCAAAAATGTGACAGCTAGAGTGTTAACAAGGTTTTCTGCTGATTTGGACAGGTGACCTAGTTTTTTACCCCAAATGACCCAGTTTCGAACTTGACCTAGAAACTCATCAAGACAAACATTTTGAGCAAGATTCATGATGATTGCTTGAAAAATGTGACCGCTAGAGTGATAACAAGATTTTATGCTGATTTGGCCAGGCGACCTAGTTTTTGACCCCAGGTGTTCCAGTTTTGAAACTGACCTAGAAATCATCAAGACAAACATTTTGAGCAAGATTCATGATGATTGCTTCAAAAATGTGACCGCTAGAGTGTTAACAAGGTTTTCTGCTGGTTTGGCCTGGTGACCTAGTTTTTGACCCCAGGTGATCCAGTTTCAAACTTGACCTAGAACTCATCAAGACAAACAATTTGAGCAAGATTCATGATTATTGCTTCAAAAATGTGACCGCTAGAGTGTTAACAAGGTTTTCTGCTGGTTTGGCCTGGTGACCTAGTTTTTGATCCCACGTGACCCAGTTTCAAACCTGACCTAGAAATCATCAAGACAAACATTTTGAGCAAGATTCATGATTGATTGAAAAATGTGACCGCTAGAGTGTTAACAAGGTTTTCTGCTGATTTGGCACGGTGACCTAGTTTTTGACTCCAAGTGACCCAATTTCGAACTTGACCTAGAAATCATCAAGACAAACATTTTGAGCAAGATTCATGATGATTGCTTCAAAAATGTGACCGCTAGAGTGTTAACAAGGTTTTCTGCTGATTTGGCCTGGTGACCTAGTTTTTGACCCCAAGTGACCCAGTTTCGAACTTGACTTAGAAATCATCAAGACAAACATATTGAGCAAGATTCATGATGATTGCTTCAAAAATGTGACCGCTAGTTAACAAGGTTTTCTGCTGATCTGGCCCAGTGACCTAGTTTTTGACCCCAAGTGACCAAGTTTCGAACTTGATCTAGATTTAATAGAGGCAAACATTTTGAGCATGTTTCATCAAGATTGGGTCAAAATTATGACCTCTAGAGTGTTAACAAGTTTTTCCTTTGATCTGACCTGGTGACCCAGTTTTTGACCCCAAGTAACCCAGTATCGAACTTGACCTAGATTTTATAGAGGCAAACATTCTGAGCAAGTTTCATCAAGATTGTGTCAAAACTGACCTCTAGAGTGTTAACAAACTAATTGTTGACGACGAACGACGGAAGACGACGGACGACGGACAGAGGGTGATGACAATAGCTCACCCTGAGCTTTTGCTCAGGTGAGCTAAAAAATTAGCTGATTTGAGACACAGCCATAATAAATCACAATTTAAAACAAGATTAAAATTTAATCTCTCTATTAAATTGTTCATTTTATGTATAAGATAGATTGTATCATCCAAACCAAAACAGGTAGGTTTGTCAAATACAATCTATCTGGCTTATGCATGCAAAAGACAACTAAAAAGAACCTTTTTTGGGACCTTGGACCATATATATTGAAAAGTCTTTAAAAACAAATGTGCATGGCATAAATGTACACAGCAACATAAGCTATTAAATGAAATGTAATGTGCAATGCCTATATAAGATTTTTCAAAATACCTCCAAATATCCCAAAAAGGTTATGTAGGAGTAGGGACAATATAGACTGCATCCTATGTACAAAATAATATGATAAAAACTACATGTAGGTACACCTGTATAAGTAAAACATTGCAAGTGTCTTATACTGGCACTGGAATAAAACAAAGAACTCTCCTGTCTGATTAATGCATATGTAAGTCCGTCACAAGCACCTCATCTGTAACCTTGCTCAGAGTAACTGTCAATTGTTAATTAATAGCCGTCCCATTTCTGATCCTAGTTTAGCAGCAACCTGCTCCCGGAGCTCAAACGATGGTTCTAAGTACCATTCATAAGCATTGCTAGACCAATCCCCTTGTAATTTTATCAAGTCGGTTGGGAGACCGCATTGAAGGGCAAATGATGTCCCGCCACGACGAAAACTGTGAACCGAATACTTATCAGCAGGGTAACCTAAGGCCTTTTAACACTCCCATAGTTTTAGAGTGAATGCACTCTGTGATGGGGCCATCACCATGGACTGATCCCTATACCTGAACAAGGGGGCTGGAGTGGGTGGAGGCGGGCACTCCAAGGTCAACAGCAACAGGGCTGAGGAGGGGCAAAAAATCGAATTGGGTATGCGAGGCAATGGAATGAGGAGTTGACGTTCCCTAAATTGGATAACTTTGGACCAACGGACTGTCAACACTACCCCTTGAGCAGTAAACTCTTTGTCAGAGACACATAGGTGTCCATTGGGGTCAAATTAGAAAATGGCCTGTATAAGCAAGTTAGATTTCCGGAAGAAGGAGAAAAAAGCAACCAAACAGGCTGCCCAAAAACACCTATCAAGGATCCGGTGAAAGTTTAACTTAGTTAGGATGCCAGTTAAAATCACAGTTGTAATAGGCAGTTTTGGGGAACTGTATGGCCTTTAACCCGTTTGACTCCCTTTAAAATAGAAGACACATACCAGTTGTTGTCAAGTGGATTCGATAAACCTGCTTCTAAGTGAAGCAGACGGATGACATTTAAATTCTGATGGATAGATGAAAAGGCCAGTCTTCTGGAGAGAAAAGCAATGTATCTGCCCAAATTTTCCTGTGACAAGGGCACGGGGTAATTCCCAGTTGCGTACAAAACTCAAAGAAAGCTGTCTTTTGTGCCTGGTAGGTTTTATTTGTGGATGAAGCAAAAGTATGATCCCTTAAGAACTGGACTTCTTTGTCAAGACTCTCTGAAAGGCTCCTAAATCCAGTGCCTTCCACGTCACTCTGCGGGAAAGAGCTGTTACTCTGAGATGAGGGACCACCACCCCCGGAATCTGTCAAGAAGACAAGAATTCCGCGGAAGGCGTCATCGCACCTGCTGGGGCAAAAGTCACAAGAGCCACAATCAGAATGTGGTTATTTAATAAGTTTATTTCATTCTTAGCAGTGCTTAGTTGGAAAAATGGGTTGAAAAAAATGTAGACAAAGTGCCTAGTGGGGCACATATATTCCAGGCAAGTGCCATTCCCTCTAATGGCTATATCTTCAGCACTGACTTTTCGCATTATACAGCCCAATGATAATGGAACGTCGACGTAAAATGTGTAAAAGTCACTGGAGCGTGAAATATAGGTCAAGGTCATGGGTCAAGGTACCTGCTAATTCAGTACATCAAGGAGAAGCACTATGCAAGGTATGGTGGTTGTAGACCTTATAGTTGAGGAGTTATCAAACATCAACATAAAATGTGTCAAATATAGGTCAAGGTCACCGGGTCAAGGTACCTGCCAAGCCAGTGCAATGAGGTGAAGCACTATGCAAGGTTTAGTGGTTGTAGGTCTTATATTTGAGGAGGTACCGAACATCAACATAAAAAGTGTCAAAGTCACTGGTGCAAAATATAGGTCAAGGCCACCAGGTCAAGGTACCTGCCAAGTCAGTACACCGAGAAGAAGCACGATATAAGATATGGTGGTTGAAGGCCTTACAGTTGATGACATAATTATGCAAGGGCGCATAAAAGGTGTAAAAGTCAATGGAGCTGAAATATAGGTCAAGGTCACCCAGTCAAGGTACCTGCGGAGGCCGTACATTGAGGAGAAGCACTATGCGAGGTTTGATGGTTGTAGGCCTTATAGTTGAGGAGATATTGAACGTTGACTTAAAATGTGTAAAAGGCACTGGAGCGCAAAATATAGGTCAAGGTCACCGGGTCAAGATACCTGCCAAGTCAGTACATCTAGGAGAAGCACTATGCAAGGTTTGGTGGCTAGAGGTCTAACACTTGAGGAGATCTGGAATGTTGACGTAAATTATGTCTGAGTCACTGCAGCCAAAATATAGGTCAAGGTCACCAGGTCAAGGTATCTGCCGAGTCAGTACATTGAGAAGAAGCACTTTGCAAGGTTTGATGGTTGTAGGCCTTATAGTTGTGGAGATATCGAATGTTGACGCAAAATGTGTCAAAGTCACTGGAGCGCAAAATATAGGTCAAGGTCACCGGGTCAAGGTACCTGTGGGGTCAGTACATCTAGGAGAAGCACTATGCAAGATTTGGTAGTTGTACGCCTTATAGTTGAGAAGATCTGGAACGTCAACGTAAATTATGTCAAAGTCAATGGAGCGCAAAATATAGGTCAAGGTCATTGGGTCAATGAACCTGCCAAGTCTGGAGGTCAGGGAGATGTGCCATGCAAGGTATGATGGTTGTTGTAGAATTGTAGTTGATTAGAATACTAACTTTGACGTAAATGTTGAACTTTGACATAACAGAACTGTTAACAGACAGACAGACGGATGAACGGACAGACAAATGGAAAAGCGGGCACCTATGTCGCAAAGTCAGGAGGTTAGGGAGATGTTTCATGCAAGGTTTGATGGTTGTTTAGTCTTGTAGTTGATTAGAATACTAACTTTGACATAAATGTCGAACTTCGACATAACAGAACTGTTAACAGACGGACAGACAGATGGACGAACGGACAGACGAATGGAAAAGCGGGCACATATGTCGCAAAGTCTGGTGGTCAGGGAGATGTTTCATGCAAGGTTTGATGGTTGTTTAGTCTTGTAGTTGATTAGAATACTAACTTTGACATAAATGTCGAACTTCGACATAAATGTTGACAGACGGACAGACGAACGGACAGACGAACAGAAAAGCAGACGCCTATGTCGCAAAGTCAGGAGGTCAGGGAGAAGTTTCACACAAGGTTTGATAGTTGTTTAGTCTTGTAGTTGATTAGAATACTAACTCTGACATAAATGTCGAACTTCGACATAAATGTTGACAGACGGACGGACGGACTGACGGACGGAAAATCGGACGCCTATATCGCACCCTGCTACAAGCAGGTGTTATAAAAACGGACAGAATGTGATGACATATGAGACCTAAGGGGCATACATGCTGTAAAAGGGAGCAACAGCTGCAAATGGCCTCAGACGTGAAGTTTGGATGCACTGTCAGCAGCAATGTTGAGACGACCCGGAATATGCCGACCTGTTTAATGAAAATTATAATTGGCACTCAACCAAAAAAGGTGCCTGAGGCATTGCATGACCAGCTTGTTTTTACATGTTCCACGATTCAGACTGGAGACAACTGTCATATTATCAGATTGTAGGATAATATGTTTATTTTCCCAGATTTCTGCCCATCTTTGTGCAGCGAGCACAACTGCTAAAATCTCTTTTTCATTGATATGTAAGGATGATACCTCTGGTAAATCCTGGTTCCAGTTAAAGTAAAACCAGTCAAGGCCGAACGAGCCCCCCACTCCATCATCACAGGCTCTGTAAATACACTAAACAATGGCTGTTTATCGAGAACTGTTGACCTCCCATTAAAAGTTGCCAAGAAGTGGAACCACCAAAGGAGGTCTTTGCGCATTTCCGGAGAAATTACAGCTTTGTGAGAAGCGTGTTTCAGAAAGCCTATCTGGTCAAGGATGCAACGGAGAAAGACTCGCCCGCCCCTAACTACACCAGCTGCCCAAGATAGCCTCCCAGCTATCATTTGGAGTTGTCTTTTGGGGGCACGTTTATGCAATAAGAATTCCTGAAGTTCCTGTGTAAAGCTATGATGTTTGTCATCAGGAAGACGCATGGACATGGATACTGAATCCAATTCAATGCCAAGGAAAATAATCTTCTGAGTGGGGTCCACCACTTTACCCCAGTGTATGGCAAAGCCAAGTTTACAAAGAAGCTGTAACAAGCAATTAAGTGCTGCTGCACATTTTTCTTTGGAGTACGAAATGATGAGAAAATCATCAAGATAGACGATTAATATGTCATACCCTCTCTGGCCCATCATTCTTTTGACTGCCTGAGTCAAGCGATGGAAAATGCCTGGACTTAGTTTTGCCCCAAAACACAAATGTGGGTCCACCAGTGCCATTAAAGTTCCATTTTAATCCTGTGACCTTCTGAGAATTTTCAGACAACCTCACAGACCGGTATGCACTTTTCAGATCAACTTTTGCAAAGAAACAACCTTCTGACATCACACATGATGTCGAGAGAATTTCTGTTTCCACTCAGACGAGCAGTAATCATTCACAGACTTACCAGAAGGGCAGTCATGAATTTTTTTTTTTTTCTTTTTTTTTTGATTTGGGTTTTACAGCCCTTTCAAGAATATTTCACTTATATCGAGCCGATTGTTCATCAAAGGTGGGCGAAAACCGGTGAACCCGGAGAAAAACCACCTGACCATCCATAAGCAGAACTTGGCTTTCCCACATGTGACCCGAGCGAGGCTCGAACCACAGCGGTGAGAAACCTAAAGTCATGAATTAACCACACCTCACCATTAGGCTTGGGTAATTGGCCGCCATCGGACTGACAATATCAGGGGGGTTGTCACAAAATACATAATGACCAGCCTGGATCTCTTTGAGTATTTGCTTGGATGCTTTTTCATACAGCGGGCTGTTTGGTTTGGCCGATGGATGATTTTTACAATTCACAGATGAAATGTGAACATCCTCATCTATGATGTCAAACCCATATTTGATACCATTCAAAAGGAACTCTTTGTCCGGATCATTTTCCAGCTTCATCTCCCAGGTTCCCAGATGAAGGCCCGGTGAGGGGTTGACCTCTATACCTAGTTTTTTCAACATGGGTCTTGGCAGAATGCTTCTGAGAGCAACCAGGTATTGAACAAACATGACGGTACCCACAGTTCTGGAAGGAGCAGCCTTTCTGAGAGTTAAAGTTAGGACAAATTGGGATGTCCTTCTTGTCCTTAATATCTGTTCTGCCATTTTTCTGTCCACTGGCTTTGCCTTTCTTTGACAGCTGGCTACCCTGGGCAGCTGGTTTGTCGAAACAAAGTATGTAGATGCTGAACATCCATGCCCCAACGGAAGTTCATCGAGGCCTGAAGTTTCCTGTATTCTCTGTCAGATAACAGAACAGATACTAAGCTATAGGGCTGGACAAGCTGGTACACCTTTGTAGTATATGAGAGGTAGTCCATCAAGGCTGGATCCACTAACTTCATGTCACTCACAAGTTTATACAGGATGGACAAATTAGCAACAGACCACTGGCATAATGTTAGGTTTTCCAAGCTGGGCTTTTTTGGTCCAGATTTTACAATGATTTACTGTTTGCCATGGCCCCCAAAAATAACCTCCTCTTCTACAGTACTCTGTATAAAGTCGCAAATATCTAAGTAACTGCTAATGGACTTACCTGAAGCCGACGCTATATGAATTTACGGATCATTCCAGGAGGGTTGGGTTGCTGGTGTATTCACTGGTTCCGTCTAGGAAGTATGAATGTTAGATATGACACTACTTTGTTTTGAAATCATATTATCAATCAATCGTTCGTAAATGTCAGCTGTATTCGTTTGTCGTGTCTGGCTCAACCGTCTGAGAAATTGTAACAGCCAGGCTGGTTGTCGTAACAGCTGCCCTGGCTGTTCTGTCATCCTCCCCCGCATTGGTATCGGCTGTTCCATTGGCTGTTCCGCTTATTAACGGCGTCTCGAGGATGTGCAAGATCAGCTGATGCAGACCGCATGGGATTTTGTCAGACCCCAAATCGTCAAGCTTCACAAGTTTGAGAGCTACCAGCGAGGTAAACCCTCACTTTAATAAGTTTGCCGGCCGCCAATTTATTTTTAGTGCAAAACTGCACCACCATCTCCTCGTCTGACATGACTGTGATGGCTTCTTTGCCAGTGCCACTGGTGCCGTTGGTAACTGTGTCTTCCGTGGACATGTTCTGTTCGTTTAAAAGTTCTGTCGTACATGAGTGACTGCTAACGTAAAACAAATGGCAAAAGAAAGTTCCCTATTACTTCTCGATTTTTTGCTTGGCGAATTCACCACAAAAATAACATTTTCCTTCTACACAGTAGGCAGAACAGTCCAAAACTCGTAAAAATCTGGCATCTTTTGCACAAGTGGCCTCTTTAATACAGTTCCAAAGCTTTTCCTTTTCTTCCTGGCACATAATATCGCCGTACCACTGCGGAATCTTGAATGCTTTTAGAATTAAGCTTAATTTTTCAGCCATAAATCTTGTTAGGGTTTGTTGTTCCAAATTGTTAACTTCACTTGCATGATTTCTTTATTCACTAAAACACCACACAGATTTATAAATCCCTTGCCACTTGCTTTTGTTCCATGTTTATACCGAAGTAAAGCGTCTTTCTTTAGAAGAACTGTTTGATAAAAGTTGACAAATCACAAAATTTTAGCGTAAGAATTCCAGCGATCTTGCTTCCAGGCACACTTTTAAAGAAATGATGAGCGCACCCCTATCAGCTGGCCCCAAGTGATCGTCTTCGATTACATTGGTCAGTTCCTACGTGAATATGGAGTTGATTGGCTGGTTCGCAGACATCCTGAGAGTGTCTGCAAGGGGCCATGTGCAAACGGCAATATTTGAAATGGTTGGATTATATAAATAAAATTCTAGGAAGGCTGAAACAAATACGGCTAGAACCTGATGATCGAGAGTGGCCATCTTGCGAGGGGAATGAGACAACGCGTGAATATAGTAAAGGTCAAGGTTGCTATAGTAAATAAATAAAAAATCAGCTGATTTGAGACACAGCCATTATCAATCACAATTTAAAACAAGAGGCCCATGGGCCACGGTTCGCTCACCTGAGTGACATAGCCACTGCAGACATGCAGATGTTATGCAACATTTTTCCAATCCTATCATCACAACTAATGAAAATATCATCATTTGAGCAGTTCTTAGTTTTGAAGAAGAATATATGGGCCTGACACTCAATGGAGCATGATCATTTGAATAAACTATCAATCACATTTCAACTCGAAGGATCAATGTGAAATTTGGTGGAAATTGGCTAAGTGGTTTCTGAAGAATCATGATTTTATACATGTAAACAGCAGAATGGCAGGGAAATATTATAAATATAAACCAGATGATGGCCATCTTAGATTTCCAATCAGAACATTTTTAACTATTGTTGATCTACAAGTCACTTCTATACTTTCAATATAAATGTATATGACCCATACAAATGGGGAAGCAAATTTGACCTTGGAGGTAAAAAAAGTCAAATGTCAACATAGAACCATCATTTTAGCAATTTTGGTAGATCTCCTGTCCCCCATAATTTGTGCAAAGATTAGGACCCAGGGCTTATTTGGTTATGGAGAAGAAGATTTTTAAAGGTTTTTACCATATACGGGCATGGCAGCCATTTTGATCAATGGACCATACCCATTTTAGCAATCTTTCATTCTCCTGCCCACGGAGGCTCTGCATGAAATTTGAGCAACACTGGCCCGGAGGCTTCAGAGGAAAAGCCATTTGAAATTATCAACATTTTTTCCATACAAAAGTATGGGGCCCATACAAATGCATACAGAAGCAAACTTGACCTCGCCGAAAAAAGGTTAAATGTCAATGTATGACAATTATTTTAGCAACTTTGGTAGACCGCCTGTTCCAGATGATATATGCAAAGATTCAGCCACAAGCCATCCTCGGTTTTGTAGAATAAGATTTTTAAATGTTTTTTCCCATACAAATGCATAAGGAAGCAAACTTGACCTTGCCATAAAAAGGTCAAATGTCAATGTATGACCATTATTTTAGCAACTTTGGCAGACCCCCTGTCCCCGATGATTTATGCAAACATTCAGCCCCAAAGCATCCTCGATTCTAGAGAAGAAGATTTTTAAAGGTTTTTACCATATATGGGCATGGCGGCCATCTTGGTCAACGAACCGTGACCATTTTAGCAATCTTTTGTTCCCCCTATCTAAGGAGGCTCCATATGACATTTGAGCAAAATTGGCCCATAGGCTCCAGAGGAGAAGTTGTTTGAAATTCTGAACATTTTTCCCATACAAATGCATAAGGAAGCAAAATTGACCTTACTGTAAAAAGGTCAAATGTCAATGTACGACCATTATTTTAGCAATTTTGGTAGCCCTGCTGTTCCCGAAAATATATGCAAAGATTCAGCCATAAGGCATGCTCAGTTTTGGAGAAGAAGATTTTTAAAGGTTTTTCCCATACAAATGCACAGGGAAGCAAACTTGACCTTGCCGTAAAAAGGTCAAACGTCAACGTACGACAATTCTTTTAGCAATTTTGGTAGACCTCCCATCCCCGATGATTCCTGCAAAGGTTCAGCCCCAAGGCATTCTCGGTTCTGGAGGAGAAGATTTTTAAAGGTTTTTACCATATATGGGTGTGGCGGCCATCTTGGTCAACGGACCGCGACCACTTTAGCAATTTTTCGTTCCCCCACCCTAAGGAGGCTCCATATGAAATTTGAGCAAAATTGGCTCAGCGGCTTCAGAGGAATAGTCGTTTGAAAATGTTAACGGACGGACGGTACGCAAGGACAGACGGACGATGGACGAAAAGTGATCACAATAACTCATCCTGAGCAGAGTTCAGGTGAGCTAACAAGATCAAAACTTAATCTCTCTAATTATTGAGGAATATTATGCTATGATTAGCTCTACTTCCTCTATTATTTTACACTTATAACAAGGGTCCATGTCAATCAGAGTTTGTTCAGACCCTTGGAATAGGCAACTAGATAAATAATCAGTAAAGGCTATTGCATATACATCTAATACGTTATTATTATTATTATTGCATATGCATCTGATACGTTATTATTATTATTATTGCCTTAATCTATAAATTTAGTTCAAGAAGTTACAAACTAACTACGAAATATACAGTTTTACTTCTTACGAAACATTTGGCTATGGGACCGTTTAGAAATCATTACAGTCAATTATCACTTTAGATCAAAACTGATAGAAGGTATAGATCTAATAATATATATATATATATATATATATATATATATATATATATATATATATATATATATATATAATACAAAGAAAATTTTTTAAGAGGAGAATTAACATGACGAGTAGTTTTATCTCTTCTAAATAGCAATGGCAATTATATCTTAACTCAATTATTCCATTGTCTACCTTCATACATCAACGATTAGGACAATGTGAGAAAAATATTATATTTATGAAACAGTGACGAAATAGGAAATTTTAGATTATTCTATAATATGCTAGGATCAAATATAATTACATCACCCATCTATGGTTAGCTCCGTTAATGGGAACCAATGATTCTTCTCATCATAAAGAATACAAAGTTCCGTTAACGAGTAATAAAAAGAATACAAGAGGCCCACGGGCCACGGGTCGCTCACCTGAGTGACATAGCCACTGCAGATATGCAGATGTGCAGAAAAATAGATTTTCAAGATGGCTGCCATGGCGGACATCTTGGATATCCGATTGGCACGATTTTAGCTATTTTTGATCTACAAGTCACCCCAATGTCTCCTACGGTTTGGAGTCAGTTGGCCTTTCGGTGCTGGAGAAGAAGCTAAATATAGATTTTCAAGATGGCGGCCATGGTGGCCATCTGGGATTTCTGATCAGAACGATTTTAGCTATATTTGATCTACAAGTCACCCTGATGCTTCCTACTAAGTTTCGAGTCAAGTGACTTTTGGGTTTAGGAGAAGAAGCGAAAAATAATTTTTCAAGATGGCCGCCATGGCGGCCATCTTGGATTTACGATCGGCATGATTTTAGCTATTTTTGATCTACAAGTCACCCAAATGCTTCCTACCAAGTTTCGAGTCAACTGGCCTTTCGGTTCAGGAGAAGAAGCGAAAAAATAGATTTTCAAGATGGCTGCCATGGCGCCCATCCTGGTTTTATGATCGGCATGATTTTAGCTACTTTTGATCTACAAGTCACCCCGATGCTTCCTACCAGGTTTGGAGTTAACTGGCCTTTCGGTCCAGGAGAAAAAGCGAAAAATTGATTTTCAAGATGGCTGCCATGGCGGCCATCTTGGATTTTCGATAGGCACGATTTTAGCTATTTTTGATCTATAAGTCACCCCAATGCCTCATACCAAGTTTGGAATCAATTGGCTTTTGGGTTTAGGAGTAGAAGCGAAAAATAAATTTTCAAGATGGCGGCCATGGCGGCCATCTTGGATTTCCGACTGGCACGATTTTAGCCATTTTTGATCTACAAGTCATCCTGATGCTTCCTAGCAAGTTTGGAGTCAATTGGCCTTTCGGTTCAGGAGAAAAAGCAAAAAATAGATTTTCAAGATGGCGGCCATGGCGGCCATCTTGGATTTCCGATCGGCACGATTTTAGCTATTTTTGATCTACAAGTCACCCTGATGCTTCCTGGCAAGTTTGGAGTCAACTGGCCTTTCGGTTCAGGAGAAGAAGCGAAAAATAGATTTTCAAGATGGCGGCCATGGCGGCCATCTTGGATTTCCGATCGGCATGATTTTAGCTATTTTTGATCTACAAGTCACCCTGATGGTTCCAAGCAAGTTTGGAGTCAATTGGCCTTTGGGTTCAGGAGAAGAAGCGAAAAATAGATTTTCAAGATGGCGGCCATGGCAGCCATCTTGGATTTCCGATCAGAACGATTTTAGCTATTTTTGATCTACAAGTCACCCTGATGCTTCCTACCAAGTATCAAGTTAATTGGCCCAGGGGTGTAGGAGGAGTAGGCTTTTAAAGCAATTGTTGACGCCGCACGACGCACGACGGACATTGACTGACCACAATAGCTCACCATGAGCACTTCGTGCTCAGGTGAGCTAAAAATCTGGAAAATCTCCCGGATATGTTGGTCTATAAATATCGCAATATCCGATCATGGTTATTTATAATTGAAGATAAGGACAATTAATTCTAGACATTTCGATATCGTCATTAGATTGACTGTCTCAATTAATTATAATAGAGTTTTTATACACGAAGCTTCACATTTTAGGAAGTTCCACACTTATGCTTTCTGTCAGATCTTCCTAGTTTTTCATATACGATTACAGAATGTACCGAAAGTTGTACAATTATACCGTAAATGGACTTTCGTTAAGCATTTATGTTTATAGGTCACTAAAAGATTACTTAATAATAATTGAAGATATTATATAAGACCAAGAGCTTATTAGACAGAGCAACCAACTGCTACATTATCTCCATAGGAATAGCTGTTTCCGCAAAAAATTGTCTGATTGGTCAGAAGGCAGCAGGTTAACAGTTACTCCCAAATATTTCTCCAGGCCATTAGTGTCAGATGCTGAACCCTCCCAGTGTTTTATTACCACAAGCATCTTTATCAGTGCAAATATACCTGTATTGTAATTTAGCACTTGGCCAGAAAATGTATACCAAGACATACTGTGCATATTTATTTGATTTTCTGTTACATTCTGAAAATATATCACTGATATGGAGAAGCAGAAGCTCTGTGAACATGACAAAATGTTCCATTTTAACTGCAGCATCAAATAATGTTTTTCTGCAAGGAAAATGTTCCAGATAACTGGTAGCACTTGAGGAAATGCTGCTCAAATTCCTTTGCATAATATTGTTTTCCACTGCTTATCTTCTCCTTAAGTTTATTACGTTTTTCTTTGTCTAGAAATTTCAATTGTCTCTTTGATTTTGAAGACATTTTATTTGACCTAAGAAAAGAAGACACTGCTTATCTGGATCTCAGTTTCAAATAGCTCCTACAGAATTTCACAGTTTCATTAACAGCTGTCTTATTGCAATAAATAATTCCTGACATGCCAGTCTGACCACAATGTTTTGATAATTTAAGATAAGGGTTGAACTACCTTGCCTGAAACAAACCAATCAGCTGTTCCCCAGCGAAAACGCCTGGTGGTATTCATGATAGCTCTGTCTTATATGCTACTTGATAAGACCCGATATATATATATATATATATATATATATATATATATATATATTATATATATATATATATATATATATATATATATATATATCTTCGAAAAGAGAATTAATGAGTGTCTATTCTTTACATCTCTGGTTAAAGATTGAACGATATTTATCTTTAACCAGTATAACTTACAATTTAATGAATAAGAACACTACATAATACATCTTTCACTCTTGTGTTAAGAATCGTCTGTAACACAACTGTGATGTAATCACTCTCCCAATCTACACATAAATCTTGAGAGTACCTCTTTCCTTTCTGAAATTCGATACAAGCATAGAAAATCGGATATTTCAGCGGTGTCAATTAATAAATTGGTTTTAGACTATTTATATATTCAAATCTGATTTATAATGGAGTGTTTATCAATTTATAAAATCCTTGGAATATTTTATATCTAGTTTCTTTGGATAATCTTACCGTAACGATTAATGACTTATCCATAAAAGGAACATCTTATAGATTATGGTTTATATATATAAAATCCTTGGAACATTTTATATCTAGTTTCTTTGGATAATCTTACCGTAACGATTAATGGTTTATCCATACAGGAACATCTTATAGATTATGAAATATAAATTATTATCTACGTGAATAAATTAGTTACGTTTAACGATTTAATCATAACAAGAATATTCTATTATATTTGGGCACCGCTCCAGGAAAACCGGGCTTAATGACAAATTTTTCGATATTTAGTTTTTTGTAAAATCTGATTCCCCTTCCAATTCTTAGTCTATAAGTGAAAACCGTTTTGCGATATTTCTCTTATTTTTAATTCTACAGCCGTTTGATTGATAGATGTAATTCACACAACTTTAATGCTTTGACATCATCATCACATCAGAATTTAATCAATTAATGTAAAACGTCACATAAGTAGTTGCGGTCATGGTACCTAAGTACCTAAGCCATAATCCAAACTCATGAATCCATAAACGAATGACGAATCAGAATGTTCAGACCAACAGACATACAAGCAAATAGTGTGTTACTCAACAATAGTGTTTTATACTCAAGGGGTGCAGTGTGTGTGTGTGTGTGTGTGTGTGTGTGTGTGTGTGTGTGTGTGTGTGTGTGTGTGTGTGTGTGTGTGTGTGTGTGTGTGTGGGTGAGGGGGGGGGGGGGATGCTATACCATGCGAAACAGTGCAAATGACCCGGGATTGTTGCGAAAAGGACCGTTCAAATCGGTAATGTGCTGTCGTTTTCCATTTTTCCATTTCGTTGTTCTGACAAAAAAAAACAACAGGAACGGCTCAGCGTAAGTAGCAAGAAACCAGATATTTATGTTGGCAAACTGGATGCATAACTGTATTGTTGGCATCGGTGAGAACACTCACGTGCAATTACTTTAAAAATCTAATCTTTTTCGCTCTTTTGTATGAAGTAGATTTCCTCCTCCCCGCACCCCCACCCCCCCCACCCCCCACTACCTTGATACTAGAACCAGAGAGAGGGAGTTCATTGTTATCAGTCAAGCAATCAAATAAAACCACACTACTGGTTAGGTAAAGCCGGACACAATAAAAGGTTTGGTAAAAGGGCCTATCGAACGGACGGACAGTTCTTTATAAATAATTCTGTCGTCTTAATAATCCGTTCGGCTGAAATAACGTGTGGCAGGACATTACGAGCTGCATCACTATCTGGTTTGACGTGCATAACTGCAGAAAATACTAGTATCTTATGAAAACAGGACGTACAATAAATAACCATGGTTACAGCGAGAATTAATGCTAAAACCGCTTCATGTAAACATTCCTGAATGCAGTGGCACTCTGTGCATTCAGATCAATCTTCTTGGCAGTTTAATCTACATCTGCACTTTTCGACCAGTAAACACATAAACATACATATTAACATTCAGATCTGACAACATCAATTAGGGTTAGTTGATGATGATGACTTTCGATGTAAACTGTAACCTTTTCTCCCCTGAGGTTCTGGTAGACTCTTCTCTTTGAATTTGGACATACCCATTGCTGCAAATGGGGGTGCCATGGAAAAGAAAACAAAAAAAAACAGAATTGCATAGTAGGCTCTGATGAGTCAGCTCGTTACGACCAAGGTTTTCCTTGTCACTCAAAAATGCAAGACTTGATCCCTTTTTGACTGATGTCCCCTAAACCTTTATCTTAGAGAGACATTGATGTCCCCTAAAATGTGTAATATTTTCTGTAAAATTCAAGCGAACAATCCTTGAAATTACCCCATATGTCCCCTAAAATATGGGACAAAAGAGACATATGTCCCCTTAAATAAATTTCTGAGGGAAAACCCTGGTTACGAGCCGTCTCTTCTTGATATTTACTGTTTGCATAGGCAACTGTTTGGCCTACAGAGTTAAGAGTTAATCGGAGGGATACACTGGCTAAAATAATTTGGTTAAAGGATTTGACACATTTCTTATAATAAACTTAAATGCTAAACGGTTTAAAATGTATGGATATTTCTATTAGGAGACAATTTTCTGGGAAAAATAAGAGAAGTATCTTCTGCTGAATTAGCCCAGTGTGGTAAAGCTTAAGTCAAATTATTAACAATGTATCACTAATGTATTGATATACTGTTTAATACTTAGTTAGGTACACCACAAAGAATATGATCACTAGTATTACACAATAAGATCACACACACACACATACACACACACACAGAGGGGAAAATAAATACAACATTCAATTAAAAGTTGATTAATTTTTTTAAAACTTGTATCATTCAAGATGTGTTCAAATGATAAAAATGAATAGCTTTTCTGCAGATTAGACAAATAGATAAAAACGGGAAAAAAATATTGCCTTTTACTCGGGACTGAACTCGGGTCGGGAGATTCTTAACACGGTACCATCGGCCATCGGATCTGTTGCTGCGTATGCCGCTCATTTTAAATGTATTTATATGTATTTGTGTATGGCTATTTTCTAAAACGTCAAGCTAAATAGAAATTTGTAAACCCGCTACAACTTAAATATTTTATAAAACAAAATAATGGAGAAAAAAAAATAACGCCTGCAAATTTAAGGCTCAAATAGTAGTGGGTGCAGAGCAGTAGAATATGCATTGCCATAAAATTTGCAACACAAATCCCTTGAGACCAATATTTTTGTATCAGTTACAGTATCAAACCCCGGTTTATAGGAAATAAATATCAAAGCCAGGGTAAATCTGATTAATGACAGACTCAAAACCGAATGGATTATTTTGGTTTAACGGTGAACTTCAAGCCCTCGATCGAGTGATAATGAAACAAAAGCAAACAAACTGTAATATTCTATATTTTATTTGTACAAATGTTGAAATTACCTCTACATCTCTATCTTCTGGCTTGACACCTGCCTCTTTGTAATATAAATGTTTTGTTCAAACATTTCATGTAGATCTAAATACAATTCACTTCCGTGTTTACAAACCGTGGCAAACGTCAGACGAACTACATGATGTCATTAAATTGCTGTTTTTCTAACATCATCAAGAGTGTCATTAAGCCTGGTTTTCCTGGAGCGGTGCTCATTTATATATTTTGATGATTAAATAATCTATTCTCACTATTCTTATTATATTCGTGCAGAATAGTTAACACTGTCTAGAGACACTAAAATCAGTATTATTTTGACTTAACATTATACTATGTGAGTTGAAGCTGCATAATAAACTCCCTTATTTTCGTATTAGTAGGGAAGTTTAAGGCATTTATGGACTAAGTATTTCCTATATTATACTATCACAGAAGGAAGTTGTATCAAAATCACTTCCGTTTTTCTATCATATTCAATTATTGATATGCTCAAAATTGAATAATATTCATTAGAATGTCTGACACCTGATCCCCCTTTTTCAGGGGTCCCAGTCTGTTGCATGGAACATTCTGATTGGTCATTCATTTACAGGTTTATGACTGATTTATAGCTTCAGTACCATGACCACAAATACTTCGAAGTAGATTCATGGTATTTTATATCGACCGGGTAATGGAATCGATTCTAACCGGTCATTTCTAATTGATTAGATCTCAGTAAGATCTTAAGCTAAATTAAGAAGCTGTTTTCAGTAAGCTATGTTATCAGCCTTTATTTTTGTTTTCAATACTAAGTCTGCCAAACTCTACGTGATGATGCTGGCAGTCTTTTCCTTTCTTAATACGTCAAGGATATGAAAGGCTTTCGAAATCTCCTATGACAGAAGTGTTTTATTAAAACATCTTAGCTTGTCATGCTCTATTCACAGAAGTAGACAACTGCTGGATAGTTTCATTGCTAGGACTAAGATGTTAATACAATTAGTCTAGCAATAGATAAAATTATCAATTTGATATTTGTTACTATTGATGGATAAACTGGTATTTGGTTAAGAATAGACCATTTACCCAAATTATTATTTCCCCTGTTTCTATAGAAAACAAAAGGGAATAATTATAAAACCTTACGACTAGCTAAGGATTATGGTCTGCTTATTGGAAATAGTCATATCGATCCAATTAATCAGACTCTAGATAATAGATTATAATTATAATAGTTTAGACTATTTAAAAATTGGATAATCTTTTCATGTCTAGGATATATATGAAAATCTCGAGAAATGTATGTTATCTATAGGAAGCTCATCCGAGAGACATATCCTTATTCATTATGCACCTCTAAAGATAGACAGCTTGTTGTCTAGACGTATGTTTGACAAGTTTGGTTTCAAACATATTATCAAACAATATTCTTGAGGTTGCAATTGAAGTGCTATATTGAGATTAAGTCTCAATGACTCATTAATTCTTTTTTGGGGCCAACTGTTGCTACCCAAAAAAGAAAGTGGGGGAGGGGGGCTAGTATTTAGGTCTCTGAGGCTTAAGACCTTGCATCCTATAGAGTCTACTATTAACAGAGTCTACTATTAACATATAAGGTAGTAACCCTTAACACCTTAAAGATATGTTATTATTAGTGAATCCAGATCATTCTTACTATTACATATAGAAACAGAATGTATCTGATTCCTTAGAGTTTCCTGAGTCTTAACCAGAAGTTAGTGGGATTTATATTATTGGTATTAGAACTAGGAGAGCTCCTCCCTCCTAATCTGCTAATTCTAGCACATTATCTATAGGTTAATGTATTGTGCAGTTAAAATGAAGTTTTTAAAAGTAAAACATATTTTAACTAGCAATACTTAACCTATAGATAAGGGACGCCCACCTTCCGCCCACGCAGCTCTGTTCTAATTGCTTCTATTGTTTTTATACACATCAAAGAAACTAACATGTGATCATTTAAGCGGGAAGAGTTACATCATACAGGTAACTGCCTAAGGGACCTTCTAGATTAAGACTGTATAAGACGACTGAACTGTTGTTTTTCTGTGGAAGGTGTAAAATAGAGAATAGAATAGCACATTATCTATAGGTTAAGTATTGCTAATTAAAATATGTTTTACTTTTAAAAACTTCATTTTCAAGGCTTAAGGAAGGCCCTTCTGGGAAGAAACATTGGCATAAAAATCCTTTTGACATTATTGTAGACCAGAATCTCGAGATACTACGAGAAGACTATCAAAGTGCATTTCAGGATTAGGCAAAACTGAAAACATTACAAAACTATGTACATGTATGTGTGTAAATTTGGAATACATTAAATCCTTGAAATAAAAATTTCCTTGCTGCAATACTGCACTTTAGAGACCCAGTGTTAATGAGAAAATTCCCGCAATGCCCTTGTGTATGTATAAGGTCAAAACAGCAGATGGAAATATCCAAAGAGACAGCAGTTCAGTTTACAAAACTATTTGAATCATGGTTAAATTTCAATGAAAATAATATAATAATGGTTTCTATATGATATAAACATAATGCCTCTCAGTAGATTCTTGAATTGTAAACAGTAAGTACATGTATATATAAAATTCACAAATTATGCATGTGCATATCACCTGTGTGTTTTGTAACACTTTATATAAATCAATAACATAATAGCATTTCTCTCAATCATGTTTAAGCAATCTGTAATTTCAAAATATCTGAACTAGCAGTGGGCATAAGAATATAAAATAACAAAAGATATAGTGCTTTTTAATGTGCTTTACGAATTTTTATCCTTCCAGGAGAGCAAATTTGCTACCGGCAAGTGATGGCGTCATATTATTATGCAACACTTAGTATTTATATTACACTTGTGTATAATGTGGGTTTAGATTAAAATGTGATTTGAATACATATGTTACAAATATCAGCATATGATTTTACGTCATTTTCCAACGCAACATTAGACTTTCACTGAAGATGTATAGAAAGCATTCTAAGTTTTATTTAGTTATGTACGTTACTATTGTGCAGAATTAGGGCTGAAATTAAAATATGCCATTTAAAAAGAAATTTTAAATCTGAGATGTATCATCATACTTTATTTTTTTAAACACAAAGCTAGAATTCTCCGAAAATGTAAATGTTTAATTCATGTAATGTAACAAAAAGCATAGTGCCATTGACTATAATGACTACTTGGGGTAAACAATGTTTTTTATGCTGTTTTTTTTTTTAACAAAAATATTATGCTGTTTAGATCTACAGACTGATTACTTTTGAAATGAATCTAATGCTCAGGCTGGCAAACTAACGAAATGCACTAGGTAAACACTGAAAAACGATAACATGGACCAGGCTGGTTCATTTGTTATATATGCTATTTTTGGTAAACTGAACATTGTTATACCCAAAATCAGCATTGCAATAAATATTTCAACAAAACAAACATGAAAATTAATGAAATAATGAATATTAAAAAAAAAATTAAAGAGGTTGAGGACAATATTTGCTTTTGAATTAACGTAAGTTTTGCCTTTTTGTATATTTCCCTTTATAGGGGTTCACTATGATAAATATGGCATAACTCAAAAATCTTTCAACATAAGACTTTAACAACTGAAGATTTGAAAAGCTTAAATGTGTTTTTTATATATATATATATAATAGTTAGACAAAACTGTCCATTGGGAAATACAGTTGACTCTCGTTATCTCGACCCCTCTTATCTCGATCCTATCACTTATGTCGAACTGATTTCTAAGTCCCGATTATTTTCCTTATATATTTATTGTATTTCAGCTTCGCGTATGTCGAACTACTTTTATGTCGACACTTCGGCTATCTCGTCCATCATTTTCAGTCCCTGAATATATTTTCTCGAACTCGGACCATGACGAAGGAAAACAAAATGTAAGATGCCGCCGGTCTCTCAGTTAATGAAAGTCATAATAGGCCATCGATAAATAAATCAATATTTTAATTTCCCCCTTTGTCCAGGTAATTACAAACAACACAAACAATGTCTAAAATCCGTAATTATGAAATCACGTGCGTGTCGAGTCGGGTTTGACACGCGGCGCTCAACACCGTCTCGTGTCATTGATTTGTAAGATAAAAAGCAGCTCAGAATAATGTTATGGAAGATTAATCAACGAAGTTTCTTTAATTTATTGTTTAGATATGCTCTTCACTTTTGAGTACTGTCCGTCTGAATGATATAGCGTCTTCAAGAAAAGTCAGTGCGCGACAGGTTCCGACTCAGATCAGCCTGTATTGAACATACTAGCTCAGTCTGAATCTTCGCTTGTTACTCTTTGGTCAGGTGGTGCTCTTTGGTAAGCCCAGATAAGGCTCATGCGTATAATGGGAAATTCGTGGGCGTGCAGGCTGATCCGAGTCTTTGACAGTCGCACAGTCTTCTAATAGGAGTTGTCGTGCACGGCCTCAAATAGACGAATCACACGTGGGTACCGATGTTAACCCTTCCGACCCTGTAGACTGATACGGATACCCGCACAAATAGTGTAGGTCCAGATGAGACGGCTCATAACGAGCTTTCTCTGCAGGATCTACAGTTTGCTGCGCTGAGAGGGTTCGTTTATGCCAGGGGAGATAATCCAAACTAGCTTACAGCTGCCGCTTAACATTGTAAGCGTTTTATGCAAAAGCGGAAACCAGTCAACTCTTTATCCAGTCGTCTATGCGAAGGGAGCTAATCCAAACCAGTTCATAACGTATAGCTATCACAACCCGGAAACAAGTAATTTATTTATAGCTCACATGGAAATCCAAATTTGCAGGAGTATTAAAAGACAACAAGAGACGTTTGAAATTTATTATTATTAACATTTATTGATGATATTATTCCAAGAGAACTATTGCATCTCCTAAAACAAACAGTAACAATGCAAACTGAAGAACGCGTATATTATTTAAATTGCCATATACATGTGCCTTCCAGCCACGTTTTGGCGAACAGAGGCGAACAGTCGTCATACATGTACCTATGACGTCACAGTTTGGTTGTCTCGAACTACTGATAACTCGAACATTTTTATCAGGTCCCGTGAAGTTCGAGATAACAAGAGTCGACTGTATATCAATTAAACAATTCACAATAAGAATTGTTTTTGTGGGGTACTTGATATTTTGTAACATAAATAACACCACAGAATCTTAAAATACAAAACACAGGATGAAATATCTAAAAAGATGGCCTAACGTCAGAAACATTTTTTGTCTAACTTATGTTTGTGGTTCAAACAGACAGACAACCAGTTTGTTTAGTACATAGAGTGAACTCTTCAATTCTGTCAGCCATCTTGATTTCTTGGAAATGCCCAAGGGTGACAAGATGTCAGAAGCAGATTCTTAATATAGAAGGTCTCAGCTTTCAAAATATATCAAAACATTTTGTATGCACTCCAAATCCAGGTTCAGTGAACCTTCTGCCGGACTATAGGTAATACATAAATAACCAATGTTAGCTTAAGCTGAATGGATACAAATGGTAGATTTTCTGCCATTTCTGCCAAAGGTGACATTTTTTGTAACTTCCTGCTTGCTTAACTGCACACTGATCTCCATCTAAGATGGGTATACTCTAAAAGAAATAAACATGCTCACAGCTGGAGCAAATTCTTTTCTACAGAGTATACCCAATTTCAGAAGGGAGCAAAAACACTTTTTTGACAGTTATCTCCCTTGAAGAGTGTCACGATTTGTAAAATTGCAAGTATATCTAGTTAAAACTGTCTAGTATGGAGTTGTTGTCGAGCACTGAGTTAAAATTGTCTAGTACTGAGTTAAAATTGTCAAGTATCTAGTTGACTTGGTTGAGTATCAAGTTAAAATTGTAGAGTATCAAGCTAACTTTGTAGAATTTTGAGTTAAAACTATCTAGTATCGAGTTAAGATTGTAGAGCATCTAGTTGAGATAGTCAAGTATTGAGTTAAAATTGTCAAGCATCGAGTTAAAAATATGAAAAAAAAGGCATTTCAGCAGTCAGATGTTTTAATATGTCATAGCTGTACATTACCATATAGGATTCAGCAGAATAAAAAAGAAACTAATCAAAGTAAAGATTTTTTTTAATCCATTTCAATAATCTCAACAGCGCTTCAAAGATGATGTCTTCTCTCAACTGATCCTCTGGACAGTGGGGCTGTTAGTATCTCATCAGTGTTTAGGCATAAAAGCTTTTAATTACCCAGAAAATGGACTTCATTTGTTAGGACAGCACACAAAATGTCCATTATCATTAACTTTTGTAACTACAGATTGTTTGAACTCATTTTGATAGGTTTATTTTGATGTTTCACACATCAGTTGGGAATTAATTATAAGGTTCAATGTTATAATGGTTATCTTTGAAAATAGAGTTCTACTCATGTATACTCTAGAGGGCGTAAGCAATGTTGCAAACTTCATTACTGCTTATGAAAAGTCTTGACTAAAGGCCCAACTAGTTCATCTGGATTAGGCTGATCATGATATGTTACACTGTGCCATGGTGGCCATCTTGGCTATCAGATCAGAAGTGCCTTTAGCAATTCAGAATCTGATGTTGTTTGAAGACTTTCAAGATTGCCAACATGGATGCTATCTTGGATGTTGGAACTGAATGATTTAGCAATTCTGAATCTCCATGTCACCCCGATGCCTCCAATCAAGTTTTGGCTCAATCTGACTTACTGTTTGAAAGGAGATGTAGTTTGAAGAATTTTAAGATGGCGGCCATCTTGGACATTGGAACAGAATGATTTAAGCAATTCTGAATTTTCATAATATCCCAATGCATCATGTTTAAGCTCAATCAGACTTAATGTTTGGTAGCAGATGTGATTTGAAGATTTTCAAGATGGCTACCATGGTGGCCATCTTGGATATAGGAACGGAACCATTTTAGCAATTCTAAATCTCCATGCTGCACTGATGCCACTTTCTGCTCCATCTGACTTACTGATCGGGAGCATTTACAAATGAAGACTTTCAAGATGGCCGCCATGGCTACGATTCTGATGGAGATGTCGAAAATGTGAAAAGTTACTGATGGACATACAGATCAGGGATGGACCATGGTCAACAGACCATGGCATTTGACCTGGAGCAAAGCTTCAGGTGAGCTAACAATAGAAGATCTTCAAGATGGCTGCTGTGGCCACCATCATGGCTATTGTAGCAAAATGTTTTTAGTAATTCTGAATCTCCATGTCATCCCAATGCCTCCCTCCAAGTTTTGACTCAATCTGACATACCATTCAGGAGCAGATGAGGTTTGGTGATTTTCAAGATGGCCACCTTGGGTCCATCTCAGATAAAGGACCAGAACTATTTTAGCAATTCTGATTCTCTATGTCATTCCGATGCCTCCCATCAAGTTTAGGCTCAATCAAAATTAGGGTTTGGAAGAAGATGTTTTTGAAGAATTTCAAGATGGCCCCCATGGCAGCCATCTTGGATGTCAGAATGGAATGAATTTAGCAGTTCTGAATCTCCATGTCTCCCACCATGTTTCAACTTAATCCAACTTATCTTTCCAGAGCAGATGTGGTTTTAAGATTTTCAGGCTGGCCACCATGGATATTGGAACTGAACCAATTTAGCAATTCTAAATCTCTATGCCATCCCAATCACTCCCACCAAGTTTTGGCTCAATCCAACTTACCCTTCGGAAGCAGACATGGTATGAAGATTTTCAAGATGGCCACCATTAGGGCCACCTTTGATATCGGAATGGAACAATTTTAGCAATTCTGAATCTCCATGTTGCTCCCATGCCTCCCATCAAGTTTCAGCTCAATCCTACAGTTTGGGAGGAGATGTCGTTTGGAGATTTTCAAGCTGGCCACATGGTGGCCATCTTGGATAGTGGAATGGAATGATTTTAGCAATTCTAAATCTTCATGTGGCCCCAATGCCTCCCACCAAGTTTGGGCTCACTCTGACTTAGGGTTTGGAAGCAGATGTTGGTTCAAGATTTTCAAGATGGCAACTCAGGCAGCCATCTTGGATAGCCATACGGAACAATTTAGGCAATTCTGAATCTCTATGTCGCTCCAATGCTTCCCATCAAAATTTGGCTCTATCCAACTTATGGTTTGGGAGATGTCGTTTGAAGAATTTCAAGATGACCTCCATCTTGGCTATCGGAACAGAACAATTTTAGCAATTCTGAATCTCTATGTCGCTCTGATGCCTCCAATTAAGTTTTGGCTCAATCAGACTTTCGGTTTGGGAGGAGATGTCCTTTAAAGAATTTCAAGAGGACTGCCATGGCAGCCATCTTGGATATTGGAACGGAACAATTTTAGCAATTCTGAATCTCTATAATGCTCCAATGCCTCCCATCAAGTTTTGGCTCAATCTGACCTATGGTTTAGGAGATGTCGTTTGAAAAATTTCAAGATCATCTTGGAACAGAACAATTTTAGCAATTCTGAATCTCTATGTCGCTCAGATGCCTCCCATCAAGTTTCGCTCTGACTTTTGGGATGAGATGTCGTTTGAAGGATTTCAAGATAGCCACCCTGGCAGCCATCTTGGATATCGGAACTGAACGACTTCAGCAATTCTGAATCACTGTGTCACTGTGATGCCTCCCATCAACTTTTGGCTCAATCCAACTTATAGTTTGGGAGGAGATGTCTTTTGAAGAATTTCAAGACGGCTGCCATTATCTTGGATATTGGAACGGAACAATTTTAGCAATTCTGAATCTCTATGTCCCTCATGTGCCTCCAATCAAGTTTCGACTCTATCTGACTTTTGGTTTGGGATGAGATGTCGTTTGAAGAATTTCAAGATGGCCACCATGGCAGCCAGCTTGGATATTGGAACAGAACGACTTAAGCACTTCTGATTCTCTGTGTCACTGTGGTGCCTCCCATCAAGCTTTGGCTCAATCAGAATTAAGGTTTGGGTGATGTCGTTTGAGGAATTTCAAGATGACCTCCATAAAGGCAATCTTGGATATCAGAATGGAATAATGTTAGCAATTCTGAATCTCTGTGTCACTGTGGCATACCCATCAAGTTTCAGCTCAATCCGACTTAAAGTTTGGAAGAAGATGTCATCTAAAGAATTTCAAAATGTCAGCACCTATAGAAGCAATTTTGATACCTTGAAAACTTTCTTACTTTTCATCTGATGTTGATCGAATTTTCATTAAAGATTACACAATTTTATATATGCATATAGCCCAGGGGCAAAGGGCAGATACCCTTTTCAAATGTTAATGCCTATATGAACAAAGTTGACCTTGTTGTAAAGTAGGTCATGGTCTACTAAGGGTCATCATTAATATAACTTTTGTAGGGCTCCTCCCTTTCGCTGTGTGCCAATTTTCAAGCTCATTTGAGTGCTCTTCTGGAAAAGAAGAGTTTTTAAAGGGTTTTTACCATATATGGGCATGGCCAGGGCTAATTAAATAAACTTTCATTCTAGTGAGGCATAGATGTTGGATATTAAATTCAACTTCAATCGGTCCAGAGAATTCTGAGAAGAAGATGTTTGAAATTGTGGATGGACTTTTCTAATGTAAAAGCCGCATCTGACTGGAGATCAGGAGGTCACGGGTTCAACATCCCCCAGGTGGGCAACATTCTTTGATCATGGATATTGACCATGAAATATTTTCTACAGCCATTCTTCCCTCCACTGATTCAAGATTCAAGAAGGACAGTTGTTGTTAGTTTCTGGAAAAAGAATGTGCACAATACTGGTTAACCGCTTAGAGGACTAAGCCTGCCCAGTAAAAGTGTGGTCAGGTAACTGCTTAACATGACCCAATTTTGGATTGACTGGGCCGTAAAACCTCAACACAAACAAAACAAGAGGCCCACGGGCCACGGGTCGCTCACCTGAGTGACATAGCCACTGCAGATATGCAGATGTTATGCAACATTTTTCCAATCCTGTCATCGCAACTAATGAAAAGATCATCATTTAAGCAGTTCTTTATTTTGAAGAAGAAGATATATGGCATGCCAGTCAATTGAGCGTGATCATTTGAACAAACTCTAAATGGCAGCCAACTTGGATTTACGATCAGCACGATTTTAGCTATTTTTGATCTACAAGTCACCCCAATGCTTCCTACCAAGTTTCGAGTCAACTGGCCTTTCAGTTCAGGAGAAGAGGCGAAAAATAGATTTTCAAGATGGCTGCCATGGCGGCCATCTTGGATATCCGATTGCACGATTTTAGCTATTTTTGATCTACAAGTCACCCCAATGTCTCCTACAAAGTTTGGAGTTAATTGGCCTTTCGGTGCAGGAGAAATAGCTAAATAGATTTTCAAGATGGCGGCCATGGTGGCAATCTGGGATTTCTGATCTGAACGATTTTAGCTATATTTGATCTACAAGTCACCCTGATGCTTCCTACTAAGTTTCGAGTTAAGTGACTTTTGGGTTTAGGAGAAGAAGCGAAAAATAGATTTTCAAGATAGCCGCCATGGCGGCCATCTTGGATTTACGATCGGCATGATTTTAGCTATTTTTGATCTACAAGTCACCCAAATGCTTCCTACCAAGTTTCAAGTCAACTGGCCTTTCGGTTCAGGAGAAGAAGCAAAAAATAGATTTTCACGATGGCTGCCATGGCGCCCATCCTGGTTTTACGATCGGCATGATTTTAGCTATTTTTGATCTACAAGTCACCCCGATGCTTCCTACCAAGTTTGGAGTCAACTGGCCTTTCGGTTTAGGAGAAGAAGCAAAAAATAGATTTTCAAGATGGCTGCCATGGCGGCCATCTTGGACTTCCAATAGGCACGATTTTAGCTATTTTTGATCTATAAGTCACCCCAATGCCTCCTACCAAGTTTGGAGTCAATTGGCTTTTCGGTTTAGGAGTAGAAGCGAAAAATAGATTTTCAAGATGGCGGTCATGGCGGCCATCTTGGAATTCCGATCGGCACGATTTTATCTATTTTTGATCTACAAGTCATCCTAATGCTTCCTAGCAAGTTTGGAGTCAATTGCCCTTTCGGTTCAGGATAAGAAGCAAAAAATAGATTTTCAAGATGGCTGCCATGGCGGCCATCTTGGATTTCCGATCGGCACGATTTTAGCTATTTTTGATCTACAAGTCACCCCGATGCTTCCCAGCAAGTTTGGAGTCAATTGGCCTTTCAGTTCAGGAGAAGAAGCGAAAAATAGATTTTCAAGATGGCGGCCATGGCGGCCATCTTGGATTTCCGATCGGCACGATTTTAGCTATTTTTGATCTACAAGTCACCCTGATGCTTCCTAGTAAGTTTGGAGTCAACTGGCATTTCGGTTCAGGAGAAGAAGCGAAAAATAGATTTTCAAGATGGCGGCTATGGCGGCCATCTTGGATTTCCGATCAGCACGATTTTAGCTATTTTTGATCTACAAGTCACCCTGATAGTTCCTAGCAAGTTTGGAGTCAATTGGCCTTTCGGTTCAGGAGAAGAAGCGAAAAATAGATTTTCAAGATGGCGGCCATCTTGGATTTCCGATTGGAACGATTTTAGCTATTTTTGATCTACAAGTCACCCCGATGCTTCCTACCAAGTATCAAGTCAATTGGCCCACGGGTGTTGGAGGAGTAGGCTTTTAAAGCAATTGTTGACGCCGCATACAGACGACGGACGACGGACGACGGACATTGACTGACCACAATAGCTCACCATGAGCACTTCGTGCTCAGGTGAGCTAACAATGTACAAGAGGACCATGATGGTCCTATACCTGAGCAAACAAATTTGCAAACTCAGCCAAGTTCACTGCTTTTAGACTTTTGTATGAATTTTATGATCTATAGGGATGACTATAGGATCTTGGCAAATGAACGGATTTTGATTCTTTGCCGAAAATCCAGTTTATAGAGTCAATGAGGCCGAACCGTCTGATTGATTGAACCTGATGTGATTAGCATCCATTGCTGAGCATGGATTTCACTGTATCATTTAGCTATGGCAAGGGCCAGTCAAAAGGCTGTTTTCATCATGACGTGCAATATAGAAGTCTGATGTAAAGGTTCTTATAAAGGTTTTTGCAGGCAAATTAAAACCCAAGATAAATCCAATGTAGGAGTAAGAGATCTTTGGACAGGATGTTGAAGCTCAATCTGATTAGTTCCATTAAGATTGGCTTAGAACCAAACCAGACTTAAATTAAAGGGTATTTGAGATGCAGATCTATAGTCTTCAATGGTACTGATCTGACATTTTTTCTCCGATGAGATAAATAAGGAAATCGGCTATGATAGTAAGCGAGGCTGAGACCGGATTAACCTTCTGTCTGTGACACCAATTGGAATATATGACCCATTTTGCATCATAGACTTTCTGCATAGATATCATTCTTGATCTAGAGACAAATTCTGCAATGTTTTGCGAAATTTTTTTGTCTCTAATGGACTGCTTGATAATTCCCAAGTTTTCCATTTGCTTGTGTTAGTAGGTTTGAAAAGTATGGGAGTCAAATCGGGTCTGATACTAGTAGTTGTAACACCTCTGAGAAACAAGGACATTGTGGCCAAAGAGGAGCAATTAATACTATTCTGCACCGAGATTCACAAATTTTGGTCAGAATGGGTGGAATCAGAGCTATCGGTGGAAAGGCATAAGCATGAAGATCCTTCCAGTTCATGGCTAGGGCATCCATCGCAAATGCTTGACTGTCCAGGACTGATGAGACATATAATGAGAGTTTGTGACTGAATTGAGTCACAAACAAATCCACATTGGGAAAATTGAGCTGAGGGGCTTCTGATGAGTACCCACAATATGTATTTTTGTGGAAAAATAAAATAAAAATGTACATTTTTCTTTTTTTGTTTTTTGGGGGGTTAAAACAACAACAACAAAAAAAGCCTTATCTGGACCTATGTCCAAAGCCTTTGGCCTTGGGAGACTAAAAAGTAAAAGACAGAAAAAGAAAAAAAATCCAAACAGCTCTCTTCCCCCACCTGCTGTAAGTACAGCAGGTCTTTACCACCGCACTAAGGGAACCACATACACATTTGTAGATTTTTTACTAGTTTTACAAATAAGATAATTTTTGTGAGGAGAAAATTGTTTCCTTTTAGAGCAGACACCTATTCAGATGGAAGACAAGAAAAATTTGACAGCAATATCTCCCAGAAAGTGTATAATATAAGATGAAACTGGCAAGTAATTTTTCTTGCCATATGTACCCTAAAAGTTGGAACACCTTAACTCATTCCAATATCTGCCTTAAAATGTGAACAGGTCCATTTTACCACCTATTCATGTGGCTTAAAGATGCTAAATGAGTGGCAAACAATGCAGACCCTAATCAGACATTATATTCTGTAGTGTTTGATCTGGATCTACACCATTTATCCAATGTTTGCCCAATTACTTAAAATGATGTTTGGTATTCATTTAAATTGTCTTCTAAGAGAAATATGAAAAATATCAATTTGCTGTCTGCTGAAAGTTAGAGTTTGTGACCAAAGTAAAAGCATTTTTATATCTGTGTCATTTCATAATGCAAGATCAGTTCTTTCTAGTATATAAATAAAACAAGAGGACCATGATGGCTCTATATCGCTCACCTGAATCATGTTATACATAGCATTGCTAACAGAGATGCCATTCTAAAGGTCATGGTGACCTTGACCATGACCTTTGTCCTCAGGGTCATCTTCTGGCCAGAAGAAACATCCCTACAACGTTTGAGGGTCCTAGCCCCAAGAATTGCCGAGTTATAAACTTGTTTTGTACTAGAGGTCACTGTGACCTTGAAATTGCCATTAGGTTCATCTACTGGTCAAGACCAACATCCCATCTAAGTTCAAGTGTTCTAGCCTCAAGCACTGCTGAATTATAAGCTTCTGAGCACTAAAAGTCATGGTGACCTTGACCATGACCTTTGCACTCTGTGTGATCTACTGGTGAGGACCAATATCCCTTCTAAGCTTGAGGGTCCTATCCCCAAGCATTGCCAAGTTATCAAGCTTTTAGTACAGGTCCTGGTGACCTTGATATTTGCCCTCAGGATCATCTACTGGTGAGGACCAACATCTTTACTAAGTTTGAGGGTCCTACCATTAGCATTGCAGAATTATAAGCTTTTCTGGTACTAAAGGTCATGGTGACCTTGACCTTTGACTTAAAGGTCATCTACTCTTCAGGTCCATCCTCCCTTTTAGTTTGATAGTCCTAGGCCTAATCATTGCCAATGGTTTTTGCTCTATGTAAAACAAGTGACCAAACCTCCCCCTGTCACGGAATCACCGTGAATTTATCTATAAATATTTATGTTAAATGTTTGTTTTATTTTACATGTCATTTATATATTCTATGTATTAATATTGTTGTTTATATGTTATCTCTTTGCACTTAAAATAATTAAAGTAACATTCAGTTAATATAAGTTACATTTGGATACATGTATTACTTACATAACGTCATAAGACGTTACGTCAATTGACTCTGACGTCGTTGTCAGGGGGATAACCCTATAAGTAACTGAAGACAAGAAAAGGGCAGTAAAAACACAGAAGGACTATAAACGGAGAACATTACGGACAGATGCAACCAATTGTGACAGCAAATGAAGGATAGATGATACCAAAGGGACTGTTAGAAAGATGTTCTCTGAAATAGTCTAGAAAAGGAAATAAGTATAAACTCTCATAACTATGCAACTGATTTGACAATTGCCATCATATTAATCTGACGTTTATTCTACCTGTTATATTAAACATATGTGACAAACAATGTATGCTTTGATGTGTTCCGCCACATAAATTGGCGCTGGAACCCGGGAACTTTAGATCAGCTTAGAAATATTACAAACAAAACAACAAAAGATTGTCTCTCCGTAGCCTAAAATCAAACAGGACAAGGTATAAAAATACCCTAGAGAAGGAACTGACAATAGGCAATGGTCTGCTTGAAGAGGACAAGGATAGAACAAACCTGAAAGACTTTGTATTAAAAGCTGATGAATGTATTAAACGGTTAACAGACTTCTGTAACAGGCTAGAAGTGACAAATGAAAAACTTTCTCTTGCTGTTGCTGGGACCGACAGTGAGGATGAAACGGAAGAAATGCTGACTGAAGATGGGGCATTTATGCAGTTGGTTATAGATTGCAGAGATCACTTAATCACACTTCAGAAATCTATCGTGGATGAGAAAACACCGTCAGAAAATGCCTCTGCGATAACAATAACTGACGAAAGATTCAACATGATGGAGCAACTACAGGTACAAATGCAACAGTTGTTGATAGATCACCAAACGATGATGATTCAGCAAACACAAAGGCAGCAAAACGCCAGTTCGTCCATAAAACTACAGCAATTAGACATTCCCTCATTTAATGGAGATAGGTTGAAGTGGACAGAGTTTTGGGACACATTTGAAACTACAATTGATCTGAATGACAGTTTATCTGAAATAGACAAATTGAAATACTTGAATAGCAAACTGACAGGTGAGGCAAAACAAGCAGTGGCTGGCATATATTTATCAAATGAAAATTACATGGTCGCGAAGGATTTACTGAAGGAAAGGTTTGGAGATCAGCAAACAGTTATCAACCCCTACTATTCAGAAATGATGAATCTTACACCGGCTAGCAACAACACAAGAAGTCTAAGATCTCTATACGATCATATAGAAAGGAACCTGAGAAGCCTTGATGCACTGAAACGGGACATTAACCAAGACATTTTTATTTCTATTGTCACATCAAAAATCCCACGCGATGTCCTTATACAACTAGAAATACAAAAGGGGTCAAAGGTAAAATGGTCTGTCCATAAACTAAGGGAGCTTCTAAATGAACACATTTTTGCTCCCTTAGTTTAGTGAAAAGAGTTTTAAGACAATGTGCTGTTTGCCGCCGACATGAAGGAGGCCCATACAGAATGCCGTTTATGCCACCATTGCCATATAGCTGCGTGTCCCAGGCAGTCCCCTTTACCCATACTGGAATAGACTATTTTGGATCTTTATACATTAAAACTAAAACAGAGAACCAAAAGGTATGGGTATGCTTTACATGCTTGGTGACTAGAGCAGTACATCTATAACTAATACAAAACATGTCAGCAGAACAGTTCATACTAGGATTTAGAAGATTTCTTTCAAGACACGGCAAACCACAGGAAATAATCTCTGATAATGCATCACAGTTCATACTTGCCTCTGAAACACTAGATAAACTGTGGGGACAAATTTTGACACATGACGATGTTACATCCTATATAGCAAATGAAGGCATAACTTGGAAATATATTGTGGAATTTGCACCTTGGATGGGCGGTTTCTACGAACGACTGGTTGGGCTGGTGAAGAGAACATTAAGAAAGGCAATCGGTAGATCCAGCCTGACAAATGAACAACTTCTTACGGTGTTAAAAGAATCGGAAGCTGTCGTTAACTCTAGACACTCATCTATGTTGGAGATGATATCCAGTCACACATAACTCTGACTCCGGGACTTTTCCTAGGTCTTAACCCAAATATAGGAATACCAAACATAGACATGGACAATGACAATGAATTTAACCCAAACAGAAATGCGGCAGATGAACTGCTACAAAGCTGGAAAAAGGGTCTCAAGCTGTTGGAGAGATTCTGGCAAATATGGAGAAATGATTACCTCTAAAGTTTAAGGGAGAGATCACAAAGCAGACTGAAAGAAACACGCGTGAAGTCTCCATACTCAGCTGCTATAGGTGACATTGTCTTGATTAAAGATGACTTACCCAGAGGAAGCTGGAGGGTAGGGCGTATTGCTGAAGTGTTAAAAAGTGAAGATGGTGAAATAAGGTCAGCTAGAGTTACACTCCCATCCAATAAAGTGTTAGGTCGACTTTTAAACCTACTCTACCCTATTGAATGTCCTTTCCCGAAGGAAGAAAATGGAAAGAACGAACAGAAGGGAGAATCCGAGACAACCATCCAAGACGATGTACGAAGAAGACGACCACAACGACAAGCAGCCATACGGACTCTAGATAATATATGACAACAAGCACAAGACAATTAACTCATTCGCGGGAGTGTCACGGAATCACCGTGAATTTATCTATAAATATTTATGTTAAATGTTTGTTTTATTTTACATGTCATTTATATATTCTATGTATTAATATTATTGTTGTTTATATGTTATCTCTTTGCATTGTTACAACCGAGCACTCCTTCCTTCGATTATCTGCCTTGGCAGATTACGCATAGCTTCTAAGTATACATTCACTCTCTGACAACTGCGTCAGGGAGTCGACTCTTTGGCTCAGTGGTTAGAGCATTGGATTTTTAACCTGGAGGACCGGGTTCGAATCCCAGGAAAGACGGAATAATTTTTCAGCTATGCTTCATTCCTTTGTTGCGGCTTTCATGTCGTAAGATGGGGGCTCGTCCGGGATAGGACTTTATACGCCGAAAATGGCTTCACGTCATCATAAATGATGACTTCCTTGAAAAGGGGGAGTGTTACAACCGAGCACTCCTTCCTTCGATTATCTGCCTTGGCAGATTACGCATAGCTTCTAAGTATACATTCACTCTCTGACAACTGCGTCAGGGAGTCAACTCTTTGGCTCAGTGGTTAGAGCATTGGATTTTTAACCGGGAGGACCAGGTTCGATTCCCACGACAGGCGTGAGAATTTTTTCAGCTATGCTTCATTCCTTTGTTACGGCTTTCATGTCGTAAGAGCATTTAAAATAGTTAAAGTAACATTCAGTTAATATAAGTTACATCTGGATACATGTATTACTTACATAACGTCATAAGACGTTACGTCAATTGACTCTGAAGTCGTTGTCAGGGGAATAACCCTATCAGTAACTGAAGACAAGAAAAGGGCAGTAAAAACACAGAAGGACTATAAACGGAGAACATTACGGACAGATGCAACCAACTGTGACAGCAAATGAAGGATAGATGATACCAAAGGGACTGTTAGAAAGATGTTCTCTGAAATAGTCTAGAAAAGGAAATAAGTATAAACTCTCATAACTATGCAATTGATTTGACAATTGCCATCATATTATTCTGACGTTTATTCTACCTGTTATATTAAACATGTGACAAACAATGTATGCTTTGATGTGTTCTGCCACACCCCCCTCTCCACCCCCTGGGCCTCTTTTCACCCCAGGGGCATAATTTGAGCACTCATGTCAAAGGACCTCTAGGCAATGTTACATACCAAATACCAAAGGCCTAGGCTTTGCACTTTCAGACAAGAAGAAGATCTTTTAAGTTTTTTCTATATAAAGTATAAGACATGTTGGCCCTGGGGCAGTGCCATTTTTGGCCCAAGGGCTATAATCTGAACAATCTTGGCAGAGGTCCAATGGTGAAGCTATGTACCAAATATCATAGACCCGGGCCTTCTGGTTTCAGATAAGAAGATTTTTTTAAGGTTTTCTCTATATAAGTCTACGTAAAACATGTCAGCCCCAGGGCAGGGCCATTTTTGGCCCCAGGGTAATAACAAACAATCTTGGTAGAGGTCCACTAGGTGAAGCTATGTATTAAATATCAAAGGCCTGGGCCTTCTGCTTTCAGACAAGATTTGTTTGTGTTGAGGTTTTACGGCCCAGTCAACCCAATGGGGTCATGTCGAGCGCGGTCAGTTTACCTAACCACACGTTTACTGGGCAGGCTTAGTCCTCTAAGCGGTTAACCAGTACTGTGCACATTCTTTCGCCAGAAACTGACAACTGCCCTTCTTGAATCAGCGGAAGGGAGAGAATGACCGTAGAAAATATTTCATGATCAATCCCCACGAAAGAATGTTGCCGACCTCGGCGGGGGTTGAACCCGCGACCTCCTGGTCTCCAGTCGGACGGCGCATCCAACTGAGCCACCGAGGCAGAGACAAGAAGATTTTTAAAGTTTTTCCCTATATGGGTCTGTGTAAAACAAATGACCCCTGGTGCGGGGCCATTTTTGACCCCAGGGCTATAATTTCAACAACTTTGATAGAGGTCCACTAGATGAAGCTACATACCAAGAAGCTACATACCAAATATCAAAGATCTGGGCCTTCTGGTTTCAGACTAGAAGATTTTTTTTCAGTTAAAAAAAAACACTATTTTTAGCTCCTGTGACCTAGATGTGCAATGGACCAGAATGTTTGTTTGTGTTGAGGTTTTACAGCCCAGTCAACCCAATGGGGTCATGTCGAGCGCGGTCAGTTTACCTAACCACACGTTTACTGGGCAGGCATAGTCCTCTAAGTGGTTAACCAGTATTGTGCACATTCTTTCGCCAGAAACTGACAACTGCCCTTCTTGAATCAGACAATGGACCAGAATGGTTTGAGCAAGTCTGGCAGAGGGTCACCCAAGGAACATTTCTTTGAAATTATTCTAAAATCTGTCCAGCAGTTTTGGAGAAGTTGTTTAATGCAAAAGTTGACGACAGACTGACGCACACATGGACGACAGATGGCTGACAGAGGTCTATCACAAAAGCTCATCTTGAGCACTAACTTTGTAAGTTAGCGCCTTAGGTGAGCTAAAAATAAACTTGATTTTGTTTGAGTTCTTCTTTAATGATATTAGGGGTCATTTTGTGGCATTTCCGAGAGAAAGGGAGAAAAGGGATACAAGAGCTAGCAGAGCGGTAAAAGGCAAAACTGAGGACGATGAAGGAACAAGTGAATTACATGCACACTTTCCAACTGCTACATGTACAGCAGGCTCTTACCATCATTGCAATAAGTTTAAAGAACCTATTTGGACTAAGGTAATCTGATTTCTCACCTATTTACATAATGGACTGATCGAATAACTATTCTGCTCAAGGGGATTTTACGATAAATGGTTGGATTATATACTGACAAAAGGTTTGTTTGTATCATATTCCTTTACAGTTAAAATTTAAAGTTGATAAAAGCCCATTGCAGGCAAGCATCCCCTAACGTCATGGCTTTGTTAGTAAATGCTTGAGACTTTTAAATCCATATGGTAGGAGGATAACCCCATAACCACACGCACACCTTCAGACCATGTAGAACATGCATAGTTTCAAAATGACTAGGAGTTGCGCTCACAAGGTATCTAATCTAATACTAACTGTACCTGGAAAAAACTAAGTCAAAAAAGTGGAAAAAGTTGATAAAAAATAACAGGAGTATAACCCCAAAACCAAACGCACATCTTCAGTCCATGTAGAACAAGTATGCATAGTTTAAAAATGATGGGTGGAAAACTGTAGGATGAGTTGCACCCACAAAGTATCTAGTCTGATACTAATTGAGACTTGCAAAAAGTTGAAAAAAGATAATCCAATAACCACATGCACATCTTCAGACCATGTAGAACAAGTATGCATAGTTTCTAAATGATCAGTGGTCAAGTCTAGGAGGAGTTGCGCTCACAAGATATCTGTTCTAATACTAATCAAACCTGGAAAAAATCTAAGTCAAAAAAGTGGAAAAAGTTGATAAAAAGTACTAGGAGGATAACCCCAAAACCATATGCACATCTTCAGACTTTGTAGAACAAATATGCACAGTTTCAAAATGATCGGTAAAAAAACTCTAGGAGGAGTTGCGCCCACAAGGCATCTATTATAACACTGATCGAACCTGGAAAAAACTAAGTCAAAAAAGAAGGAAAAATTGATAAAAAATAGAGGGACTATAACCCCAAAACCATGTGCACATTTACAGATGATATAGAACAAGTATGCATTGTTTCAAAATGATTGGTGGAAAACTCTAGGAGGAGTTGCACCCACACGGTACCTATTCTAATAGTAATTGAACCTGGAAAGAACTAAGTAGAAAAAAGTGATAAAAAATAATGGGAGGATAACCCTAAAACCACATGCAAATCTAAGCCCATGTAGAACAAGTATGCATAGTTTCAAAATGATCGGTAGCAAACTCTAGGAGGAGTTGCGCCCACAAGGTATTTATTCTCATAGGTTTTTTTACTAAGTCGAAAAAATGAAAAAGAATTTGATAAAAAATAATGGGAGGATAACCCCAACCAGATGCACATATTCAGACCATGACAAAAACACCTGCAAAGTTTCAAAAAGATTGGTTAAAAACTGTAAGAGGAGTTGCATCCACAAACTACCCATCTCATTGTGTCTACGGACAGATGAACCCATTTTAATAGTCCCCTTCGACTAACATCGGGGAACAATTATTAGAATACATGAATTAATTAGAAATGTGTCCACAGTATACGGATGCCCCAGCTGTGGGGTACCTGACTATAAAACTGCAAAATTCTACCTGGTACAAATGCCTTAACCTGAGTCTAACAGGATCATGTACGTATGTACGTACGTATGTACACACATTTGTACAGAAGGACGTACATTGGCACGCATGTACCCACATACGGAAAACCAAAAAACTATATGCCCCCGGCATCATCCGATGCGGGATGATGCCGGGGCATAATTATGGAACAATTTTAGAATTTGGCCCAGCTCTCAGATCAAAAGACCATTGTTTCTAGAGCCCTGCCTCCATCACCAAAAATTTGTCATATGGCTCAAAAGATTTTGCACAAAAGAAACTACACATAAATTTGACACTATCTGACCTGTGCTGACCTTGAAAATAAGTTCAGTCACCAAACACTAATCAGCTTTATAGCCTGGCCCAATTTTATCCCAGGATGAAAATTTACTTACTCAAAAACTATTGCACATAAGAAACTGTATATCAATTGGGCACTACCCATCCTGTGCTGATCTTTAAAATGAAGTCAAGCTCACTAAAAGTCTATTCCAATCTATAGTTTTCTCCAATAATGTATTCCTGCATGTTTGATAAAATCAATCATACAGTTCAAGTGATTTCATGCACACAAGAAACTATTACACTGTTATCAATTCAAGAAAACTCAGTGATTATGAATACAACTGTGTTTCAAACATTTATGTGCAGTCACGGGTAGAAAACTGATGTGGTTCTGTGTAGTGGGATACCGTACATCTGAGTATATGGGCTGAGTTTATATATGGTAACAAATCAAAACTGATACTCTAGAATTTTGCTGCTTTGTACTGCCATGGCTGCTATTCCATCTGGAAGGATGCTCCTAAAGTTATTTAAATCATTACCACTGCAGTAATAGTCACCAGCTCCTAGAAAAAGAGAGGAATTAGTCTCAGAACACTCTTTTAGTAGCAATTTAACAAGAGTTGAATTCTTACTGTAATATTTTTCCACCATCTTCTGCCATTGCTGTTATTCCATCTGGAGGGATGTTCATAAAATTACCTAAATCATTACCACTGCAGTAATAGTCTCCAGCCCCTGGAATACATAGAAGGAATGTTGGCACCGTTACATGCAGCCGAAGCAAAAATACTAGAAATATGTCCAAAGTACATATACCATTACCTTGCACATGTTTAGTCTAAACGACTGCTTATTCAAGTAGCAAAACTGGAACTATATATAATGGTACATTCATAAAATTCTGAACATGTGACCTTGACCATGAGGTAAGCTGGTTTAGGTCATAATGAAAGAACATGTTGCTACAAATATTACCACTGACGAAAGACTGTAGATGGAAACAGACCATGAGGTAAAATTTACAAGAAATTCGCAGAATAGTTATGTCATGACTGCTGATGATGTTCAAGAAACAGAGCTAAATGCATAGACTAAACACTGATCAGATAAGCATGAAAAAGAGGTCAAGGTCAAATAAAAGACTAAAGCACTGGACATTGGGTGTGTGTATGATGTTTCATAAGCCTATAGGCCTGAGTAGTCACAGATTAAACATTTTACAGCCAAGGGTGAAAAGTAGGTTACGGTTAGAAATGGTCAATGGCTGTGGGCCATGGTGCACCATGGCAGGTGTGTGTATGAAGTTTCATTAGCATAGAAGCCTTGGTGTTTGAGAAATGGAGCTAAACACACTACTAATCATTGTTTAGCCAAGCATGAAAAGTCAACAGGGTGTGTAAATTACATATTTTTTTCTGCAACACTGAGGCAGCTATGCTAATGGAACTTTATAGACACAGGCTAAATATTGTTCAGCCAAGTGTGAAAATTAGGTCAAGGTCAGTAATGGTCAATAGCAGAAGGCAGGGTGCATCATGGCGCATGTTTGTATGAAATTTCATTAGCCTACAGGCCTCTATGCTTGAGAAATGGAGTTAAACGCACAGAGTAAACATTGGAGCTAAAAGCACAGACTAAACACTGTTCAGCCAAGCATAATAAGTAGGTCATAGTCAGTAACGCTTGATAGCAGAAGGCAGGGTGCATCATGTGGATGTCAGTATGAAGTGTCATTAGCTTAAAAGCCTTGATATTTGACTTAACGACGACACCAATGTGAGAAAGTGATCCCTGTCACTCCTGCTTGCTAAAGCAGTTGCAACAAAAAATACTCTGACATAGAAAAAAGCAACAGAGTTGTTATTTAAATGCTCGATATAAATTCACTAATTATTCCATAGCCCAAGATATGAGAGGTATCCAGATGAAACTGTTTCTTATTTTTCCATGAAAACATATGTTGTGTGTACTCATTATAAATGGCTTGCAAAGGCATTTCTAGTGAATACCAACAACATATGCTTTCATGTATAAATAAGAAAAATATCATTACTTCTCCTTTGAAAAAAGTACTTCATCTAGAGCTATGGAACTTTACATTTTAAGCATTACATTTGGGGTATGGGTAGGTGGCTGTTGGTCAAAATGAAAGGATTGTTGCTACAAACCATTAAATCCAATTTCAAATTAGCAGATGAAAACAGTTAAAATACAAGAGGGCCATGATGGCCCTAAATCGCTCACCTGTGTCCCATTGCTTCAGGTTCAGGATGGTTGTATTAATTTAATTTAAATCAGGCAAGTGGTTTGTAAGATTATCCAAGTTTTCTATACAGATCATATTTTTGTACAAATATATAGGGAAAACTAGAAATGTGTCAGTATGACACAGATGCCCCCGCCCAGGGCCATCCTCACCCACACACAGGTATTTTGCAAAAAAATAAAGTTGAAAAAAGGGCCATAACTCTCATAATAATTGGCAGATTTTACCCTAAATCGAACTTAACCATATTTTATGATTATATACCTGGGTATAAAATATGAATCCAATAGACAAATCAATCTTTTTTTAAAAAAATATCTGAAGGAAAACTACTTTTGAAGGTGAAAAAGGGCCATAACTCCCATAATAATGGGTTGATTTTACCCTGATAGGAACATGACCTCTATTTTATGATTATATACCTGTGTGTTTAATATGAATTCAATACACTAATGTTTTCAAGATATCAAACTGAAACTATTTTTCAAAATTGAACTAGAGCTGGTGTTTGTAAAACACTATGCCCCCAACTGCCTGACTCTAACACTGTTTGACTCCAACACTGCTTAGCCATGACGGTAACAACAGTACAAAAATATGATTTCAATGTTATTTTATCAAAGGGAAATAACTCTAAAATAGGAGATGATTGGGATAAGAAAAAAATACGGATCGCCTATTTTTTCATGAGGAATCAAAACATGAAATTTCAAAACATTAGCGTACATGGTTCTAAACTTATGCTATACACAATAAAGCAACGACATTAAATGGCCCGAAATTGCTAAGGGCCATAACTCCAACATTTCATTTAATTGGTTCAAAATTTATTCAGGTGATCTCCTCCTCAATCCCAATCAGTATACCAAATATCATGGCTCTAGCTTAAATACTTTTTGAGATATCTTGCTGAAAAAGTCAAAATGCCTAGAACTACAAAGGGCCATAACTACATCAATTTTTCATGGAATTCCCTAAAAAACAAACCAGGTAATCTCCACATCATCCCCAATCAGCATATAATATTTCAAGACCCTAGCTTAAGTGCTTTTCGAGAAATCTTGCTGACAAGGTCAAAATGAGCAGAACTGCAAAGGGCCGTAACTTTATCAATATTTTCATGGAATTCTCTCAAAATATAATCGGGTAATGTACACATCATTCCCACTCACTGTATCGAATTTCAAGAACCCAGCTTAAATACTTTTCAAGATATCTTGCTCACAAGATTTAATTCTATTTTTTTCAAAGGGGCATAACTTTAAATAAACATGCTAGACAAGAAACAAAATACGGGTCGGCTATTTTTTCATTGGGAACCCAAATATAAAATTTCAAAACCCTAGCCTGCAGGGTTCTTAAGATATGGCATGCACAAAAAAAGCTTGATGAATGGACAAACAGTCGGATGGACAAATGAAGGCAAAATAATATGCCCCATCAATTTCATTCGAAACTGGGGGCATAATCAGGTCATCTACTCATCGCTACCAATCTATTCATCAAGTTTCAAGGCTCCAGCTTCAATAGTTTTTGAGATATTTTGTTCACAAGGGAAACATGCCCAAATTTACAAAGGGCCATTACTTATGAAATATTTTTCAGAATTTACAAAAAAATTAATCAGGTCATCTACTCATCATTACCAATCATTTCACCAAGTTTCAAGTCTCTAGCTCTAATAGTTTTTGAGATATTTTGCTGACAAAAATGCCCAAAATAACAAAGGGGCATAACTCAAGAAGTGTATTTCAAAATTTCTTCAAAAGTTAATCAGGTTGTCTACTCATCACTACCAGTCTATTCATCAAGTGTCAAGGCTCTAGTTCCAACAGTTTTTGAGATATTTCGCTGACAAGGTAAAATTGCCCAAAATTACAAAGGGCCATAACTCATGAAGTATTTTTCAGAATTTCTTCAAAAATTAATCAGGTCATCTACTCATCACTACAAATCCATTTACTAAGTTTCAAGGCTCTAGCTCTAACAGTTTTTGAGATATTTTGCTGACAAGATAAAAATGCCTAAAATTACAAAGGGGCATAACTCAAGAAGTATACTTCAAAATGTCTTCAAAAATTTATCAGTTTGACTACTCATCACTACCAGTCTATTCATCAAGTTTCAAGGCTCTAGCTTCAATAGTTTTTGAGATATTTTGCTGACAAGTTAAAAATGCCCTAAATTACAAAGGGCCATAACTCATGAAGTGTTTTTCAGAATTTCTTCAAAAGGTAATCAGGTCATCTACACATCACTACAAATCCATTTACTAAGTTTCAAGGTTCAAGCTCTAACAGTTTTTGAGATATTTTGCTGACAAGGTAAAAATGCCCAAAATTACAAAGGGCCATAACTCAAAAGGCATTTTTCAATATTTCTTCAAAAGTAATCAGGTTGTCTACTCATCACTACCAGTCTATTCATTAAGTTTCAAGGCTCTAGCTCCAACGGTTTTTGAGATATTTTGCTGACAAGATAAAAATGCCCAAAATTACAAAGGGCCATAACTCATGAAGTAATTATCAGAATTTCTTCAAAAGTTAATCAGGTCATCTACTCATCACTACAAATCCATTTACTAAGTTTCAAGGCTCTAGCTCTAACAGTTTTTGAGATATTTTGCTGACAAGGTAAAATTGCCCAAAATTACAAAGGGCCATAACTCAAGAAGTATTTTTCAAAATTTCTTCAAAAGTTAATCAGGTTGTCTACTCATCACTACCAGTCTATTCATGAAGTTTCAAGGCTCTAGCTTTAATAGTTTTTGAGATATTTTGCTGACAAGACTGCATCCATATTTTTTCAAAGGGCCATAACTCAGAAAAGGGGCATAATCCTGTCAAGAAAAAAAATACGTGTCAGCTATTTTTTCATGAGGAATCCATATATGAAATTTCAAAACAGTAGCATTCACGGTTTTAAAGTTATGCTATGCATCAAAAGGCGTGACGAACGGACGGAAGGACGGACGGACGAACAACCCAGAAGCAATATGCCCCTCCAACTTCTTTGAAGTTGGGGGCATAAAAAGGGCTGTAGCTCCAAATATAATTGGTGGATTTTACCCTAAATCAAACTTGACCTATATTTTATAATTATATGCTTGTGTATAAAATATGAATCCAATTCACTAATTTTTTCAAAAGTTATAGAACGGAAACCATTTTTCAAAGTTGAAAAAGGGCCATAACTCTAAAAATAATTGGTGGATTTTACCCTAAATCCAACTTGACATACATTTTATGATTATATACCTGTGTATAAAATTTAAATCGAATACACAAATCTTTTCAAAAGATATTGAACGGAAACCATTTTTCAACTATTTTTCAACATTGATAAAGGGTCGTAACTCCAAAAATAATTGGTGGATTTTACCCTAAATCAAACTCGACCTATATTTTATAATTATATGCTTGTGTATAAAATATGAATCCAATTCACTAATCTTTTCAAAAGTTATGGAACTGAAACCATTTTTCAAAGTTGAAAAAGGGCCATAACTCCAAAAATAATTGGTGGATTTTACCCTAACTCGTACTTGACCTACATTTTATAATTATATACCTGTGTATAAAATTTGAATCCAATACACTAATCTTTTCAAAAGATATCGAATGGAAACCATTTTTCCACAATTTTTCAACATTATCAAGGGCTGTATCTTCAAAAATAATTGGTGGATTGTACCCTAAATCAAACTTGACCTATATTTTATAATTATATGCTTGTGTATAAAATATGAATCCAATATACTAATCTTTTCAAAAGTTATGGAACGGAAACCATTTTTCAAAGTTGAAAAAGGGCCATAAAACCCCAAAATAATAGATGGATTTTACTCAAAATCGAACTTGACCTACATTTTATGATTATGTACCTGAGTACAAAATTTCAATCCAATACATCAATCCTTTCAAAAGATATCTCATGGAAACCATTTTTAAAGTTGAAAATTTTCCGAAGTTGAAAAGGGCCATAACTCCCAAAATAATTGGTGGATTTTACTCTAAATCAAACTTGACCTACATTTTATGATTATGATTATATACCTGTGTATAAAATTTCAATCCAATACACCAATCCTTTCAAAAGATATCGCAGGCAAACCAAAAGGGTTACGTACGGGACGGACGAATTGGACGGACGGACATATGTACGGACAGCAGTGATACTATATGCACCCCCATTAAAAATGGCAGGGCATAACAAGTGTTGTCCACAGAGGAGGTGGGGGTGGCTGGGTGGGGGGTTGCATGTTATGTAATTGTAATTTAGTAAAGGGTCTCTTGAGGATCTATTTTTAGCTCTGGAAGCAATCTTGTTCATCCGAGCGAAATGGTTTGAGCAATGTTGGTAGAGGTCACCCAAGGAACATTCCTGTGAAATTATTTCAAAATCCATCCACTGGTTAAGGAGAAGAAGACGTTTAAAGGTTTTTTCTATTTTTAGCTCTGGCTGCCATTTTGTTCATCTGAGCAGATCGGTTTAAGCAATTTTGGTAGAGGGTCACCCAAGGAACATTCGTGTGAAATTATTTCAAAATCCATCCACTGGTTAAGGAGGAGAAGTCATTTAAAGGTTTTTCTATTTTTAGCTATGGTGGCCATATTGTTCATCCGAGCGGAACAATTTGAGCAATTTTGGTAGAGGGTCACCCAAGGAACATTCATGTGTAATTATTTTAAAATCCGTTCACTGGTTAATGAGAAGAAGTTGTTTAAAGGTTTTTCTATTTTTAGCTCTGGTGGCCATCTTGTCCATCCAAGCAGAACGGTCTAAGCAATTTTGGTAGAGGTTCAGCCAAGGAATATTCCTGTGAAATTATTTTGAAATTGGGCCAGTGGCCTTGGAGATGATGTCATTTTAAGGTTTTTCTATTTTTAGCTCTGGCGGCTATTTTGTTCAGCTGAGCGGAACCATTAGGCAATTTTGGTAGAGGGTCCCCCAAGGAACATTCCTGTAAAATTATTTCAAAATCCATTCACTGGTTTAGGAGGAGATGTCTTTTAAGTAAATTGTTGACAGATGAGAAGACGTTTAAAGGTTTTTCTATTTTTAGCTCTGGTCGCCATCTTGTTCATCCAAGCGGAACGGTTTGAGCAATGGACGACGCACGACTCACAATGGACGACGGACATCGATGGGTCACAAAAGCTCACCTTGAGCCTTTGGCTCAGGTGAGCTAAAAATCAGGTCTTGTGACTGGATACAAAAACGGACGAGCCATGCTATGTGTCAAGATGTCCTAAGGGCATGCCAATAATGAACGTTCTAATCAACCTCAGGTCCTTGTCAATATGATCATCAACATCAGATTATTGAGCTAATTTGGGCTTTTACTGTTCTGCATATAACATGAAGGCACATTTTACTTAGTATGCTTCATTTATAGGAGTAGAAGGAGGGGCGGGGAGGGAGTATAATAACCAGTAAGATATGAGAAATTGTTACAGTTACATATCAACTAGAGCAAGTGCCTGGAGGGTCACAAATACCCCCAGCTGGTGCCATTGCTTAAATATAAAACATTTTTAAGTTAATGACAATGATTTAAGGCAAAATCTAGTTTACAATGTCAGTCTGAGTGACACTGATCTATCATCCCAACTACAACTTTTCTGGAGTCATGAAGCAAAATTTGCTGGACCATAAAATATAGGTCACTGACCTACATATACTTGAGAAGTTAATCTGATGGTCACACTGATCCATTATACCAATTATGATGTTAATCCATTAAATAATCTAGAAGATATTAAGCAAAATCACTAGACCATGAAATATAGGTCATCCTGATTTATGTTTACTTTGAGGTGAAAGTTTGGGCCACACTGAGTCATTATATGTAAATATGACATTTAGGTATAAAACAGTGCAAGATACAAGACAAAATCACAGGGCTATGAAATATAGGTCACATAATCCCAAAATATGATAGTAATACATTAAATTGTCTTCAAGATGTAACATAAAATCACTGGACTATGAAATATAGGTCACAGTGACCTACATTTACTTTTAAGTCAACTGTTGGATCATACTGATTCATAATCCCAAATAATGATGTTCATACATCAAATAACATTCAATATATACGGCAAAATTACTGGACCATGAAATATAGGTCAAGGTGACTTACATTTGTTATGCTGTCAATTGTGGTGTCACACAGAACCAATATTCCAAGTATCTCATTAATCCATAAGTAGTCTTCAAGATAAAAGTAGTCTTCAAGATAAAAGGCAAAATTGCTGAAGCATGAAAATAAGATCACAATGACCTTGCCCTTATTACACTTAATGTTGATGTGATGAACATGTCTGATGCCCATCCTTCTTTATCAAGAGCTTGTTTGTATAAACAAACTGCAATATACTGCTTTATTGGGGTGTCCTAGATTTTGACCTCTAGCCCTGCCCTAGGGCATGACCTAGGGGTTCACAGATGTAGAATGGAAAAGAACCCTCCCAGGTACTCCCATACCAAACAAGAAAATTCCATGGGGAATTTATGTCCCCCGCCTTATTTTTATTTGAGGTGTTAAAAATGGTAAAGTTAACCAGAGGACCATTGGTCCTGTATCACTTACCTAAGTATTGAAGCAGGAAACCAGTGATAAAAAAATAATTTCAAGATTCTGAAAAAAACACATGCATATCTTCAGACCATCCTTAAAGCACCTGTAAAGTTTCAAAAGGATAGGCTTAAAACTGTGGTAGGAGTTACGGGGTCAAGGTACCTACTCCCTATACACTTCTGTAATATTAGAACTCAAAAAATGTCTAAGTAAAAAAATGCGGAAAAAGTGATAAAAAATAATTTCAGGATTCTGAAAAAACCACATACATATCTTCAGACCATCCTTAAAGCACCTGTAAAGGATCAGCCAAAAACTGTGGGAGGAGTTAAGGGGACAAGGTACCTGCTCCCTATATACTTCTGTAGTATTAGAGCTCAAAAAATGTCTAAGTTAAAAATGCGGAAAAAGTGATAAAAAATTATTTCAGGATTCTGAAAAAACCACATGCATATCTTCAGGCCATCCTAAAAGCTCATGTAAAGTTTCAAAAGGATCGGCCAAAAACTGTGGGAGGAGTTAAGGGGATAAGGTACCTGCCCCCTATACACTTCTGTAGTATTGGAACTCAAAAAATGTCTAAGTTAAAAATGCGGAAAAAGTGATAAAAAATAAATTATTTCAGGATTCTGAAAAAAACCCACATGCATATCTTCAGGCCATCCTAAAAGCCCATGTAAAGTTTCAAAAGGATCGGCCAAAAACTTTGGGAGGAGTTAAGGGGACAAGGTACCTACTCCCTATAGACTTCTGTAATATTAGAACTCAAAAAATGTCTAAGTTCAAAATGTGTAAAAAGTGATAAAAAATAATTTCAGGATTCTGAAAAAAACACATGCACATCTTCAGACCATCCTTAAAACACCTGTAAAGTTTCAAAAGGATCGGACAAAAACTGTGGGAGCAGTTAAGGGGACGAAGTACCTACTAAAAATTTGGAACCACGCACCACGCCCCACGGAAAACCAAAACAGTGTCCCTCCGCTTTTCTTCGAAAATGCGGGGGACAATATGAAAAGTTTTTGATCAGTGGCTGCAGAGTTATAATTAATCAAAAAACTTCAAAGTAAAACTTGGTTACAGAAATGGTTAACGGACGGACTCAAGGATGGACAGACAGACATTCTCACGGTTGGGACATTAAGTGGCTAGTCATCAGCATAATAGACACTTATGTGGCAAAATTCTCTTAAAAGGTTACCCACAAAAGAGGCAATTTTAGCCACTTAAATGTCAATTATACGGATTAAACTACGTTTTACTCATGACTGACTACTTAAGTGGCAAAATGGCCAAATTTCTAGCCATTTATTGTCTCTCCCATGGGTGCGGAAGGAGGAATGGACAAACGGAACCGACGAAAACTATATACCCCTTCGGCATACTTCGTCTGCTGGGGGATAATCATATCTATTGCAACAATAGAGTCCACTAAAATCCTTAAATGCTTAGCCATCTTGGATTTACAATCAGAACAATTTTAGCTATTTTTGATCTACATGTCACCTCGATACTTGAAATGAAGTTTTGAGTCAATTGGCCTTTCGGTTAAGGAGTAGAAAATTTAAATAAATTTTCAAGATAGTGGCTGTGGCAGTGATCTTGGATTTCTGATTGGAATGCTTTTGGCTATTGTTAATCTACAAGTGGCCTTGATATTTTCTATCAAGTTTCGAGTCAATTGGCCTGTTGGGTTAAGAAGAAGAATTTGTCAATTGATTTTCAAGATTTTCCATCTTGTATTTCTGATCAGAGTGATTTTAGCTATTTTTGATCAACAAGTCACCCAGATACTTCCTACGAAGTTAGTGTCAATTGGCCTTTTGGTTCAGGAGTAAAAGTTCAAAACTGATTTTCAACATCATGCCTATGGCAACCATCTTGGATTTTCGATCAAAACGTTTTTAGCTATTTTTGATCTACAAGTCACCCTGATACTTCCTGTCAGGTTTCGAGTCAATTTGCCTTTCTGTTCAGGAGCAGAAGTTTATTATAGATTTTCAAGAATGGGGCCATGGTGGCAATTTTGAATTTCCGATCAGAATGATTTTAACTATTTTTTATCTGCAAGTCACCCTGTTACTCCCTACTAAGTTTTGAGTCATCATGGATTTCCGATCGGAACGATTTTAGCTATTTTTGATCTGCAAGGCCCCCGATACTTCCTGGAGGCCATCTCAGCTTACCGGTCAAAATAATTTTAGCTAGTTTTGGTCTGCAAGTCATCCTGATACATCCTACCAAGTTTCAAGTTAAATGGCCTTTCATTTCTGGAGAAGAAGCTCAATCTATGTTTTCAGTTTTTAGCTCTGGTTGCCGGTTTTGATTGTGTTGGGGTTTAACGACACGTCAACCCTTGTGGGTCATTTTGTGTCGTCTCCCAGAGAAAGGGAGAAAAGAGATAGAAGAGATAGTAGAGGAGATGAAAGAGACGATTAGGGAAGAAACAGGAACAGGAATGAAAGTGAAGAAACAGAAGAAATAAAAACATTCCCCCTCTACCCTTACCTGCTACAAGGATAGCAGGCCTTGCCCAACTGTAAGCCAATTTCAGTTGGACGCCCCGGTGACGTAAGAGTGAAACCATTTTAGCAATTTTGGTAGAAAATCACCTAGGCAGCATTTCTGTGAAATTTGACTGAAATTGGCCCAGGGATGTAGGAGGAGTAGTCATTTACAACAAACTGTTGATGCCACACGAGGGACGTTGCACAATGATGAGCTAAAAACACTTTTTGGTTGGAAAAAACAGCCTCTTCTAGAGCTAGGTATGAAACCTACATTCTTTAAAGCTCTAGAATAGCTGAAATCTTCTAGAGCTAGGTATGAAACCTACATTCTTTAAAGCTCTAGACAAACTGAAATCTTCTAGAGCTAGGTATGAAACCTACATTCTTTAAAGCTCTAGACAAGCTGAAATCTTCTAGAGCTAGGTATGAAACCTACATTCTTTAAAGCTCTAGACAAGCTGAAATCTTCTAGAGCTAGGTGCTAGGTATGAAACCTACATTCTTTAAAGCTCTAGACAAGCTGAAATCTTCTAGAGCTAGGTATAAAACCTACATTCTTTAAAGCTCTAGACAAGCTGAAATCTATACATGAGCCACGTCATAAGAAAAAGCTCTTCAGACTTTCTGTCCATCCATCTTTCAGTGTGCATATCCAGCATCTTAGCAATGCCACATATCTAGTTTTTGGCTGAAGTTTCCCTTTGGACTATCACGTAAGTTAGCAAATAGCATAGGTTTTGGCATTAGATTCTCAAATTTGCACAATTAGCAATCCCAAACCAGGGCCCAGTTGTTCAAAGCGCTGTTAGCTTAACAATCTCGTTAAGGGTCATTTCGTTAACTGTTTTAGTGGATTCAATATACAATATTCTGATATTTTTTGCTGAAAAAATGTGAGCAGCTTTTGCACTGCAAAAGCTACTCACATTTTTTCAGCAAAACATTTCAGCACAGTTGCTTATCACTCGATGTAAATTTTAACGAATCGTTAACTAACGACGTCGTTAGCATTGAACAACTGGGCCCAGATCTCCATGATATCAATGCATATACCAAGTTTGGTGAAAATCCATTGACACTCACTCAAGGATCATCAGAAAACAAAATTATGGATGGATCTATGTATGATGGATAGACAGACATACACATACAATCAATCTGAAACCATAATACCCTGCCACTATCATGTAGTCTGGTATAAAAAACATCTTATCTAGATAGAGCAGGATCCTTTCCATGCACATGTTTCAACTCTCACCTGTTACGACAGCTAACACTACAGAATCATCTTCAGCAGCTTCTTTGAGAGCATTACCCCATTCTTCATACATCTGTAAGAAACATGTAAAATACTATTGTAACATCAGTATATTAACTCTTTCACCCAAGAGTTTCTGAATTTGGGCACATCTATTGTTGCAAATAGGGGTTTGGGCAAATATCCATAATAGAATGGCGAAAAGTGAAGATCCTGAGGAGACAGCTCCTTACAAGCCATCTCATCTGAATCTGTTTGCAAAGGTATCTGGGTTGGTCTGCAGGGATGAAAGAATTAAGAAGACATGATGGTTCATACACTTCATAGACTTTTTGCCATTTATACAGGAGAGACAATTTTTGTGACTCCCTGCAAACCAAGCTCCTTCTGAACAGGGGATCTACTGTAAAAGAAAAATCTTTCTTCTCCTCTGAAAAGGGGTCTACTGTAAAAGGAAAAAATTTCCTCTCTGAAAATGGGTCTACTGTAAAAGGAAAGGATTTAGGTTTACAGTGAATCCTCTTTCAGATGGGAGGAAAAACCAATTTGCCCTAAGTCATGCATATTGGAACTTAATTTTCTTTAATTCAGGCAAAAAACCCTTTTCTTATCACTTACATGTAGTTTCACTTTCTATTATTTCTGAGGTAATGCTCCAGATAAGGCACTTCTTTCAACCAAAAAGACATTTTTCTTATTTCTCAACAAAAACATACGTTGTGGTTACTCATTAGAAGCGCTTTGGTGAGGGGCTTCTAACAAGTATCCACAACATATGTTTTCGTCCAGAAACAAAACACAAGAGGTCCATGGGCCACTGTTCCCTCACCTGACAAAAACAGCTATTGCATATCTGCAAATGCCATGCAACTTCTTCCAGTAGTGGCATAGCAACTAGGACACAAATTTGACATACCATAAAAAGGTCATCATTTCAATAAACTTTGTATACTTTTTTAATACACTGCAGCTGGTGTTGGTGCCATGTGGCGGCCATAAAACTTCTCCCCGTACTTCACCATAGTGCAGATTATTAGCTCACTTGAGCACAAAGTGCTCAAAGTGAGCTGTTGTGATCGGTCAATGACAGTCGTCTGTCATTTCGGGTCCGTCGTGTGTCATGTGGCGGCAACAATTTGCTTTAAAAGCCTACTCCTCCTACACCCATGGGCCAATTGACTAGAAACTTGATAGGATGTATCAGGGTGACGTAGATCAAAAATAGCTAAAATCGTGAAAACCTATTCTTCCTTTCTTCTCCTGAACCGAATGGTCAATTGACTTGAAACTTGGCAGGAAGCATTGGGGTGGGGTGGCTTGAGATCAAAAATAGCTAAAATTCTTCTGATGGGAAATCCAAGACGGCCACCATCTTGAAAATTTATTTTTCATTTCTTCTCCTGAAATGAAGGGCAAATTGATTTGAAACTTGGTAGGAAGCATCTAGGTGACTTTTAGATCAAAAATAGCTAAAATGGTTTCAATCAAATATCCAAGATGGACCCCATGGTGGCCATCTTGAAAATCTATTTTTGTCCCCCGCCTTTTCCAAGAAAAGCGAGGGGACATAGTATTCGGCTTTTCGTGGTGCGTGGTGCATGGTGCGTGGTTCCGAGTTTATAGTAGGTACCTTGTGAGCGCAACTCCTCCTACAGTTTTTAACCAATCATCCTGAAATTTTACAGATGTCTTCATCATAGTCTGAAGATGTGCATGTGCTTTTTACAGAATCCTTAAATTATTTTTTTTTTACTTTTTTCACATTTTTAACTGCTTAGTTCTGAGTTTGTAGTGGGGACCTTGTGAGCACAACTCCTCCTTCAGTTTTATACCGATCCTTCTGAAACTTCACATTTATCTTAATCATGGTCTGAAGATATGCATGTGCCTTTTACAGAATCTCAAAATAATTTCTTTCAATTTTTTCACATTTTTAACTTAGACTTTTTTCATACTTCAATACTATGAAAGTGTATATGTAGTAGGTACCTTGTGAGTGCAACCTCCTACAGTTTTATACCATTCCCATTTACAGATGTTTTAACCATAGTCTGAAGACAAGCATATGCTTTTTACAGAATCTTGAAGTTACTATTTTTTTTTTTTTTACTTTTTTTACATTTTTAACTTTTAACATAGACTTTTTTTTTTTTACTTTTTTCACATTTTTAACTTTTAACATAGACTTTTTTCATGCTTCAATACTATGAAAGTGCATAGTAGTAGGTACCTTGTGAGCACAACTCCTCCCACAGCTTTCAGCAAATGCTTCTGAAACTTTACAGACATTTTGCTTGAGGTCTGAGGATATACGTGTGCTCTTGGAATCTTGAAATTATGTTTTTGATTTTTTTTTTTTTTTTTTTCCCACATTTTTAGCTTCAATTTTTTCCTGCTTCACTATTTAGGTAAGTGATACAGGACCAATGGTCCTCTGGTTAACTTACTCATTTTTAACAGCTCAAATAAAAATAAGGCAGGGGACATAAATTCCCTATGGAATTTGCTTGTTCAGTTCTTCTCCTGAACCTAAAGGCCCATTAACTTGAAACTTGGTAGGAAGCATCGTGGTAACTTGTACATTAAAAATAGCTAAAATCGTTCCGATGGGAAATCCAGGATGGCCACCATGGCCCCCATCTTGAAAATCTATTTTTCAATTCTTCTATTAAACCAAAATTGGTAGGAAGCATCAGGGTTACTTGCTGATCAAGAATAGCTAAAATATTTATTGGAAATCCATGATGGCCACCACAGCTCTATCTTGAAAATCTATTTTTCGCTTCTTCTCCTGAACTGAAAGGCAATTGACTTGAAACTTGATAGGAAGCATCAGGGTGGCTTGTACATCAAAAATAGCTATTGTGTAATTGAAAATAGTTATAGATCAGATCATTCAGCTGTGATATAAAAAATACATTTTACAGATTTTACAAAAGGAAAAACATTCTGGAAACATAATAATTAATTATAAAGAGATTTAAATTATTTAGAAATGATTAATAATAGCTAAAATTAAGGTGATCTGCCTCTTGGTTTGGCTGCCAAGGCAACATAAAGCTCCCACAGACTTATAATGGAAAAATAGTTAAATTGCATTTAAGTCATATGTATCACCTTTAGTATATTCATATAATGCTACTAGGCATGACAGTACTGGATATTCTCCGTACTTTAAGCAACATTTGTACAAAATTAGAGCCATACTGCTTCAGTGGTTTTGGAGATGTCATTTAAAAAATTCCTTTTTTTTAAATTTAATGTTGCCATGGCAACCAAAAAAATGGACATTGGTCATAAAACACATAAACTGGGTAGACAATCACCCAATGATCATAACTGCCAAATATGGTTCACATCACTTCACTGGTTATGGAGAAAATGCAATGTAACCATTTTCCCATTATAAGAATATGGAAGCTTTCTGTTGCCATGGCAACCAAACCAAGAGGCAGATCAGCATAATTTTAGCTATTTTTAAAGGCGCCTAACCAAGCAAAATTCTTACTGTTAGGAGGAGTTTCATTTGATGTGTAACGGACGAACAACCGGACAGACGGATGGACGATGGACAAAAATTGATCACTATAGCTCATCCTGAGCATAGCTCAGGTAAACTAAAAACCCGTCCAAAAGTGGGTCTGACCTATGCAATCTCTTTAGTAAACTGGATTTTTATTAAAAAGTATTTTTTGCTTCTCTTCACCAATTTTAGCTTATTGCTGTTCCGTAACAGTATCATGAAAATTTCAGAAAAGTTAATCAAGCAGAAGTTCAAAATCTGTAACCAAACTACCCACCCTATCAATTTTTGCATATTTTGCAGCCATTTTTATCATAGGAAAAATGAAAATATTCATTTTTTTATACCAATTACTAGAACTAAACTTTTTGTGCATATGTAGAAACTTCAAATAGTTTTGCATTAAATCATGCTAAAAGCTTGCAAATTTACTTCTGTGTAAAGCATCAGACGAAAACCACTTACCAAATGATGTCAAAAGGAGAGTAGTGTTAGGAGGCATTAGCAGGGTTGCAGATAATATTACAGCTCATGAACAGACACAATACTAGAGTTTGTGTTTCTACAAAAACATAGATGTCCCCCCCACTTTTTGGTGTCGTATTGTACATTCAGCGAACATTTATATTCCAAGATTCCAAGGGAAATAACGCAAAAAGTATAAATGCAAGAGTTATGGTTCTTGCACTTTGCATGTCGTCTACTGTTGATTAATATTCATATAGAAGTTCATGAAGATATCTTGAACAGTTTTCAAGTTATAGAGTGGACAAGTTTTTTTATGACGGACTAAGTTCCAAGGGAAATAATTCAATAAGAGCTGTCGCATGACAGAATAGCTCGCCTGTTTGTCCTTGTCCACCTATGTTGTCACATTAACATGAAAAACGGTGTATTTAGTATTTTTATATGATTCTATTCGAAATACAATAAGTTTTGTGAGTCTCAATATAAATCACACATGCAAATCTATGTGTTACATGGAACATTGACCTGGATAATTATATTCTGAGGTTGATCATCACATCACATGGTACTAATGTTCCTGGTATGAAATTTCTCCATCAAATAGTCTTCCAGTTATTAGGCAAAATTACTGAATGATGAAATACAGGTCACATTGAGTCTCAATGACCTAGAAATATTTTTATGTCAATCAACAGGTCACATGGAAGTTAAAATCTACTTATGACATTTCTCTATCAAATAGTCTTCGAGATATAAGGTAAAATCACTGGACTTTGAAATGTAGGTCATAATGACCTAAATATATTTTAAGGTTAGTCTTAGTGTCACATGGAACTAATACTCATGGTATGATATTAGTCCATCAAATAGATTTCGAAATATTAGGAAAAATCACTGGACCATGAAATATAGGTCACAGTGACATGCATACATTTTGAGGTCAGCCTTCATGTCATAGGGAACTAATATTCAAGGTATAACATTTCTCTTATCAAATAGTCATCGAGATGTATGGCATAATCACTGGACCATGAAATATGGGTCACACTGACCTACATATATTGTTTGTTTGTGTTGAGGTTTTATGGCCCAGTCAACCCAATGGGGTCATGGTGATCGCGGTCAGTTTACCTGACCATAGGTTTACTGGGCAGACTTAGTCCTCTAAATGGTTAACCAGTATTGTGCACATTCTTTCACTAGAAACTGACAACTGCCCTTCTTGAATCAGCGGAAGGGAGAGAATGACCGCAGAAAATATTTCACGATCAATCTCCATGAAAGAATGTTGCCAACCTCGGCTGACCTACATATATATTGAGGTCACTCTTCTTGTCACATGGAACTAATACCTAAGGTATGACATCTCTCTATCATATAGTCTCCGAGTTATAAGGCATAATCACTGGTTCAAAAAATATAGGTCACATTGACTACATACATTTTGAGGTAACTCTTCATGTCACATGGAACTAATATCCAAGATATGTCATTCCTCTATCAAACAGTCTTCGAGATATAAAGCATAATCACTGGACCCCGAAATTTAGGTCAAATTGACCTACAAATACTCTGAGGTAACTCTTAGTGTCACGTGAAACTAATATCTAAGGTATGACATTTCTCTATCAAATAGTCTTCGAGATATGAGGCATAACCATTTGACCATGAAATATAGGTCACATTGACCTAATTATATTTTGAGGTCAATCTCCCTGTCACATGAAACTAATATTGATGGTATGACATTTCTCCATCAAATAATCACCAAGATATAAGGCGTAATCACTGGACCATAAAATATGGGTCAATTTGACCTACATATAAATTGAGGTCACTCTTTGTGTCACATTGAATCAATATCTAAGGTATGACATTTCTCTATCAAATAGTTTTTTAGTTATAAGGCATAATCACCGGTCCATGAAATATAGGTCACATTGACCTACATATATTTTGAGGTCACTCTTCATGTCACATGGAACTAATATCCAAGGTATGATATTTCTCTATCAAACAGTCTTAGAGATATTTGGCATAATCACTGGACCACAAAATATAGGTCAAAATGACCTACATATACTTAGAGGTCACTCTTAGTGTCACATGAAACTAATATCCAAGGTATGACAATTCTCTATCAAATAGTCTTTGAGATATGAGGCATAATCACTGGACCATAAAATACAGGTTAAATTGACCATATTATATTTTGCGGTCACTCTCCATGTCATATGGAACTACTATCCAAAGTATGACATTTCTCTAGCAAATAGTCATTGAGATATAAGGCATAATCACTGGACCATGAAATATGGGTTACATTGACCTGCATACTCTTCGTGTCACATGGAACTGATATCTAAGGTATGACATTTCTCTATCAAATAGTCTTCGAAATATAAGGCATTATCACTGGTCCATGAAATATAGGGAACATTGACCTACATATATTTTGAGGTCAATCTTCGTGTCAGATGGAACTAATATCCAAGGTATGACATGTCTCTATCAAATAGTCTTTGAGTTTTGATGCATAATCACTGGACCATGAAATATAGGTCAAATAGACCTACATATACTTTGAGGTAACTCTTTGTGTCACATGAAACTTATATCCAAGGTATGACATGTCTCTATCAAATAGTCTTCGAGATATGAGGCATAATCACTGGACCATGAAATATAGGTCACACTGACCTAATTATATACTGAGGTCATTCTTTGTGTCCCATGGAACTAATATCCAAGGTATGACATTTTTCCATCAAATAGAGATATAAGGCAAAATCAACGGACCATGAAATAAAGGTTACTGAATTGTGACATGTAGGTCACCATGACACCTAAAGTTGACTGATGTATTACCTTGGATGTGTTTACAATTCTCACATATCAGAAACGCACTACACTTTACAAGAGGTGCCCTGGATTTTGAACCCTAGCCCCACCCCAGGGCATGAACCCATGGGCCGATACCTATGGGCACTTAGACGACTCTTCCAGGCACCCATGTTCCAAATATGAATGCTTGCTGACAACTGACTAGTAAGATATAAGCAAATGAAAAACTTAAACACAGCAACAGAGCATTTTACAAAGGTGTCCTAGATTTTGACCCCTAGCCCCACCTCGGGGCCTGAACCCAGAGGTCTGTTCTCATGGAATTGCAGAAGACTCTCCCAGGAACCAATGATCCAAATATGAATGCTTTGTTGATTGCAGAGATTTCAAGTTATAGAGCGGACATGATTTTGTGACTGACAAAGTTCCAAGGTAAATAACTCAAAAAGTATAAATGCAAGAGTTATGGTTCTTGCACTGTGCACATCGTCTAATGTTGACTGATATTTATATGAAGTTTCATGAAGATAGCTTGAACCGTTTTCAAGTTATAGAGCGGACACGATTTTGTGGACAAAGTTCCAAAGGAAATAACTCAAAAAGTATAAATGCAAGAGTTATGGTTCTTGCACTCTGCATGTCGTCTAATGTTGATTGATATTTATATGAAGTTTCGTGAAGATAGTTTGAACGGTTTTCAAGTTATAGAGCAGACACTATTTTGTGACAGACAAAGTCCCAAGGGAATCACTCAAAAAGTATTAGTGAGTTATGATTTGTGCGCTCTGCACATCATCTAATGATGATTGATATTTATATAATTTAAGTGAAGATCGCTTGAATGGTTTTCAAGTTAAAGAGAGGACACGAGTGTGACAGACAGACTGACAGACAGATGCCCAGGGGAAAAACAATATGTCTCCCAACCCTAAAGCGGGGAGACATAAAAACTGAGTCTGCTATTTTTGCATCTTTTGTGCATTCTTTGCTTTCAAAGGCACCCTTCTTCTTAGCATTTATTGGTATTTTATTTATTTCTCCACAATAATGAATATTGTGGGTATTTATTAAATGCATTGCTTAGGCTTCAGTGTGAAACACTAAACTGAAATGTTGATCAAATGATGAATTTGAATAAAAAATTTATCATATATATATAAAATTTAAACTTACTATATTATTGGGTCGAAATGTGATTTATTCAGTAAGTGTTGGGTCTTCAAGTTGATTATTGGGTCCTTAAAGTTGATTGTTGGGTCTTTTAAATGGGAATTTAACATGGGGATATAATATATATATATATATATATATATATATATATATATATATATATATATATATATATATATATATATACACCACAACTTCCTTATAACACGGCTCGTTATAACACGGTTTTGTATATAACACGGTTCAAAAATGGATCCCAAAAATGTATAGATTATATTGAAAAATGAAGTTTTTTAAAAGTAAAACATATTTTAACGAGTAATACTTAACCTATAGATAATGTGCTATTCTCTTCTGTTTTCACACCTTCCACAGAAAAAACGACCTTTCAGTCGTCAATTAAAGTCTTAAACCAGAAGGTCCCTTAGGTAGTTACCTGTGTGACGTAACTCTTCCCGCTCAATTGATCATGTGTCAGTTTCTTTTATGTGTAAAACAATAGACACAATTAGGAGAGATAAGCGAGGGTGGAAGGAGGGAGATAATTGATTATCTATAGGTTAAGTATTATTCGTTAAAATACGTTTTACTTTTAAAAAATTCATTTTAACTTCGTAATACATTAATCTATAGATAATGTGCTAGAATTTGCAGAATAGGAGGGAGGTGCTCTCCTAATTCTAACACCAATAAATAATATCTCACCACTTCTGGTTAAAGACTCAGGAAACTCTAAGGAATCAGATACATTCTAATTCTATATTTAATAGAAAGAATGATCTAGATTCACAATATAGCATATCTTTAAGGTGTTATTATCTAACAACCTTATATATAATAGTAGACTCTAGAGGAAGCCAGTTCTTAAGTCTCAGAACACTAACATTGCCCCCCCCCCCCCCCCCCCCCCCCCCCCGCCCCCTTTTTTTTTTTTCTTTTTGGGAAACAACAATTGGCTTCAAAAAGAAAAAGGAGTCATTGAGACATAACCTAAATATTCCATTGCAAGGTAAGCTAGGAATATAGAGATAATATTTTTGAAATAAAATTTGTAAAACAAAGGCCAAGACCATAAGTAGTCTATCTAGGGTCTTGAATTAATAAAGGAAATGTCTACTAGATGGAGTTTCCTATAGATAACTGGCATATGTAGATATTTTGGATAAAATTCTAGATATATGAAGCTATCTAATTGTAATAGTCTAAGCTATTAGAATTATAAAGTAATTAGATTCTGTTAATTGGAGCAATAGGACCATTTCCAATGAACAGACATGGACTTAAAATAACCATAATGTTGTATAATTATTCCCCTTTGATCAAATTAAAGAAGGGGAGAAAAATAAAGGTAGATGGAGTTAACTTAACTGTAGCTCAGTTATCCATCAAAGAAAAAAGGTATACACAAAAATAATGGTTAAAATTATTGCTAGACTAACTGTATTACGAATTTTTAGTCAAGAAATAAGATAATACAAAGGTTGCATAAGACTGCTGGGAAGAAAAGCAACCTAAATCATTGATAATAAGTTTTGTCATGGACATATAAAAGTGTTTGATGTCCTAACAAAATAATAAAGAAGAGACTGTCAACATCATAACTTAGTGTTTGACAGACACTAAAGAGATAAGAATAAGACTGATCGTAGCTAACTGTAAGATGGCCATATTTTCGTTAAATCTTACCGTATGCTAAGATTAAGCAAAAATAAATAAGCTGGATAGAATCTTTCTATGCCAGAAGATTGCCATGAAAAGTATTCCTATGTAAATAATCATGGAAATCAAGAAATGATAAGAGTCCATTTAGTAATGATGAATCAGATGTTCGGAAAAAGAGAAGGACTCAGAGAAAAAGTAATAGTGTAATAATCTATAAAGAAAGATTATACAACAGTACTGATTAATAATCTCTAAAACACTTAATTTATAAGTTAAGAGATAGTATTACTATCCTATAGACATATTTAAGAATAGTAAGAAAAATATGAATACTAAATTAAAATTATAGTACTGGACAAATTCATGCTATAAATAAAAAGTTAAGCGTAACTATTTATTAAGCAAGGAATTATTAAACATATAACTTGATATAAAATTACTGTCTGGAATTTTATAGATAAATATTCAATTGAAATTTTAGAATTGAATATAAGTAGAATAAAATCTATTTCTACATATTTGGTAATTCCTGACATATCAAATTACGTACTCGGAAATGAAAATCAGGAAGAAAATATATATATATATATATATATACTTTCGAGATCTATGCGTAAACCATAGAGAGTAGCTGAATAATGTTATTACCACGATCCCTGAAGCAGGGTAAAAGTATGTATAAATATGAAAATAATATAAATAATTATTAATTTAACGTCATATGGGTTTAAGATAAATTTCGTTTAATCTTTAACCAATATGCATCAACGGTGATTCGTTATTCTGTATTCGTACGTAGAAAATGAGTACTTAGTCATTAGAATTTTGTATGATCGAAATAGAGATAAAAGGAATCTAAATGGATGTATCTTCATGAACTGAATCGGAGGATGCTATCCATTCGAAAAAGTAGAGCTTGTTTTAGGCTTAGCTTAACAAGCGTAGAATTGAATTATTTTCAAGTATTCATGAAGTCGTTGCGCTATGAATACTGAGAAAACTATAAAATATTGTTTGGAAAAATTTTATCTGTGACAAAAAAGTGACTAGTCTATAATGTTAGCTAGATTTAGACCTGGAACACAGCGAGAAGGTCAATCTAACTTAAAAAGTAAGTTGAGAAAGATAAATAATGAAGATAGATATATAACTATCGGTAAAATATATTATCTCCAACTATTATCAAATAATCTAAATGTTCGAAAAGTATCACAAAAGTAAGATTTGACCAGGAACGTAGGTTCAGCACTTACTACTTTGTAAAGTTCACATATATATAAAAATTTCTGTATTATGAATTGAGGTAGTGCATTTCAAAATCATCGAAAAGTGTTGAAATGACTTATTTTGTAGAAAGAATAAATATCCAGTTTCGGAAAGAATATTTATCTATATATATATAGACCATTTTTGATGCGAACTGAAAATCAAGATACTAATCTTTGCATTACTCGCAAACTGAATTTGAACTCTTAGCGAGAAGGAGTATGATCCCTTTAACGAATGTAAACATAAAAAAGGGATAAAGAAGTGTACCTTAATTCTTTACCGACTCGTAATTAAGGATGTCTTCCCTCTTTTCTAAACCTAGAACGCAATAGTAGAAGAAAGGGATGATTAAAATGAAAATGATAATATCTGCTATTATGAGGTAAACTACCGTAAATTAACCTCTAAGCATATATTAAATATATATATATATATATAAACACAATCTAAGGCTTCAGTAAATTTAGAGGAAGGAAAAGATTGACTTTGGCCGTTTCTGAATAATTACAAAGTCAATAAGAAATTTAAAAAGAAAAAGTATTGTATATAATACTTAATTTAGGCAATAATAATCGGTCACGTACCGAATAATTAAAGCCTTTACTAAATATGTATCCATTGTCAATACCAAGGGGGGTCGAGAAAATTTTATTGACATGGACTCTAGTTATAAGTAAAAAATTAGAGGTATAGAGCTAATCGAAGCAAGGCTATTCCTCAATAAGAATAAGGTAGACCTATAATATACGTGAATTAATTGGGTCTAGGAATTATAAGTTTTAAACCTTCCTAAATGATTTCTAGTCGTAATCATATAAAATTATTATTCCCAGATTAAGAATCTTCAACGTAATAGATTCTAACTGAGACAAAATTTTCTGATATATTGTTATCGTAGTCTTAAAAGATCCAGAAGAAAAATAAAAAGGGCAAAGTAAGGAACATATCGAATTATCGAATTATATATATGCCTAAATAAAAATTTTCTTCTTTTTTTTTTTTATTTTATAGTAGAGTTTAGACAGATCACGACTGATCTAGACTCTTATAATCAATCAAAGATAGTATAAAATAGAATAATAGCTCAACGAATCAACTATTTTCCATGTACAAAGGCAAAAGGAAATATGTACCTCGACTAGAATTTTTTTAATCGTAAAAACTAGAGAGGTAGCAGATAAATAAATAAACTCTTAATTTATTTATCTGATTCGTGTAGATTTCTGATACCTGATGAATGAAATATTAATAGAAAGTAGAAAAGATCGATTGCTACTTTCTTGTCAATTTACTCCTTAGATTACATGCCGATTACATATCGGAGCATGCAGAAAAAAACAGGGGAGGAAAGAAGAAAGATTTTTAGATTTCATGTATATTTTTCTTCTTATAAATAACGATAGTTTTATAGAGTTCACCTTTGCCTTAGAGCCAAATAAGGTGAATATGTAAGAAGTTAATCTCTTTGTAGTGAATAAAAGAGATATAATTATAGGTGAAGTATCTTCTACACTTAGTGAATGAATTGCGAATTTGATCGTAACCGATAATTCTTAATTCATTTTCAAGAATAAATATATATATAGAATTTTAAGTCTAGTTCAAAAGTGACTGGACAGAATTCAACAATATAAGGGGCTACTAGGTATTAGAACCCATCGCTGTCATTCAATAACCTATAACCCAAGACTATACATGTCTATAGTGCTTAATAAATAAAAATATGTTGAGCGAGTACTAGTGACTACTACTCAGTCTCTAGTAATCCGACACAATGACGTGACACTAGTCTATGAAACTACTGCCCAGTGGAATTTCGTTAGAATGACCTGGCACTAGTCTACGAACTGCCTCCCGGTGAAATTTTCGTTAGAGTCGGAAGTTAACCTCTTTCTAGTGAATGAAAGAGATAAAACATAATTTGAATGACCTGGCACTAGTCTACGAACTGCTGCCCGGTAAAAAATTTTGTTATAGTCGGAATTTTAACTCTTTCTAGCGGATGAAAGAGATAAAACATAAGTTAATTTAAAATATTAATGGAATTACACTCCTATAATAAGTCAATGGAATATTAAAGATTCTAGTCTGATTCGGGAAAGACTGTACAGAATTTTATGTATAAAAGGTTACTATGTATTTCACTTAATAACCTATATCCATTGACTTAAATGTGTATGGAGCTCTATGAACGATAATAGATTGTTTGGGAATTAGTGATCACTATTTTGACACTAGCTACCCGACATAATGACCGGACACTAGTATTCGTAACTGTTGGCCGGTAAAGTTACAAATAATTAGACAAATTGATCGGATAGTAGTATTCGTAACTCTAGTCCGATGAAAAAAAGAGATTATATATGAAAGTGACCGGGCACAAGTATTCGAAACTTTTTCCCGGTGATAATTAATTACTGGGCAAAATTGACCCGACACTTTTCTGTAAAAGTTTGCCTGGTGAAAAATCAGAAATAATATGATAATATGACCGGGTATAAGTATCAGAATTATTATTGATACTTTGCCCGGTGAAATATTTTACTAATTAGACATAATGACCAGAAGTAAGTATAAGTGACTATTTTGTCCGGTGAAATATGTCAAAAAAACTAAGTCTTTCCACAAAATAATTAAATTATTGACTGGAGACTAGTTGAATGGTGCCTGGTTGACCGGTGACTGGTGACTGGTTGACTGGTGACTGGTGCCTGGTTGACTGGTGCCTGGTTGACTGGTGACTGGTGAAGCTGATTGACTAGTGCCTGGTTGACTGGTGACTGGTTGACTGGTGACTGGTTGGCTGGTGACTGGTGACTGGTAGACTTTATCAGATACTAAGTACCCAAAGATGCCACCTTGATGGGTCTTACCCCGGCAGTATAGCCATATGGAGTGGGGCTCCCATCAGTAAAGAATTGTCTTATAACCCATCAAGGGTTGACAAGTTCTTTACAATCAGCTTCTCCACCATGAGAATCTTTAGCCAACTGAAGATCTCTGCAAATAAAAGTCCAGGAAAATCATATCGTAAATGCTGAATAACCTGGAATGAAAAGAACAAAAATATTCTGCATATATAAACACGACTACCGAACCGATCGCGCACGAGCGTTGTGCCGAATAGCGAGAGTCGCAAAAACGCATGTCGAGAAAAGGCCAGTCAAAAAATACGTGAAATCGAAAATTGAAAATTTTAAATAATAACATAGAAAGTGAAAGGAGTGATAAATAAACAAAAGAAACACAAGGATACAGAAATTTATCCGTGAGGAAAGAAATAATCCAAATTTCTATCACAGGTAAATAATCCTTGTTGAATTTCTTTGTCCACAGAAAAGAAACGGACACGTGATCAATTGAGCGGGAAGAGTTACGTCACACATGTAACTACCTAAGGGACCTTCTGGTTTAAGACTTTAATTGACAACTGAAAGGTCGTTTTTTTCTGTGGAAGGTGTGAAAACAGAAGAGAATAGCACATTATCTATAGGTTAATGTATTACGAAGTTAAAATGACCATAAATGGTCATTTTTCAATATAATCTATACATTTTTGTTTGGATATAACACGGTTGTTTAACTAACACGGTTTATGCTATGGACCCCAATAATAGTGTTATAAAGAGGTTGTGGTATATATATATATATATATATATATATATATATATATATATATATAGCTGTTGCATTCTTACATCTTACCTGAAAGTTTATAGCATTCTTTTTCTTAGGTCTGTTTAATGTTATTTTGAAGATCCCATTTTCTTTGCTAATTGCCAAAGTTTCAAATTTGCTGTCAGTACCTTGCCCTTGGGATGAGATTGGTTCCTGTTTCTCTGCTCCAGAAAGTTCATCTACAATTTTAATATACTGTTGCTGAGCTTCATCCTGCAGGAAACCATCAAGTATATATTATAAACATCCTTAACAGTAGTAAACATCACAACAGCAGCAGATAAGATTCTATAATACATGTATGAGGGCACTTCAAAAAGTTCTCCGGCTCCCTAGGAGTGCGGCAAGTAGAGGTCATTATTCATGCATTACTTTTCAACATAGTCTCCAGGTACTTCAATGCACTTAGCCCATCGATGTTCAAGTTTTGCAATCCCTACTGGCAAGAAGGCTGTATCTTGAGCTTCAAGATACTCTGAAACAGCATCAATGATGTCATCATCATTTGGAAAGTGGCGACCACAAATGTGGGATTTAAGTTTAAGGAAAAGGTAAAAGTCAGACGGTGCAAGATCCGGTGAGTAAGGGGCCTGGGGCAAAAGTTCAAAGCTACAACTTTCAGCTTCTGCCATTGCCACTTGTGCTGTGTGGACTGGAGCATTGACCTGCAACAACAAAATGCCTGATCGAAGCTTTCATCTTCTTTTTGTTTTGATAGCTTCTTTCAGCTGTCTCAATTCCAATGCATAATTCCGATGTTAATGATATGACCCTTTTGCAATCAATCATAAGCACTCCCTCACAGTTCCAGAAAACAGAGGCTATCACCTTGCCAACAGATGTAGTTGTCTTGAACTTTTTGGGAGGCCTAGACCAAGAATGTTTCCACTTCTTTCATCTGTCGCAATTCCGATGCATAATTCCAATGTTAATGGTTTGACCCTTTTGCAAGAAGTCAATCATGAGCACTCCCTCACAGTCCCAGAAAACAAAGGCTATCACTTGCCAACAGATGCAGCTAGCTTGAACTTTCTGGGCGGCTGAGACCAAGAATGTTTCCACTGTTTACTTTGAGACTTAGATTCAGGATCAAAATGGTGAACCCATGTCTCATCCTGTGTCACAAATCTATTATTGAAGAAACTGGCTGGATCAGCCTGAAAACAATCTGAAAGTGTTTTCGGAATGTTCACCAGTTGCTGTCCAGTAATGGTTTTGTATATTCTTTTCGAACAGCTTGATTTGTTGTGAGGTGTAATGAGTTCATTGTTGAAGCTATGACCTATTCATAGGTAAATCATTATTTGTTCCTACTTCAGGTGATTATCCTTTTCTGTGAGTGGGGGGAGGGGGTTGGGGTGGGGGGTGCGGTTTTCTGTGTTTCATAATGGAAGCATACTTTAATGATGATGGTTAGTGACTGATTTGAATTTATAAAGTCCGAGGCACGGCGATTCCTATATAATTGCGGGGTGTGTCCACTTGGATCAGCCTGCACATCCCAGTGCGACTACATTGATTACCAGGGACCTGGCAGTGAGAACTCTGAATAGACTGTGTGGGTGCGCAGGCTGATCAGTCTTCATGCATCTTTGTACATCTCGCAGAGTGTGTGTGGGAACACTCAGATCAGCCTGCATATCCACACAGCATCATTGGTGTCTTTGCTGTGGGCTGCATGGATCATCGGGGACCTGGCGGCGAGAGCTCTGATTAGACTGCATGGGTGCAGGATTGCTATAATTAGATTTAAACCAGTATCTAACATCAGTTCTAGTTTCAAATTAATCCATCCATACAGGTGATATCAATCTTTAAAATAAAAGCACTGCAAGCATAATACCCTCCGCCATAGCAATTATTTGTTTATGTATTAAAGTTATCGTTGCGAAAATGTCTGGAAAGAAAATGACTGAGGGACATATAACAATCCTAAACCAGATCTTGATAATATCAATGGACAGATAACAATCCTAAACCAGATCTTGATAATATCAATGCATATAGCAAGTTTGGTTAAAAGGCCTTGTTATTTACTAAAGTTATTGTCTGGAAATGAAAATATGGGCGTGTCTTGGGCAGATAAATCCGTAAAAATTTGACAAAATTTGCCCATTAGCAATTTCATACCAGATCTCCTTAATGTCAATATATATAGCAAGTTTGGTTAAAATCCCTTGTTATTTACTCATCATCTGGAAACGAAAATATGGGCGTGTCTCAGGCAGATAACTCTGAAAAAATTTGACGAATTTGCCCATTAGCAATCCCAAACCAGATCTCCTTAAGGTGGTACTAAAGTCAAAGGTCGATTTTTCAGAAAATCTAACTTTTTTTCTAATATGTTTTATTTGAAAGTAGGATCTGTGGCGAATAAGAAAATGATTTAAAAAGAATATGTCGCTGTGCAAAATTTTGCGGTAGCGCCCCAAAAAGAGGGCTGGTCACGTGCACAAATTTTGATTATTTTATTACATGAAAAAAAGCAAAATTTCCTTTAATTAAGCCTCAGATGAAACTAAAGTTGGCAATATGTTGTGTTTTAAAGCTTATATCACATCTTTGATCATATTTCAATATAGTGAACCAGAAATATCAACAATTTGATCACATTTTAAGGGGAAAAAATGCATTTTTTTGACTCTTACTCGGATCCATATAACATAGCCTACAGAAACAAAAATAATTCAAAACCTAATAATTAAAAAAAAAATCTATTTCTAAAATCTAACTTTTTCTTATACTCCTTCAGATGATAAAACATTTTATTATCTATCAAAAACTGAAAAGAAATTGAAAGGTCACTGTTGAAATTTTTAAGTAATTTTTGTTTTAGAATTACGTCCCTTGATCAAAAAAAAAGCACAAAATCACAGATTTTTAGCCTGAGTGGCCCTATAGCCTTCATGCACTATCTGATTTTTATCCAGCTGAACCAAGTATTAGATTATCAAAAGAACAAGTTTCAGCTCTTGCATCAGCCATGTTGTATTACACATACAAGAGTTATGACCCCTGAAATGGTGAAAAATCAATAATTTTAACCCTTGTGCACCAGTCACTATTTCTTATCCAATTTGTATATAAAGTCTTCAAGCATTATTTGATTTCATCAAACTGCACAAGTATTAAATACATGTAATCAAAACAAAAACAAAAACAAACTGGTTTCATCTCTTGCACCAGCCATACTTTATAATATATATAAGAGTTATGGCCCCTGAAACTATGAGAAAAACACTATTTTTTTGCATACTGTATATACTTAAGTCATTATTTATTATCTGATTTGAATCAACTTGGAAAAAAAGGTTAGACAGGGCAAAGTTTTAGTATTTTCTTGAACCTGCCATGACCAGGGGTCATCCTAGAGGGCAATTTGGGAGAAAAAGTCTCCCTAAGCTGGCTGACTTCTCCCTATCTTGAGCTGAGGGAGAAGTGAAAATGTATAGAATGTATAGGGAAATCCAAATTTTGGACCAAAACTTCTCCCTGAAATCCTGAAATTGTCGCAAAACTTCTCCCTCTCTGAAAGCTCTAGGATGACCCCTGCATGACCCCTGAAATAGGAAAAATCTCAGTGTTTAAACTTTTGTAGAGTTTTCCACTGATCATCTGAATTTTGCAAAACTAGGGAAAAAGTTAGATGACCACAAGATTCTGTATCATTTTTTCATTTTTTAGTCACATGATGCATGCCATAGTTAAGCCCTGCTTGAATCAATATGATAATCATTTTAAAAAAAAATAATTAATTAGAAGCCGGTACATTGTTTACTCCCTGTTACCCCAATGATATATACAGAAACTGGGGTACATGCAAGTATACATTATAAGGCGAACTTTCATGAAGCTTCTGATTATAAGCTTAGTTCAGTTTTTATTGCAAATTTGTGAATTTTTTTTTTCACTGAATATCATTTTTACCTTATTATTTGGATAGAAAGGCCTGCGCAAACAGTGTAGGCCCAAATCAGATGCTGCAGAATTCAGTTTAATTCCTCTCTGCTGCACCATACATTTGAGTTTTATTTGTATCCATTCCATTTCAAAATGTAAAACATATTTGTCTAGCGAGAAAAAATACTAGGCCTTATTTGAAAGTTATACTCCAGAAGACAAATGTAGCCTTTTCTTGAAAATTAGAATATTTTCTGAGTAATTTCTATCAGATAACTTATCTATACATTCCTTGCATTCATTCATTTACTTCAACAAGAAATAGAAACTAACTGCTGAACTATTTTAGAAAATGCATACTGGGTGGCTTAAGTTGTGTTAAATGAGTGGACATCAAAAGACAAATGTAATCATATCTTGAAAAGCTACATTTTTGGGGAATATTTATTAGAAGATAACCTATTCAGCTGAATATTACTGGTATTATTTCATTTTATAAAGTAACTCATGTAACTTTATAAGAACAAAGTACTGGGTTAAATTTATATACATACACCATGGGTGGCTTAATAAATGTGTGAAAATCTCATGATACTGACTAAATACAGCTGTATTGTGATAGCTGTATTGTGATATACATATTCTGGCATATTTCCATTATAGATTAACAATAATTTTGAGGATTTCCTGTGTTCATTTGATTTGGAAAGTTATGTTCTGTATAAATATGAACAAATAATATCAAAATACAGGATTACTCTTCAAAATGCAAACTTTGGTTACCTTAGATAAGTGGGCAGGGTCTCTCAAATTGATAAATCTGGACACAATATTATGTGATGTGAAACTTTCTCTGTTAAGCTATCCATCTTAGGTTTCTGTATGGTTGTTTTCTTTGGAATTAAAGTTAACCATGATATAGCTACCAACAAATAAAAACAAAATTCAGAGTATCCCTTTAAAACTTAAAAGGTTTGGTTACCTCAAATAAGTGGACAGGTTATTCAAATTGGTGAAAGTGGGCAAATACAAAAAAAAAATGTTAACACATAGGAAAGCACAATTATCCAGATCAGGATTAAGATAATATCTTTTCCAAAGAAATATATATACAGAATTCTCATCTGGATAATTTGATCATACCATTTTAAACTATATCAATTAACAAGTACATTTACTGCCTTCCAATGTGTTGGCTGGTTAAATTAAGTTGTCAGACTGGTGGCAAGTATGTGTGAGTGCAGTTTTATGAAATTATCTCTGTGTGTGTGTGTGTGTGTGTGTGTGTATGTGTGTGTGTGTGTGTGTGTTTGTGTGTGTGTGTGTTTGTGTGTGTGTGAGAGAGAGAGAGAGTGGTGGCAATGAGATGGTGGGATTCAAAAGTAATTAATCTTCTTGGTATTATTTCAGCTAATGAATTGTCCTGACATTTTAAATGGGCACAGATACAGAATTTTAAGCAATTATGTGTTCAAATAAGTACACACATACTCCTTGATTTTTTTTTTTTTTTTTATCTGCTGTCAGACCTTACTGAGAATGACTACACTGAGAATGACTTTTGACTACACTTGATATTTGATTGAGATGCAGTTTAACATATAGAGAAAATGCCTCCAAATTTGTGGGACTTTTACCCGGAGCTCTGCCTTCGAGGCGTCAGGCAGCCCATCAAGTTCGCCAGCCCCGATGGGTGGGGGCCGTGATTTCTCAATACCCGATAATATGTGTATGCCGGTAATAGGTACCCGGAGTGACAATACACAATCGTTCGCATACCGGAGATGCATTTTTCTGCTTCAGAAATTTTCTAGAGAACTTAAAACAAAATCCTGTCTTTCAATTTTTGTTTTTTGCAAGCCTTAACATTATGAATTGGAAAATACAGCAAAAAAATAAATAAATAAAAATAATCCAAGAAACGTTCAGCGATCAGTATCTTGATTTATGGCAAGTCATAAAATAAAATTTTATTTCCATATTTCAGATAAAAATGCAATTCATTTCTCAAGACAATGTGCTAAATTGTAATTGAAAAAGAATTAAATAACTTCAAAAACCAAATGTATTTTGCATTACGACATGTTGTTACCTCCCGTGAACAGAACAGAATATGATTTTTCCTCTGACTTTAGTACCACCTTAATGTCAATGCATATAGCAAGTTTGGTTAAAATCCTTTGTTATTTACTCAAGTTATCGTCCGGAAAGGAAAATATGGGCGTGTCTCGGGCAGATAACTCTGTAAAAATTTGACGAAATTTGCCCATTAGCAATCCCAAACCAGATCTCCACAATATCAATGCACATACCAAGTTTGGTGAAAAGCCATTGATGTTTACTCAAGTTATCATCCGGAAACGAAAAACGGACCGACAGACGGATGGACACATGGACGTCCAATGTGAAACCATAATACCCCGCCACCATTGTGTGGCACCACAATACCCCCCCCCACCCCCACCATTGTGTGGCGGGCTATAAAAATGACTGAGGTTTTAAGGCAAAGTCTACCCATTAGGGTCATGTCGAGCATGGTCAGTTTACCTAAGCACACTTTTCCTGGACAGGTTTATTCCTCTAAGAGGTTAACTAGTCCTTGTGCACATTCTTTAGCCAGAAACTGACAACTGCCCTTCTTGAATCAGCAGAATGGAAAGAATGGTGGAAGAAAATATTTCATGATCAATCTCCATGAAAGAAAATTATGGCAAGGATCAAATCCACTACCTCCAGCTCATCAGGTAACTGAGCCCCCCGGGGCTGAAAATACTTTTATGGAAAACTTAAAGACGAAAATTCTAAGTTAGTGACCTTGACCTTCAGGACACTGATGAGGTGGGGCTTGCGCTGAATAAAACCCTGGACAAATACCTAACATCAACCCACATATCAACTAAACCCATACAGGCATTCAGTAGATATACTGTAATTGTACAAATGTTTGAGGGGACAAATGTTCGCAATTTTATAATTTTAGACAAGATTTTGGCATGAGAAAAAGCAGAATTATATTGCACAAGCTATCACACAGAAAACAAAAGGACAAAGAAAAGTGCCCTGGAATAAAAAAAAACAAAAAAAAAACAAAAAAACAAGAAATTATCCTCGTCAGTTTCAAAGCGATGCTCAATTAAATGCTTTCTGAGGGCTGCTTTGAATCTATGAGGTCTTTGCAATCTTTTCAACCATTTAGGAAGAGAATTCCAATCTTTAATACCTGTATAATACATGTAGAAGGTAGAATTGTCAACACCGTGGCAATCAGGGACTAAGAAGTTATATTCACTGGACCTAGTATTATATTGATACACATCTTTCAAAGGATTCGCCTTTATTAAAATATGAGTGACAAAAGTTGTTGAAGATTTTATGCACATGACTTCTGTTACATTGACCAACTAACTTCTGTTACTCAAGTAGGATTCGGACCATTCAGTTGATCTAATGCCCATAAGTTTCAATTTCATGTACAAAATACTGTGATCCAAAGTGTCAAAAGCCTTTTGTAGATCTAGAAGTATCATACCAGTGTATTATCAGTATATGCATACAGGTTAAATCTGCAAACGTACCTGAGACATATCACCAAGTTCATTCCAGGCATTCCACTTGTATTTACCCACCAGGTCCATCATACCTGGCTTTGGTGAGTTACATTTTCCAATAGTGGCCTGCAAAAAGAACATAATATATCAGGATATCAGAACAACAAAAGAAAACGAGAGGGCCATGATGGCCCTGGATTGCTCACCTGATCCATATTGTACAAATGAAATGGTAGGTAATATAAGATGGAGTGGAGGGCTTTAGCAGTTTTGGTAGACGGTGACCCAAGGTACATTTCTGTGAAATTATTTCAAAATCAGTGCAGCAGTTTAGGAGAAGTTGATTAAGGTTTGCCTATTTTTAGCTCTGGTGGCCATTATGTTCAGTGGAGCAAAATGATTTCGAGCAATTTTGTTAGAAGGTCACCCATAGAATATTCCTGTGAGATTATTTCCAAATCTGTTTAGCATTTTAGAGGAAGAAGTCATTTAAACTTTTTTTTCTGTTTTAGGCTCTTGTGGCCGGCCATCTTGTTCAGCAGAGTGGGACGATTTGAGCAATTTTGATAGGTGAACACCAAAGAACATTCCTATGACAATCCACCCATTTAGGAGAAGTCTTTTAAAGGTTTTTCTATTTTTAGCACTGGCGGCCATCTTGTGTAGCAGAGTGGAACGGTTTGAGTAATTTAGGAAAAAGGTCAGCCGAGTAAGATTCCCGTGAAATCATTTCAAAATCCATCCATCTGTTTAGGAGAAGTCATTAAAAGATTTTTCTATTACTAGCACTGGCAGCCATCTTGTTCATTGGAGCGGAACAGTTTGAGCACTTTGGGAATATTCATGTGAAATTATTTAAAAAACCATTCACTGGTTTAAGAGGAAAAGTTGTTTAAAGGCTTTTCTATTTTCAGCTCTTGCAGCAATCTTGTTTAGCTGAGCGGAACAGTCTGAGCAAATTTGGTTGAGGGTGACCCAAGGATTTTTTTGATTGTGTTGGGGTTTAACGACACGTCAACCCTTGAGGGTCATTTTGTGTCGTCTCCCAGAGAAAGGGAGAAAAGAGATAGAAGAGAGTGTAGAGGAGATGAAAGAGAGGGAGAGGGAAGAAAGAGGAACAGGAATGAAAGTGAAGAAACAGAAGAAATAAAAATATTCCCCCTCTACCCTTACCCACTACAAGGATAGCAGGCCTTGCCCAACTGTAAGCCAATATCAGTTGGACGCCCCAGTGATGTAAGATACACAGCACCTTCGCACCACCCGACCACCCCCTGGGTGACCCAAGGAACATTGTTTGTTTGCGTTGAGGTTTTACAACCCAGTCAACCCAATGGGGTCATGCTGAGCGCGGTCAGTTTACCATACCACACTGGGCAGGCTTAGTCCTCTAAGCGGTTAACCAGTATTGTGCACATTCTTTCACCAGAAACTAACAACTGCCCTTCTTGAATTAGCAGACGGGAGAGAATGAATGCAGAAAATATTTCATGATCAATCTCCTTGAAAGAATGTTGCCGACCTCGGGTGGGGCTGAACCCTCGACCTCCTGGTCTCCAGTCAGACGCCGCATCCAACTGAGCCACCGAGGCCGGCAACCCAAGGAACATTCTTGTGAAATTATTTCAAAATCCATCCACTGGTTAAGGTGGAGAAGTTGTTTAAAGGTTTTTAAGGTTTTTCTACTTTTAGCTCTGGTGGCCATCTTGTCCATTGGAGCGGAACGGTTTGAGCAATTTGGTAGAAGGCACCCATGAAACACTTCCTTGACATTATTTCAAAGTCCATCAATCAGTTTAGAAGTCTCTTAAGAGTTTTTTTTTTCTGTTTTTAGTTCTGGCAGCCATCTTGTTCATCAGAGCGGAACAGTTTGAGCAATTTTGGTAGAGGGTCATCCCAGGAACATTTCTAAGAAATTATTTTGAAACTGGACATTGGCCTAGGAAATACGTTTTACTGTTTTTCTATTTTTAGCTGTGGTGGCCATCTTGTTCAGTGGGGCATATGGATTTTAGCAATTTTGGTACAGGGTCATTCAAGAAACATTTCTGTGAAATTGTTTTGAAAGTTTAAAGCAAAAGTTGATGATGGATGCATGGATGAACCAACGATGGATATACAGACAGACGCTTATAACAACAGCTCAACAGCCAGGTGTGACTACATACATTTAGATCTGCAAAGTTTTCAGAACCATTCTGCAATATTTTTTTTTCTTATTTCTCCATAAATATGTTCTGTATACACTTTAGAAAGGTTATGCAATTTTGATCATTTTTGCAAGTTCCAGAAAAAAAATCACTTTCATTGTATACAGATTTTTTCATCATTTTATACTTGTACATACATGTAGCCCAGATAAGGGGGCAGAAAACACTTGATGGGTTAAAATTTTGATCAAAGTAAAAGGATTATGTTACTTTGATCAACTGTTGCAAGCTTCTTCTGTCAGTTTTCAATACAAGTTGAGACAAGAGGCCCAAGGGCCACAATTCGCTCACCTGATAAGAACAGCTATTGCATATTTGCAAATCCCATGTAACATTCTTCCAGTATTGCCACAGCAACTGGAACACAAATTTGACTGTACCATAAAAATAAAGTTTTTATAAGTAAAACATATTTCAACTAGCAATACTTAACCTATAGATAATGTGCTATTCTATTCTGTATTTCAAACCTTCCACAGAAACAAGAGGCCCACGGGCCACGGTTCGCTCACCTGAGAGACATAGCCACTGCAGACATGCAGATGTTCCCAATAATATATGCAAAGATTCAGCCATAAGGCATCCTCAGTTTTGGAGAATTTTAGCAACTTTGGTAGACCCCCTGTCCCCTATGATTTAAGCAAAGATTCAGCCCCAAGGCGTCCTTGGTTCTGGAGAAGATTTTTAAAGGTTTTTACCTTATATGGGCATGGCAGCCATCTTGGTCAATGAACTGCAACCATTTTAGCAATCTTTCATTCCCCCAACCTAAGGAGGCTCCATATGAAATTTGTGCGAAATTGGCCCAGAGGCTCCAGAGGAGAAGTCATTTGAAATTCTGAATATTTTTCCCATACAAAATGCATAAGGAAGCAAAATTGACCTCACGGTAAAAAGGTCAAATGTCAATGTACGACCATTATTTTAGCAACTTTGGAAGACCTCCAGTTTCCGATGATATATGTAAAGATTCAGCCACAAGGCATCCTCGGTTTTGGAGAACAAAATTTTTAAAGGTTTTTCCCATACAAATGCATAGGGAAGCAAACTTGACCTTGCCGTAAATAGGTCAAATGTCAATATAGGATCCTCGGTTCTTTCCCATACAAATGCATCAGGAAGCAAAACTGACCTCATGGTGAAAAGGTCAAATGTCAATGTACGACCATTATTTTAGCAACTTTGGTAGACCTCCAGTTTCTAATGATACATGTAAAGATTCAGCCACAAGGCATCCTCGGTTTTGGAGAACAAGATTTTTAAAGGTTTTTCCCATACAAATGCATAGGGAAGCAAACTTGACCTTGTCGTAAAAAGGTCAAATGTCAATATACAACATGTATTTTAGCAATTTTGGTAGAACTCCCGTCCCCAATGACTTATGCAAAGATTCAGCCCCAAGGCATTCTCGGTTCTGTAGAAGATTTTTAAAGGTTTTTACCATATATGGGCATGGCGGCCATCTTGGTCAACTAACCGTGACCATTTTAGCAATCTTTCAATCCCCCAACCTAAGGAGGCATCATATGAAATTTGAGCAAAATTGGCCCAGAGGCTCCAGAGAAGAAGTCATTTCAAATTCTGAACATTTTTCCCATACAAATGCATAAGGAAGCAAAATTGACCTTACCATAAAAAGGTCAAATGTCAATGTACGACCATTATTTTAGCAACTTTGGTAGACCTGCAGTTTCCGATGATATATGTAAAGGTTCAGCCATAAGGCATCCTCGGTTTTGGAGAACAAGATTTTTAAAGGTTTTTCCCATACAAATGCATAGGGAAGCAAACTTGACCTTGCCGTAAATAGGTCAAATGTCAATATAGGATATTTATTTTAGCAATTTTGGTAGACCTCCCATCCCCGATGACTTACGCAAAGATTCAGCCCCAAGGCATCCTCGGTTCTGGAGAAGAAGATTTTTAAAGGTTTTTACCATATATGGGCATGACGGCCATCTTGGTCAATGGACCGCGACCATTTTAGCAATTTTTCATTCCCCCAACCTAAGGAGGCTCCATATGAAATTTGAGCAAAATTGGCTCAGGGGCTTCAGAGGAGAAGTCGTTTGAAAATGTTAACGGACGGACGCACAGACGGACGGACGGACGCACGGACGGACGAAAAGTGATCACAATAGCTCATCCTGAGCATAGCTCAAGTGAGCTAAAAACAACAGTTCAAAAAGTCTTAATCCAGAAGGTCCCTTAGGCAGTTACCTGTGTGACGTCACTCTTCTCACCCTTCTGATCATGTGTCAGTTTCTTTGAAGGACTAGAAATGTGTCAGTATGACACAGATGCCTCCACCCAGGGCCATCCTCACCCACACGCAGATATTTTGCAAAATATGAAGTTGAACTAGAGCTGGTGTTTGTAAAACACTATGCCCCCAACTGCCTGACTCTAACACTGCTTGACTCCAACACTGCTTGCCCATGATGGTAACAACAGTACAAATATATGAGATTTCAATGTTATTTGATTAAAGGAAAATAACTCTAAAATAGGAGATAACTGGGATAAGAAAAAAAATTTTTCATGAGAAATCAAAATATGAAATTTCAAAACATTAGCATACATGGTTCTCAACTTATGCTATACACAATAAAGCAACGACATTAAATGGCCAGAAATTGCGAAGGGCCATAACTCCAACATTTCATTTAATTGGTTCAAAATTTAATCAGGTGATCTCCTCCTCCATCCCAATCAGTATATTAAATATCATGGCTCTGGCTTAAATACTTTTTGAGATATCTTGCTGACAATGTCAAAGTGCCTAGAACTACAAAGGGCCATAAGTACATCAATTTTTCATGGAATTCCCTAAAAAACAAATCAGAAAATCTCCACATCATCCCCAATCAGCATATAATATTTCAAGACCCTAGTTTAAGTACTTTTCGAGACATCTTGCTGACAAGGTCAAAATGCGCAGAACTGTAAAGGGTCGTAACTTTATCAATATTTTCACTGAATTCCCTCAAAATATAATCAGGTAATTTACACATCATTCTCACTTACTATATCGAATTTCAAGAACCCAGATTAAATACTTTTCAAGATATCTTGCTCACAAGATTTAATTCTGATTTTTTTCAAAGGGGCATAACTCTAAACAAACATGCTAGACAAGAAAAACAAGAATTCCGCGGAAGGCGTCATCGCACCTGCTGGCGCAAAAGTCACAGGAGCCACAATCAGAATGTGGTTATTAAATAAGTTTATTTCATTCTTAGCAGTGCTTACTTGGAAAACTGGGTTGAAAAAAAATGTAGACAAAGTGCCTAGTGGGGCACATATATTCCAGGCCAGTCCCATTCCCTCTAATGGCTATATCTTCAGCACTGACTTTTCGTATCATACAGCCCAATGATAATGGAACGTTGACGTAAAATGTGTAAAAGTCACTGGAGCATGAAATATAGGTCAAGGTCACGAGTCAAGGTACCTGCTAATTCAGTACATCAAGGAGAAGCACAATGCAAGGTATGGTGGTTGTAGGCCTTATAGTTGAGGAGTTATCAAACATCAACGTAAAATGTGTCAAATATAGGTCAAGGTCACTGGGTCAAGGTACCTGCCAAGCCAGTGCAATGAGGTGAAGCACTATGCAAGGTTTAGTGGTTGTAGGTCTTATATTTGAGGAGATACCGAACATCAATATAAAATGTGTCAAAGTCACTGGAGTGCACAATATAGGTCAAGGTCACCAGGTCAAGGTACCTGTCGAGTCAGTACATCAAGAAGAAGTGCAATATAAGGTTTGGTGGTTGAAGGCCTTACAGTTGAGAACATCTGGAAGGGTGACGTAAAAGGTGTAAAAGTCAATGGAGCATCAAATATAGGTCAAGGTCACCCAGTCAAGGTATCTGCAGTCCGTACATTGAGGAGAAGCACTATGCAAGGTTTGATGGTTGTAGACCTTATAGTTGAGGAGATATTGAATGTTGACGTAAAATGTGTAAAAGGCACTGGAGCGCAAAAAATAGGTCAAGGTCACCGGGTCAAGATACCTGCCAAGTCAGTACATATAGGAGAAGCACTATGCAAGGTTTGGTGGCTAGAGGACTTACACTTGAGGAGATCTGGAACGTTGACGTAAATTATGTCAAAGTCACTGTAGCCAAAATATAGGTCAAGGTCACCAGGTCAAGGTATCAGCTAAGTCAGTACATTGAGGAGAAGCACTTTGCAAGGTTTAATGGTTGTAGGCCTTATAGTTATGGAGATATCGAACGTCGACGCAAAATATGTCAAAGTCACTGGAGCGCAAAATATAGGTCAAGGTCACTGGGTCAAGGTACCTGCCAAGTCTGTACATCCAGGAGAAGCACTATGCAAGGTTTGGTAGTTGTACGCCTTATAGTTGAGAAGATCTGGAACGTCAACGTAAATTGTGTCAAAGTCAATAAAGTGCAAAATATAGGTCAAGGTCACTGGGTCAACATATCTGCTAAGTCAGGAGGTCAGGGAGATGTGTCATGCAAGGTATGATGGTTGTTGTAGAATTGTAGTTGATTAGAATACTAACTTTGACGTAAATGTCGAACTTCGACATAACAGAACTGTTAAGAGACAGACGGACGGACGAACGGACAGACAAATGGAAAAGCGGGCACCTATGTTGCAAAGTCAGGAGGTCAGGGAGATATTTCATACAAGGTTTGATGGTTGTTTAGTCTTGTAGTTGATTAGAATACTAACTTTGACATAAATGTCGAACTTCGACATAACAGAACTGTTAAGAGACGGACAGACGGACAGACGAACAGACAGACGAATGGAAAAGTGGGCACCTGTGTCGCAAAGTCGGGAGGTCAGGGAGATGTTTCATGCAAGGTTTGATGGTTGTTTAGTCTTGTAGTTGATTAAAATACTAACTTTGACATAAATGTCGAACTTTGACATAAATGTTGACAGACGGACGGACGAATGGACAGACATACGGGAAAGCGTATGCCTATGTTGTAAAGTCATGAGGTCAGGGAGATGTTTCATGCAAGGTTTGATGGTTGTTTAGTCTTGTAGTCTTGACGGACGGACGAATGGACAGACATACGGGAAAGCGTACGCCTATGTTGTAAAGTCATGAGGTCAGGGAGATGTTTCATGCAAGGTTTGATGGTTGTTTAGTCTTGTAGTTGATCAGAATACTAACTTTGACATAAATGTCGAACGTTGACATAAATGTTGACAGACGGACGGACGGACTGACGGACGGACTGACGGACGGACGGACGGACGGACGGACGGACGGACGGACGGACGGACGGACGGACGGACGGACAGAAAATCGGACGCCTATATCGCACCCTGCTACAAGCAGGTGCGATAAAAAAATATGGGTCAGCTATTTTTTCATTGGGAACCCAAATATAAAATTTCAAAACCCTAGCATGCAGAATTCTTAAGATATGGCATGCACAAAAAAGCTTGACCAAATGGACAGGCGGATGGACAAATGAAGGCAACATAATATGCCCCATCAATTTCATTCAAAGGGGGGGGGGCATGATCAGGTCATCTACTCATCGTTACCAATCTATTCATCAAATTTCAAGGCTCCAGCTTCAGTAGCTTTTTAGATATTTTGCTGACAAGGGAAACATGCCCAAATTTACAAAGGGCCATTACTTACGGAATATTTTTCAGAATTTACAAAAAAGTTAATCATGTCATCTACTCATCATTACCAATCTATTCACCAAGTTTCAAGTCTCTAGCTCTAACAGTTCTTGAGATATTTTGCTGACAAGATAAAAATGCCCAAAATTACAAAGGGCCATAACTCAATAAGTATTTTTCAAAATTTATTCAAAAGTTAATCAGGTTGTCTACTCATCATTACAAATCCATTCACCATATTTTATGGCTCTAGCTCTAAAAGTTTTTGAGATATTCTGCTGACAAGGTAAAAATGCCCAAAATCACAAAGGGCCATAACTCAAGAAGTATTTTTCAAAATTTCTTCAAAAGTTAATCAGGTTGTCTACTCATCACTACCAGTCTATTCATCAACTTTCAAGGCTCTAGCTCCAAAGGTTTTTGAGATATTTTGCTGACAAGGTAAAAATGCCCAAAATTACAAAGGGCCATAATTCATGAAATATTTTTCAGAATTTCTTCAAAAGTTAATCAGGTCATCTACTCATCACTACAAATCCATTTACTAAGTTTCAAGGCTCTAGCTCTAAAAGTTTTTGAGATATTTTGCTGACAAGGTAAAAAATGCCCAAAATTACAAAGGGCCATAACTCAAGAAGTTCTTTTCAAAATTTTCTTCAAAAGTTAATCAGGTTGTCTACTCATCACTACCAGTCTATTCATTAAGTTTCAAGGCTCTAGCTCCAACGGTTTTTGCGATATTTTGCTGACAAGATTGCATCTATATTTTTTCAAAAGGCCATAACTCAGAAAAGGGGCATAATCCTGTCAAGAAAAAAAACATGTGTCAGCTATTTTTTCATGAGGAATCCATATAAGAAATTTCAAAACAGTAGCATTCACGGTTCTAAAGTTATGCTAGGTATCAAAAAGCATGACGAACGGACGGACCGACGGACGAACCCAGAAGCAATATGCCCCTCCAACTTCTTTGAAGTTGGGGGCATAAAAAAGGGCCGAAAGTCTCATAATAATTGGCAGATTTTCTCCTAAATCCAACTTGACCATATTTTATGATTATATACCTGGGTATAAAATATACATCCAATACACAAATCAATCTTTTTGAAGGAAAACATCTTTTGAAAGTGAAAAAAGGGCCATAACTCCCATAATAATGGGTTGATTTTACCCTAATTGGAACTTGACCTCTATTTTATGATTATATACCTGTGTATTAAATATAAATTCAATACACTAATGTTTTCAAAAGATATCAAACTGAAACTATTTTTCAACGTTGAAAAAGGGCTGGATTTTACCCTTAATCAAACTTGACCTATATTTTATAATTATATGCTTGTGTATAAAATATGAATCCAATGCACTAATCTTTTCAAAAGATATGGAACGGAAACAATTTTTCAAAGTTGAAAAAGGGCCATAACTCCAAAACTAACTGGTGGATTTTACTCTAAATCCAATTTGACATACATTTTATGATTATATACCTGTGTATAAAATTTGAATCCATTACACTAATCTTTTCCAAAGATATCGAACAGAAACCATTTTTCAACTATTTTTCAACATTGATAAAGGGCAGTAACTTCAAAAATAATTTGTGGATTTTACCCTAAATCAAACCTGACCTATGTTTTATAATTATATGCTTGTGTATAAAATATGAATCCAATTCAATAATCTTTTCAAATGTTATGGAACGGAAACCATTTTTCAAAGTTGAAAAAGGGCCATAACTCCAAAAATAATTGGTGGATTTTACCCTAAATCGTACTTGACCTACATTTTATGATTATATACCTGTGTATAAAATTTGAATCCAATACACTGATCTTTACAAAAGATATTGAATGGAAACCATTTTCCAACTATTTTTCAACATTGATAAAGGGCAGAAACTCCAAAAATAATTGGTGGATTTTACCCTAAATCGAACTTGACCTATAATTTATAATTATATTCTTGTGTATAAAATATGAATCCAATACACTAATCTTTTCAAAAGTTATGGAACCAAAACCATTTTTCAAGGTTGAAAAAGGGCCATAACTCCCAAAATAATAAATGAATTTTACTCTAAATCGAACTTGACCAACATTTTATGATTATATACCTGTGTACAAAATTTCAATCCAATACACCAAATCCATTCAAAAGATATCGCACGGAAACCGTTTTTCAAAGTTGAAAATTTTTCAAAGTTGAAAAGGGACATAACTTCCAAAATAATTGGTGGATTTCACTCTAAATCGATCTTGACCTACGTTTTATGATTATATACCTGTGTATAAAATTTCAATCCAATACACCAATCCTTTCTAAAGATATCGCACGGAAACCAGAAGTGTTACAGACGGGACAGACGGACGGACAGGACGGACGGCCGTACGGACAGCGGTGATACTATATGCCCCGCAATTGAAAATGGCGGGGACACAATAAAACAATCTACTTGAGCTATGCAGGGAAGGAGGAGGGATTCTCTTATCTATAGGTTAAGTATTGCTAGTTATAATAGCCCTGCTTTGGAAAAGTGGGGCTATACTGGATTTGACATTTTCTTCGTGACTACGTGATTCTGTGACTCCGTCATTCTGTGACTGCAAAATTAAAATGCTATGCTTAATAACTTTTATGTTTATGGTCCTGCTTCAATGGAACTTATACTACACTTGGACTCTAAGGTAGATAAGATGTAGCCGCAGAATAGTGGCCAAGGTCCCATAACTCTTGGAGTTATGTCCCTTGGTAGGTTTTCAAAATTTAAAATGGCTTTTTCCTTAACAACTTTTATGTTTGTGTCCTAATTCAATGAACCTGATATCACACTTGGTCTCTAATTTGAGGAAGGTGTAGTGGCAGAATGGTGTCCAAGGGCCTATAACTCTTGGAGTTATGGCCCTTGATAGGTTTTCAAATTTTGCCATTCTTGAAAATTTTCATAATTGATTTCTCAGGAACTATGAAAGCTAGAAAGCTGAAAGTTCGTATAAACATGGACAATGACTGGATGTATTGTGTATACTGGAATAGTGGCCAAGGGTCCATAACTCTTAGAGTTATGTCTCTTGGTAGGTTTTCAAAAACTTAAAATGCATTTTGCTCAATAACTTTAATGTTTGTGGTCCTACTTCCATGAAACTTATACCACACTTGGTAAGGAAGGTGTAGTGGCAGAACGGTGATCAAGGGCCCTTTGAAGGTTTTCAAATTTTGCCATTCTTGAAAATTTTCGTAACATATTTCTCAGAACTTAAGAAAGCTAGAAAGCTGAAAGTTCATATAAACATGGACAATGACTGGATGCATTGTATGTACCAGAATAGGGGCAAAGCGTCCAAAACTCTTGGAGTTATGTACCTTGGTAGGTTGTCCCTTGGCAAGTTTTCGTTTTCAACACACTTGTGGCTTTCTCCTCTGGTGATACTGTAGCGGGGCTATAGTCAGATCCTCTGACAGCTCTAGTTAAAATATATTTTACTTATAAAAACTTCATTTTAACTGCACAATACATTAACTTTTAGCTAATGTGCTAGAATTTGCAGATTAGGAGGGAGGCGCTCCCTGATTCTATGAAATATATATATATATATATATATATATATATATATATATATATATATATATATATATATAGGTATATATATATATATATATATATATTATTCCCTTAACTTCAGGATTAAGACTCAGGAAACCCTAAGGAATCAGATACAGTCTATAATATATACATTGTACTAATAATTAGAATTAGATTCGCTTATAACATATCTCTCAGGTGTTAATACCTTATATGTTAATGGTGGACTCTGGAGGCTGCCAGTTTTCTCAAGCATCAGAGGCCTGAATTCCAGTCCTCGCCCCCCACTCCCCACTCCTTCTTTTTTGGTAACAACAGTTGGTCCCAAAAAAGAATTGATTAGTTATTGAGACATAACCTTCAAGATTTTGTACATTAAAAGGCAGTTTCAAGACTACTGTTTGATAATGCATTGGAGCAGAACCTTATCAAACAAAATTTCCAGAAAAGATAGCTGTCTATCTTTGTGAGCCTTAATTATTTAATAAGAAAACGTCTTCTAAGATGAGTTTCCTATAGATAACCTACATCTCTTGAGATTTTAACCCTTGAAGCGCCAGTCACAACTATTGTCGTCTGCTTTGTCTTCTGCCGGTTACTTTAAGTCATTGTTGCAAACAGTGTGGACCCAGATCAGACTGCTCCTTTAGGAGCAGTCTGATCTGGGTCCATACTGTTTGCCTATATGCAAAATGTAAGTTTGAAAAGTTTGCAAGAAGATGCAGCAGACGACATAAGCAGACGACATTTTCAGATGCAGATTTTCTTGGCGCTTTAAGGGTTAATATAAATCTTAGAGATGTAATGATTATCTTTCATTAGTAAATAGTCTAGACTGTTTAGTTAATATAAAATAATTGAAATATTAAAATCTGGGTAACTGGACAGATCTGATTCTTTGCCAAATAGCCAGTTCATAACTTCTAATTAGTTATAAGATTTTACAAATTATTCCCCTTTCGCATTTTAGAGTTAAATAGGAATAATAATAATAATCTGGGTAAAATAGAAGGCACTAATTCTTGCCGAATACCCAGTTTATAAATCAATAATGGTAAACATGTAACTGATAATTTTTTATATGATTTATCTATTGCCAGGTTGACATTGGTAACATATGATATCTTAGTCATGGCCATAGATATTAGAAAGGACTGTTTATTTCTCCACAAAAAGATGGACAACCTCAAGAAATTTTTACACGGGACTTTTACCAGTGGCGACTTAGGAAACACTTCTTAGCCTTGGCAAAAGTTAATACAAGGAAAGGCTGTTAATATCATAAAGAAGAAATTGACAGCCCTGAAATTTTTTAATAAGAGTAAAGGCTGATAACATAATGTACAGTATAATAGCTTCATAATTTTATAAACTCTTTAAAGGAAGATCTTACACAATCAATTAATGATCTAATTAATTTTGAAACTAGAGCTGGTGTTTGTAAAACACTATGCCCCGAACTGCCTAACTCTAACACTGCTTGACTCCAACACTGCTTGCCCATGACAGTAACAATAGTACAAATATTTCAATGTTATTTTATTAGACGGGAAATAACTCTAAAATGGGAGATTATTCAGATTTTTCATTTTTTCATCAGGAATCCATACATAAAATTTCAAAACATTAGAATACATGGTTCTTAACTTATACTATGCATATGAAAGTACAAGATAAAACAGCCTAAAATTGCAAAGGGCCATAACCAACAACATTTCATTTAATTAGTTAAAAATTTAATCAGGTGATCTTCTTCTCAGTCCCAATCAGTATACTAAATATCAAGGCTCTAGCTCAAATACTTTTTGAGATATCTTGCTAACAAGATTTCAATCTTATTTTATTAAAAGGGAAATAATTCTAAAATGGGAGAAAATTTGGATAGGAAAAAAATTCAGGTCACCTATTTTTTCATGAGGAATAAATATAAGAAATTTCAAAACATTAGCATACATGACTCTAAACTTATGCTATACACATCAAAGCACAAGACTAAATAGCCTAAAATTGCAAAGGGTCATAACTCCAACAACACTTCATTTAATTGGAACAAAATTTAATCAGGTGATCTCCTCCTTAGTCCCAATCAGTATACCAAATAACAAGGCTCTAGCTCAAATACTTCTGAGATATCTTGCTAATGAGATTTCAATGTTATTTTATTAAAAGGGAAATAACTCTAAAATTGGAGATACTTTGGATAAGAAAAAAATATGGGTCACCTTATTTTTTCATAATGAATCTATACATAAATTTTCAAAACATTAGCATAAATGGTTCTAAACATATGCTATGCACATGAAAGCACAAGATTAAATAGCCTAAAACTGCAAAGGGACATCTCCAACAATATTTTATTTAATTGGTTGAAAATTTAATCAGGTGATCTCCTCCTCAGTCCTAATTAGTATACCAAATATCAAGGCTCTAACTTAAAAACTTTTTTAGATATCTTGCTAACGAGGTTTCTGTTATTTTATTGAAAGCAAAATAACTCTAAAATGGGAGATAATTCGGATAAGAAAAAAAGTATGGGTCAACTATTTTTTCATGAGGAATCCATGTATGAAATTTCAAAACATTAGCATACATGGTTCTGAAGTTATGAAAGCATGACGAACGAACGAATAAAAAAAAGAACGGACAAGCCAGGAGTAATATGCTTCCCAACTTTTTCAAGTTGGGGGCATAACAACTGGTTAGAATCGATTCTATTACCAGATCTAAAGTATAACACATCATGGATCTAATACCTAGATGATATCGATTAGCATTCTTTGTCAAATTTTGAAGGTGTATCAATAATTTTGACTATGATGGAAAGAGAAATCAATACCAAATTAACCTTCTTCTACGATATATGTATTAGCAAAATTTTTGACTCCACTATATGTTTGATAACTTCCCTCATGAGAAGAGAATTGGGGAGTTTATTATAGAAACAATCCATACTTATATATATATAGTATTTAGTCTTGAATGTTTTAACTAATTTCAAGACATTTTTTTATAATTATAACCTCCTGAACTATAACGATTTTCGAGACTTGTATCACATTTCAGGAACATATAGGGACTCCCTTACCTCTATGCGTAGATTGGGAGAATTATTATCAAATAGTTTGATGGTATATTTATAGTCAAAAAGGATTGCCTATGGAAACAAAGAACACACAAAATCATGAAAATCGGAGACTCGGTTTGACTGAGTCTCTTAACCACTTTTGTGTTGTTTGTTTGATTTGGGTTTAACATTGCTTTCAACCTCTTTCAGTCATATCGTGACAGTGTCTGGATGTGGCAGGGAGCTCAATGCTCACTTTTAGAGTGCTGCCTCATTGAAATATAATGCCCCAGACACTTTGACATGATATTCCACCCAATCACATTACACTGACACTGAGCTGACCAGTTCTAGCCCTACTTTCTTAATGCTGAGCACCAAGCGAAAGAGCAGCTGGTATCATTTTTAAAGTCTTTGGTATGACCCGGCCGGAGATCGAACCCGCAACCTCCCAGTCACAAAGCAGACACTCTACCACTGAGCCACTGCGCCGGTTGTGTTGTCGATAATTCTTAAACACAAGAGTGAATGATGTATTGTACGGCTTTTTGTTCGCCAAAAATTATGCTATATTAGAGTAAACGTAGGTGTGGAATTGACGTTTCCTTTAGAAAAACCTAAAGGATAAGACTCATAATTCCTCTGTCCAAAGATAGAAAATGAGTACCTTATACAGAATGATTCTATCGATGGAAATAAAAACAGTAATTGGGACCTAATGGATGTATTCTCCTTAAATGAAGCAATAGGAGGGTATCCACTGACATAAACTGGAAGAATGCCACTACTGAGACTTGACAATCCCAATAACTTATGAGAGGTTCCCAAGTGAACAATCAGACATAATCAATCAATTCCAAACTGAAGTCTGTGTCAACAATTAATGTTGAAGTATGTATCAATACTTTTAAAGTACTTCAAAGGATATTTATATATACTGACACTGAGCTGACCAGTTCTAGCCCTACTTTCTTAATGCTGAGCGCCAAGCGAAAGAGCAGCTGGTACCGAGACTTGACAATCCCAATAACTTATGAGAGGTTCCCAAGTGAACAATCAGACATAATTAATCAATTCCAAACTGAAGTCTGTGTCAACAATTAATGTTGAAGTATGTATCAATACTTTTCTTTTAAAGTACTTCAAAGGATATATATATATATATATGTATATATATATATATATATATATATATATATATATATATATATATATATATATATATATATATATATATATATATAGTAAAAAAGCCAATTAAGAGATAATGAAAATAAGTGGAGTAAATGTAGTTGTTTAATTTTTCGCTAGCGCTTTCACAGGTTATGCTGATCTTCAGACAAACATATTCAAAACAACAATAAATGGTGACATTTAAACGTAACACAGAAACCACACATAACAAACATTACGTAACTTTTAATGCTTAACAGCATGCCGTTTTCCAGCATGTTATATAATGCTGTTCCGCGTCTTTACAGAGTCCGTCCGTGGGACAGTGATTTCAATAATATACTGAATTCGGACAAGTCCCACTCGACCGCCGAGTAAGGCCCATACAAATACAATATCCATTACAGTCCCAAAGCAGATCTCAATAAAGCACATCTGAACATTATTAAAAATAGTTCGTATAAAAGGCTATAAGTACATGTATTAGGTTAGGTAGACCAATACAATAAATAATAAGGCTGTTGCGGATGACAAATACAACAATAAGCCAGGAGTAAGTCCCGAGTGCGCATCTGCGGCACCTTTATCATAGACAAAGGTCAAGTGAGATAAAACGTACCATATCCGTATTTGCTACTATGATTTTATCAAACTGACATTTTTTTTTTTTTTTTTTTTTTTTTTAAATCCATTCTTGTGAACTAGTTCTGATTGTTCCCCTTGGAAATTTAAAGGTCATCTATTTAAAATATTCTGGCATGTTACATGCTCAAGCGAAAATATAATTTAGCAGAAAAATATTAATATTTCTAAACTAGTAACTAATGAACTCTAACATATGAGTTAAAAATAGCAGAAAAACGTGGAAAACATATGTTTTAAGAAATTTCTCTAAGACACCCTTAAGTTAATATAAGTACATGCTACAAATACTAAACGTGTCTATGTACAAATCAACGTGACAGTTAATTCCCCTTACCAAGAGAAATCACTGCAAGTTTACCTTACAATCTCATAAAATTTAGCATGGGAAACTAGCTACCATCTACTAGAAGAAAACAACCGCTGATGCATGCAGAGATCATATATATATATATATATATATATATATATATATATATGTTTTAAACCTATAAAACAAACTGTGAATAGGTCAAAATCTAACTTATTTAATTTTTTGGAATCAATTCTTAAGTCAACATGATTGATGACAATATGATGATAGATATTATACTATCGCATATAATATCTCTAATTTATTGTCTAATAATTTTTTAGATGGCCCGTTAACGAAAACTCGTAGCGATAACGTCCATGTTTACAAGATGTATCAATGTACGAATTAAGGAACATTCCGAAAAATAGTGCAGTGAAATAGGAAGATCCGATTGTTAAGCGTAAGGTAAGGAACTTCATTTATATGGGAGACTTAATCGTTTAAGAAGATCCATTAGAATTTTAGAGACAATCCAGTCTTATGACAATATCTATTTATGCACTGACTTGGTTGTCTTCTTATATATTAAATGGAAATATCCATCATCGGATATCATTTCCGTTGTCTTTAGGGTAAAACACATCCCGGAGAAAAGATCATAACTTTCTGGATTTGCTACCTCCATTACCTGTTAACGGAGATGTTCTTATTCTCCTAATAATGAGAAAGAAACTGACTCATATTTATTTGAACGTACAATACATGAGGAAGAGAACTGCATTTAGTCCTGACATATTCTTGAATAATATAAAGGACTTTTATTTTCCTCACTGTTTTGTTAATATACCAATCTTTCTCCCACTGGAATATCTGTTGACATGTTAAGATAGACAGTGGAAGAATTGGTTTTATGATTTGTAAATATCGTTCAGGTTTAGAGGAGGTAGAACTACTCAATACTCCTCTTAGAAAAAATCTTTTTGAATCAGACTTAGATTAGTGATTAAATCCTAGACCTATACAATACATCTTCTTAGGTCTGAAAATTTTATCGACTGTATAGGTTTCTAAATGGTCCCATAGTCAAATATGTTAATTTGTTATTCTCGGAAGAAGCTAAAATCTATATTATTGTACTTCGTAATGAGATTTTTTAACTTCTTGATCTAAAAATAGAATTAATTGGAGCATTTCGAATAAAATGATCCAGATTAATTTAGATAAGGCAATAATAATAATAAGAACGTATTGAATTTATTAATACCTTAATATATATCAATATACACTCCAACCTGTCTAATCCGGCCAGCTCTCCGACTGATAAAAATGGCCAGATTAGACAGGTGGCTGGAATAGACAGAATGACTTACCCACATAACTTAAAGATGACTCTGCTCAGCGTAGGAATCCAATTCTACATTATGGTGTCATCAATAAATGTGTAAAAAGAAAGAAAAAAATGGATGATTTTGCAAAGACAGCGGGAAACAGGAGAGACAGAACAAAACGACTTTTATGGACCTAATCAAGTCTTGCAGTTTTCTGTTTCAAGATCTGACCAGACTGCTTAAATTTTAAGCACTGACCAATCTTTGTCTAGCCCATGTGGTGCATTACTTATTTTTACTGTGAAGTCTACCTTGAATTCTACTCCCCTGTTACGGCCATAAAAAAAAAAACAAACAGCAAACAATATGATCCAGATCAGACGCTGATCAGCAGGACCTAAACGGTTTTGGAATTAATTTATCAAATCTGGGACCAACAAACCACAAACTGTGTTAAAAAAAACAACAAGAAATGTGTCAGTATGACACAGATGCCCCCGCCCTGGGCCATCCTCACCCACATGCAGGCATTTTACAAAAAACGAAGTTGAAAAAAAGGGCCATAACTCTCATAATAATTGGCATATTTTACCCTAAATCGAACCTGACCATATTTTATCATTATATACCTGTGTATAAAATATGAATCCAATACACTAATCTTTTTTAAAAAATATCGGAAGGAAAACATTTTTTGAAGTGAAAAAGGGCCATAACTCCCATAATAATGGGTGGATTTTACCCTAAATCGAACTTGACCTCTATTTTATGATTATATACCTGTGTGTTAAATATGAATCCAATACACTAATGTTTTCAAAAGATATCCAACTGAAACTATTTTTCAACATTGAAAAAGGGCTGTAACTCCAAAAATAATTGATGGATTTTACAGTAAATCGAATTTGACCTATGATTATATGCTTGTGTATAAAATATGAATCCAATTCACTAATCTTTGCAAAAGTTATGGAACAGAAACCATTTTTTAAAGTTGAAAAAGGGCCATAACTCCCAAAATAATTGGTGGATTTTACCCTAAATCGAACCTGACCTATATTTTATGATTATATACCTGTGTATAAAGTTTGAATCCAATATACTAATCTTTTCAAAAGATATTGAAGGGAAACCATTTTTCAAAGTGGAAAATTTTTCAAAGTTGAAAAAGGGCCATAACTCCCAAAATAAGTGGTGGATTTTACCCTAAATCGAACTTGACCTACATTTATGATTATATACCTGTGTATAAAATTTCAATCCAATACACCAATCCTTTCAAAAGATATCGCATGGAAACCATTTGTGTTATGTATGGGACGAATGTTCAGGATGGACAGACGGACGGGACAGGACGGATATATGGACAGCGGTGATACTATATGCCTGCCCCCGCCCGCCCCCCCCCCCCCCCTCCCACACCACCAACATTGAAAATGGCGGGGGCACAAAAAAGAAGAAGAAAACGTGCGTTCACTGCAAAACACCAGGTGCAGTTGGCATGTCTAAAAGATCAAAGGTCCCTTTAATCCCAACTGAGAGTGATTGAAGAATGCACAGCTTGAACGCAATTTCAAATGAATTGATTTTACAGGTAAATAATGGTCACTTACAACAACTGAGTTAGCGATAACAATCAAAAGCTTTGCTCAATCAGCTGTTTGATTGTAAATACTGCGGTTTACCTGTATTAGTCCTAATCAATATAAAGCAATTATGTCAAACACTGCGATGTAGTATACTTTGACTGGAATACACAGCAAAAATTGTGCCCAATAGACTGGAAAAGTAGGTCAGAATTTGGATTGTGCAGTGTCCGGAGTAGACAAGAGATTTTAACATTGTGGTATATGGGTGAATTCAACAGACTGATATTTTTGGCCGGATTGGATGGGAAATCGGAGTAAACAGGAGCCGGATAACGAGGTTTGAGTGTATATGATTGATTATTTACCTTTTCCAAGAGTCTGGACAAGACATGGCTGACACGGACTCTTGTTTTGGTATTAATTATTGTCAACAAAATAAATTAATATGAGAACTAATAGCCTAAACTGCTGGCTATGTGATAGAATATTTACCTCAACCAGACTTTCTATGCAAATCATCAGAATCTAGAGAGGATATTTTGATAAAATAATATAATTTATTTGCATAACACATCATAGAAATCAAAATTTGACACTTGATGTGTATGTGTAACCATGTCTATCCCTTATAATTCTGGATATACTTGGTATATCTATACTTCTATTGATTTAGATAGGAAGAACTAATAAGGAAGTTTAACGCAACCCATAAATAGTTCAATTCCTGACAAAAATTAATAGGGCGTAAGATCTTCCAAAATTCTCAGACACATCTCCAGTAAATTTTTAGAAGATTTCATAATTCTATCGTTGAAAATGGTTGTATCTATAATTTATCTTTTTTTTTTTTTGCCTGTGTGTGGTCGATGGGGGCCATTTTCCAAAATCTAAGCCCTAGTGCAGTGCTTACACTAACTGTCAAAATCAGGAAGTCCCAGGACTTCCTAGCTCCAATATCTGGAAGTCCTGCTGATCAAATTTTTTCACTCACTTTCAGAAATTAAACCTCAATATTCTTATACTCTCATTTATGGAGTAAAACTGCCATTGTTAAGCTAAATAACACATAAATTCATCCTAAATTTTGTTATAAATGACTAAATATCTTTAAAAGTTGGGAGTCCCACACTTCCTGGCATTGATTTTTGGAAGTCCCAGGGCAATTTTTGGGATTCTCTGACTCCCAGACTTCCCTTAATGCAAGCACTGCTTGTGTGACCTTGAAAATGGGGTTAAGGTCACCAAAATCTAATCAGTTCTTTTCCATGTCACACCAATATAGATGTACAAGTTTAGTCAAAATTCATCCATTCATTCTGGAGGTAGGGTGCAGACAAGCCATTTTCCAAAAATCTGAGCTCCCCTGTGATCTTGAAAATGGGGTCAAGGTCACCAAAATCTAATCAGTTCTTTTTCATGTCACAACAATATTGTTGTGCAAGTTTGGTCAAAATCCATCCATTTCTTCATGAGATAGGGTGCAGACAAGCCATTTTCCAACAATCTAAGCCCTTGTGTGACCTTGAAAATGGGGTCAAGGTAACCAAAATCTAATGAGTTCTTTTCCATGTCACAACAATATAGATGTACAAGTTCAGTCAAAATCCATCCAATCATTCTGGATATAGGGTGCAGACAAGCCATTTTCCAACAATCTGAGCCCCCCTGTGACTTTGAAAATCTAATGTGCAGGTATGGTCAAAATCCATTCTTCAGGAGATAGGGTGCAGACAAGCAATTTTCCAGCCTTTTCCAACAATCTAGGTCTTCCTGTGACCTTTTGATTGATTGTGTTGGGGTTTAACGACACGTCAACCCTTGAGGGTCATTTTGTGTCGTCTCCCAGAGAAAGGGAGAAAAGAGACAGAAGAGAGAGTAGAGGAGATGAAAGAGAGGGACAGGGAAGAAAGAGGAACAGGAATGAAAGTGAAGAAACAGAAGAAATAAAAACATTCCCCCTCTACCCTTACCCACTACAAGGATAGCAGGCCTTGCCCAACTGTAATCCTGTGACCTTGAAAATGGGGTCAAGGTCATCAAAATCTAATCAGCATTTTTCCCCCACCCAATGATAGATTTGTGTAAGTTTGGCCTAAATCCATCCATTCATTACGGAGATAGAGTGCAGACAAGAGGCTGCGCCGCCGACGAGATCAGCACGAAAAACAGTATGTCCCCCCCCAACCCCCCCCCCTCCCCCCACACCCCTATGGCGGGGGACATAATTATCGAAGGATCAGGTATCTATTTCGGCAACTGATCCTGAAACCTTGATGAATACACCAAATTATCAATTGTAAGTTCAGTGTTTTTTCTACCCCTCTATCAGGTTGTAGTGTTTATATGAATGTTAACAACCTAGGGAGAAATATGTTTGGATTTACGATAACATTATGATCATAAATATATACCAAAGAAAAAAAGGAGATCTGCGCTAATTCTTTTCTCATATAATATATTGACTTCTTTGTCTCTCTGCTTCTTCTGAAAGAGAATAAAGAAATTGAAAAAGAAATGGAAGATGACACAGCAAACTATTTCTTTTCTTTTGTGGTTGTGGTTTTATATTATTTAGGTCAGAAGTATGGAGCTCACTCCCTGCAGTAAAGTCTTACGGACTGGAGATCCCTCAAAAAGAGTTGACCTCTTCCAGTATGTATTTAAGAAGAACAGATCTATAATCTTTCAAGTATTGTCAAATGTTCGATAACAATACTAAAATCTGACAACTTCCTCAAACATTAACTCTTTTTATTATTCATTGATTTCAGAAAGTTCGTTCGGAACTGATAGTTCTGATTCAATGATAATTAAGAATATCTAGGAGTTTGAGGCTCATTCGATAATGACTGCACAGAACTCTTTTGATATAATTGGCCATCCGGTGTTCAATACCAATCACTGCTGTTTCATGACAAGTGCCTGGTGAATTGACTGGTTGCTAGTGCCCGGTGACTGGTGCCTGGTTGCAGGTGACTGTTTTCCTGTGCCTGGTAATCCCACATAATGACCTGTGCCTGGATGATTGGTGACCGGTACCCGATGACTGGTGCCTGGTATCAGATGACTGGTGACTGGTTACCCGGTGCCTGGTTGACTGGTGCCTGGTTGACTGGTGCCTGGATGACTGGTGCCTGGTTGACTGGTGCCTGGTAGCACAGTGCCTGAATGAATAGTGATAAGTTGCACGGTGCCTGGTTGACTTGTGCCTGATGAAGATGACTGGTGCCTGGTGAAGAATGACCAATGACCAGTGACTGATACCTGGTGAAGAATGACCAATGACCAGTGACTGGTGCCTGGTGGACTTTACTATGGGTTCCTTAACACCCAAAATGTTGCCACCTAGATGGGTCTTTCCCCCAGCAGTAAAGCCATGTGGGTGGGGCTCCCATGAATAAAAGAGTTGTTATATAACCCAACAAGGTAGATAACTTTGTTTTCTTAGTCAGATTCTTCTCCATAGTAGATCTTCTCACAAAATAAAGATCCCAAGTTCTAGTCCAGTTATTACAGATCAAATCAGTAGATAACCCGGAACAAAAAGAACAAAATAAATATTTTGAATGATTATGCATGACTTTCTAACTGAACAGGACCGTTTTGACGATCAGTAAGAAAATCGCAAAACATCTGACGTAAATCGACTATCAAAAATAACAAGAAATTGAAAATCGATTTAATGAAAATAACAGAACCTTCCATGAAAGGATGATAAAGGAACATAAGAAAAACAGGAATTAAGAAAATAGACCAGAGAAAAGAAAGGAAAATTAGATTTTTTTTCACCCCTAAAAAAAAACTGTTGACTTTCTTTGTTCCACAGAACTGAAACTGACATGTGATCAAAAGAGCGGGAAGAGTGACATCACACAGGTAACTGCCTAATGGACCTTCTGGATTAAGACTTTTTGAACTGTCGTTTTTAAAACTGTGGAAGGTTTGAAATACAGACCAGAACAGAATAGCACATTATCTATAGGTTAATGTATTGTGCAGTTAAAAAGTCAAAGGTCATCCTTGTCTCATCATTTTAACAAACTTGGTAGACCTTGAGTCCCTGATGCTGTATACCAAGATTCTGCCTCAAAGCTTTCTTAGTTTGTTTGTGTTGAGGTTTTACGGTCCAGTCAACCCAATGGGGTCATGTCGAGCGTGGTAAGTTTACCTAACCACACGTTTACTGGGTGTACTGTTAATGGTTTTATTTTTGCATGTTCCTTTATTTTATTTTATTTCTTTTTTTTTATTTTTGTCAAAATCATCTAATAGTTACTTCCGATGTGATAATTTGTACAGGATACACAATACATGTTTTTGCAAATGCTTTGAATTTGTTAGTGTACATATTCAGAAATAATAGCAAAAATAAATGCTTTGTAAAGGTAAAGGAACTTGCTGTATGTTTATTGGGGTTAAAAAATCAACAAAGTAAAAGTTGTCCTTCTTGCGTGCTTCACACCTTCTTGACATGATGTATATCCCTACCAAAAATTATCAAGTTATCTCAAACAGTATGGGAGTTATGGCCTGCACAAGCTTTCGGCATCAGAAGAGATAAGTACATATTGGAGAAAGTGAGAGTGCACTTGAACATGACATGCCTACTGGTCCTTATCTATGCCTCTACCAAACATTAACAAAGTATTTCAAACCACATACTCAAGAATATGGTTTAGAAATTCATTCAGGGGAGGTAACCAGGAAACAACCACAGCAGAGGTTGTCTCTCTTGCATGTGACACACCTACTGGTCGTTACCAATGCCTCTACCAAACATTATCAAAATATGTCTAAGGGTATCAAAGTTATGGAGCACACAAAATTTTGGCTTCAGGGAGATAAAGAAGAAAGTGAGAGATGTCTCTCTTGCAGATGACAGGCCTACTGGTCCTCCTCTTCATTTCTACCAAATATTATCATATTATCTCAAACAAGATTTTGGCTTCAGGGTAGATAACTACATAACTAGAGCTGGTGTTTGTAAAACACTATGCCCCCAACTGCCTAACTCTAACACTGCTTGACTCCAACACTGCTTGCCCATGATGGTAACAACAGTACAAATATACGAGATTTCAATGTTATTTTATCAAAAGGGAAATAACTCTAAACCAGAAATTGCAAAGGGCCATAACTCCAACATTTCATTTAATTGGTTCACAATTTAATCAGGTGATCTCCTCCTCAATTCCAATCAGTATACCAAATATCAAGGCTCTGGCTTAAATACTTTTTTAGATATCTTGCTGACAAGGTCAAAATGCCTAGAACTACAAAGGGCCATAGCTGTCAGTTTTTCATGGAATTCCCTAAAAAACAAATCAGGTAATCTCCACATCATCCCAATTCAGCATATAATATTTCAAGACCCTAGATCGAGACATCTTGCTGACAAGGTAAAAATGCGCAGAAGTGCAAAGGCCGTAACTTTATCAATTTTTTCACGGAATTCTCTCAAAATATAATCAGGTAATCTACACATCATTCCCACTCACTACCTAATTTCAAGAACCCAGCTTAAATACTTTTCGAGATACCTTGCTCACAAGATTTAATTCTGATTTTTTTCAAAGGGACATAACTCTAAACATGCCCGACAAGAAAAAAAATATGGGTCAGCTATTTTTTCATTGGGAACCCAAATATAAAATTTCAAAACCCTAGCATGCAGGGTTCTTAAGATATGGCATGCACAAAAAAGCTTGACGAACAGACAAACGGATGGACAAACGAAGGCAAAATAATACGCCCCATCAATTTCATTCGAAATTGGGGGCATAATCAGGTCATCTACTCATCACTACCAATCTATTCATCAAGTTTCAAGGCTCAAGCTTCAATAGTTTTTGAGATATTATGCTGACAAGGGAAACATGCCCAAATTTACAAAGGGCCATTACTTACAAATTATTTTTTAAGAATTTACACAAAAGTTAATCAGGTCATCTACTCATCATTACCAATCAATTCACCAAGTTTCAAGTCTCTAGCTCAAACGGTTTTTGAGATATTTTGCTGACAAGATAAAAATGCCAAAAATTACACAGGGCCATAACTCAATAAGTATTTTTCAAAATTTATTCAAAAGTTAATCAGGTTCTCTACTCATCAATACAAATCCATTCACCAAATTTCATGGCTCTAGCTCTAACAGTTTTTGAGATATTTTGTTGACAAGGTAAAAGTGCCCAAAATTACAAAGGGCCATAATTCAAGAAGTATTATTATTCAAAAGTTAATCAGGTTGTCTGCTCATTACTACCAGTCTATTCATCAAGTTTCAAGGCTCTAGCTCCAACGGTTTTTGAGATATTTTGCTGACAAGGTAAAATTGCCCAAAATTACAAAGGGCCATAACTCATGAAGTATTTTTCAGAATTTCTTCAAAAGTTAATCAGGTCATCTATTCATCTCTACAAATCCATTTACTAAGTTTCAAGGCTCTAGCTCTAACAGTTTTTGAGATATTTTGCTGACAAGGTAAAAATGCCCAAAATTACAAAGGGCCATAACTTAAGAAGTATATTTCAAAATTTCTTCAAAATTTAATCAGGTTGTCTACTCATCACTACTAGTCTATTCATCAAGTTTCAAGGCTCTAGCTCCAACGTTTTTTTAGAAATTTTGCTGACAAGGTAGAAATGCCCAAAATGACAAAGGGCCATAACTCATGAAGTATTTTTTAGAATTTCTTCAAAAGTTAATCAGGTTGTCTACTCATCACTACCAGTCTATCATCAAATTTCAAGGCTCTAGCTCTAACAGTTTTTGAGATATTTTGCTGACAAGGTAAAAATGCCCAAAATTACAAAGGGCCATAACTCAAGAAGTATATTTCAAAATTTCTTCAAAATTTAATCAGGTTGTCTACTCATCACTACTAGTCTATTCATCAAGTTTCAAGGCTCTAGCTCCAACGTTTTTTTAGAAATTTTGCTGACAAGGTAGAAATGCCCAAAATGACAAAGGGCCATAACTCATGAAGTATTTTTTAGAATTTCTTCAAAAGTTAATCAGGTTGTCTACTCATCACTACCAGTCTATCATCAAATTTCAAGGCTCTAGCTCTAACAGTTTTTGAGATATTTTGCTGACAAGGTAAAAATGCCCAAAATTATAAAGGGCCATAACTCATGAAGTATTTTTCAGAATTTCTTCAAAAGTTAATCAGGTCATCTACTCATCACTACAAATCCATTTGCTAAGTTTCAAGGCTCTAGCTCTAACAGTTTTTGAGATATTTTGCTGACAAGGTAAAAATGCCCAAAATTACAAAGTGCCATAACTCAAGAAGTATTTTTCAAAATTTCTTCAAAAGTTAATCAGGTTGTCTTCTCATCACTACCAGTCTATTCATCAAGTTTCAAGGCTCTAGCTTCAATAGTTTTTGAGATACTTTGCTGACAAGATTGCATCTATATTTTTTCAAAGGGCCATAACTCAGAAAAGGGGCATAATCCTGTCAAGAAAAAAAATACGTTCAGCTATTTTGTCATGAGGAATCCATATAAGAAATTTCAAAACAGTAGCATTCACGGTTCTAAAGTTATGCTATGCATCAAAAAGCGTGACGAACCCAGAAGCAATATGCCCCTCCAACTTCTTTGAAGTTGGGGGCATAACAAAGAAAGTGAGAGTTGTCTCTCCTGCACATGGCACGCCTACTGGTCCTCCTCTTCATTTCTATCAAATATTATTATATTACCTCAAACAGTATTGGAGTTATTGCCTGCACAAGATTTCGGCTTAAGGGGAGATAACTACTTAACAAGGAAAGTGAGAGTTGTCTCCCTTGCATGTGACATGCCTACTCTTCATTCCTACCAAATATTACCAAAATATGTCTAAGGGTATCAAAGTTATGGAATGCACAAGGACGAGTACAATTTCTACTTCAGGGGAGATAACTTCATAACTACATAAAGTGAGAGTTGTCTCTCCTGCACACGACACACCTACATGACCTCCTCTTCATCCCTATCAAATATTATCAAATTATTTCAAACAGTATGGGAGTTATGGCCTTCACAAGATTTCGGCTTCAGGGGAGATAACTACATAACAAAGACAGTGAGAGGTGTCTCTGGCGACACGCCTACTGGTTCTCCTCTTCATTCCCACTAAATATTATCAAAATATGTCTAAGGGTATCAAAGTTATGGAGCGCCCAAGGATGAGTCTACAATTTCTGCTTCAGGGGAGATAACAACATAATATATGATGTGAGAGTTGTCTCTCTTGCACGCTACACACCTACTGATCCTCCTCTTTATCCCTACCAAATATTATCAAATTATCTCAAACAGTATGGGAGTTATGGCCTGCACAAGATTTCGGCTTCAGGGTAGATAACTACATAACGAAGACATTGAGAGCTGTCTCTCTTGCACGTGACACGCCTACTGGTCTTCCTCTTCATTCCTTCCAAATATTACCATAGTATGTCTAAGGGTATCAAACTTATGGAGCGTACAAGGTTGAGTCTACAAATTCTGCTTCAGGGGAGCTAACTACATATCGAATAAAGTGAGAGTTGTCACTTTTGCATGTGACACACCTACTGGTCCTCCTGTTTATCTGAACTAAATATTATCAAATTATCTGAAACAGTATGGGAGTTATGGCCTGCACAAGATTTTGGCTTCAGGGGAGATAACTACATAACAAAGATAGTGAGAGTTGTCTCTCTTGCACACAACACACCTACTGGTCTTCCTCTTCATTCCTGCCAAATATTATCAAAATATGTCTAAGGGTATCAAAGTTATGGAGCGCACAAGGTTGAGTCTACAATTTCTGCTTCAGGGGAGCTAACTACATATCAAATAAAGTGAGAGTTGTCTCTCTTGCACGCGACATGCCTACTGATCCTCCTCTTCATCCCTACCAAATATTATCAAAATATCTCGAACAGTATGGGAGTTATGGCCTGCACAAGATTTTGGCTTCAGGGGAGATAACTGCATAACGAAAACAGTGAGAGTCGTCTCTCTTGCACGCGACACGCCTACTGGTCCTTCTCTACATTCCTACCAAATATTATCGAAATATGTTCAAGGGTATCAAAGTTATGGAGCGTACAAGGATGCATCTACGGACGGACGGACAGATGCCATGCTGATTGCTATATCCCCCGAACCTATCAGTCGGGGGATAAAAAGCAACAAGCCCTCACAAATTTTTAAATTCAGACTTAAGAGGACTGGAGGATACACCTGGTGGATTTTTTATCATTTCCTCCATGGGAGACAACTTTTGCAACTGTTTGCTTTTCTGCTCACCGACCTTCTGAAGCATGGTCTATTCTAAACAAAAAGAGTTTGCTTCCAAGGGAAGCAAATTCTTTCCTTTTAGAGTGGGCCCCTTTTCATAAGGGAGATAAAAATTCTGATACAGTCATCTCCCTTGAAAGTGTATCAACTCCCTTAAATACCTGTTTGAATAAAGCATAGATTTTCAGTTTAACTTCATTCCCTGGGTCTTCTTTCAATGAATTCAGCCGTTCTTTAGCCCTGGCAAATTCCTGATCAAAGGCTCCCATTGCTGGCTGACCAGTTCTTAAGCTTCTTGTGGAACACAGCAATATTCTGTGTAGCCTGTAAAAAACAAATCAGGACATAGCCTAGAAGGTCTGTTTAAACAATCCAAACTTTTTCCCAAAATTCCATAAAGTTAACAAAACTTCTCTATGTTCAAGACCTCTAGGCTGGGCTCTGCAAATGTAGTGTGTAGGCTTAATTCCATATTTGCAAATGGAGGGCTGTTCAGAAGATACCATTTCTGCACCAAAGCATATGGAAGTGTGCATGGCCAAGCGAGTGGAATTCCAAGAAAAAACAGTTTGTTCTGGCTCAATACATGAGAATTAAAAGTCTCATTTGGCTAAAAACATATAAGAGATATTTTAACGATCTTGTGCTGGGTAAAATTTCAGAAAATGACATTTTTTTTTAAAGTTTTCTTATTTTTCCCAGAAAATAGGTTTTGACATTTCATGCCATTGTTTGTCATCTGCTGATTAAGGCCAGAGACTGGTAAAAGTTAATAATAAGCTTAAGCGACCTGCAAAGCAGGTCCCAATCTGCGCAGCAGATGGCGAAGCTTAAGCTCGTACTATAGGTATCATAAGTCTCTCACATACTATGCAGAAGAATTCGCATGCGGCGGCTGACTGGTTTCCCAAATTTACAGTGGAGTGTATCGGCTTAATGTTAAAACCGAAAACAAACCCTAATTTATGTCTGTTGCCAGCCTGGTTTCAGAAAAATAGGCTGGCAACAGACATAAATTAGGGTTGGTTTTATGGATCAGATACGCTCCGCTGCAAACATGGAAAGCCAGTCAGCCGCCGCAAGCGATCTCACTGGCTGTAATGAATCATATAGCCAGTGAAATAGAAGGATACATTTTATACGACACTGACACAGATAAATGCGTGACTGATCTGCGTTTTAGCTGCCATATTTAATCTGTGACTTCTCTTGCATTAAACATTTTTGCGTATTTATTTGTAAATACTGAAGTTTTGCCGTAAAAAATGGATGATATTCCTACAGCACATAACAGGAATTAGCCATGGAGAAGAATTTATCACTGACAACATGATAAAGGTAGACTATGCAGCAGGGCTCTGGAAATTCTGAAATCTGAATCCAGCCAATGACGATGACGTCATCAATGAGCCCATTTCCAAAAAAAATATAATATCACCTGTCACGAAAACTAATGACAATTGGCAGTCCTATAACTCCTTTTACCTAATACACCTCAACTCCATTATATGACGGAAGTCCGTGTATAACGAGCATGATCAAAGCTGGGGTCATCAATAAATACAGTCAGGTATGTAAATAAAAAGAAAGAAAAAAAAAAAGCACAATTTTGTTGTTATATCCACCTCCTCAAGGTTTTCCTAGATAACTATTTATAAACAACTGTTTCCCGTCTTGTGTAAGCCCAAAGAAGGCGGGAAACAGGAGAGACGGAACGAAATGACTTTCATGGACCTAATTAGGTCTAATAAAACAAGAGGGCCATGATGGCCCTGTAATGCTCACCTGAGCATCATAGCACTTTGAGAACCTGATCTAGAACTGATCAAGGCAAACACTCTGATCAAAATTCAAAATGAATCATAAATTAACAAGTAAGACAATGTAGCATGTCTAATGGACTGTGAAATAAAGGTCAAGGTCAAATATGGAGGACTGCACTGAGAGGCCATGCTAAGTTGTATGCATGTACTAAGTATCACTGGCTGTAGGAGCAATAGTTACTGAGAAACTGAACTAAACACAAACACTTCACAAGTACCAAATATCACTCTGTAGGACCAATAATTACTGAGAAACTGACCTAAACAGAAAAACTTAAGAAAGTCACTGGATAGAAAAATATACATCACCTTGAAATCATCAAGACAAACATTTTGAGTAAGATTCATGATGATCACTTCAAAAATGTGACCTCTAGAACATCAACAAGGTTTTCCTTTGATCTGGCCAGGTGACCTAGTTTCTGATATCAAGTGACCCAGTTTTAAACTAGACCTAGAAATCATCAAGACAAACATTTTAAGCAATACTTATGATGATTATTTAAAAAATGTGACCTCTGGAGTGTTAACAGTTTTCTGCTGATTTGGCCTGGTGACCTAGTTTTTGACCCCATGTGACCCAGTTTCGAATTTGACCTAGAAATCATCAAGACAAACATTCTGAGCAAGATTCATGATGATTGCTTTAAAAATGTGACCATTAGAGTGTTAACAAAATTTTCTGCTGATTACTTGACCTAGAACTCATCAAGACAAACATTTTGAGCAAGATTCATGATGATTGCTTCAAAAATGTGACCGCTAGAGTGTTAACAAGGTTTTATGCTGATTTGGCCCGGTGAACTAGTTTTTGACCCCAAATGACCCAGTTTCAAACTTGACCTAGAAATCATCGACAAACAAATTGAGCAAGATTCCTGATGATTGCTTGAAAAATGTGACCACTAGAGTGTTAACAAGGTTTTCCGCTGATTTGGCCAGGAGACCTAGTTTTTTACTCCAGGTGACCCAGTTTCCAACTTGACCTAGAAATCATCAAGACAAACATTTTGAGCAAGATTCCTGATGATTGCTTAAAAAATGTGACCGCTAGAGTGTTAACAAAGTTTTCTGCTGATTTGGCCCGATGATCTAGTTTTTGACCCCAAGTAACCCAGTTTCAAACTTGACCTAGACCTCATCAAGACAAAACATTTTAAGCAAGAGTCATGATGACTGCTTCAAAATGTGACCGCTAGTGTTAACAAGGTTTTAGCTGATTTGGCCAGGTGACCTAGTTTTTGACCCCAGGTGACCCAGTTTCAAACTTGGCCTAGAAATCATCAAGACAAATATTTTGATCAAGATTCATGATGATTGCTTAAACAAGTCACCCCGATGCTTCCTAGCAATTTTTGAGTCAATTGGCCTTTCGGTTCAGGAGAAGCAGCAAAAAATAGATTTTCAAGATGGCTGTCATGGTGGCCATCTTGGATTTCTGACTGGAACGATTTTAGCTATTTTTGATCTTTAAGTCACCCCAGTGCTTCCTACCATGTTTGGAGTCAATTGGCTTTTGAGTTTTGGAGAAGAAGCAAAAAATAGATTTTCAAGATGGCTGCCATGGCGTCCATCTTGGATTTCCGATTGGCATGATTTTAGCTTTTTTTGATCTACAAGTCACCCCGATGCTTCCTCGCAAGTTTGGAGTCAAATGGCCTTTCGGTTCAGGAGAAGAAGTGAAAAATAGATTTTCAAGATGGCGGCAATGGCGGCCATTTTGGATTTCCAATCGGCACGATTGTAGCTATTTTTACTCTACAAGTCACCCTGATGCTTCCTACCAAGTATTGAGTCAATTGGCCCAGGGGTGTAGAAGTAGGCTTTTAAATGCAATTGACGCCGCACAAGGCACAACGGATGATGGACATTGACCACAATAGCTCACCATGAGCACTTCGTGCTCAGGTGAGGTAAAAAGGCTTGCGCCATGGGCAGTTCTGCAGTTTTCATTGTTTCAAGATCTGACCAGACTGCTTAAATTTTAAGTACTGACCAATCTTGTCTAGGGCAAGTGGTACATTACTGATTTTTAACGTGAAATCTACCTTGAATTATACTCGCGTGTTACCGTCCGTCAACAACAACAAAAAAAAAACAAAGCAAACAATAAGACCAAGATCAGACGCCGTTGTATGCGACATCTGATCAGGATGTACACGATTTGGGAATTAATTTATCAAATCTTGGACCAACAAACTGTGTTGATCAAAACAAAAAAGAAGAGGAAGAAAATGGGTGCGTTCAAGCGGTGCATTCTTTTATCACTCTCAGTTAAAGTGACCTTTGATCTTTTGGACACGCCGACTGCACCTGATGTTTTGCAGTATTCACACATGTCACACAAATGGATTAACTAGACAAAGTGCTCGCTACCGCCACTTTTTAAAGAGCACAAAGTATGCAGATTTGACTCTGAAGATGGCAGTTGTATGCTATATGTTATAACACTGAAAAAATTCAATCACACATAATATGAAGCCCTTGGCCTCAAAGGTCAGGCACAGGTGCAGGGATTGAGTTAAATAAAACTTTAGCCCTATAACTATCACCATATCCAGTGAAATCAATCAGTCTTTATAATATAAGCAAAAATTTGTATGAAAAGTCTGTGACCTTGACTTAAAAGACATGCCCCAACTGGGGATGTGCCGAGAAAAACTTTAGACCTATATATACCATCATGCTTAATATTAATGAAACCAACAAAAGGGTCTTCATAATATAGCTATATAAATTTTAATGAAAATTTTAAGGTGACCTGTCTACTCAATGCCCTCTACATATCGGTAAAGTATCACAAAAATATCTTAAAGAATTTTTAGAGATATTGCCCGCACAAGATTTAAATAACCAAGGGTGAAAACTGCAGAATGGAGTCAGAGTGTCATTCTTGAATGTGATATGCCTACTCAATGTCTTCTACATACTGGTGAAGTATCATGAAAATATCTTAACGTGTTTTACAGTTATGGTTCGCACAAAATTTTTACAATTCTGGAGACAAGGGGAGGTAACTCATGGACCAAGTCAGTTAGAGTTGTCTTTCTTGTACCTGACACCCATACCAAATGCCCTCTACAACCTGACAGTTTCCTGAAAATAGCTCAAAGGATAGTTAGGAGTTATGAGGTGCACAATAATGCGTTTATGGACAGACAGATGGATGGATGGATTTCATGGTGACAGCTATATCCCCTAAACCTCTTGGTAGGAGGATAAAGAAATTCAACAAAAGGTCTTGATGGTATAGCTATATAAACTTAGATGCATTTTTTTTTTACTTTTTATATGAAATTTCTAAGTCTGTGAGCTTGACCTCAAGGTCAAACCCCGGGATGGGGATGCTGCTGAGTAAAACTCTAGACCTATATCTACCAACATGCAAAATATAAATGAAATTCCTCAAAGGGTCTTGATGGTATAGCTATATAAACACAAACACAAAAATTTTGACTTATTTATGAAAATTTTAAGTCCGTGACCTTGACCCCAAGGTTATCCCCCGGGATAGGGTTAATGCTGATCAAAACTTAAGCCCTATATCTACCATCAGGCCAAATATGAAAGAAATCCATTAAAAGGTCTTCATAATATAAGGTCTTATAAACTTCAATATAAAAACTTTGACCCTAAGACAAAAATAAAGTATGAACGAATAATGCTTCAATGGATGGATGGACAGATGAACAGATTCCTTGCTGATAGCTATATCCACTCAACCTTTCAGTTAGGGGATAATGAAATTTAACAAAAGGTCTTATGATATGGCTATATAAACTTAAACGCAAAAATTTTTACTTTTATATGAAAATTCTAAGTTCGTGACCTTGATCTCAGTCACACCCGGGGTGGGGTCCATGCTGAGTAAGACTATAGGCCAATATCTACCAACATGTCAAATATAAATGAAATTCCTCAAGGATCTTGATGATATACCTATATAAACTTAAACACAAAAAACTTTGACTTTTTTATGACAATTCTAAGTCAGTGACCTTGACCCCAAGGTCACCCCCGGGGTGGGGATGGTACTGATAAAAACTTTAGACCTATATCTACCATCATGCCAAATATGAATGAAATCCATCGAAGGATCTTCAAAATATGAGGTCTTATAAACTTTAACATAAAAACTTTGACCCCAAGACAAAAATAAAGTATGAACAAATAATGCTTCAACGGATGGATGGACAGACGAATAGATTCCTTGCTGATAGCTATATCCACTCAACCTTTCAGTTAGGGGATAATGAAATTTAACAAAAGGTCTTATGATATGGCTATATTAACTTAAACGCAAAATTTTTTACTTTTATATGAAAATTCTAAGTTCGTGACCTCGACCTCGGTCACAGATGAGTAAGACTCTAGGCTGATATCTACCAACATGTCAAATATAAATGAAATTCCTCAAGGGTCTTGATGATATACCTATATAAACTTAAACACAAAAAACTGACTTTTTTATGAAAATTCTGTGACCCTGACCCCAAGGTCACCCCCGGGGTGGGGATAGTGCTGATAAAAACTATCATGCCAAATATGAATGAAATCCATCAAAGGGTCTTCAAAATATGAGGTCTTATAAACTTTAACGCAAAAACTTTGACCCTGTGACGGAAAGACAAACGAACGAATATATGTACAAACAAACGGACGAACGGAAAAAGCGAAAACATTATACCCCCACATACTTCGTATGTCGGTGGTATAATTATCAGACTACTGTTACTGATGATTCGTGTTAAGCACAAAGGACAGTGAAGTGTTAATTTTTTTGACAATGTTTGAATAATGACGTAATTAATTTGTGCTGCGGTAGGTTGCCGTTATTCATCTGTATCTCCAATATATATGTCAAATGACCGTTTAGAGCCTTTTAACTACCATAATATCGCATTTAAAAAGTGTGCGGACGTTGTCAGTTTGGGAAGACTTGACCGTTTGTGATTTTTTAGACATCCTAGATTCCTGAAAATTGGTTGGTTGGGGAAAAAATGGGGTTCAAGGCACAAACCTGTTGGACCAAATTATTAGCGTTTTGGGGTGTTTGAAACCGGTCCAGAATTCTTGTTTTCGGTCCAGACCGGCTATTTTCCGGTTTTCCGGAGCCCTGCTATGCGGTGATTTCAGTTGACTGGCAATCAGCTGATCGTTCGCGGAATAGCTAAAAGGAGAAATCGGTTTTTTTTGTGTTTTTTTTGACGAAATCAGCCTATAAAAATAAATTTTCGGGGTACATACATATTTTTTATTACTATAGGACTAAATATTTATTTATACACTTGTAACAGGTGAAAAAAAATTTATGCCACGACCGGGGATTGAACCCGGGCCATCTGCATGACAGGCAGACACTCTACCATGTCGCTATAAAGGCCCGTTTGTAAGGTAAGGTAGTACAAAAGTATCATATACCTATACCCGGTGACACACTTATGTACAAAATTTCATGGCAAAAAAATTGTTCGATGTTTATGCACTTTGCCTCGGACCTATGTTTAAATAGGTTTTGTCTGGTCCGCAACTTTGCATACCTGATGAAAAAAAAATAATAAATAAAAATAAAGTGCATAAAATGCTTAAGCTTGTTTAATAGGTAACACCTGCTGATTTCATATTACCAATTGGAGAGATTGTGAACTATGACTTGTAACATATCTGCATATCTGGCAAAATTTTGTGTGACTTTCAGCAAAAAACAATGCCACAACTGTCACCTCAAAGTGATTCCCAAATCTCACTGCAGCAGAATTAACCTTTAGCATGCTGAGAAATAAATGAAACAGGCCTGTAAAAGGGGGTACCCCTACTCGAGAAGTCATTACTCCCTTATTTTTGCCTCGATTTACCTGGAATTTTCACATGTAATTTGCCAATCGTAGGCAGCCATTTTACCGGCAAGAGGATGGTCATGTGACTACAAAGTCATGTGACAGTCACGTGTAAACCGGGAACCATTTAAGACACTTTAAAAAAAAAAAAAAAAGTTACAAGAGACCAGCGCCTACTGTGTACTATTGCATTTGAAACGAGTGACATACATAGGTTCTACTGTTATTCCTACTTCTTCCTCACTGAAAATGATTTAGGTGTTACGGGCTTTTTCTCCAGGAAATCGTGATCAATCTGTTGAAGTGAGTGCTGAAATTACTGGCAGCTTCAAATTCGGTATTCTCTGTCTTTATTAGTGTGGGTAAAATCCAGCACCCGACTATCTAATAAAAAATGGCATGTTTGTATGAAAGTAGGTTCACTCCTGTATGAGAACACTTGCTCTGAATGGTTGCATGTGGTGTATAGTAAGTATGGCAGGCTTTAGAGTTGACAGACCCCTCCTGGGCGCATATAGTCGCCTACAGCAGTGTAAAGGTTAAGATCATAAATGTACAGAGCTTCACTGTACAAAACTTTCAATATCAGCCTTCCATCATCTCAGTACTACTGTAAAATTGCTGAAAAAAGTGTTAAATATAAATTTATACATCCCTGCTTTCTATTAACTAGAGAAAGCTTCCAGTATGGCACATATACCCCACCACCCCAGTGGGTGTGGGTGTGTGTGTGTGTGTGTGTGTGTGTGTGTGTGTGGGGGGGGGGGGGGGGGGATTGCACTGCGCAAAATTTTCATCAAACCAAATGATAAGGTTAGCAAATGAGGTCTTAAAACCTTAAATGAAAACTTTAACATTTTAAAAATTCTTTGACCTCGACCCGAAGGTCATGAATGCTGATGGTGCTGATAAAAACTCTTGACCAGTATCTATCATGATGCCAAATAGGAACTAAATCCATCGTGTAGGTTAGAAGTACATGTAATGAGATCCTAAAAAACTCTGACGTAAAATTTTAACATGAAAATTCTAAGTCTGTGACCTTGACCTTGACAAGACCCAGGGTGGTGGGGATGGTACTGCACAAAATTTTGGACAAATATGTATCATCATACCAAAGATGAATCAATCTGGTAAGGTTAGGATTTAATGAGGTCTTAAAAACTTTAACGAAACCTTTAACATTTAAATTCTAAGTCTGTGACCTCGACCTCATGAGTGCTGATGGTGCTGATAAAAACTTCTGTGACCTTGACCTTGACATGACCTAGGGTGGTGGGGATGGTACTGCGCAAAAGTCTGGACCAATACGTATCATCATACCAAAGATGAATCAAATCAGTGATAAGGTTAGGAAATAATGAGGTCTTAAAAACTTTAAAGAAAACTTTAACATTTAAAAATGCCTGTGACCTCGACCTCAAGGTCACAGTCATGAGTGCTGATGGTGCTGATAAAAATTTTTGACCAGTATCTATCATAATACCAAACAGGAACTAAATCCATCATTTAGTTTAGAAGTAATGAGATCCTAAAAACTTTGATGTAAAATTTTAACATGAAAATTCTGTGACCTTGACCTTGACATGACCAGGGTGGTATGGATGGTACTGCACAAAATTTTTGACCAACATGAATCATCATACCAAAGATGAATCAAATCGGTCCTATAAACTTCAACGAAAACTTTAATATTTGTGGACGCTGATGACAGCGCCAACCCCACCGCCAACGCCGAGGATCGTACAATAGCTCTCCGTGAACATTGTTCAGGCAAGCTAAAAATAGATTTTCAAGATGGCAGCCATCTTGGATTTCTGATCAAAACGATTTTAGCTATTTTTGATCTATAAGTCACCCCTATTCTTCCTACCTAGTTTCTAGCCAATTGGCCTTTCGCTTCAGGAGAAGAAGCGAAAAATAGATTTTCAAGATGGCCGCCATTACGGCCATCTTGGATTTCCAATAGGGATGATTTTAGCTATTTGTGATCAACAAGTCATCCCGATGCTTCCTACCAAGTTTCAAGTCAATAAGCCTTTCGGTTTAGGAGAAGAAGCAAAAACAGATTTTTAAGATGGCCTAGCGGCCATCTTGCATTTCTGATCAGATTGATTTTAGCCCTTTTAGACCTATGCTTCCTACCAAGTTTCCAGTCAATAGGCTTTTCAGTTAAGGAGAAGAAGCAAAAGATATATTTTTTTCGAGATGGCTGCCATGGCAGCCATCTTTGATTTCCAATCAGAACAATTTTAGCTATTTTTGATCTACAAGTCACCCTGATACGTCCTACCAAGTTTCCAGTCAATAGGCCCTTCAGTTCAGGAGAAGAAGCAAAAACAGATTTTCAAGATGGCCACCATGGTGGCCATCTTGGATTTCCAACAGGGAAGATTTTAGCTATTACTGATCTACAAGTCACCCCAATGCTTCCTACCAAGTTTAAAGTCAATAAGCCTTTCGGTTCAAGAGAAGAAGCGAAAAATAGATTTTCAAGATGGCCACCATAGCGGCCATCGGATTTCTGATCGGAACAATTTTAGCTATTTTTAATCTACAAGTCACCCCAATGTTTCTTACCAAGTTTCGAATCAATTGGCCTTTTGGTTCAGGAGAAGAAGTGAAAAATAGATTTTCAAGATGGCCGTTTGGATTTCCAATGGGAACTATTTTAGCTATTTTTTATCTAAAAGTCAACCCGATGCTTCCTACCAAGTTTCGAGACAATTGGCCTTTTGGTTTAGAAGACGCGAAAAACAGATTTTCAAGATGGCCGCTATCTTGGATTTAGGATCAGAACAATTTTAACTATTTTTGATCTACAAGTCATCCCGATGCTTCCTACCAATTTTCGAGTCAATTGGCCCAGGGGTGTAGGAGCAGTAGGTTTTTAAAGAAATTGTTAACACCGCATGACACACCACGCATGACGAACAATGCACGACGGACATTGACCGATCACAATAGCTCACCATGAGCACTTCGTGCTAAAAAGCAAAAATAAAAAACTTTGTAGTTATTTCTGACCTTGTTTCCCACCACCATAATATACAGTAAATTACCTAAAATTTCAACTACTCTAAAAATTCGAAACCCTAATATTTTTGCCCAGAATAATTTCTGAAAATGCCCTAAAATCTCAAATAATAGCAGTTTTGCAAAATGTCGATTTCTAAAATTTTGAACACAGCTTTCTTTCAATAATGGTTTATTGGCACACTCGAATTTCAGCAACAGTTTTACTATCACAGAAACTAAAGTGTTGAAAGCTATTGCAAAATCAAATACACACAGCAGTGTTATGACAAAGTTTATGTAGAAATACGGCACAGGAATAGTACTTTAATTTTAAACGAACCCTGGAGATACTGACTGAAAACTTGAGTTTCCTAGGAACAGTCACTCTACCTTATATTTTTGTTTTAAAAGGTGAGGCAAATAATGAGAGATTTGATACTAAATACAGTATAGCTAGATTTTCAGTTGACCTGCCCTTTCCTGCAATGCCCCATTCCAGCCTATCCAACCCTCCCGTCTGTTACTCCACCCTATTCTACCAAGCTTGGATAGGCCAGGATAGAAGAGTAGGCTAAGAATAGGGACAGAAGTAGGAGTAGGAGTACGGTATGGGTGGATGGGGGAAGGTAGGAGTGGGTAAGAGTAGGGGTAGGCTGGAGTGGTCTTGGAGATGAGATGAGACACATCGTTAGGTAAAGGGGAAGTCGCTAATTCAAAGATGGCTGTCTGATGGCCATATTAATCAAAAGACTGGAATTATTTTGTGGAGACATATCTAGGGGTTGAGAGGAATCCATATGCAAAATGGTAGAGCTAATAAAAACTAGAGGCCCAAGTGGGCCAGAAATCATCACCTGGATTAGGCTGATCATGATATGTTAGATTGTGCCATGGTGGCCACCTTGGCTATCAGATCAGATTGCCTTTAGCAATTCAGAATCTGATGTTGTTTGAAGAGTTTCAAGACTGCTACCATGGCCGTCATCTTAGATACTGGAACTGAATGATTCAGCAATTCTGAATCTACCACGATGCCTTGCATCAAGTTACGGATCAACCTGACGTTTGAGGAATTTCAAGAAGGCTGCCCTGGGGGCCATCTTGGACATGGGAATGGAAAGATTTTAGCAATTTTGAATTTCTGTGTCACTGTGATGCCTCCCATCAAGTTTCAGCTCAATCGGACTTAGGGTTTTGCAGATGTCATTTGAAGAATTTCAAGATGGCCGCCCTGGTGGCATCTTGTATATCGGAACGGAACGATTTTAGCAATTTTGAATCTCTGTGTCACTGTGATGCCTCCCATCAAGTTTCAGCTCAATCAGACTTAGGGTTTGGAGGAGATGTCGTTTTAAGAATTTCAAGATGCCGTGGCGGCCATCTTGGATATCGGAATGGAACGATTTTAGCAATTTTGAATCTCTCTGTCACTGTGATGCCTCCCATCAAGTTTCAGCTCAATCGGACTTAGGGTTTAGGAGATGTTGTTTGAAGAATTTCAAGATGGCTCCCTCCATCTTGGATATCGGAATGGAATGATTTTAGCAATTTTGAATCTCTGTGTCACTGTGATGCCTGCCATCAAGTTTAAGCTCAATCAGACTTAGGCTTTAGGAGGAGTTGTCGTCTGAAGAATTTCAAGACGGCCATCCTGGCAGCCATCTCGGATATCAGAATAGAACAATTTTAGCAATTTTGAATCTCTGTTGTCACTGTGATGCCTCCCATCAAGTTTCAGCTCAATCGGACTTAGGGTTTGGGAGGAGAATGTCCTTTGAAGAATTTCATATGGCCATCTTGGATATCGGAACGATTTTAGCAATTCTGAATCTCCATGTTGCCACAATGCCTCCTATTAAGTTTCAGCTCAATCCAACTCATGGTTCTGGAGGAGATGTCGAAAATGTGAAAAGCTAATGACGGACGACAGACAACAGGTGAGCTAACAAGAAATTAAAAATTGATTTAATGACACTAAAAGACTTTTCAGTGAAAGGAATGAGAAAGGAAGACAAGACAAGAGGGCCATGATGGCCCTATATTGCTCACCTGAGTATCACAGCACTCAAGCAGAATATGACTTAATCAGAGGAACATTTCTGCGAAATTATTTTGAAATCAAGCCATAGGCTTAGGAGATGTTGTTTAAAGTTTTTTTTGTTTTTTTTTTTTTAGCTCTGGTGGCCATTTTGTTCAGCAGAGCAGAACCATTTTAGCAATTTTGGTAAAGGGGTATTAGAGGAACATATCTGTGTTATTATTTTGAAATCGGGCCCTTGGCCTAGGAGGAGATGTTGTTTAAAGATTTTCTTTTTTTTGCTCTGGATGCCATTTTGTTTTTAGCGGAACAGCACCATTTTAGCAATTTTGGTAGAGGGTCACTCAAGAAACATTCCTGTAAAATTATTTCAAAATCCATTAACCAGTTTAGGGGGACATGTCTTTTAAGTAAATTGTTGACAGTGGCATGACAGTCTATGCCCTTTTTTATTTTTAGCTCTGGTGGCCATTTTGTTAAGCCAAAGGGAACCATTTTAGCAACTTTGGTCAAGGGACATAAGATGAACATTTCTGTGAAATTATTTTGAAATCTGATCACAGGCATAAGAGGAGATGTTATTTAAAGGTGTTTTCTATTTTTAGCTCCGGTGGCCATTTTGTTCAGCGGAGCAGAACCATTTTAGCAATTTTGGTAAAAGGGCCTTTGAGGAACATTTCTGTGAAATTATTTTGAAATCGGGCCATTAGGCTGGGAGATGTTCTTTTAAAAGTTTTTTTTTTTCTATTTTTAGCTCTGGTGGCCATTTTGTTCAACCGAGCAGAACCATTTTAGCAATTTTGGTAGAGGGTCACTCAAGGAACATTCCTGTAAAATTATTTCAAAATCCATTCACCTGTTTAGGAAGAGAGGTCTCTTAAGTAGACTGTTGATAGACGCATGACAGTCTACGCCCTTTTTCTTTTTTTAGCTCTGGTGGCCATTTTTTTAGCCTAACGGAACCATTTTAGCAATTTTGGTAAAGGGCCATACGAGGAACATTTCTGTGAAATTCTTTTGAAATCCAGTCATAGGCGTAAAGAGATGTCATTTAACCCTTAAAACACCTAGAAAACCTGCATCTGAAAATGTCGTCTGTTTGTCGTCTGCTGAATATTCTTGCAAGTTTTTCAAACCTATTTTTGCATACAGGCAAACAGTGTGGACCCTGATCAGACTGCTCCTAGAGGAGCAGTCTGATCTGGGTCCACACTGTTTGCAAAAATGACTTTTAAAATCACAAGCAGATGACAAAGCAGACGACAACTGTTGTGATTGGCAGTTTAAGGGTGAAAGGTTTTTTTTATTTTTAGCTCTGATAGCCATTTTGTTTAGCAGAGTGGAACCATTTTAGCAATTTTGGTAAAGGGGCATTAGAGGAACGTTTCTGTTAAATTATTTTGAAATCGGGCCACTGGCATGAAAGATGCTGTTTAAAGGTTTTTCTGTTTTTAGCTCTGGTGACCATTTTGTTTAGCGAAGCGGACCCATTTTAGCAATTTTGGAAGAGGGTCACTAAAGGAACATTCCTGTAAAATTATTTCAAAATCCATTAACCAGTTTAGAAGATGTCTCTTAAATAACTTGTTCACAGATGCATGATTTTCAATTTTTAGCTCTGGTGGCCATTTTATTCAGCGGAGCCAAACCATTTTCGCAATTTTGGTAAAGGGGCATTTTTTTTTAAAAGATTTTTGAAAAAAAAATTCATAAGAACCACTGTTGTAAGTACATGTATTTGGAATATTTTCAAATTAAAGTTTTTAAAACATTTTTTTTTAAATTTTTCATAAAAACCAAAGATGTAAGCATTTGGAATATTTCAGTAAGGTTTTCACCATTTGACTCGCTAGTCACATGTCTTTCTTTTTAGCACATATACAACCAAATTTTGAAATCAGCCACTGGCCTGGGAGGAGATGTCATTCAAAGGTTTTTCCGATTTTTGGCTATGGCGGCCATTTTGTTTAGCAGAGCGAAACCATTTTAGCAATTTTGGTAAAGGGCCATGAGAGGAACATTTCTGTGAAATTATTTTGAAATCAGGACATTGGCCTGGGAGGATAAATCGTTGAAAGTTTTTTTCCATTTTTAGCTCTGGTGGCCATTTTGTTTAGTGGAGCGGAACCATTTAGGCAATTTTGGTAGAGGGTCATCTAAAAAACATTCCTGTGAAATTATTTCAAAATTCATTCAATGGTTCTAGGAGATGTCGTTTTAAGGTTTTTCTATTTTTAGCTCTGGTGGCTATTTTGTTCAGCGGAGCGGAACCATTTTAGCATTTTTTGTAGTGGGTCAATCAAGGAATAATCCTGTAAAATTATTTCAAAATCCATTAACCGGTTTAGGAGAAGATGTCTCTTAAGTAAGGAGAAGATGTCTATTAAGTAAATTGTTGACAGACACATGACAGTCTACGCCATTTTTCTATTTTGGCTCTGGCGGCCATTTTTTTCAGCATAGCCAAACCATTTTAACAAGTTTGGTAAAGGGGCATGAGAGGAACATTTCAGTAAAATTATTTTGAAATCGGGCCCTTGGCCTAGAAGATGTCGTTTAAATAGAGTTTTTCTATTTTTAGCTCTGGTCGCCAGTTTGTTTAGCGAAGCGAAATATTTTTAGCAATTTTGGTAAAGGGGCATGAGAGGAACATTTCTGTGAAATTATTTTGAAATTGGGCCACTGGCCTGGGAGGAGATGTCGTTTAAAGGTTTTCTATTTTTAGTTCTGGTGGCCATTTTGTTTAGCAGAGCAGAACCATTTTAGCAATTTTGGTAGAGGGTCACTCAAGGAACCTTTCTGTAAAATTATTTCAAAATCCATTGACCAGTTGAGGAGAAAATGTCTCTTTTAAGTAAATTGTTGACAGACGCATGACAGTCTACGCACTTTTTCTATTTTTAGCTCTGGCAGCCATTTTGTTCAGGGGTGCCAAACCATTTTAGCAATTTTGGTAAAGGGGCATGAGCGGAACATTTCATTAAAATTATTTTGAAATCGGGCCCTTGGCCTAGAAGATGTTGATTAAAAGGGTTTTTATATTTTTAGCTCTGGTGGCCATTTAGTTTAGCAGAGCGGAACCATTCTAGCAATTTTGGTAAAGGGCCATGAGAGGAACATTTCTGTGAAATTAATTTGAAATCGGGCCATTGGCCTGGGAGGAGATGTTGTTTAAAGGTTTTTCTATTTTTAGCTCTGGCAGCCATTTTGTTTAGCGGAGCAGAACCATTTTGGCAATTTTGGTAGAGGGTCATCTAAGGAACATTCCTGTGAAATTATTTCAAAATCCATTCAGTGGCCAAGGAGGAGATGTTGTTTTAACGTTTTTCTATTTTTAGCTCTGGCGGCTATTTTGTTTAGCGGAGCAGAACCATTTTAGCAATTTCTGAAGAGGGTCAATCAAGGAACAATCCTGTAAAATTATTTCAAAATCCATTAACCGGTTTAGGAGAAGATCTCTTAAGTAAATTGTTGACAGACACATGACAGTCTATGCCCTTTTTTCTATTTTTAGCTCTGGCGGCCATTTTGTTCAGCGGAGCCAAACCATTTTAGCAAGTTTGGTAAAGGGGCATGAGAGGAACATTTCAGTAAAATTATTTTGAAATCGGGCCCTTGGCCTAAAAGATGTCGTTTAAAGGGTTTTTCTATTTTTAGCTCTGGTGGCCATTTTGTATAGCGAAGCGGAACCATTTTAGCAATTTTGGTAAAGGGGCACGAGAGGAACATTTCTGTGAAATTATTTTTAAATTGGGCCACTGGCCTGGGAGGAGATGTTGTTTAAAGGTTTTTCTATTTTTAGCTCTGGTGGCCATTTTGTTCAGGGGCGCCAAACCATTTTAGTAATTTTGGTTCTATTTTTAGCTCTGGTGGCCATTTTGTTCAGGGGCGTCAAACCATTTTAGCAATTTTGGTAAAGGGGCTGGAGAGGAACATTTCAATAAAATTATTTTGAAATCAGGTCCATGGCCTAGAAAATGTCGTTTAAAAGGCTTTTTCTATTTTTAGCTCTGGTGGCCATTTAGTTTAGCGGAGCGGAACCATTCTAGCAATTATGGTAAAGGGCTACGAGTGGAACATTTCTGTGAAATTATTTTGAAATCGGGTCATTGGCCTGGGAGATGTCGTTTAAAGGTTATTCTATTTTTAGCTCTGGCAGCCATTTTGTTTAGCGGAGCAGAACCATTTTGGCAATTTTGGTAGAGGGTCATCTACGGAACATTCCTGTGAAATTACTTCAAAATCCATTGTGTGGCCTAGGAGGAGATGTCGTTTTAAGGTTTTCTATTTTTAGCTCTGGTGGCCATTTTGTTTAGCGGAGTAGAACCATTTAGGCAATTTTGGTAGAGGGTCACCCAAGGAACAATCCTGTTTAAAATTATTTCTAAATGCATTCACCGATTTAGGAGGAGATGTCTTTTAAGTAAAAAGTTGGCAGACAGACGACAGATGAAGACTGGTCACAAAAAAGCTCACCTTGAGCCTTTGGCTTAGGTGAGCTAAAAACAGGTACTAAGAAAATAGACCAAAGAAAAAGAAAGAAATTTAGATTTTTTATCATCTGTAAAAAATCCTGTTTATTTTCTTTGTTCCAAAGAAAAGAAACTGACACGTGATTGAAAGAGCGAGAAGAATAAGGTCACACAGGTAACTGCCTAAGGGACCTTCTGGATTAAGACGACTGAAGTAAGTAAGTAAAGACTTTATTTATAGAGGGTTACAACATTTAGCGCATACAAATGGAGAACATGTAATAGCTAATCTTTCATGAGGCCCTCATTATTTACATATTTACATATGATTGACCAATAAACAAAGTAATAGATGATGAACAGTTTGATTGTGATTATGTGCCTGTTGGAGGTCAGGATTTATGCATAATAAAAAAAAAAATAATAATAATAAATAAATATATATAAGAGTGGAAAACATTTGTTTATCACATTCAGTTATAATGGATCAATGAAGACTCTTACCGAAAGGAAATGTAAGAAATCTATTTAAACATTGTGTGAGGAAGGTACATGGTATGAATATTAACATTGCAGGGGTAAGAAAGATAATCTGAGGCCTGACCCTACAAGAACCTCAAACAAGCACTTAATCACAGTTCGACAAAATGTCAAATGTTTACAGACATGAAAGCAAAATGTTAACTGACAGTATAAATGCACATATACTAACAAACTCAATAACTGTGCAGACTGTTTTTCATTACACATTGATAAGCAGATGTACTGACAAAAAGAAAGATCAAGATAATAGGATAACTGTCGCTTTTTCTGTGGAAGCGGTGAAAATACAGAATAGCACATTACATATGTATCTATAGGTTAATGTATTGTGCAGTTAAAATAAGCCTCGCCCCCTGGTGGCCATGTTTTTTGACGAATCATGATGGCTTAAACAATCTTGGTAGAGGGTCACCAAAGAAACATTTCTGCCAAATTATATTTTTCACTCAGTATCATCCAAGGATCAATCCTGTGACATTTGGTTAAAATTCGCTCAGTGGTTTAGGAGGAGATGTTGTTTAAAGAAATTGTGGACGGACAAACATGCAGACGGACAAATGGACAGATAATGACAACTGACAGTGAGTGATCACAATAGCTCACCTTGAGCTTTCGGCTCGGGTGAGCTAAAAATCCTACCAGTGGTCTCGGAGGAGATGCAATAACGAGACTGTGACAGTGTTAACTAAAGGGGCAGTTGTGATTTCTAAGAAGGCCATCTGGCCACCATACCAGTCCACAGACAAGAAACATTTTTGCGGAGACACATCTAGGGGCTGAGGGGAATCCATATGCAAACTTTTGATGAAATTCATCCACTGGTTATAGAGGAGATGTGATTATAAGAAAAATCCAAGCCATCTTTGTTGACGGACCGGAGCCAAATTTGGGCCTGCATAACTAGACCACCAGGGGAACATCCAAGACAAGCATTGAAAAAATCTGACCAGTAGTCTCAGAGGAGATGTGATAACATTACTGTATGTGTTAAGTAAAGAGGAAGTTAAGATTTCTAGATGGCGGCCATATTTGTCGATGAACCTGAACCAAATTCAGGCATGCACACTTTGACCACCAGGAAAACTAGAAAGATTATTTGTTAATCTTGTTACAATGTACAAATTTTCATTTAAGGCCTTTCAATGCATAAGTACTTATACACAAAATTTGACAGCCATGTGTATAGTTTGTTGTTTACATTACAAGTCTCACATATTCTCATTTTGCTCTTGCTTGATTTCCCACCACTGAATGAGCGGTGTTTGTTTAACCCTTGTATGGTATCATGCATCGGGGCCAGGTTCCAGGACCCCAGGTCACATGGCAGCTCTGACTAATGAATCTCCCCAAGAAAGCTAGCCAATGAATTTTATGCATGTGCACTGAATTGGAATGCAAACAGGCATGCCCATCAGTTCCAAAAGTTTACTTGAAGGAGTAGGGCATGTTCTTTGTTTGCCTTTTCAGTGTTTTGTCAAGAACATCTTTGCTATTTTAGTGGTAAATTCAGGCTGCCCAACCAAAGTAACAACTGTGTTTTGGATCAGTAAAGATTAGTTATATGTGAAAAGATCACTGTAGCCAATGGGCTCACAGGACACGTCGGACAAGAATGATGAAGACATTGCGATTCAGTAGTGTCTCGAAAAAGTGTCAAAGACTGCTGTTAATGTGCTAATCAAACGGGGCTTTACAAGCCTCAGGGCATTGCGTCTGGTTCAAATGGGATATCTAGAGAGCCAAAAAATACCAAAAGGAAAGTTCCAACTAATATGTCACTTGGTCAGCATCCTGGTTAGTGGTGCGAGTGCTAATACCGCTACATCGACTCCAAAGGCTCCGGTGAATACTGTCACACCTGAAGCAGATGATAAAATTGAGCGCAACCCTGGAAGTCATCGAACTGTCAACAACAGGGGTGAATACATACAATGCAATGATTATCAACAGCCTCTTGGCACAGCAGAAGACTTGGTGGACAAAAACAACACTTATGTTGCAGGAGCTAGTGACATTCCCCCTTAACCCACTTGGAACTATCCTCAAATTCATATTAGCTCTGCCTCTGGTAAGTAGATTTCTCAGTTTCATATTTGCGACTTTGTACAGAGCTTAATTCCTCAAGGAGGAAGTTGTGCTAGGAGGGGCAGGGGGACCAACAAATAGTGGCCAAATCTGGACCCAAGAAGCCACACCATGAAAGTCTGACCCTCAGACAGTGGTCAGTGGTGAACCTAGTAATTTTATACAAACTTGTGGGGGATAATAAATTGACTGGCACAGCTCTTGTGGATTACTTATCATACACAACAAAGGTGTATCAATTAGTTCAAAGATTTAATTTGGCTTTCTGACAAAGAGTACTGTAAACTCCAGGCTTCAATGGGCTTTAGGTGGGGTACAACACTTCCACACCCTCTTTTTACAATGTTGGGCAGGGACACAATCAAATTCCTCCAAGAAAATATGGTTCACATATATTAGCCCACAAGGCTACAATGTACTTAAGTCAGACAATAAGGAATCTGCCATTTGCAGGAACTTTAAATCAGAAAAAGGTTGCACTTTCTCAAAGTGCAAGTTTTCACATAAGTGTATTTTGCTAGGCTGTGCTGCCAGTCATTCTACTCGCACGCACCCACAGGAAAAAAGCTAGGATTTGAGGTCCACCCTTCAGTGGGCCTTCTGTTTGATGTCTAGGATTAGACCTGGGAGTTCATATTGCATGGCATAAAGAACTGATTTGACATTATTGACAACAATATTAATATACACTGTAAAACCAGTTAGTTGCAAGAATCACCCATTGGCTAGGCCAGGCAGTGCTCTGTATGCAAAAGCCACTGCACGGATTCAAAAGGAAACTGAAGCAGGAAATTATATCATTTGTGAAAAGATTTCATCTATCATTAGTCCTGTTCTGTGACAGCGATGTCAGACTGCTCTCATCCTACTGGCTGATTACCTGTTTTTCTCTAAATGGGAAGAGGTAGGGGTAAGATACTATGGCCTGGCAGCTTTCCCCCAAATTAGAGTCATATTGCTTCAGTGATTTTGGAGGAGTTGTCATTTAAAAAATTCTATCTTTTTTTAATTTAGCCATGAAACTAAACAAATTGGTCACTGGTCATAAAACACATAAACTGGGTAGGCAATCATTAAATGATCATAACTGCCAAATATGGTTCACATCACTTCTCTAATTATGGTGAAAATGCAATTAACCATTTGCCCATTATAAGTCTATGGAAGCTTTCTGTTGCCATGGCAACAAAACCAAGAGGCAGATCACCATAATCTTAGCTATTTTTCAATCCCCCTACCCAAGCAACATTCTTACCTAATTAGGGACAAATCACTCCAATGTCCAATGGCTATGGAGAAGTTGATGTTTGAAAGTGTTAAAACCCGGACTGATGGACAACAAATAAAATGCTATCACTATAAAAAATCAAAAATGGCTGATGGTGGCCATATTTGTGGACAGACTAGATTTGGGCATGCACAAGTAGATACCAGGCAAGTTTAAAAACACTTTGACCAGTGGTCTCGTAGGAGATACGATAACATGATTGTTACAGTGTTCTATAAGGGGAAGATGTGATTTCTAATATGGTCATATTAGCCAACAGAGTGGAATCAATTCCGTGGTGAGATGTCTAGGGGTTGAGAGGAATCAATATGCAAAGTTTCACTGAAATTCCTCCACTGGTTACGGAGATGCAAGGTCGAGGAATATCCAAGATGGCCAATGGCCATTATGGGGGGAATATTTGTTGACAGACCAGAATCAAATTTGCGAACATCCCAGACAAGTTTTGAAAAAATCTGACCAGTAGTCTCTGAGGAGATGCAATAACGAGATAGGAATATTGTAAAGTAAAGGGGAAGTCATGATTTCTAAGCTGGCAGCCATATTTGTGACAAATCGGAACCAAATTCAGGCTTGCAGAACTAGACCCTCATCATCATCATCATCATCATCATCATCAATTTGTTCAAATGGTTCTGCACTATTGAAAAACAAGATGGCCACCATGCCCTTACATGGTAAAAACAAGAGGGACACGGGACACTGCTTGCTCACCTGACATAGCCACTGCAGATATGCAGATGTTATGCAACATCTTTCCAATCCTATCATCACAACTAATGAAAAGATCATCATTTGAGCAGTTCTTAGTTTTGAAGAAGAATATTATTTGGGCCTGACAGTCAATGGAGCGTGATCATTTGAACAAACTATCAATCATATTTCAACAGTAGGATCAATGTGAAATTTGGTGGAAATCGGCTGAGTGGTTTCTGAAGAATCATGATTTTATACATGTAAACAGCACAGTGGCAGGGAAATATAATAAACATAAACAAGATGGCGGCCATCTTAGATTTCCAATCAGAATGGTTTTAGCTACTGTTGATCTACAAGTCACCTCGATACTTCCAATATAAATGTATATGGCCCATACACTGGGAATCAAATTTGATCTTGCCATGAAAAGGTCAATCGTCAACATAAGACCATCTTTTTAGCAATTTTGGTAGATCTCCTGTCCCCATAATTTGTGCAAAGATTAGGGCTCAGGGCTTATTTGGTTCTGGAGAATTTTAAAGGTTTTTACCATATATGGGCATGGCAGCCAGTTTGATCAATAGAGCACGCCCATTTTAGCAATCCCCTGCCCCAGGGATGCTCCAAATAAAATCTGAGCAACACTGGCCCAGAGGCTCCAAAGGAGAAGTTGTTTGGAATTCTCAACATTTTCCCATACACATGCATAGGGAAGCAAACTTGACCTCTCCATAAAAAGGTCAAATGTCAATGTATGACCATTATTTTAGCAATTTTGGTAGACCTCCCATCCCTGATGATTTATGCAAAGATTCAGCCATAAGGCTTCCTCGGTTCTGGAGAAGATTTTTAAAGGTTTTTACCATATATGGGCATGGCAGCCATATTAATCAATGGACTGCAACCATTTTAGCAATCTTTCATTCCCCTGCCCCAAGAAAGCTCCAAATGAAATTTTAGCAACACTGGCCCAGAGGCTCCAGAGAAGTCATTTGAAATTCTCAACATTTTTTCCCATACAAATCAATAGGGAAGCAAACTTGACCTCGCTGTAAAAAGGTCAAATGTCAATGTATGACCATTATTTTAGCTATTTCGGTTGACCTCCCGTCCCTGATAATTTATGCAAAGATTCAGCCATAAGGCATCCTTGGTTCTGGAAAAGAAGATTTTCAAAGGTTTTTACCTTACCATATATGGGCAAGGCGGCCATTTTGGTCAATGGACGGCAACCATTTTAGCAATTTTTCATTCCCCTGCCCCAGGGAGATTCCTAATGAAATTTGAGCAACACTGGCTCAGAGGCTCCAGAGGAGGTCATTTGAAATTCTCAACATTTTTCCCATACAAATGCATAGGGAAGCAAACTTGACCTTGCTGTAAAACGGTCTAATGTCAATGTACGACCCTTATTTTAGCAACTTTGGTAAACCTCCTGTCCCCAATGATATATGCAAAGATTCAGCCACAAGGCGTCCTAGGTTTTGGAGAAGATTTTTAAAGGTTTTTACCATATATGGGCATGGCAGCCATCTTGGTCAATAGACAGTAACCATTTTAGCAATCTTTCATTTCCCTGCCCCAGCAAATGAAATTTGAGCAACATTGGCCCAGAGGCTCCAGAGGAGAAGTCATTTGAAATTCTCAACATTTTTCCCATACAAATGCATAGGGAAGCAAACATTTCCCATACAAATGCATAGGGAAGCAAACTTGACCTCGCTGTAAAAAAATCTAATGTCAATGTACGACCATTATTTTAGCAACTTTGGTAGACCTCCCGTCCCCGATGATATATGCAAACATTCAGCCACAAGGCATCCTAGGTTTTGGAGAAGAAGATTTTTAAAGGTTTTTACCATATATGGGCATGGCAGCCACCTTGGTCAATAGACGGCAACCATTTTAGCAATCTTTCATTTCCCTGCCCCAGGGAGGCTCCAAATGAAATTTGAGCAACATTGGCCCAGAGGCTCCAGAGGAGAAGTCGTTTGAAATTCTCAACATTTTTCCCATACAAATGCATAGGGAAGCAAACTTGACCTTGCCGTAAAAAGGTCAAATGTCAATGTCCGACTATTTTCGACACACAAGGGTACTTTGCACGTAAGGAGACACAGAAGTATACACCCGTCAACTCGTCCGTCCATATGTCCAAGCCCACGAATGGGCATATATTGGGTAAACATTAAAAGGTACTTGCCATTTATTCAGTTAGCGTCCAAAAAAAGTACCCAATAAATTTGGTTATTTCTGGGTCTTGTTGGGTATTTTGAGCCGAAAAAATTACACTGTAATACCCACCCAACAAATGTACATCCGTACAACTGTCCGTCTGTATGTCAGCCAAGCTATCTCCTCCTGAACCACTGGGCGGAATTCTACCAAACTTGTTACATTACTTCTTTTCATAGTAAAGCTGTGTGGGAGCAACATTATTTTTCTATGTGTCTGTCTGTGCATCGGTCCATTTGTCACACTATCTCCGCCTAAACCACTGGGCAGAATTCAACCAAACTTGCTACATCACTTCCCCTCATGGTAAGGTTGTGCGAGAGCAACATTATTTTTCCATGCATCTGTCTGTCCATGTGTCCATCCATCTTTCCATCATGCTATCTCCTCCTAAACCACTGGGCGGAATTCAATCAAACTTGCTACATCACTTACCCTCATAGTAAGGGTGTGCGAGAGCAACATTATTTTTCTGTGCGTCTGTCATCCGTCCATCTGTCCATCACACTATTTCCTCCTAAATCACTGGCATATATGCCAAATCTCACACTGAGATAAAATCTCACAGAATTTGGCTAATCTGGAAGGCAATTCCCATAAAAATGCAAATCTCAAAATTTTCGGACCATTTTACAACAGATTTTATGAAGAAATAAGTCACATGCTGTTGTGGTTTTCACAAGCTTTTTACATAAAAAAACCCCCAAAACTCAAGACTATATTGGGGAAGCTCCAAAGTGATGTTTAAGAAACTCTCACAGAAGTTTGTCATACCTTCCTTAAAATTTTGCCTTATCTCACAGATTTTAGTCCACAGCTTATGGCATGTATGCACTGGGCTGAATTCAAACAAACTTGCTACATCACTTCCCCTCATGGAGAGGGTGTGTGGGAGCAACATTATTTTTCCATCCGTCTGTCGGTCGTCCATCAAACTATTTCCTAAACAACTGGGTGGAATTTAACCAAACTTGCTACATGACCTCCCCTCATGGTAAGAAAGTCGGTCCGTCCATCCTGCTATTAGCAACATTAGCAACGAGCGTCAGGATTTGCGATGGCACGCCATCGACTGCACATTCTAGTGAAATCTTGTGAGCAAGATATATCGAATAATATTTGAGCTAGAGTCTTTAAAGTTGGGAATAATGGACAGATCACCTAATTAACTTTTGAAAAAAAATATTGGATTAATGTTATCAGAATTATGCCCCTTTCCAACTTTGACACTTTGTATGGACAAGCACATACAATTTGTACTTGGGGGCATGTTTTACAAACACATTTCTAGTTACTCTAAATACTGAATAGATTAATTGGTGACCTGTTAAGAGGTTGCTTGTAAATAGCAAGAATAGCAAATAGTTTAGACCCTGATCAGACTATGTCTACTCTGCTCAAGGTCTACGATGTTTGGTCATGCACAAATGTTCAAATTAAAATAATTAAGTTTTTCTTATATACATGTAGTATCTCTCTCTCTCTCTCTCTCTCTCTCTCTCTCTTGCGCACTCTCTCTCTTCTTTCTATGTGTGTGTGTGTGTGTTAACATATATTAATGTAATGTAATGTACATGTATATCTACTTTTAAAAAAGTTAATTATCTGACACCTTAATTTGTAGCAGACCTCATTTCATACTCTGTGTCTGGGTCCGGCATCCATTGTAGATTTGACAGGTGTTTAACTGTCAATGTGTTTTCTAAGCTGAGCTCTAGTAGACTCGTATGCGGCTTTAAATTTTGTTATGCACTTATCTAATGTGACAAGTCGTCCTGTGCAGTTTATACAACTAATTTCACTATGATCCTTTCCTGTTATTTCAATTGCCAACAATATTTCTATTAGCAAATACAAATCTGTTTTTTTAAAGATCCCCCATTTTTTTTCTTTCTTGTTGATTGTTCTTCCTTTCTCCATAAAAAATACAAGTGAATTGTTTGTTGATAGTATTTTTTTGTGTTTTCTGGGGGTCCGAATATCCAATTTTTTGCCTTCCCAGTAGACAATGTTTAATTATAAACTAATATACATCTACATACTAACCCTAAGCAAAACTGTAGTGGACAACATTCATTTTTTTTTTTTTTTATTTTCAAAGAAAAACAAAACTTGGCATTTCATATGAGTCATCTGCTAGGCAGAAGATTCATATAAAATGTCAAGCTTTATTTTCTCTACAAACTAGAACAGTGTTTTCGGAGGAAAACGTATGTCCCCCCACAAGTTTGAACAGACATATTGTTAAAATAAGATTGTATCTATAATAAACTCAAGGTCACAATATACCTACATGTATATGTAAGTTTGGTCAGAATTAATCCATTCCTAAATGAGACAGGGTGCTGAGAAGCCATTTTCTAAAATCATAGCCCTTGTGTAACCTTGAAAATGGGATCAAGGTCACCAAAATCTAATCAGTTCTTGTCTCTGTCTCAACGATATAGCTGTGCAAGTTTGGTCAAAATCCATCTATTCCTTTAAGAGATACAGTGCAGACAAGCCATTTTCCAACAATCTAAGCCCTAGTGTGACCTTGTAAATGGGGTCAAGGTCACCAAAATCTAATCAGTTCTTTTCCATGTCCCAAAAATATAGCTGTGCAAGTCTGGTCAAAATCTACTCATTCCTTCAGGAGACAAGGTGCAGACAAGCAATTTTCCACCAATCTAAGCCTTAGTGTGACCTTGGAAATGGGGTCAAGGTCGTCAAAATGTGACCAGTTCTTTTCCATGTCTCAACAATTAAGATGTAGAAGTTTGGTCAAAATCCAGTCATTCTTTTAGGAGATAGGGGGCAAGTGATTTTCCAACAATCTAAGCCCTCCCACGACCTTGAAAATGGGGTCAAGGTCACCAAAATCTAATCAGTTCTTTTACATGTCCCAGCAGATGTGCAAGTTTGGTCAAAATCTATTCATTCCTACAAGAGATAGGGTGCGGACAAGCCATTTTCCAACAAATCTAAGCCCTCCTGTGACCTTGAAAATGGGGTCAAGGTCACCAAAATCTAATCAGTTCTTTTACATGTCCCAGCATTGTAGATGTGTAAGTTTGGTCAAAATCTATTCACTCCTACAAGAGATAGTGTGCGGACAAGCCATTTTCCAACAATCTAAGCCTTCCTGTGACCTTGAAAATGGGGTCAAGGTCACCAAAATTTAATCAGTTCTTTTACATGTCCCAGCATTGTAGATGTGCAAGTTTGGTCAAAATCTATTCATTCCTACAAGAGATAGGGTGCGGACAAGCCATTTTCCAACAATCTAAGCCCTCCTGTGACCTTGAAAATGGGGTCAAGGTCATCAAAATCTAATCAGTTCTTTTACATGTCCCAGCAATATAGATGTGCAAGTTTGGTTAAAATCTATTCATTCCTTCAAGAGATAGTGTGCGGACAAGCCATTTTCCAACAATCTAAGCCCTCCTGTGACCTTGAAAATGGGGTCATGGTCACCAAAATCTAATCAGCATTTTTCCCCCTCCCAATGATATATTTGTGTAAGTTTGGCTAAAATATGTCCATTCAATAAGGAGATAGAGTGCATTCAAGAGGCTACGCCGACGCCGCCACCGACGGGATCCGCACTAAAAACAATACCCACCCCCCATGGTGGGGGGACATAAAAATGTCTTCTGTTGCAGTTGTGATTAGCATTTTAAGGCCTAATATATACTTTCATTTACGATATATTTATGGATATTTTATGCCATATTAATCTAACAGAGCTAGAATTTTTTATCTAAAGAAACTTATTATTACTTTGATTTTCAAAACACCTCTCCAGTTAAAACAGACATCATCACTCTCTTATATAAATTCTGTGAAAATAAAGTCAAATAATACACAGATTCTAAAAAAAGAATCCCTTCACATTCTTAAACTTGGTAAATTAACTCTGTTGATCAGAATAAATGTGTATGTCTTTTGTTTGAAACATCAACAGGGAGATCTCTTAGAGATAATGTGGGTGGTTAAATAAACCATGGCAAATCAGACCATCTGCTGATAAAGATCTTATTATTATAAATGATTTGTTGCTGTTGCAAATGATCCAGGGCTAATCAGCTAGCAGTAAATCTCAGAGTGAAGGTTACAAACTTTACCAGTCTAACTGATCAGCCAAATCAGAGAGAAGGACATTCCAAGATAGGAATTTTATAAACTATATACAGTTATTATGATGATTCATATATCAGTTAGATGGGAGCCAGTCTATATCCTCATATCCGTGTATTATTTTATACAGTTGTATAAGCATATCCGTGTATTATTTTATACAGTTGTATAAGATCATGGCAGCCTCAAAGATTTCAATCTTTCACTATAAGACAATCCTTTTAATTCTGGTACTATTTTTTGTTGATCTCCTTTGAATGTGGTCTATTAAAAGTATGTTCTTTTAAGTATATGGGTAGTAAACACTTCCACCATAATCAAGTACAGATCTTATAAGGCTCTTATACAATGTCAAAAAAGAAACCTATCAATTGACTTAAGTGTTCTCTTGATTAACCCTGCAAGTCTGTTTGCTTTGTTTACTACATAGTATATATGCTCGTCAAACCAGTTTATTTTGGAATCAAATTCCGAAGTCTTTTTCCTCAGTAGCTACTGGTAGTGTTTGAAGGTTCCCATGCTTATCTTTCAGTTGATATTCAAACTTATAACTTACATGTCCATAGTTTATTACTTTGCATTTCTGTACTGAAAATTCAAGTAGCCAAAGTCTACTCCATTCACTGAGCTTTAACAGATCTTGTTGTAACCACTTGATCACTCCTTTTATCTACCGCTGCGTAAATTTTAGTATCGTCAGGAAAAATTTTACAAAAGTTTACAAGACTGCATGGCATATCATTGACATATATAGTCTAGACTCATGGGTTTTGATGCACTTAAGCCTTATCTGACATGTCATTAATTTCACAGACAACTCCCAGTACATTTGTTTTGTGTAAGACAATCATGGATTTCTAGAACATTCTTTAATATCATTAAAATAAATTTGCATCAATTGCCTTCATAAAAATTCCAAGTGAAATAGGACCACCATGGTGATTGTCATTTTGGTTTACACTCATATGAAATGACGCATCTAATAGGCCGCTATTTTTCTGGCAAGATAGTAATTTAAGTTTTACAATAATACCAGGACCATGTTCAGGCAGCATCATTTGTCTGTTAGAACATAATAAAATGACAAGAATCACTGTTGAATGGCACCTGTATATATTTTAAAAATCTGACCTCATTTTGAGAATTGCTGCCATTTTTATGCCTCAGTTTTAAGGGGTAGGGTAGTTGAAGTGCTTGTTCTCCTGCTTGCATGCACAAATTCGCCACATGTCTTAATAGATTATTTATTGTCAGCAATATTTTACTTCATATTATTTATGCTTGGCATCAAACAAATACACAGAAAATTACTTTATGAATTTCTCTTCTTCCTGTTGCAAAATATTTTCATATAAGACCTTATATTTATTTGAAAAGTAATATTGTGTATGCAATAACATTTCAACCATATACATGTATCATACTTGTGAATAAATGAATCAGGTGACACTGTAACAGAGAAGCATGTTTGATTCAGATGTAGCTGATGCATCTTTAAAGTTTTGACCTTCAATTCAAAGGAAAAAAAGTGCTTTAAGCATTTCTTTCAAAATGTTGACCATTCAAGGTTACATGTACATGGTTGTTATTTTCCAAGAAGATCTTAGAATTTCTACTTAAGCACCTCAGAAACAGAATGTTTACCAGTGATATGTCTAATGACATTCATTCACCAGGACCTGTGATATGGGAAGTTAGTCACTAGCTCTCACCAGAGAGGTAAACCTAGCCACACCATCTTCTGCTTCTTCAGCAGGGGTAATGATCGAATCTGCAAGGGCATTCCAATCTCTGACTGTCTGAGGGAAGAATGAGCCCTTGTAAATGTCAGTTCTTGTAGCAGGGGTCTGAAAAATCAAAGAGTGATGCTTTCTTCTGCGCCTTGTTGGGGGAATAAGATCATCTGTTGGAATGCAGGCAGCACCCTTTAGACCTTTGTACAAAAGAATCAGTCTACCGTCTCTCCTCTTTTTCTTGAGAGACTCGGATACTCCCATTTTAGATTTTCCAGTATTCCAGTCAGTGATAAGAGTAAACCTAGCAGCCCTATTCTGAACATTTTTTATTTCTTGTTGAAGAACCATGCCTTGGGGATCCCAAACACAGCTGCCATATTCCAAAATGGGGCAAACAAGTCCCCTATATGTTGCCTGTTTAACATCCTGAGGACAATGATAAAGATTTTGTCTCAGAAAACCAAGAGTTCTATTTGTCTTAGTACATATATTGCTGATATGTGTATTCCATCCCAAGTCATGTGTGATTGTTACTCCTGGGTATTTAATGGAATCCACTTTTTTGAGGACCGTACCCTCTAAGGTGTACCAGTGCTCCAGCTAGCCCTATATGGAGGGATGGGCCACCCCTCTTGCCCTCTTTTGCAACCCCTCTGCCCTTCTTAAGCTGTCTTCTGTCTTATTTCAACTCCAGACATAAAACCCTACATTTTGGTGAAAATTTCATGAAAATCAGACCAAAGTTAAAAAAGTTATCAATGTTTAAAGTCAGTTTTATGTGTACTCTATTTTTGAGGTATATATTGTGGAATGGGATTATATTTTGTATTATGTCATGATACTGAGCACATCACATGACACATGGTGCCTTACCCAGCACCCCTCAGCCCTCAAATCCTAGCTGGAGCACTGTGTACAAAGCCTCCATTTTATTTGTTCTTTTCCTCGTTATCTGCATTATATTGCATTTGACTGGCTGAAATCTCATACCCCATTTTCTGGCCTAACATCCTAATCTATCTATATCCTTCTGAAGTTTCAATGAGTCGTCTGTGTCTCTGATTTCACGATAGCAAACACAGTCATCTGTGAAAAGTCTTATTTCTGAGTCTATGTCTGTGGAAATATCATTTATGTACAGAGAGAACAATAATGGACCAAGAACGGTCCCTTGTGGGACACCTGACAAAACTGGAGCCCACTCCGAAGTTTCACCGTTTACAACAGCTGGTTGTGTTCTATAGCAAAGAACGGAATCTATCCACCTGAGTGTCTTTCCGCCAATGTCATAAACAAATAATTTGCTTTTAAGAAGTTCATGAGGTGGGGTGTCAAAAGCCTTCTCGAAGTCCAGCATAAATGTGTCAACCTGTCTTCCTTTGTCCAAGATTTTTACTCAATCATTTATTACAGTGGTCAACTGAATTTCACAACTGTGCCTTTTCCTAAATGCATGTTGCCTGTTGGACAAGAGCTGATAGTCATCCAAGTGAGCCATGATATTTGAGCATACTATATGTTCAAGCACCTTAATAGCATGCATGTCAAGGACACACGACGATAATTACAAGCAAGAGCCCTATCCCCTTTCTTAAAGAGGGGACAAATGTTTGCAAGAAGCCATTCCTTGGGGATTTCACCCATATCAAGAGATTGTTGGAACAAATGTGCAAATACTGGACCTCGTTCCTTTAGAACCCTAGGATGAAGCTGATCAGGTCCTAAGGCTTTTGAGGGATTCAAGATTTTCAGTAACTTAATCACTCCTTCTGTAGACACCAGAATACTATCCATGAAAGGGGCCGATCTTCTGGTTAACGGAACCTCATTGTACTCAGTTTTATTGAACGCATCACTGAACTGACCAATAAGTTCCTCTGCCCTTTCAGAGTCTAATTCTGCAACTCCATTTCCTCCCCTCTTTTTTATAAGGTGGAATACCTTGCCTGTCTTTTTTTTTTTTTTTTTTTGACTATTTATGTACATGTACATGTATCTGTAGAAGTCTCTGAGATTTACCTTTACATCATCTACCAAGTTATTCACATACAAATCATGCTGCTTTTTAATGTCAGCCTTTATTTCCCGTCTCAAAGATTCAAATTTAGTCCGAAGTTTACCACTACCTGTCTTCTTAGCCTTAGCATGAATTTTATTCCTTCTGCGGATCTTTCTTCTTATCTCTGGAGTGATCCAAGGAAACGTAGAGACAGACTTACTAATTTTTGAGGGGATATGCTTATTAGCTGAATCATGAATGAATGAAGTTATCAAATTAAAGTTCTCCTGTACTGATCTAGCATCCGTGACCGTTGAAGTACTTCTCATTTGCAAATCTTAACGCATCCTTTCTCATACAGTACAGCTCAAGTGGTTTTTCAAAATTCCAAACCCCCCCCCCGCGAACCGGTGGGGTTGATTTTTTAGCCCACCGCGATCCACCTAATACCCCACTCGGAATTTTCGCCCGCCGAGTTCCCTCTGCAAAACCACCCACTTACCTGTAGAACTCCGCGGTGGGCAAAAGTTTATCCTGGCGAGCTCAAAAGAGGGATTAGTGATGTCAGAATGATTGACAGCTCCGAATTTTCCAAGTTTGCATGGGGAGGAAATCGGAACCTTTATTTTGCTTATGCATTATTCGGCTGATTTGCCGGTGAATAAATACAGAAATATTTCTACCTAGAGATTAACACGAATTCCGCGGAAGGCGTCATCGCACCTTCTGGGGCAAACGTCACAGGAGCCACAATCAGAACGTGGTTGTTAAATAAGTTTATTTTATTCTTAGCAGTGCTTAGTTGGAAAACTGGGTTGAAAAAAATGTAGACAAAGTGCCTAGTGGGGCACATATATTCCAGGCCAGTGCCTTTCCCTCTAATGGCTATATCTTCAGCACTGACTTTTCGTATTATACAGCCCAATGATAATGGAACGCGAACGTATAATGTGTAAAAGTCACTGGAGCATGAAATATAGGTCAAGGTGTCAAGGTACCTGCTAATTCAGTACATCAAGGAGCACTATGCAAGGTATGGTGGTTGTTGGCCTTATAGTTGAGGAGTTATCAAACATCAACGTAAAATGTGTCAAATATAGTTCAAGGTCACCAGATCAAGGTACCTGCCAAGCCAGTGCAATGAGGTGAAGCACTATGCAAGGTTTAGTGGTTGTAGGTCTTATATTTGAGGAGATACCAAACATCGTAAAATGTGTCAAAGTCATTGGAGTGCAAAATATACGTCAAAGTCACCAGGTCAAGGTACCTGCCGAGTCAGTACATCGAGAAGAAGCACTATATAAGGTTTGGTGGTAGAATGCCTTACAGTTGAGGACATATGGAAGGGCGATGTAAAAGGTGTAAAAGTCAATGGAACGCGAAATATAAGTCAAGCCACCCAGTCAAGGTACCTGCGGTGTCCGTACATTAAGGAGAAGCACTATGCAAGGTTTGATGGTTGTAGGCCTTATAGTTGAGGAGATATTGAATGTTGACATAAAATGTGTAAAAGGCACTGGAGCGCAAAATATAGGTCAAGGTCACCGGGTCAAGATACCTGCAGAGTCAGTACATCTGGGAGAAGCACTATGCAAGGTTTGGTCACTAGAGGTCTTACACTTGAGGAGATCTGGAACGTTGAAGTAAATTATGTCAAAGTCACTGCAGCAAAAATATAGGTCAAGGTCACCAGGTCAAGGTATCTGCAGAGTCAGTACATTGAGAAGAAGCACTTTGTAAGGTTTGACGCTTGTAGGCCTTATAGTTGAGGAGATATCGAACGTCGATGCAAAATGTGTCAAAGTCACTGGAGCGCAAAATATAGGTCAAGGTCACCGGGTCAAGGTACCTGCCGAGCCAGTACATCTAGGAGAAGCACTATGCAAGGTTTGGTAGTTGTACGCCTTATAGTTGAGAAGATCTGGAACATCGACGTAAATTGTGTCAAAGTCAATGGAGCACAAAATATAGGTCAAGGTCATTGGGTCAATGTACCTGCCAAGTCAGGAGGTCAGGGAGATGTGTCATGCAAGGTATGATGGTTGTTGTAGAATTGTAGTTGATTAGAATACTAACTTTGACGGAAATGTCAAACTTCGACATAACAGAACTGTTAACAGACGGACAGACAGATGGACGAATGAACGGACAGACGAATGGAAAAGCGGGCACCTATGTCGCAAAGTCAGGAGGTCAGGGAGATGTTTCATGCAAGGTTTGATGGTTGTTTAGTCTTGTAGTTGATTAGAATACTAACTTCGACATAAATGTCGAACTTCGACATAACAGAACTGTTAACAGACAGACAGACGGACAGACGAACAGACAGACGAATGGAAAAGTGAGCACCTTTGTCACAAAGTCGGGAGGTCAGGGAGATGTTTCATGCAAGGTTTGATGGTTGTATAGTTTTGTAGTTGATTAGAATACTAACTTTGACATAAATGTCGAACTTCGACATAAATGTTGACAGACGGACGGACGAACAAACAGACAAACGGAAAAGCGGACGCCTATGTCGCAAAGTCAGGAGGTCAGGGAGATGTTTCATGCAAGGTTTGATAGTTGTTTAGTCCTGTAGTTGATTAGAATACTAACTTTGACATAAATGTCGAACTTCGACATGAATGTTGACAGACGGACGGACAGACGAACGGAAAAGCGGACGCCTATGTCGCAAAGTCAGGGAGATGTTTCATGCAAGGTTTGATGGTTGTTTAGTCTTGTAGTTGATTAGAATACTAACTTTGACATAAATGTCGAACTTCGACATAAATGTTGACAGACGAATGGACGGACTGACGGACGGAAAATCGGACTCCTATATCGCACCCTGCTACAAGCAGGTGCAAAAAAAAAAAAAAAAAAAAAAGAATTAATGAATAAAACAAGAAAAAAAAAACGTATTTCTGTTTGTTTATTTCTTACCTTGTACCCGGATGCTTAAAGGGGCGCTTCTGCTGTCTTAGAGGCTTTTATTTGAAGATCAACGAGCATCCTCTCGAAAAAAAAAAAAACACAAATAATGCGGAGGAGGACACATTAATCTCCGATGGTCCGGATTGCGCATTCGCTCTCCACAGATTGTAGCGATTTATCATGAACCACTGCTTCAAGATTGGCAATTACAAGTTTCTGGAGGAAGGGTGTTCATTGTACTGGGTAACCGCCTATTGTATAAGCATGCCCCCTTTTTATTGGCGAGATTCATAAAAAATGCTGTTCCCCATTCCATTTCCCATAGACCAGACTCATAAAGCAATTGCAGTTAACTCCCTTTTAAGTCAGTTGCAGTTACATGTAGCTCCTTTAAAACAGTAAAACCTGCAGTGTGAAACCTTTACCCCGCATTTATCAGGGTACAAATGAATATAATGTTACGTTATTCTCTTACAGTATAATACATTAATAACATTATATTTATTGGCTTATACAGCAATCTTCAGAACTTTTCGTTTCCATGTAAAGTGTTCTGTTTTTGTGTCTTCAACATCCGATATGCAAAACCAAGACCGTAATTTATTTAACAAGTAAAAGAGACTCATTGTATAAACCTAGCATTGGCGGGAAAGCGTCTTCAAAATGGGCTCTCTGGGCTAATTCAGCAGACGACAAATTGAATTTTTTTTTTTTTTTTTTCCATTACCAAGAAAACAGGATTTGACATGCAATGTAGGCAAATTGCATGAAATGCAAATCCTGTTCTCTTGGAAGAATGAGAAAAAATTTCAAAGTGTAGTCTGCTGAAAATTGTACCTAGGGAGCTAAGCATTAAGGTTTGCACAAACAAATCGTGCATGTGTCTGTGCATGGCAAAACCTACAATAAAAGTTAAGCCTGCATACTCTGAGACTGCACATCAGTAGTCTGATCAGAGCCTTCGCTAATCGTATGTACCTCCTATGATCACCGGGTGTAAAACAACTTCTTGTGCGACAAGCGAAGACTCGGGTCAGTCTGCGCAACTGCACATTCTGATAAGAGCATTCACTGATCGTATTTACCTTCGATAGCCGGGCTGTCCAAAGAGGGATAAACAGCGCGACTGCAACAGCACATTCTGATCAGACCCTTTGCTGATCGTACAGTATGCAAGAAGCTTGCTTTATATAGTGGGTCGATGCACAGACTGACCTGAGTCTTTGCTGGTCGCACGTACATTGTAGTATTGTAGGTTTTGTCAGGTTCAAAGTACGTACATTGTAAATCATACTTCAGACATGAGGACTGTACTGACGTAATTTTGGTTTGAACTGGAGTTAAACGGCCCAGTCAATACTATTTCGGTCTTGTCGAGCCCGCACACTTTTCTGGGGAGGGCTTACTCATAAGCTATTAATCATTTCAGCAGAAACTGACAGCTGCCCTTCTTTTCTTTCATATACTTTGACAATAGAGCCTACTTTTGGAGTTACTGCCCTTTGAACACCGAAAATATTTAGTGATTTCTGTAATATATTTGTGTCCGCTTTGTAACTTGAAAACTTTTTGCGATATTTTCTTGAAACTTAATTAATTTATTAACAGTGTTATGGCACTTGCTTGATGTAAGTGCAGTGGTGGGGCATGGTGAAATGTCTACAGCCCTTTAATTAGATACTTAATAGGTTGAAATACTGGGAAAGGGTGCCTCGGTGGTGTAGTGGTAGAGCTGCTCGCCTTGTCATCCGGGGGTCATGAGTTCAATCTCAGGCTTCACTAACCTTTCATGTGGGACTTTAAACCAAGGTCCACACCTCCGTATGACCTAGCTGTTAGTAGGACGTAAAAAAACCCACTCATTTGAATTGTCATTAGCTTCTATGGCCCCTTGCGTTCATTTTGTGTGATAGACACCCTTTCCACATGGGCTGTCATATTGATTCAATGCCTCTTTGATAGCAGAAGCGCCCCTTTAAGTAAATTTATATTGACACATGCGGTTGCTGCATGCAAGTTAGAATTTCCCGGTCTTTTACCACAGTATGTCATTTATATTGAGCACATGCGGTTGTTGCATGGGAAAAGGCAGTTACAGGAATACCAAACATAAATATGTAATTCGTGGATTGGGGGAAGATGTTTCATTCTCTTTGTGATTTTTGAGTGTTTACTTTTTCTATGGCACATTAAGTAAAAATGACCATGCCAGACCCACTTGTTGGCTGGACCAAACAAAGCCACAGAATCCAGTACTTTTTCATATGGAGCTTTGTTGCAGCCTATGTTACGTGCTCGAACAGTGAATGGGGTTACCGGGGTTTTCTATGGACCAAGGGAACACCCAAATATATTTCACAAGAACAAGGGAATAAACCTAATTTTGGGAAATCAGAATGGGGCAATTTGGAAAACTTCTCTATCCGTTTCTAAGCACTAGCCTTACGCATTCGTTATTGTCCGTCGGCAATTGCAGTGTTTCAAAGCTTTATTAATATTCAAAAGGATGCTAATGAGCGAAAACTGATTCAAGCAGGACATATGAATATTGCAATTTATGCACCGAATTGGCGGTATGTTTTGTGTATGTAGATACCAACAATTCTGTACGCTCATGATGAATGGGAATGCTGACAATCAAAATTTGTTAATTGCTGTCACACATTGCTTTGAAAGGACTGATTTTGACCAGGTCGACAGTTTGGTCCTGTTCAACCGAAACATGCCTAAAAGTAAAACTGGCTTTAGCCACGTCCCTTTTGAAACAGCTTTCACACTTCATCGCGGAAACATCGCGTGGCCCTTGCGGCTGTTTCAATTGCCTGTCATAATCGCATCGAATGTTACCTGTACGAAAGTAATTTTATTGAGCAATTTTTACCGCGGGAACACAGCGGATCCACCGGCCCAGGTGAAAACACCGTGGGATACTAAAATTTAATCCTTCCCACTCAAATCCACTCTCTGCCAGCTCGGGGGGGGGTGGGGGGGTGGGGCGGGTCTTTTGAAAAACCACTCGAGCTGTACTTACTGTAGTTTCAGTCACCTTTCTGATATGAATACACCTTCCTCTGAGGTTTCTTTATAATGGGGAATGAAGAGTCTTAAAAATCCTGAAACAATGTCGTGATCACTAAGTTTGTCGGGAGAGAGAATATCCTGAAATTGACCTGGTAAGGAGGTAAGCATCAAAACCAAGGTGTTTTTATCGTGAGTAGGAAAGGGTATCATTTGTTCCAAGCCATGATCATCCACAATGTCAAGTAAAATTTGTCCTTCGGACTGACTTAGCATGCTACCAGATTTGCTAAGCCTAGCAGGTCAGACAATTTCTCTGAAGTTGAAGTCACCTAGTACATCATCTACATGGACTGATGCACCTGAATGTGACCCGCTTATGTTGCTCTACCCTAATAACAATGAGGCATTAAAAAAAAGTTTCTGTAAGTCCAAGAATAGGAAAAAAAAATGTAAGCACATCAAATTAGATGTGCATCAAAATATATGACAGGACAATATTATGAAAGGGATGGGCCCCAAGAAGAATTCTTTCTTCTCTAGGACTATTCCACAATGGAATAGTCTCCTTCCTCAGTGGTCTCTGTTCAGACTCGGACCCATCAATACCCGGACTGGTAACTATAGTGCTAAATACCTATTTTATCGATATGATGATATTGTGGCTATGATTTTACCGGTTACTGGGTTTCGTCTAGAATGTGCGAAAATCAATCGAGTAGAAAGTGATAATTATCCGCAATAAACAACTACATATAAGTGTTATTTGTGAACAATACATCAGCCATCATGAAAAGTTAGTACTATATAGACGTAATTGTTTTTTAACCACATTTGTTGATTATTGGCAACATACTTTACAAATTTCGGTGGAGTTTCCAAACACCGTTTTGTGAATGAAGCCATTCGTCGAAGAAAAATGGCGACCATTGTTGAACTGTACTCGCATTAGTAGAGCCTTTTAATGCACGTCCTCGTTAAAATCAATTATAAATTAAACTTATTCAGGAAAAAAACTAGCTTTGTTTTCGAAGTTGTTTTATGAGCATATTATTTTTATACCTACTTCAATGCCAACTGAAATATCGGCTGGTGAAAATGTCAATTTCTCGAATTTGACCAACAATTATCTGTGATAATGAACCTCATATATAAGTGCCATCTGTGAACAAAACATCACTTATCATTCAAATTAAATACTATGTAATTATTTTGTTTTTTAATCATATTTGTTGAATATTGATCACACATGGAGTTTCCAAACACTGATTTGTGAATGAAGCTATTCGTCGAAGAAAAAATGGCGACCATTGTTGAATAGTACTAGCATTAGCAGAGCCTTTTAATGCTTTTTGTCGCAAAAATCACCTACATGTATAAACCCAACTTATTTAGAATAAACTAGCTTTGTTTTATTGCTTTATCAGCATATTATTTTCATAACCGTCATAGAAATTTGAAAAGTCGACTGTGAAAATGTCGATTCTCTTGAATTTGACCCACATTGTCTAAAACGAGTATGTGCAAAATTCGGCGATTATCTATGTTAAAAGGAATCATTTGAATAAAATGTTATTAACATATAATGGACCCAAGATGGCATTATTGCTTTATCATAATTTTAACTGGCTTAACTAAAAATAAATGTGTTTAATACTAGTTAAATATGGGTGGAGTTTGCAAAATATAGATTCCGAAGTGACGTAAGCATCACCAGCACCCGCGACATGATAATTAACGGAAACGGACAGTAACAAGTCCGGGTATTGATGGGTCCGAGGTTCGCTATCAGGTCAAAATGGCCACAAGTCAAAACGTCCCCAAGTCAAAACGTCCCCAAATTGGTCAAAACGGCCCCAACTGCAGTTGCAAATTGGTCAAAACGGCCCCAAAAATGGCCTCAAATTCGACTTAGGATTTAAGTAAAAAGTAAGGTATGTAAATGCATTTTTCAGCACTAATCAATTTCAACTGAATAAATCTTGTCTATATTAACTTGTTTTGTAGGGAAAATAGTCGAAAACGGGGTCATTTTTGAACGCTGATCCTTTATGACGCAAATTGATTCATAATAGCTGTTAAGGCAAATAAAAAAATGCACAATTCACATTTTATTATTCATTATTCAAATTGCAGTAACATAAATCACATAAGTAATATAAATAACAAGATTCCGTTTTTGTTTAACACTATAGAGTTGCAGTATGCAAGTATTCCAGTATCCAGACTTGATTATGAGATATGATGGCTAAGCAAATGTCACTAATTAAAAATATAGATATTGGTTATTTCGCGTTAAAAAGCAAAGAAAGCTTGGTAATTACAAGGAAGTTTGAAAATATCTTCAATTTGGTCCCGTTTCACACTTCTGTGATTATTGTTATAGACTAGTACAGTCCTGGGTATGACATAAAACTGTATCCATCTGTGGCACTCAATATGAGTGTGGGATTGTGAGGCTGCCCTCTATCACAGTTGCCTCCCCACCTTTAGGGTTAGGAGGCTGCCACAACCTGGGTGGCAGAGCTAGGCAGCAATCATTTACAGACCGATGGCTTGGTGTTCTAGCTATTGTGGTTTGGCGGACGATCCTTTCTTTATAAGGACAATGGCAAAGCACACTGCCCGAGTGTGGGAACGGCGTGCATGCTCAGATGCCGTAAAAGAACAGTTGGGATGTCAGCTAGGACAGGCAATCCCGTAAAAAACAGTTGTTCCAAAATCTTACAAGCAGAAGAAAAGGTACACAGTTAGGCGGTGCCAACAGACAGCAACGTTCTGTTGGTAACGTCTCCGGCTTGGCCTCCTGTCAGGTGTGGGAGGCAGGGTCGGGCCATTGTGGCGAATCAAGCAAGCACCTGAGGAAATTCAGGGTGGGAACACTCAATGTGAACACCCTGAGAAGAAGAGTTTGCGAGGTAGTGGAAACACTATCCCGCAGGAAAGTGGGTCTGCTGCATTCAGGAGACCAGATACCGTGGTGGCAACTGTCACACAATCAAGGGCAAGGACACCCGGTACAAGCTCTACTGGTCAGGAAATGACAATGGCACTGCTGGTGTAGGAGTGTTTGTCGCAGAAGAGTGGATAGAGAAAGTTTTTGAGGTTCAAATAGTCTCCGACAGAATCATTTTAGTGAAACTCATAGACGGCCAAAGTGTGGTTACCCCTTTTTGTCTGTGTATGCCCCACAGAGTTCAGGCGAGTTTCCATGGGCCGTCTGTTGCACTGGAGTGGGCAGCAACAGCATCTTCTGCAATGGCAGCAAGCACTGGGTGCCAAAGAAATGCACTGGGCTCAAGCGCTTGAAAAAAAACCCCTGACTACAGATGTACACGGTGCCAGGGAACTGCATGCCCCTTGGATGGCAGACCACAGGAGGTCCAGGTCGGACCTGACAAGCTTGAGGTGGTAGCTTCCTTTTGCTATCTAGGAGACATGCTGTCAGCAGCAGGTGGCTGTGAACTTTCAACCACAACACGTGTGAAAACCGCCTGGAAGAAGTTCAAGGATCTGCTACCAGTTCTTTCTTCACACCACCTCTCTTTCAAAACACGTGGCCGTGTGTACAGCTCTTGTGTGCGGAGCGCCATGCTCCATGCCAGTGAGACTTAGACATTGACAAAGCCAAACCTCCAGCGTCTGCAGCGAAATGACAGGGCAATGATCAGACAGATCTGCAATGTCAGGCCCCAAGAAATTGTCACCACCAGATCCAACGAGCTACTTGTGCGACTTGGCATTGAGGATCTGGACCGCATTCCGAAGGAGTAAACGATGGTATGGACATGTGGAACGCTCCAGTGGTGCAGTCAAGACAGCCTTTGACATACAGGTTGATGGAAAGCGTGGGCCTGGGAGGTCCAGGATGACATGGAAGCAGCTGACAGGGATTGCAGAGAGTGGAAGCTCTCAGATATCAACCCTCATGATAGACGTACCTGGAGATCTGGTGTGAGATCTGCCATGCGTGCAGCAAGCCAGCTATCTGGAAGGGGGCCCACTGATGTGGATGTTGCTCTTGCATGTTAATCAAAAATCCGATTATGATACGATATGAGTATATAATAATAATCAAATGGTGTTTATCTGCAATTAACTTTTTGTTTATAACAAAAGAAAACAAAACACAAACTCTGTTTTCAGTATCATTTATTTTATTACATTTCATTGCTTACATAACATAATACTCACCTGTTTCATTGTTGTTTACAAGTAAATACATAATTTTGCCATTACAAGTATTTCCTACTCCTAAACACTAAGTTGTCCGTCTGTTTGTCTATGCATTTACAAAAATAAAAAAAAAATAAAAAAGGGGGGCCGTTTTGACCTTCATTTTTGGGATGTGGGGCTGTTTTTACCAATTTATGGGGCCGTTTTGACCAAATGGGGGCCGTTCTGACTTTGGGCCATTTTGACTGTAATTCCGAGGTTCAGTCCACAGAGGAATTCAAATCCCTTACAAATTAATTTGTTCAGAGGCATGTGGATAGCATGCCTGTCTTCTGATTGTAAATAGTTTTATTGGGCCACCCAGAATTTTTTTTTTTTTTATATATATATATATGCTAAATTCTAAATTTAGCCACCCACCCACCCATCTGAGATAATGATCAAAATTGATCGACTCAGTACCAGTAGATAGAAGACAGAGCCTTGGGTGAATTGGGGCACCCCTGAAGTTTAGGGCATACCAAGAAAAAGTATAGTGAACCACTGAATTAAAGATTTACCTTTACTTTTTTCTGCTAAGAGATCATGTGATGACTATTACTCTATCATCACGTGACAGTCTGAGCGATAAACATTTTTTTCTGATAAAGTAGGCCTACGTCAGTACGGTTCAAATAACACACGTTTGTAAAACGCCTTGGCGGATTCAGAAAATGCTAGACACAAAATCTAATAAGGGAAACTGAAAAGTAAAAAAAAATACAGGCGATTATTATATCATATTCTCACGAAAAACACAAATTACCGTTTGCCGAGCATGGAGGCTGCCATTACGGTTGACAGCGTCCTCTTGCAGCCACCCAGTTTTACTGACGGTTGCCTAAATACCGGAAAGGACCGGAAAGACGCAAAAGAAGTGCTTAAAAAGAGGCGTAAAGTGGCGAAAAGGAGCGTAAAATGACGTAAAATGAGCGTAAAGTTGTGCAAACTGGCGTAAAGTAGCATACATAATTGTGTATTTTATTGTATATCTAATGAAGATTTAATACAATTATTTCATAGCCAACTTTGAAAAACCGCAGCCCAAGATTTACCTGTGCGAACAGCTACAGTAAAATCTAAAGACTTATATAGGAAAGCTATATTATACATCAATTTTTGAAAGTATGAAATATAATACAATATTTTTGCTTGTAGCTTTTGATTCCATTTTTTTTTCAGGAATACGCTGATACTTTTTTCATATTTTTAAAACGAAAACTTTTTGGTCCTTTTTCAGGGTTTTTAAAAGCACCCTTCAAATGATTAAAAATATAGTGATAACGACGATTTTTTTTATTTTTTTTTCGCTGTTTGAATTTCTAACTTACAAATAACTCATTTAAATAACAATTTGGAATACTTTTGCTGGTGGCATTTTGTGCAGAAAAGCCTGTTGAAAAATTTGGTTTTTGTTTCATTAAAATCAGATAAAAACTTTTTGGTCCTCTATTTCCGGCAATCGGCAGTGGCGGAAACTACCGAGCATGTAATCAATAATTGACAGGCGATGAAAATGGACTTTGTTTTTATTAAAATCCCTTAAGGTCTTGTGATATATTAAAGCGACTTCTACGACTGATATTATCAGCCTTAGAAGTGGCATTAGTATGAACCAGTTAACAGTTATGGCTCTTTAATTGATATTCTGACCTTACTGTCATTTCCAATATATATATATTTTTTTCTTGCTTTCGTTATCTTATCATTGCTCTTTATATTATTTTTTTTATATATTTGTTTGTTTGTGGGTTTTTTTTCTTCTTTTAATTCTGCATCTTTAATTCACATTCACAAATTGAGATCCATATTGTTTAACATTTTTCCGTCACTATTTGTACAACTGTAATTGTTAAGGAGAAGAACTAAATAAGTAGTCATAATTTCGTTCTGATCCTATTTCTTATGTGCTACAATGTATAGTGCTATGTAATATTTGGATAATAAAATATGTTTAAACCAAAATGGACTTCTGCATCAGTTTATCCACTAAGCAAGGTAACTCCGGGCGGATAGCAGTCACGCAAGCAGACTGGATTATGTCGCTTGTTTTTTCGTTTTCCAGTGAGGTTTTTCAAAGTTCCAGATGGTACATGTATTACCCATGCAAGCAAGGTTGAGGTTATATATGGTAGGAGCTATGGTATGTGCTTTGCGTCCATCCGTCACACTATCTCCTACTATTAAACACAGAGCGATATTTAACCAAACTTGCTACATGACTTCCCCGCGTGGTAAGGGTGTGTGAGAACAACATTTTTTTCTGTCCGTCCGTCCATTACGCTATCTCTTCCTAAAAAAGTTAAGAGAAAAGTCCAGGGAGTGCCACAATCACAAACCGCAGCCCTTCCCAGACCCCAAGAGGAAGAGGAAACCGACAAATCTAAACAAGCACAAACCGAACAACTGGGCAGAATTTAACCAAACTTGACTTCCCCGCTTGGTAAGGGGATGGGCAAAATGGTGAAAAGGAGCGTAAAGTTGTGCAAACTAGCGTTAAGTAATCTGTGCTGTTTGTCAAATACCCTTTTAGGGGTTTCCAAACTACAATGGGTTAATTAAATACAAGGTACTTATATTTTGGGCAATTGTGTTTCATGTTAAGTGTAGACAGTTAAGGTTCTCCATTGAAATAAAAAAAAAAAAAAATGTGAAATTGAACATATCCACAATATCCTCTGTACGTACAGACTGAGCGAGCTGAATGAGTCAATAACTGGTAGATTATGAGGCGGTATAGGACAGAGTAATAATAATACATATATATAAATACTGTTATGTCTGAAGTAAAATATAATAGTATTAACTACAGGTGCTCAGAAATGGGATTCATTTGAAGTGCCAGAATTATTTCAGAGTTAGATCACACATCTACATATTTATATTAGTTACAAATGTCTCCCATTCAAAGCTGACACATTAAGTTACATGGTATTACTTTACTATTGTTTACGTTTTGAAACTTTAGCCATGCATTTACAGGGCCAAATGTAGGTTAACAAGTAAGGTTCACTGACTCGGTAATGCAGTTTATCATAATGAAACACGAGTTATCTCGCTTTACATAAAAAAGAAACAAAGGACCATACAAGTGAAAACTATATAGTTCTTTTTATATGTCTCCGCTACGAAGTGGAGGAGGGCATACAGTTTTACCCTTCATTATATGTTCGTCAGTCCGTGTATCCGTCCGTCCATTTCACTTTGTGGTACTGTCCGTGTCTCCACTGTTCCTCCTGCAGTTTTTAGGGTGGTGGTTTGAGGCTTGTACTGTGATGATCCTGTAGGCTGAACGTGTGCGCGGGGGTTGCGGGGCATTGGTCGATTACTGATAGAGTTACATGCCTTTGGTTTGTTTGAGGGGTTTGTTCTGTACGCATTGCTTGGTGGGGTTGGTGTCTCTGCGACTCCTCCGATAGTTTTCAAGATAATGGTTTGAAACTTGCATTTTAGTAAAGATGTAGACTGAGCATGTGCAAAAAGGTCACAGAACTCTGATTGAATTATTATTGCTAGAGTCTCTTACCCTTGATTTACTTAGAAAATTTGCCTTATACTATATATATACTTATAGTAGGGTTCATGTCTCAGTAACTTTTACAGCTTTTAAGATAGTGATTCGAAATTAGCAGAACAGTAAGAATATTGTCAAGGCATTTGCGTAAATGTCACAAAATTCTGATCAAAGTTTTATTGTTAGAGTTACATGTCCTTAATTTACATAGAAATATGGTTTTATACACATGGCATAGTAGGGGTTCATGTCCCCGCAACTTCTCCTACAGTTTTCAAAAAAAGGTAAGAGAAAAAGTCCAGGGAGTGCCACAATCACAAACCGCAGCCCTTCCCAGACCCCAAGAGGAAGAGGAAACCGACAAATCCAAACAAGCACAAATCGAACAAACGCACAAAAAGTACCAAGACTAGCCCCCTCCTCCCCAAGCGAGGCAACCGCAACACCAAAAGGACCAAAAAACACAAGAACAAAACGACACACGGAAAGACATACAACAAATCGCCTCGTAGAATAAACCACAAAGCAACAAAGAGCAAGACCAACACCAAGTTAATGGTTTGAAACTTGCACCTTAGTAAGTAGACAGACTGAGCACGCGAATAAAGGTCACACAACTCTAGCTGAATTTTTATTGTTTAAGCTCCCTTAATTTCCTTAGAAAATCTGTGTTATACACATGGCATATGAGGGGTCATGTCCCCGCAATTTTTCCTACAGTTTTCAAAATAATGATTTGAAACAAGCAACAAAGCAAGAATATAAGTTGGACATATACATAAAGGTTACAGGAGTCTGATTCAATTTTATTGATAGAGGTACATACCTTTGATTTAATTAGAAACTTTGCCTTAATCACATGGTGTAGTAAGGTTGGTGTTTTTACAACTTCTACAGTTATTTTTTTTAAAATAATGATTTGAAATCTGCAATAAAGTAAGGCTATAAGTAGGGCATATGCTTTAAGGTCACAGAACTTGTATGATTCTATGTTCAAACGATTTTGAACCAGTCATAAAGACCGAATATATGCTACAAACACAGTTCGCTCAATGTGTACGCAAAAGAGGATCATTTAAAATTGCATCCTTTGCCAACATGCAACATCATACCGGAAACTGATAGGTTTCAAGGTATGTTATTTTTTCTTTTTACTTTTCCATTTTTCACTTAGCTTGTTATTGTTTTGTCAGAGAACTGTTTACTCGCAGTGCGGGAGAGAGCTGAATACATATCGGTCCCATCGAATGCGAACCAATGTGATGAAAAGTCTTTACATATATGATAATGGCTGAACAGCTGACTATTTTTTCTCAAAACTGTAGAGGCGGTCTTTCAGTTGCTTCCAAAAGGCGTGATTTATTTCAATATATACGGGCAAAGAAATACAATATTATTTGCCTTCAAGATGTACATATAAATGACAATTTAGAATCATTTATAAAAGCAGAATGGGGATACGATATATTTTTCAGTTCATACACAACCATGAGTCGAGGGGTTATGATACTATTAAATAATAATTTTGAACAAAAAGTTAAAAAAGTTAAAAAGGACAAAAATGGTAACTATATTATTTTAGGTATTGAAATTCAAGGAAAAGATATAACTTTAGCTAATATTTATGGACCAAACGAAGACAACCCAAATTTTTATGAAAACTTAAAAAGGAATATTGCGGACTTTGAAAATGAGAATGTAATAATATGTGGGGATTGGAATTTGATATTAGATACTGAAAAAGATTGTGATAATTATTTACATGTTAATAATCCAAAGGCAAGGAGAGTGGTTTTAACATTAGTAGAAGAAGAAAATTTTATTGATGTATGGCGTTTAATGAATGAAGATACAAGGAAATACACATGGCGAAGACTTAACCCAACCAAAAAACAAGCAAGATTAGATTATATTTTAGTAAGTGATTCAATATTTTCTTTTGTAACAGATTCAGATATTGTCCCGGGATACAGAACTGACCATTCAGATATTATTTTAAAGTTGAAATTACAAGATTTAGAAAGAGGGAGAAGTTATTGGAAATTTAATATTACACTTTTGAAAGATAAAAAATACATTGATGAAGTTAAAAAAAAATAATTAATGAAGTTAAAAGTATGTACGTTACTAATAACGAAAATATAAATGTAAACGAAATTTTAGATAATGATATAGTGTTTAATATAAATGATCAGTTATCTTTAGAAACCCTTTTAATGACTATCAGAGGAGAAACAATAAAATATAGTTCTGTTAAAAAAAGAAAGAAACTAGAGGAAGAAAATAAATTAGAACAAGAAATAAAAGAACTTGAAGCAGAAATTAATAATGACTTTTCCAGTATAGACGAAAATAAAATTACACATTTTGCTCGAAAAAAAAAAGAAACCTTAATTGAAATAAGAAAGGAGAAAATTGAAGGAGTAATGTTGCGGTCTAGGAGTAGGTACCAAGATTTAGGGGAAAAGCCTTCAAAATACTTTTTTAATTTAGAAAATAGAAATTATACAAATAAAACCATGACTAAAATAATAGAACATGATGGTACAGAACATACTGAAACGAATGAAATTTTAAAATGTCAACGGCAATTTTACGAAAACTTATATAATGAGTACCCGGTTGATCTGGATGAAAGATCTATTGAGTCAGTGATTGGAGAAAATAAAAATAAATTATCAAATGAGGATGCAGAAAAACTAGAAGGTGAAATACAGCTAAATGAATTATTATTGAAAAAGCATTTGATACCGTCTAATGGAAATTTATAAAAAAAAAAAGTTTTAAAATATTTTATTTTTGGGCCATCTGTTATCTCATGAATTAGTATTTTTCAAAGCGGTTCCGAATCTTGCATCATACAAAACGGTTTCATGTCAGAATTCTTTATCTTAAAAGGGGTTGTAGACAAGGTGACTCAATTTCACAATATATATTTATATTATGTGCCGAAATTCTAGGGAAAATGGTTAGAGAGAATGAAATAATTGCAGGTATTAAAATAAATGGAAAAGAATTTAGATTAAGTCAATACGCGGGTGATACACAACTTTTTCTTGATGGCACAGAACAATCACTTAAAGAGACACTTAATGTACTTAAACTATTTTACCTAATGTCCGGTTTAAAAATTAATGTCGAAAAGACTAGGGCTATTTGGATAGGTTCATTAAGTCATTCAACTAGGCAATTATCTAAGGAATACAAACTCGACTGGTCTCAGGGTTCATTTAGAATATTAGGAGTTACCTTTACTGCCGAAGTATTTGATATATGGAATATAAATACTGAACAAATTTATACTAGTATTGAATCTATCAGTAAAAATGGTCAAAAAGAAAATTGACGCTGATAGGTAGAATTACAATTATAAAATCTTTGGCTTTGGCTAAGTTTGTTCATTTATTTCTGGCACTGCCTAACCCACCAGGAGAATTGGTAAAAAATTTAGAAAAAATATTTTATATTTTTTTATGGAATTCTGGCCCAGATAGAATTAAAAGGACTGTTATCATAAAAGATGTGACAGCAGGAGGGCTTAGAATGATAAATATAAACACTTTCATCAAAGCTTTACATGTTTTGTGGTTGAAGCGCATAATAATACAGTCAGAAAATGCCTCATGGTTCTCAGTTTCAAATATTGATTTTGAAAAATTATTAAGTTTTGGTCCGGAATATATAAAAACAGCGGTCACGAACATAGTAAATCCTTTTTGGAGAGACATTTAAAACGACTGGCATTTATTTTGTAACAGTATAGATATTGAAAGACCATCTTGGACGCACCATTATGGTATAATAAAAAACTAATAAATGGAAACGGTTTCTGCATTTACGAGTGGTATAGAAAGGGAATTAGGTATGTTTCCGACCTCCTTGATGAGCAAGGAAACATATATGATTGTGAGAACTTTAAACCCCGTTTCGGTTTAAGAGGGACGTTTTTAGATTTTCAGGCACTTATTAGAAAAATTCCAAATCGATGGAAAACTACATTAAATAATAATAAAAATATTTGTATTATTAATAAATTTAATGTTAGATGCAATGTGTATGTAAAGTTGGTTTTAACAGATAAAAAAGGTTGCAGACGGTTTTATGATTTAATGTCACAATCTATTAAAACTGAACAAACAAATAAATGGATGCAGAAATTAGGATTTATAAATGACGAGGAATATAAACACTTTAATAGAGTAGTATGCTCTATTAAAGAAATACGGCTAAAAGATTTTCAGTATAAAGTTACGAATAAAATATTAGTCACAAAATCATTTTCACATAAAATAAATAAAGTTGACAATAATATCTGTGAATACTGCAGTCTGCAACCTGAAAAAATATATCATCTTTTTATTGAATGTGAAATAGTTAAGCGATTTTGGAATGAATTAAGAATATGGTTAAGTAATAATTCAACAATAACAATTGAATTTGGAGAAAAACAAATTTTATTCGCTCTTCAGGATAAAAGAAATACACTTAGAAACTATTTATGCATTATTGCAAAATATTATATGTATGTAACTAAATTCACACAAAATAGATTACTTCTGGAAAACTTTATAAATTTGTTGAAGAAAAAATTCCAAAGTGAAAAGTAAATTGCACTCACGAGTAATTCTATTACAGGTTTTTTTGCTAAATGGGCACCTCTGTATAATTATTTTAATATTAACGCGAGGAAGTAAGTTTATACATGTTATGAACTATTGTATTTCGAATTAAGTTGAGAAATTAAAACAGTAACGGTAAGAAATAACGCTCTACAGTTGTGAAATATGCTGCAATCGTTTGAGTTTGATGGGACGGAGATGATCTGGTTACTGTCAGCAGAAGGGGACCAATAGATAGGCATCATTCTTACGACAGCATATATGGTGAAATAATTATTTCACTCTCTCTTGTGCATATGCAGGAATAACACTTTTCTGATGAACATATGATAAGATCTTCTAATATACATGTATGTTTTTTTTTTGTTTTTTTTTTGTTTTTTTTTTTTTTTTCTTTTTTTTTTTTTCTTTTTTTTTTTTTTTTTTTTTTTTTTTCTGTTCTCTATCTTATCTCTTCCAATACAAACAATATTAATAAAAAATGAGATGTAATAATTGGTTTTATAAGATATACTTAAAATTCATATAAGCGTGATGAAAATTTATATATATGTTGTAAAAATATTTGAAATAAAATTATAAAAAAAAAAAAAAAAAAAAAAACTAGCGTTAAGTAGATAAAATGACCTAATTGTGTATGTTATACATATCTAATGAAGACTTGATATTTTAGCATATTAAACATTCAAACAAAGTTTGGAAGGCGTTATGTGGGGACGGGGAGGTGCTAAGCCGGCCTTGTAATGTTGGTTGATGCGGGTTATTGGATATATTTACTGATAAATAGGCCGTATTCATTATCATCATCATCAACAACAACAACAACAACAGCAAAAACAACAACAGTGACACGGTCATTGTCAACATCCTCGCTCTGATGAAATAATGGAAACGAGACTGAGTTCTGTTCTAATCCTGTTGCCTCAATATGAACATTGTATACTGATTCATTTACTTCTACAGTGCAGATAATATGTTTCCATTTCTTTTTTTATTAATTTGCCCATATTTCCAAAGGAGACTGCATCCGGAGTCTGTTGCCATTTAAGGGTTGTCTGGTGAACTTTCTAGTTTTATATGATTTTTTAATAGAAATATATTATATAAAAAATGAAGACACTGGTCAGATGCCATGTTCTGTGGCGTCTGATCTGGGTCTACATTGTTTGCACTGTGCGACGGAAACGCTAGTGTAGAGTCTTCTGTAACTTTAAAATAGGCTAATCAATAAATCATTGATTATTTAAAGAAACTGGAACGATCTGCAAGCACCAAATAAGCAAGAGAATTAAAGAAAGAAAAAAAAAAAGAAAAGAAAAGAAACATAACGATTTCTAATTTTATTCCGAAGACTTGTTTGTCTTCCTCAACAAGTCATAGCATTATGTATATGCACAACGAGGCACCGGCACATTTGATAACTGTGCAAAACTCTCGCGAACGTTTTATCATGTATTCCTGTTCCAGTTGGCAGTCCTCATTAGGAGCAGTAATCCAGGACGAACTATTCACTATTGTTGTGCGTGCTAAAAACGTAAAAAATAATAATAATAATAATAATAATAAAAACAAAAAAAACACGGCGTCTCATGATAGAAAGAGTTGAATATTTCCTGAAAATTTCGTCATACCATCACGCACTCTAACAATAATGTCCCTACGCCACATGAGAACAGCGAATACCCATTTGGATCCATATGAGCTCAGAATAAGATTTTCTCGTCCAGTGGGTGGTTGGGAACCCAAGCCTTCTTCAGGCACACGTACTACGAAAAGTCTGGTCACACTGACGCATAGGCTGACCTGAGTCTTCGGTGGACGCACATGTCATCTTGCTGGATTTGTATTTATGTGTCTCAAATAAACAAATGCCCCATAGCTTCTTGAACGATACTGCAGGAGTTTGTAGCTCGGTAAGACAAGGACTGAATTACACTTCGTCTTATACCATATATACCGCATGCGGACAGACAGGCCTGAACAAGCAGTGTAGACCCAGATGAGACTCCGCAAAATGATTTTTTTTTTCAAGTGTAGGTACCCCCTTTAAAGTTTTTAACTTCGTAAAGGATTAACGAATGCTATATGATTGTCTCTATCTGATTGTCAATTAATTACTATCAACTACGTCATTAACAGTAGTCGGTTATTTTAACACATTGCAAACACCTTTCACTCGTGTTTAATAATTTAATTATCCTGTGGTAATTTTAAAATTGTTTGAAACATATTATCTGGGGTGGCGTGCAATTTTCACACCTTTTCACCAGTGTTACGTACTCCTTTGTTTGTGACAAGGATTTAATCATTGAAGACGCGTTGATTAAAATGTTGTTTAATTCAATTATATTTACTTTCTTTCTTTTTTCTTTTTCTTTCTTTCTTTCATTCATTCTTTCTCTCCTACGGGTTTCATTTGTTTGAACAATTCTCTACTGAAGTCACTTAAGCTACTTTAATATTTTAAAATTACAATTGTGTTTAACAGCTGCGGGTCTAAATTAAAGCTACATGTTACAAGGGCATATATTATAATATCATAGTTTTATGTCAGATGGGAATTTGCAGTATTCTAATATATTGCTTTTCTTGAATAATCTTTAACATTCAGGGACATGGCCAGTGCACTGATCAATATGAGGGAAGGAGAATCGTTTCGGCTGCATTATATATAATAATGAGGACTTAAAAAGTCTAAATCTAATTACCTTTTAAGACCACATTTACTACACACTTAGGTCATTGGAAACTGATCAATTGAAAATCTAAATCTTAGACCAAGTTGGTTAATATCAACGATGATATCATCTACCTAAACGCACCTCTTGGTCTGCCTATCCACCACTCCAAATACATTTAATGACAGAAGACATGCATTACTAGATTCAGCAAAGCATATACATACCAAAATATATTGATATTTAGAGATTTATCACCATGTTACGCTCCTTTACGCCACTTTGCGCCTCTTTACGCCACTTTGCGCCTTTTTGCGCCACTTTACGCTTCTTTAGTGTATTTAGGCACGCCGGCTAAAATATAGCAAAAAAAGACCCAAATTTTATCAGTTGACAGTATATTAATAGAAGCGCGTAGTTCAGTGGTGAGCGCACTGACCTCTAGAGCTAGAGGAACCGGGATCGATCCCAGGCTTACTGTCATTTCGACATCACTTGAAAAGACGTTTTTTTTTGTTTGGCGTTTTGTTTTAAATGAAAATATTTTGTTCTGATTGACCCTATCTTATCAGAAGCCATTTGTCTTTTGTGTTTGTGTGTGTGTGTTTTTTTGTTTTTTTTTTTTTTGTTTTGTTTTTTTTTTTTTTTTTGTTTTTTTGTTTTTTTTTGTTTTTTGTTTTTTGTTTCTTTTTTTTGTTTTTTTTTTTTTTTGTTTTTTGTTTTTTCTAAAATATGTACCTTAAAATTAAATTTACGGCCAAAAATTGGTCTGACCTATGCACTTTCTATAGTAAAGTGATTTTTTTTATCATTGTTTAAGAAAATATTTTCTACTTTTCTTTGCTGAATTTAAATTATCGATGTTTCACAAAAACATTGTGAAAATTTCAGAAAAATTGAACAAGCGGAACTTGTTGAAAATTCCCTCCAAGTTACCTACCCCACAGATTTCTGCATAATTTGCCTTCATTCTTACTATGTGAAAAAAAAAAATGAAAATATTTGAATTTTTAAAAATCATTGACCAGAATAAAACTTGTTGTGCATAGGTAGTTACGACAAATGGTTTTGCATTAAATCATGACAAAAGTTTGCAAATTTACTTCTTCTGTGTAAAGCGCCAAGCAAAAAACGACTTTCTGACAGATGTCGAAAGCACAATCAGGCAGGTGGGGTATGAACCCCTCCACCCCCGATCCCGATCATGTAATCCCCGATCCAGATTTTTATTCTCAGTGTTTTTTTGTGGCCAACAGGTATGAATTTCATTTTTTTTTTTTTTTTTGTTGTTTTTTTTTTTTAATGTAGTTCAGTGAGAATTTTGTACTATTTACAACCTAGTTTGGTAATACTGTGAAAATTAGGGTCCTATTTGTGCTTTTATTAGCGATTATTCCCTTCGCAGGGGTATGAAACACACCCTACCAATCCCAAATTCGTTTCTTGCGTTCACACACACACACACACACACACACACACACACACACACACACACACACACACACAAAACGAAGTTATTTATTGGAATAAGAATATTAATTTTATTTTTATCTTTTGTGAGAAAATGTAAAACAAAAATAATTATTTTTGTTTTTGAAAGGCTTCATGTTTTATTTTGCAACACACTGTTTTATGTAATTGTATTTTACTGTATTGGACCAGTCTGCAGTGGACCAAAAGGGGACATTTTTTTCAGACCAAGTGTCTTGCAGACCAGACTTTGTGCAGACTATATAGAGAATAATTTTGATAAAACTTCATTATTTATATGACATGCCTTAATTATTTAGTTTGTTTTTTTTTATTCCTCTTATCACTTTGGAAAATAGAAGAGCAGAATAACTGAATTTTCCTCTGTTCTTAAGATTGTTTGAAAATAAATATAAATTTGTTTTTGAAAGGCTTCATGTTTTATTTTGCAACATACTGTTTTATGTAATTGTATTTTACAGATGACTGCTCGCTAAGCCGAATAGAAGGTAAATCGCCCGAAACGGACCGAAATGGAGATCAGTGGATGCCTGTTATAAGGACTGTAATAGAACATAAGGGTTGGGTATAATCTGCAGACCAAACCATGCAGACCAGTGGACCATGGACCAGTCTGCAGTGGACCAAAAGGGGACATTTTTTTCAGACCAAGTATCTTGCAGACCAGACTTTGTGCAGACTATATAGAGAATAATTTTGATAAAACTTCGTTATTTATATGACATGCCTTAATTATTTAGTTTTTTTTTTTTTTATTCCTCTTATCACTTTGGAAAATAGAAGAGCAGACTAACTGAATTTTCCTCTGTTCTTAAGATTGTTTGAAAATAAATATAATTTTCTCTTCCTAATTAGTTTAGTCTTTGGAAGAATCTTAAAACAAAAATTATAGGATAAAAATGGATAAAAATGGACTTGGCCTAGAAACAAATAATGGAATAGAAAAAGCAAAAAAAAAAAAAAAAAAAGTTGAGAGAACAGTATTTTTTTTTAATATTCTCACCAGCATTTTACAATACTGACAATAAAATAATAAATGATACATGGATTATCAGAGATTCAGAGTCAACTATTCCTAAATATCATTATGTTAACATTGAAGTATCCAAACAAATTCAGTATCTGACATCAAGTCAATATTTATGAAAAATGTAATAGGACATCAGAAAACAATGCAATTGTCAGGGTGGATGATGCAATTTTTTTTTTATTTTTGTATCATGTGTATATGTAAATGCACTGTAGCTTACATAAAACAAACTAAAAGCATAACGGATATTTACATGAAAACAAAATTATAATTCAAATGTAGAAATTAAACAACATAAATATGCACTCCCTTTGGCCATTTAAATTTATATTGACTAATTTTTCCAGATGATTCATAATTAATATATAAATGAAAACAAAATCTAGAACATAATAATCTATTACTATAAGTACCCTAAGTATTGAGACAGATAGGCTTTGCAAACAGTGTAGACCCAGATAAGATGCTTCAGAATGCGGTCTGATCAGGGTCTACACTGTTTGCCGTACATACCCGTTGGACCATATTTTTACAACTAAGTTATGTATACCTACAGTATTTATTTATTTATTTATTTATTATAAAACAATTTACACTGAGATGATTAGTACTTCATTATGGAAATATTATATTTATTGAACTGGTCCTATTATATTTATTGAACTGGTCCAAATATCAGAATTGATTTTATCTCCTATTGTGTAAATAATGTTGTTCTTTCTTTCAATCATTGTTTCTTTCAATGAATTTATTTACTCATTGTTAATATAATTTTCTTGTAATAAAATCTTTCTCTCTTTTTTTTTTTAAATTTCTTTCATTTTTTGTTTGTTTCTGTGAATTGTTTATATGTCACGATTAAAACTTTTTTTAATCTTTCAATTTTGCTTGTTTCTTTGAATTTATTTATTTATTTATTTATTTATTTATTTATTTATTATTTGTCTTAATTATATAATTTTGATTTTTGCCCTCAATCTCTGCCTTGTGACAGTATGTGTGTATAGTTGCATTTCACTTGTCTGATAATAAAAATAATGTTTCTGTTGTTTATTATATTCACATATTTTAATATATTTTTGTTATTTCTTTCAATCTTTGTTACTTCCAGTGACTCACCTGGTGTCAAGGTTTTATTATTATTATTATTATTTTCTTTTTTTAAGTGAAAGTTTCAAAACTGAATAAAATATTTTTGAAATCTTGATTTGGAATACTATTTAGGCTTTGCTCTTGTTATAACGAATGGAGGGCAAAGCTTTTCAGCTACGCAATTTCATTGGTCAATAGTTTTAGGATATTCTGATATGACAGGTATTATCAGATGATTGACAGGTCTTATCAGGTGACTGACAGGTCATATCACATACATGATAAGACAAATCGACTACAAATATTAATAAGTGTTTTTTCTAACACACCGAATGGTATTAATGAAATGGTCGTCATAAATATAATTCATTTATTTATGTAAATATAACGAAGACTGAAACAGAGTATGGGGAAAATGACACAAAATTAATTTTGCTAATTAATAGAAAAAAATCTGATTACGTGGCATTAGTGAAATGCTCTTCATAAAAATAATTACTTTATTTATAAAATGTAAATATAACGAAAACTAATACAGAACATAGGAAATATGATACACAATTAATTTTGCCAAATAACAGGAAAAATTTTTTGATTTTTTGGTATTAATGAAATGCTTGTCATACAAATAATTTATTTATGTAAATATAATGAAAGCTTAATCAGAGCATGGGAAAAAGCAGACACAAAATTAATTTTGCAAATTAACAGGAAAAAATCTGATTATTTGGTATTAATGAAACGCTTATCATAAAAATAATTCCTTTCTGTAAATATAATGAAAACTGATACAGGGCATGGGAAAAATAACACAAAATCAATTTTTCTTATTAACGGAGGATTTTTTTTTATTCATGAAGTGCTTCTCATAAAAATAATTCATCTATTAATGAAAATATAATGATAATTAATAAAGAGTATGAGAAAAAAAGTAAACAATATTATTCACTATATAGTCCGCACAAAGTCTGGTCTACAAGGTACTTGGTCTGCAAAATTAATTTTGCAAATCAACAGGACAAGATCTGATTATTTTGTATCAGTGTAATGTTTACCATAAAAATAATTCCTTTCTGTAAATATAATAAAAACTGATACAGGGCATGGGGAAAATGACATAAAATCATTTTTGCTAATTAACAGGGGGGAAATTCTGATTTTTTTTTTTTTTTTTTTTTTTTTTTTTTTTTGGTATTCATGAAATACTTCTCATAAAAATAATTTATCTATTTATGAAAATATAATGATAAATGATAAAGAGCATGGGAAAAATGACACAAAATCATTCACTATATAGTCTGCACAAAGCCTGGTCTGCAAGGTACTTGGTCTGCAAAATGTCCCCTTTTGGTCCACTGCAGACCGGTCCATGGTCCACTGGTCTGCATGGTTTGGTCTGCAGATTATACCCAGCCAAACATAAGACAGTATGTTAATTATGCAAAAATAACCCTTTCAAAAACAAAAATAATTTCTTTCTTTTTTTCATTTTCTCACAAAAGATAAAAACAAAATAAAATTAATACTCTTTTTTTTTTTCCAATAAATTACTTCGTTTCTTGTGTATGACCGCAAGAAACGAATTTTGGATTGGTTGGGTGTTTCATACCCCTGCGAAGGGAATAATCGCTAATAAAAGCACAAATAGGACTTCAATTTTCGCAATACTACTTTGCTTTGCTATGCACTTGAAGAGAACCTCATTACTGAATGATGTTAAGTAACAAGCTTTTTAATTATCTTAAATAATGTCTTAAACATCTTAATTCATATATGTACTGCTAATATTGTATTTTTGTTTGTTTGTTGTTGTTTGTTGTTTTTGTTTTTTTGTTGTTATTTTTTGTTTTTTTGTTGTTGTTTTTTGTTGTTGTTTTTTTGTTTTTGTTTTTGTTTTGTTTTTTGTTGTTGTTGTTGTTGTTTTGGTCGGGTATAAAGCCAAGTCCGATCCGATCCGCCAATCATTTTTCAGCCGATCATAAAGTTTATTTTCGTCATTATATCTAAACTATGATTCAAACGGCTTGTATCTCAGTTTCATATGATTATATAATATAATTATTTATTTACGGCATTGATGTTGTTGAAATCATTGTTCTAGTTTTTAATTGACAATGAGTGTTTCTCATTGCAGGGATATAAAAGCCAAGCTCGGAAGAAAACTAGCCGAGAGAGCAATTAGTTTGAAATGCTGAAATTTATGTTCATATATACATTATGATTTATATGTTTCAATAAGATTCCCAGTTTGTTCACCAAATTAGACGCATCTATAAACATGAATAAATAGAGGGTATAGCTAAAAAGAGAAATCAACTTGATTTCGCGAAATCAAGTTGTTGTTTTTTTTTTTGTTGTTGTTGTTGTTTTTTTTTTTATAAAATCAGCCTATAAAAATAATATTTTGGGGCACATGCACAATTTCTTCTTACTATATGACTTAATATACATTTATACACTACTGATCAAAATTTCATGAAAAAATATTGTGTTTTGGGGTTGATTATAAGCAGAATGTCGAATTTTTGCCAAGTCCATATACCGCGAAATCAATTTCTTTGAAGAAATCAGCCTATAAAAATAAAGTGTTTTGGGGTTGATTATAAGCAGAATGTCGACTGTCTGCCAAGTCCGTATGCCGCGAAATCAATTCCTTTGCCAAATAATCATCCTATAAAAATAAACAAAATGAAGATACACGCATAATTTCCTTATACTATATTACTCAGTATGTATTTATACACTAATTTGCAAAATTTCATAAAAAAAATATTGCTTTTTGGGTAGCTTTATTTTTCTATGCTGATTTCTTCAAAGATATTGATTTCGCGGTATACGGACTTGGCAAAAATTCGACATTTTGCTTAAAATCAACTCTAAAACACATTTTTTTCCTCATGAAATTTTGCACATTAGTGTATAAATATATCTTTAGTCATATAGTAAAAAGAAATTATGCATGTGCCCCGAAAATTTATTTTTATAGGCTGATTTCGTCCAAAAAACTTGATTTCGCGAAATCAAGTTGATTCCTCCTTTTAGCTATACTGTAAAAAGACATGCAAACTATGACGCTACTTACAACAGCGTTCTGAAATGAGACGAAAGGGGCGAAATTTTCTGACAGCGGAAGAATGTGTTTTAAGAATATATATATATATATATATATATATATATAATTATCAGTATTATTATTATTTTCGTCTTCTTTACATCCCCCCTCCTGCCCCCCCCCCCCCCCCCCCCCCACACACACACACACACACCTTTTTTTTTTTTTTTTTTTGGTAATAGTAGCAAATTGTTAAACATTTTCGTTCCCTTGCCATTTACCATAGTATCTTTTTGGAACAGTATGCGTGCAAAAGAGAGAGAGAGAAAAAAAAGCGATAAATGGTTTGTTTATGACATAATTTTCATATGTTAGAAAGAAGTTATGTTCTAGTAATCAATAATTCTCTGAGACAGAGCTTGTCATTATATATATTAGCTTCATTAACGTGAAAACTAAGACTTAGCATATTTTACTGGGCTTGGCTTTTATACCCCTAGAAGACAGAAAAAGGCTTCAAAATCAAATCCAAAAATGAATATCAATTAACCAATGTATGATCCTACAGAACTCAGATACTGGACACTTGAATCATAATTAAGATTTAACGGGAAAAATAAATTTTATGATCGGCCAAAAAATGATCGGCAGATCGGATCGGACTGGGCTTTTATACTCGACCGGTTTATTTTGGGTTTTTTTTAGGATTTTTGTTGTTGTTGTTGCCGGTCAGACTTCTGTTCTAAACAGTAACGCACTAGTTATTTAAGGGCTTATGTAGATTTGTAAATATGTTTATGGGTGCAGGGTAACCCCGTGATGACTAGGGTGTTCGTGTTTGGAGTAGTGCCTCTGGGACTATACATATGTTTTACAAATGGAATGACGTACCTTTGATCAACGGCAGTTCTAACAGATACTGGAGACCTTGAGGGGTATGAGTGAAGCTGTGTTTTCGTGATGATGTGTTCGCGAGATGTATAACGTTGTATGGCCGCCCCTTTATAAGGGGCATTCATTTAATTGTGTCACTAATGGCCCACCATACCGCGTGGCTGTAAGGATCACGTGGAAACTACGGTGATTTCACGGGGAAGTAATTTTCTATAACAGGATGAAATTTCGGTCTAATCTGTTCAGTCTTTAAAAATTATTGAAAGTTCAAGTTGGTTCAGTCATATAGACTCAAAAGTAAAGGCACACTATGACAAACGTAGACCTGCAACGGGTTTAAGAGGTCTGTGTCTTATCGAAGACAACGCACCTGCTCACAAGTGTGTTCTTGTCCAAGACTTCTTGAAAGAGGAAAAGGTAGTTCAGCTCTGTCATCCACCTTATTCGCCAGACCTTAGTCCCTGCGACTTTTGCCTGCTTCCTTTACTGGTCGCCGTTAAGAATCCCGAAGTGCACTTAGTAGTGCAATTTACCAGTGTCTTCAGGCTATACCTAAAAAGGCCTACTTCTCTGCCTTTACAGAATGGATTTCAAGACTTGAAAAGTGTGTTTCCCTCAAGGGAGAATACTTCGAAGGGTTGAAGTAAACGGAATGTGAATGGGATTAATAACGCGCCCTGTAGAACCCCAATGACAACATTAAATGAACGCCCCTCGTATCTGTCAACTAATGCTTTAAACCTAATTTTCGTATGAACTTCGTCTGGGTCTGACGATACTTAGAAGGCGATATTATGTGGATAACCACTGCTGCTACGAGGACTTAAATTTGCCCTGAGTGCCGCCTACTAACTACAAATATCACTGTCTGTACATAAAGTGCGCTTTGGGTGAATGCTGCCTCCTTATGTAATAGTATCAAGTCGGTTTGCTCATGAAGATAACGTATAAACTACGGTGACCCTATCAAGGGTGGATGTCCATAGTTACAAGTTACAATTACCAAACTAGGTTGGAAATACGTAGTACAAAATACCCAATGAACAACAAAAAGTGAAAATCATACCTGTTGGCCTAAAAAAGCACTGAGAATAAACATCTGGATCGGGGATTACATGATCGGGATCGGGATCGGAAGCGGGGAGGGGGAGGTTTCATACTCCACCAGTCAGGCACGGGAACTTTCGGTGCGAACACGGTCCATCGAATTACCCCAAACCACCCCAAACTACCCCAAACCATCCCAAAACACATCAAACCACCCAAACCACCTTTTATATATACATAAAATGTATTCATTAACTTTGCTGCGCTTGTATTATTGATTTACATCCAATTTAATACATTTAAATCTCATTCTTAGGGGATAAGGATTGAGAAATATTAATTTGAAACTGGTCTTAGAGGCATGAGGTGAATGAGAGTTAACGATAATCATAAAGGTTCCTTCCTTGGTTCTAATAAGCCCTGAAAAGGACTGTTTGAATTCAGTGGAGAAGCTAATCTGTCTAATAAATCTTGGCAAGATATGAAAGTGCGTCTGCAATGCTGGACGCAAAAAGACGCTATGCAGATTTTCTGAGATGAACCCTGTCCTTCGGATCAGTGACTGACATCATTGTTGATGAGGCCTGGACTATGCTCCCAGAGGTAATGCTTCTGCAGTTTTCTCAGGACCTTGTTCAGTCTTTTAGCCCGTTTGTTGTATTGATGATCTAAGCATTGAAACATGGCACCAAACATGATACGTCGGACGCCCTGTCATTGAAACTCTCTGACAATGTCTACCAATGCGTACATCAGCTAATGGTTGTTGAGATATAGCGTGTCATTTTCGCCGATCTGGACAAAACAAATATCGAACTTTGACAGATTTCTTTCTCTTAGCAGCTGTTGGAGACACCTGACATGTTTCTGTACACAGTCTTAGCCATTTTAATTTCATTATTCCTTGATGATGAAAAGTCTAAGGAACTGGAAACTTCACTATGATTATTTTTTAGGCATATAAGAATCATTTAACTGGTTCGATCAGAATGTGCCAAGAGACAAGGAAGATATTGATGCTCAAAGTACATTAAAATTCTGTCGAAAATATGCCTCGGTGTCTCCAGCAGGAAAGATAACTCTTGATCTGTGATAACATCAGCAACCTCTCAATTGCGCGGTGCCAGCTGGAAACCAAGGGCAAAAATATTATCCTTAGGCTGACGTGACAGAGCGAACACATACTATTTTTATACAGTAAAATGTCAGAAAACATTATGCAGATTAAGTCATAAATTTAGGAACAAACTACATCAATATAAGTGAGCAAACAGACCTATACAATATATTTATAAGTATATTTTATTATATTAATGGTGGTTTGGGTATAGTTTGGGCTGGTTTTGGGGTAATTCGATGGACCCTTAAATGGAGGCCCCCTTGTACAGGTTAAAGTCACATCCTGTGCAGGTTAAAGAACCCTACGGTAATTCAGAATGGTTACTTGTTGACCTTCATCTTCCAACACGGAGTGTACAGTGTGCACCGTCTGTGTCCTCCTTGAAGGTTAAGACGTAATGGAAGAAAGAAAGACAAGAAAGATTAAGAATGTTATAACATATAATTACAGCATATAGTCAAGTGTTAAGCCTGTATACAGGTATTCTAGATAAATTATATTGTTTCAGCTAGCGCCTCCCACCAATATACTTCTAAAATAGTCTGTCTGTTTTACATGTTGAAGAGTTTCTTATAATTTAAGGTAATTAAAATGGTTACAATCACTTTTTACTTTAAAAGGAACATTAACAGGAAACGCACACGCTATACCCGCAAAAAGACGCAATAAATGAGCAAAAGAAGCAAAAAAGACGCAAGACGATAGCAAAAGTTAGCGCCACCCACCTTTATTTCTAAAATACTCTGTCTGTTTTACATGTTGAAGTGTTTCTTATAATTTAAGGTTTATTTAAGATCACTGCCTTCCCTTCTATTTAAAATGGTTACAAACGCTTTTTATTGTTTTAAAATACGTTACTTTTGGTCTTGCTGCTTTCCGACAACAACCGTCAACAACCGACAATAAATGTCAGCAACCGACAACAACCGTCAACGACGTACAACAAGTCATTTTTCAATTATGTCTAATAAAATCGTATTTAAAATGGGTTATATATGTTAATTTTATCCGTTTTGAAAAGAATGTGGCCAATAAAGTCAGTATAACTAATAAATAACGGACCTCTATCAAAAGGATGCAACTCCATTTACCACCAACAACAAAACCAAATCAAAGCGCTGTAGGCTTTAGTGGCCTGGACATCAGAAGGTCCAGGGGCTTCAAAGCTCACCAGATTTTAAATAAACACAAAATCTGTAAAGGCTAATATGATGAATATTTCAATAGAAAGTCAGCCTCACAGAGGATATGCTTTCTGAGGTGATAATTTTAAGGAATTCTTTCTATTTTCCATGGCAATCAGTAAAAATAAAACCCTATTGCTGATAAAAGATTACTCAAGGAATATTACAATATACGTTTTGTCAAAGTATCTGCAATTGCTGGGCAGTAAGTACTTCCCCATAATAAGTATATGGAAACTGTAACTGGCATAGCAACCAAACCAAAGTGACGATTTTCATAAAAAAAAATACATACTTTCAATCCCCCAGCCCAAGGATGCTACAGATGAAATTTGGGCTCAATTTGCCTTGTGGTGTCAGAGGAGATGTTGTCTAAAAGTAAATACAGGCTTTCAACTGATTATGATCAGAAGAAAGAAATATTCCTAAAGATATATAATGGTGGTATTTTGATAAATAAAGGCTGAATGCAAAAAAATGTTATCCAATGCAGGCAAATAAAAATCTAAAACATGTTTTTTTAAGAGCAATGGATAAATCTATAAGAAGTTAGAGTATGGGCCATAATGCGCAGTTTCGGCTAATAAAGTCTCATCAGTGACTTTGAATGAAACAGGCTCAACAATTCAAAAACCACATGCAAATCTTCATATAATGATAGGGGAACATGCGAAATTTCAAAAGAATCAAATAAAAGAAGTAGGAGGAGCTGTGGACACTACCTTTAAAAATTGCTATTTCTCAGTTAACACGGGCTGTAATTATTATGTCAGAAGTAATTGGATCATAAATAAATTCAATACCACATGTACATATATATGAAAAGAAAATCTTCAAAATTTCAGAAGTATCCGATAAAAGATGTTGGAGGCGTTAGGTGCACAAGATGTGTGATGGACACACATACGGATAGAATGACACACAGAAGGACAAGGGTCATTTCTATAGTCCCTCCCCTCCTACACCGAGTGACAAACAAGAAGAATACTTACACAGCATTTAATCATCTTTAACTTTTTTTTTTGTTGTTGTTGTTGTTGTTTGTTTGTTTGTTTTTTGTTTTGTTTTTTTCAAAATGACACAGTTTTTCATGATGTACTTATTTATTCACATGTCAATTAAGTAACCGATCTGAATGAAAAACTTACAACCACTGAGTAACATAAATGCCAGTTTGAGCATATTTGTTCAATCTATTCTTTTATTCAAAAAAAAATCCTGATATTAATGGAAGTTTATTTATACGTGGCAAAAGATGTTGGGGATATTTGTATGTACGGTGAAATAAAAGGAAACTAAGACATATCTGAAATCTGAAATTGATATATTTGATTACATCATTTCATTTACAGACAAAAATCCATCCGTTGGAGTCTGTAGCACTAGATGTGAATGAGAAAATTTGTATGGAAGATCACTAGGGTCACCAATAAAACCTAACAAATCTGTCAATATCGAGTATGTCCACCTGTTGCATCTACGCAGGTCACACAACGACGACGCATACTCCTGATGAGTCTGACAATCTGTAGCTGGGGTATCCTCCTCCACTCCTCCTGCAAGGCTGCGCCCAAAGCTTGGAGCGTTCTTGGTAGTGGAACTCTCTGTCGTACACGCTGGCCGAGAATGTCCCAAACATGCTCGATTGGCGACAGGTCAGGGGATCGAGCAGGCCAATCGAGATGATCCACATTGTTTTGCTGCAGGAACTGCTGTACTATCCTCGCCCGATGAGGTCTTGCGTTGTCATCCTGCAGCACTACGTGGTGTTGTTGAACAAAAGGCAGAATAACCGGCTGTAGCACTTCATTGATGTAGCGTTGGCCTGTCAGAGTTCCGTTAAGCACAAGCAGCTCTGTACGGGAACGAACAGATATGCTGCCCCATACCATAAGACTTCCTCCTCCATACCGGTCATGTTCAACAATGGCGCAGTTCGCGTACCTCTCACCTCTGCGACGCCAAACGCGACGTCGTCTGCCAAGCATATCCAGCAGAAACCGTGACTCGTCGGTAAAGAGTACAGTCGCCCATTGTTGGTTAGTCCATCGACGATGCTGCCTTGTCCATGCTAGCCTGGCTTGTCTATGTCTCTGGGAAAGTGGCACCCCAACGTAAGGTCGCCGAGCTCTGTCCAGCGCTGTGAAGTCGATTCCGCTTCTTGAGAGACGTTCGCGCAGTTGTTCGGCGCTTACTGATCGTGATCTCAAGGCTGACGTACGCAGGAACCGATCCTGGGCTTGCGACGTAGACCTCGGGCGCCCACTTCGACGTCGATCTAACGTGCTGTTGGTTTGTGCTAACCGAGATCGTAGGCGGCTGATCACACTCTGTGAAACACCCAAACGTCTAGCAACTTCGACTTGCCTCATGCCAGCTTCGAGCATACCAATAGCGCGTAAGCGCGCGTCGTTTGGCAGATGTCGACGTTGTGGCATTTTAACGCTAGTAGAACAGATGTTGCCAATAGTAAAGCAATAGATTTATTAACCAGAAATTTGTTCACTTTTGAAAGGATTAGCGCTCAAATTCAGGTGATGAGCAAAGCTCACCGGTGAAAATTGAGCATTGTGTATTTGTGACATTTTTCACTCAACCCTACTGTTGTATTGTGCATGTTTTTTTTTTTTTTTTTTTTTTTTTCTGTTCAAGAAATTGAACTGATTTCAGTTCTACAAAATTTATTGTTATTGAATAAACTTTATTATTACACCATAATATAATAGATTGGATTAATATAATACCTGTTATACCTTTCACTCAAGAATAAAAAAATCCCTAACTTTTTTTGCCACGTATATCTGAAAGAGTAGATGAAATTATGTGAAAACGTGAAACTGCATGTTCATGTTGTCCTACAAAGGTTTGTATAGACAAGATAACCAGTTTAATTTGCATCCATATTGAAACATATTGTTTGATTTATTGTTTTGCTCACTTCTGCAACTCTGATATTTCGAGGTATGGATATCTCGAAGTATTACAGAGAGTCCCTTGGACTTCGAGATAACGAGAGTCGACTGTATTTGCATGCAGTGACAAATGACTAGAGATCTATTTGAAAAATAGAAGGGAAGGCAATGATCAGGAATTGATACAATTATCCCACACCTCCCATCAGAGACATCAAAGGGAAAGAAACACAAACACGAAATAACTAGATCCTGATGGAAACATCACTAGCAGAAAGCCAAACGGACAGTTACTTTCCCACAAAGTGGCCAAATGGCTATCCAAAACAAAAAGATGTAAGCGACAGACACATTCAAAGATGAACTATAACAAAAATAAACCATGACAGAAGAACCGCCTTGGAACGGTCAGTGAAAAGTATTTCACTGGAGGGCTTAAATCGATTTTACGTGGCCACAATCCTCGCCCTTACTTCTGCCGCGGTTTAGACACATAATTTGTCCAGTCCGCATGAAGGCTTCTTAACTCATCAGTGCTACATCTCCGAGAACACAAAAAATCAACTAATTACAGAGACGAAACAACGATGAGGACTCGACAGCACGAAATAACTGAAATGCTAGAGCAAACGAAAACCAACAGTTAGACTCCGGTGGGCCCGACCAAAGATAAAGCATCAAGTACCAACCAACATTACCCAAAATTAAATTTCAAGTAAGCCTTTACGCTGGAACCATCATAGAATCTGAGGCCTAACCCGCCGGCGTGCAATTAAAGAAGGGAGCAAAGTTATTAACCGTGATTGGGTTAACAACCATGTATGCAGTTCGTCGTATAACATTTATGTTGTACCCAATCTTTTTATATCGAAGAATGATTTTACGAAATTGGGTACTGAAGTCATTGCAAGCATATATTTTTCTGAATTTATACACTAAGTCACCATAAAATTCGGGTTCCGATAGGCCTTGCTGCAGAAGAGATTTTAGTCCAACACTGAAGTTTGAAACTAAATCGGAATGACGTCTATAAAACTTAGAAAAGGCTTTACGTAGTTTATAATACCGATAACCCTGATTAAGAAGTTTAGCAGTTAACAATTTATTACAAGTGTTGAAGTCAGTTACATGACTAGACACTCTGGCAAATCGAATTAATTGTGAAATATAAACACCGTAGGATGCCGCACGAGGAACATCACCATCCAAGAAAAGAAAAATTTACAATCTGAAAATCAAAATCATCGCGTTATCATCAATTTTGCAGGAAACAAACCCATCTACAATAGATAAATGTAAATCCAAAAACGCGGCTTCCGTATCAGAAGAATTAGCTATATTCAACTGAAGTTCTTGGGGGTAAATTTGACTGATTAAACCGTCGATGTAGGTATTGTCAATATTCAATAAATCATCCAAATATCTTGAAGTCGAGCTAAAAGCTTCAATAATTTCAGATTGGTTTTCAACGGAAAGGGGCATCATAAAGTCTCTTTCATAACAAAACAAGAACAAATCAGCCACAAGGGGTGCACAATTCGTACCCATCGGAATACTCACAATTTGTCTAAATAACTTAGTATCAAATCTTATATAAATTTTGTCAAGTAGAAAGGTGAGAGCTTCACACACTTTCTGGCATGTCCGTAATGTGTAATTTTTATGCACTTCAGAAGTGAAAAAAGCATTTCTTACATTACATGCAAGGTAGAGGGAATCTTCACTATGAAATGTCCATTCAATTAAATCATTTAGTTTTTCTTTTCTAAGATTATGAGGGAGTGTAGTGTAAAGCGTGGAGAAATCATAAGTAGACAGACTAAAAGCACGAAATTGTCTTGATTTCAATTTATTTAAAACCTCATTCGAATTTTTATAGACCAAAACAGATTTCTCCCTGATCTTTCGAAAACTTTGTCATAATTTTTAATTACATGTTTTTTGATGGCAGTAATACATGAAGTTAATAATTTAGAAAATTCAGTGGTGATACAAGCGCTTGAATTTGCAATAAACCGTGCTTTGTAAGGTCTTTTATGAAGTTTAGGTAACCAATATAACGTAGGAAGCCTGTCTTGGCCTGTAAAATATACAAAAAAGCCTGTAAAATATACAAAAAAAAAAAAAAAAACGAACTAGAAATGTGTCCACAGTACACGGATGCCCCCGCTTTTGGTATCTCTATAAAACTGTGCAAATATTGCCAAATTAGCTTACTTCAATGCGGAGTCATCTGTGTACCTTGGACACATTTTTTAGTTATCAAAGAATTCAAAAATACATGTGTAATGAGAAATATAAGGCCCTTTGCCTGCAAGGTCAGTAACTCTTAAACCATGAGACTAAGAAACTCAATTTTGTGTTCTCTAGTAAGTGATTTTCAGCAAAGAATCCAAAAATAATGAGAAATATAAGGCCCTTTGCCTGCGAGGCCTGTAGCTCTTAAACCATAAGACTAAGAAACTCAGTTTTGTGTTCCCTAGTGAGTGATTTTCAAAAAAATAATAATAATAATAATAAGGCGTGCATCCAGAGTATAAGTAAGGGAGATAACTGACGACGGACAGATGGCCAGACAGACAAAAAAACTAGAACTGTGTCCACAGTACACGGATGCCCCCGCTTTGGGTTCTCTATAAAACTGTGCAAACCTTGCCAAATTAGCCTACGTCAATACGGAGGCATCTGTGTACTCTGGACACAGTTCTGATCTCCAAACAGCGTAATAATTTGCAGTTATGAATAAGCTCATCAGGGCTCAAAATTCTTACTCAAACAGTTTCGTATGAGAAGTATCGTACATATATCGAAGTTTATTGTACACATAAACATTATTATGTTCAACCTGAATATATATTTATTTTCACGGGCCATTTTTGTTTAGCCGGGTTTTTCCGTAAATGATTAGGTTGAAATTTTGTTATGACTACTATGGCCTTAGGCTTGGCAAGCCAAGACCAGGCTAAAAATCGATACCTGATGTACGAATGTCCTTGCATGTAAAGTAGATTAATTTTAGTATTAGTGATAATTGCTCTTAGCATGACATGAATGATAGAATTAAGTAATGTCAGTTTCCTTACAGACAGATAGATCAGATTTTTTACGCTAAAGGCAGCAGAGCCGCATAGAGGCAGCGCCAGAAAAAGCTGATTAGTTTTACCCTGACCTTGGCTTGAAACGGTGTCCACGCATAAATCATGCGCAGACTACCCCGCCTGATCGGACCATATGCAAAAAGGTCAAGATCTGTAACTTTCAGAATTTAGAACGTTCGGTCAAAAGAAAAGAGCTTCAAAACATGTGTATTACTAATGCCCAATGTAATCTCACACTTGCTCAGTTTCCTTTCGCATTTTCTGGCTTTATATAAGGAATCAAATCATAGAAAGACAAGTCATTCAATTTGTCGAATTGAACTTCTCAATCTGAGTGACACATCTTGATTGACACGCTTGTATTCATTTCAGAAACTAATTAAGTAAATTAGGGACAGAAGTTCAAATTAAACTAGAAATGTGTCAATATGACACAGACGCCCCGCCCAGGGGCCATCCTCATCCGCACGCAGGCATTTTGCAAAAAAAATAAGTTGAAAAAAAGGGCCATGAGTCTCATAATTATTGGCAGATTTTACCCTAAATCGAACTTGACCTATATTTTATTATTATATACCTGTGTATAAAATATGAATCCAATACACCAATCTTTTTTTTAAAAAAAAACATATCGAAAGGAAAACATGTTTTGAAGGTGAAAAAGGGCCATAATTCCCATAATAATGAGTGGATTTTACCCTAAATCGAACTTGACCTCTGTTTTATTATTATATACCTGTGTATTAAATATGATTCCAATACACTATGTTTTCAAAAGATATCAAACGGAAACTATTTTTCAATGTTAAAAAAGGGCAGTAATACCAAAAATAATTAGTGGATTTTACCCTAAATCGAACCTGACCTATATTTTATAATTATATGCTCCTGTATAAAATATGAATCCAATAGACTAATCTTTTCATAAGTTATGGAACGGAAACCATTTTTCAAAGTTGAAAAAGGGCCATAACTCCCAAATTAATTGGTGGAGTTTACCCTAAATCGATCTTGACCTACATTTTATGATTATATACCTGTGCATAAAATTTGAATCCAATACACTAATCTTTTCAAAAGATATCAAACGGAAACCATTTTTCAAAGTTGAAAAAGGGCCATAACTCCCAAAATAATCGGTGGATTTTACCCGAATTTGACCTGCATTTTATGATTATATACCTGTGTATAAAATTTCAGTCCAATACACCAATCTTTTCAAAAGATATCGCACGGAAAACATTTATGTTACGTACAGGACGGACAGGATGGGACGGACGTATGTACGGACAGCGGTGATAGTATACGCACCCCACCACCTCGCCCCATTGACAAGAGGCCCACGGGCCACGGGTCGCTCACCTGAGTGACATAGCCACTGCAGACATGCAGATGTTATGCAACATTTTTCCAATCCTGTCATCGCAACTAATGAAATGTCACCATTTAAGCAGTTCTTAATTTTGAAGAAGAATATATATGGCATGACAGTCAATGGAGCGTGATCATTTGAACAAACTCTCAATCACATTTCAACAGTAGGATCAATGTGAAATTTGAAGGCAAATGGCTAAGTGGTTTCTGAAGAATCATGATTTTATACATGTAAACAGCTCAGTGGCAGGGAAATATAATAAACATAAACAAGATGGCAGCCATCTTGGATTTCCAGTCAGAATGGTTTTAGCTACTGTTGATCTACAAGTCACCTCAATACTTCCAATGAACTTTGAGTCAACTGCCCTGTCGGTTCAGGAGAAAAAGTTCAAAACAGATTTTCAAGATGGCCGCCATGGCCGCAATTTGGGATTTCCTACCGCAACGATTTGAGCTATTTTTCATCTACAAGTCACCCTGATGCTTCCTACCAAGTTTCGAGTCATGGCGGCCATCTTGGATTTCCGATCTGCATTATTTTAGCTATTTTTGATCTATAAGTAGCCCTGATACTTCCTAACAAGTTTGGAGTGAATTGGCCTTTCGGCTCAGGAGATGAAGCGAAAAATAGATTTTCAAGATGGCGGCAATGGCGGCCATCTTGGATTTCCGATCGGAACGATTTTAGCTGTTTTTGATCTACAAGTCACCCCGATGCTTTCTACCAAGTTTCGAGTCAATGGGCTTTTGGGTTTAGGAGTAGAAGCAAAATATATATATTTTCAAGATGGCCGCCATGGCGGCCATCTTGGATTTACGATCTGCACGATTATAGCTAAGTTTGATCTACAAGTCATCCCAATGCTTCCTACCAAGTTTCAACTGGCCTTTCGGTTCAGGAGTCGAAGCGAAAAAAAGATTTTCAAAGATGGCGGCCATGGTGGCCATCTTGGATTTTCGATCGGAACAATTTTAGTTATTTTGATCTACAAGTCACCCTGATGCTTCCTACTAAGTTTCGAGTCAATTGACTTTGGGTTTAGGAGAAGAAGCGAAAAATAGATTTTCAAGATGGCCGCCATGGTAGTAATCTTGGATTTTCGATCGGCACGATTTTAGCTATTTTTGATGTACAAATCACCCCAATGCTTCCTACCAAGTTTTGAGTCAACTGGCCTTTCGTTTCAGGAGAAGAAGCGAAAAAATAGATTTTCAAGATGGCCGCCATGGCGGCCATCTTGGATTTCCGATCGGCACGATCTTCTCTATTTTTGATCTACAAGTCACCCTGATACTTCCTACTAAGTTTCGAGTCAATTGGCTTTTGGGTTTAGGAGAAGAAGCGAAAAATACATTTTCAAGTTGGCCGCCATGGCAGCCATCTTGGATTTTCGATCGGCATGATTTTAGCTATTTTTGATCTATAAGTCACCCTGATGCTTCCTACTAAATTTGAAGTCAATTGGCCTTTCGGCTCAGGAGAAGAAGCGGCAAATAGATTTTCAAGATGGCATGGCAGCCATCTTGGATTTCCGATCGGCACGATTTTAGCTATTTTTGATCTACAAGTCACCCTGATGCTTCCTACTAAGTTTCGAGTCAATTGGCTTTTGGGTTTAGGAGAAGAAGCGAAAAAAAGATTTTCAAGTTGGCCGCCATGGCGGTCATCTTGGATTTTCGATCTGCATGATTTTATCTATTTTCGACCTATAAGTCACCCTGATGCTTCCTACCAAATTTGGAGTCAATTGGCCTTTCGGTTCAGGAGAAGAAGCGGAAAATAGATTTTCAAGATGGCGGCCATCTTGGATTTCCGATCGGCACGATTTTAGCTATTTTTGATCCACAAGTCACCCCAATGTCAAGTTTCGCGTCAACTGGCCTTTTGGTTCAGGAGAAGAAGCGAGAAATAGATTTTCAAGATGGCCACCATGGCGGCCATCTTGGATTTCCGATCGGAATGATTTTAGCTATTTTTCTATCTACAAGTCACACTGATGCTTCCTACTAAGTTTCGAGTCAATTGGCTTTTGGGTTTAGGAGAAGAAGCGAAAAATAGATTTACAAGTTGGCTGCCCTGATGCTTCCTACCAAATTTGGAGTCAGTTGGCCTTTCGGTTCAGGAGAAGAAGCTATAAATAGATTTTCAAGATGGCGGCCATGGCGGCCATCTTGGATTTCCGATCTGAACGAGTTTAGCTATTTTTGTTCTACAAGTCACCCCGATGCTTCCTACCAAGTATCGAGTCAATTGGCCCAGGGGTGTAGGTGGAGTAGGCTTTTAAAGCAATTGTTGACGTCGCACGACGGACGACGAACGATGGACGGCGGACATTGACTGACCACAATAGCTCACCATGAGCACTTCGTGCTCAGGTGAGCTAATAATGGCGGGGATATAATAAATAAATAAATGCGCATACGAGCTAATAATGGCGGGGGCATAATAAATAAATAAATGCGCATACATACATACATACATGAATACGTACGTACATGCGTGCGTTCGTGTATATGGTCATCCGCCCGTCCCTCCATCCAGCCATCGCGCTAAGAAGCCCACGCAATGAACAGCGAAGACTTAGATCACTCAGTGCATCCAGCTATTCTGCCCAGAGGCCATAGAGTCGTGCGAACAGCGAAGACTCTGATCAGACTGCACGAATGCGCAGGCTGATCTGAGTCTTGACTGATCACACACTTTTATAGGTTTTGTCGTGTGCCGGCTCAATTTATAATGGCGTTTCAAATGATTACTAAGAATCTATGTTTGGAGCGAAAAAAAAAGGAAATAATATCATCTTTAGTAAATGCTATTTCCAGAATCAGGAATTATTGTTGAACACCTCAAATAGGAAATAAATCCACTCAGAGAATCAAATACAGAACATAATCCGGAATAAATATTTTGAAGGGTAATGGTCGCCATAATAGTTAGATTGCATCCTGGATAGATGGACAGACCCGGGGGACGGACGGATGAATGGAGGGCTCGATGTATTTTCGAACATATGATCGTCATGGGTAGGTGAGCTGGGTGTTGGACGGGTGGACGCACAGACAGACAAACGGATAGATAGATAGATAGATAGATAGATAGATAGATAGATAGATAGATAGATAGATAGATAGATTGTGACAGTATGTGGATGTATTAAAAATAAAATAAAGTAAAATAAAATAGAAAATAAAATAAAGTATAATAAACAAATAAAATAAAATAAAACAATGAATAATTTCACATTCTGTGGCATCTCCATCTAGGTGTACACTGTTTACTCAAGCCTGAAACAGGGCAAGACGATGTGTCGTGTAAAAGAATGAAAACTCTGGCGAGGAGGGAAAAGGGCATTTGTTTCTTTCTAAAAAAAAAAAAAAAAAAAAAATATTGTAAACACTATACGCCCAAGGCAAATAATAAGATGTAGCACATGAACTGACTCCTGTATAATTCAGTGCTCCGGGTGTAAACTGTAAGTGGCGTTTATTGCAAACAAAAAAAAAATCAAGTGGGTATAACTCAGCAAATATTTGGTGAGCTGTAACCTCAGGGTCCAAGCTGGCCCAGAAATTTAGGGAGAAGTGACTTCTCCCTTCTGGGAAAATAGGGAGAAGTTTGCTGCGTCTAGGGAGAAGTGGTTTCGGACAGAGGGCGGATGACGGAAGCATGGCTATTTTTGTTACGAGCCAGGCTTAACGAGAAAGAAATGAAAGTGAAACCAGGTACAAGCTTTAAATTATTAACAATATTCATTCATAAAAAATAGATAAATAAATAAATAAAAATAAAAAATGAAAAAATAAAAATCAGACAAGATTAAAAAAAAAAAAACAAATGTAAGTAAACAGTACCTTTCACGTTTATGTCCCTCAGAAATAATCCACAAGAATTTATAAAACAAATCCTTTGAATTAAAGTTTCTGATCCCACAATTTAATATCCCTGAATTCAGAGTTTAATTCCAGAATGAACTAAAGCAAGTGCCCAGAGGGTCACGAATACCCCGGCCGGCGCCATTTCTTAATTATAAAATATTTTAAAGTTAATGACAATGATATAAGGCAAGCTATAGTTTACAATGTCACTGATTTATCATTATAAGAACAACTTTCCTGGAATAAATAGTCTTTAAGATATAAAGCAAATTCGCTGGGCCATAAAAAAATATAGGACACTGACCTACATATACTTGAAAAGTTTGATTATCTGATGGTCACACTGATGCATTATACCAACTATGATGTTAATCCATTAAATAATCTAAAAGATACTAAGCAAAATCACTAGACCATGAAATATAGGTCATACTGATTTATATTTACTTTGAGGTGAAAGTTTGAGTCACACTGTGTCTTTATATGTAAATATGACATTTAAGTATCAAATAGTGGGAGATATAAGACAAAATCACAGGGCTATGAAGTAGAGGTCATATAATCCCAAAATATGACAGTAATATATCAAATTGTCTTTAAGATATAACATAAAATCACTGCACTATGAAATATAGGTCACAGTGACCTACATTTACCTTAGGTCAACTGTTGGATCATACTAATTCATTATCCCAAATAATGATGTTCATACATCAATTGACATTCAATATATGAGGCAAAATTACTGGACCACGAAATGTAGGTCAAGGTAACCTACATTTGTTATGCTGTCAATCGTGGTGTCACACAGAACCAATATCCAAATATCACATTAATCCATGAAACTGTCTTCAAGATATAAAGCAAAATTGCTGGAGCATGAAAATATGATCACAATGACCTTGACCTTATTACACTGAATGTTGATGTGATAAACATGTCTGATGCCCATCCGTCTTTAAGAAGTTGTTTGTACAAACAAACTGCAACATACTACCTTATTGAGGCATTAATCAATTAAATAGTTCAAAATATATGTCAAAATCACTGCAGCGTGAAAGGGCTACGAAATATAGGTCACATAATCCCAAAATATGGTAGTTATTGTCTTCAAGATGTAACAAAATCACTGGACTATGAAATATAAGTCACAGTGACCTACATTTACTTTTAGGTCAACTGTTGGATCATACTAATTCATAATCCCAAATAATGATGTTCATACATCCATTAACATTCAAGATATGTGGCAAAATTACTGGATCATGAAATATAGGTCAAGGTGACCTACATTTGTTATGCTGTCAATAGTGGTGTCACACAGAACCAGTATTCCAAGTATCACATTAATCAATGAAATAGTCTTCAAGATATATGGCAAAATCGCTGAAGCATGAAAATATGATCACAATGACATTGACCTTATTACACTGAATGTTGGTGTGATAAACATGTCTGATGCCAATCCTTCTTTAAGAAGTTGTTTGTATAAACAAACTGCAACATACTACTTTATTAAGCAATTAATCCAAACTATAAGGTAAAATAGCTGAAGCATGAAAATAAGCTTACAATGACCTTGACCTTATTACACTGAATGTTGATATCATAAACATGTCTGATGCCCATCCTTCTTTAATAAGAGGTTGTTTGTATAAACAAACCGCAATATACTACTTTATTGGGGTGTCCTAGATTTCGACCTCTAACCCCGCCCTGGGGCATGACCCAGGGGTTCATAGATGCGGAATGGAAGAGAACCCTCACAGGTACCACCATACCAAATATTAAAAGTTTTTGATCAGTGGCTACAGAGTTATAAGTAATCAAAAAGCTTCGAAGTAAAACTTGGTCAAAGAAAGGGTTAACGGACGGAATCACATCCGGATAGACGGAAGGACGGACGGACGGACGAACTGACTTACGGAATGGACGAAAACTATAAACCCCTTCGGCATACTTCGTAAACCATGGGTATAATAAGAGGTTGTTTGTATAAACAAACTGCAAAATACCACTTTATTGGGGTGTCCTAGATTTTGACTTCTAGCCCCGCTTTGGGGCATGACCTAGGGGTTCATAATGTAGAATGGAAGAGAACCCTCCCAAGTACCCCCATACCAAATATGAAAAGTTTTTGATCAGTAGCTGCAGAGTTATAAGAAATCAAAAAACTTCGAAGTAAAACTTGGTTATAGAAAATCACATCCGGACGGAATGACGGATGGATGGATGGACGGACAGACGCACGGACTAACGGAATGGACAGAAACTATATACCCCTTCGGCATACTTCGTATGCGGGGGATTTAATAAAATATTAAAGTGATCCAGTATAGAATAATTTCCGATGAAAGTATACAAAGATTCCCATATGAAAATCTTTTCTCCTTATACAATATCAAAGAACATTCTTGAAAAAGAATTTACTAGAGGCATCATTTTCCAGTTTTAGTCAAGAACATTCTAAATGTTCTATGACATAACAAATAAAACTCAGTCCAGAATGAGAACATAAACAACTTGTTATTGTAAACATGTTTTCCAGAAAGTTCTATTTATATATAGAAACTTGTAGTAAACATGAAATTAATTATACCTAAAATAATCAAACACCCTACATATAACTCTTCCCCTCTTCAAGGAAAAGAAAGATTTATGTAATAAAGCTTTCTTTTGCCATAAAATTATCAAAAAATAGAATACAGATAAAAGCAATTATTATCTTATATACAGCAAATTACAGGAAACCACAGATCATCAATGTGCTCAAGACAACGCATCAGGAATGATATTATCTTTTCCTCTGATATGCCTGATGTCAAGATTCCTGCAACAACAGGCTCCATCTGAGTAACCTCTGATTCTTGTTTTTGTATCTTATGGATGAAAATCAGTGGATAGTGGTCGCTGAAAACAACAATAGGTGAGGATGAAGAAGTTAGATAAACTTCAAAATGTTGAAGAGCAAGAATGAGGGACAAGCATTCTTTCTCTTCTGTAGAATAATTCTTTTGATGTTTGCCATACTTTTTGGAAAAGTACTAGTAGCAAACTGGGTGATCATCTTCTTGCAACAATACACCACCTGCACCAATATCACTTGCATCTACGGCTAGCATAAACTCTTCATTAAAATTTGGTGCCAAGAGAACTGGCTCACTTCTCAGTATGGCTTTTAGTTTATCAAAGGCGTTCTGAAATCACTGATCCACTTAAACCTCATTCCTTTACTAAGTAAATTAGTCAGTGGCTCAGCAATGACAGAAGTATCTGTAATAACAGGCCATACCAAGAAACCTCGTCAGTTGTCTTTTGCATGTGGGCACCGGAAAATCTGAAATAGCTTCAACTTTAGTTTCCATAGGTTTAACCTGACTTTGACCAACAACTTGTCCTAGAAATGTTAAGTTGCATGACAGGATTCACTTTTAGCCAGGTTTATTGTCAGTTTTGCTTCACTAAGTTTGTCAAAGAATGCTTTGATAGTCCTTAGATGGTGATTCCACTCATCATTGTATATGATGGCATCATCGATGTAAGCCTCGCAATGCTCGATTCCAGCTATTATTGTGTTGATTAAGCGTTGAAATGTTGCTGGAGAGTTTTTTCATTCCAAATGGCATTACTTTATAGTGATATCATCCATCAGGAGTAACAAATGCTGAGATCTCTTTGGCTTTTTCTGTGAGAGAAATTTGCCAAAATCCTTTCATAAGATCGAATTTAGTTATATATTTTGAATTTCCAATTTTGAAAATACAGTCATCCATTCTTGGTATGGGAAAAGTATGTTTTACTCAAATTATTGACCTTCCTGTAATCGGTGCACATGTATTGTTTAAGCATGTTAACATGACATAACTGTTTTTGTTTGCGTCTCCCAGGAGTGTTAACAATGTAATTAATATCACTAATCTTTTTTCTGCAGTGTAAGGGCCGTAAGGGCCGTAATATCTGGCTTGCAATGGTTTTCCAGGAATAGGCAAAATAGCAAGTACCCTGACTCCAGGTATGAATTTTCTTTCTTATGCATTTTCATCATACCAATGTTTCATTTTCCTTTGTACTGACTTAAGATTGGTCCGAGCAGACTCACAAGCTTCTGACAGTCGGTCTTTAAAAAAGGTTAGAGAAATGTCCAGGGAGTGCCACAATCACAAAGCGCAGCTCTACCCAGACACCAAGAGGAAGAGGAAACCGACAAAACCAAACAAGCACAAATCGAACAAACGTACCAAAAGCACTAATATTAGCTCTCTCTTCCCCAAGCGAGGTAATCGCAATGCTCAAAGGACTGAAAAACACAAGAACAAAATAACACAAGATAAGACATAAAACAAATCGCCTTGTAGAATAAACCACAAAGCAACAAAAAGTAAGACTAACACCGGAAACACCGCCTTAGAACGGTCAGTAGAGTAAACCACCGGTGGTTTAAAACATTTTTTGAAGCCAACTTCACCCTGGGTTACGATGCTACTCTTAATACAGAAATACATAAAAATTCGGTTCGCATAAAGGCTCCCGACTCAGTCAATGCATCAAAGCGAAAACATATAAATCAAATTAATTACTATAATAAATAAAGACGAGTACTCATAGCTAATTCTACTGTATGCCAGAGTAAATGAAAACCAATAGTTGAACCACCCTGATCCGACTGAACAGACTTTGGGAGGCCTACAAACGTGAAAAACTTTACCAAAGCCTTAACAATATTCTTTGTTGTAATATTCCTAAGTGGAATAGCTTCTGGGAAACGTGTAGAAGCACACATTATTGTAAGAAGATACTCATGGCCTGACTTAATTTTGGGCAAGGGACCAACACAGTCAATAATTATTCTGCTTAAAGGTTCATCAAAAGCAGGTATGGGCTGTAAATGAGCTTTTGGTATTGTCTTGTGTTTTCCTACCATCTGACAAGTATGGCAAGATTTACAAAACTGAGAAACGTCAGATTTTAACCCTGCTCTGTAAAAATGGTTAAGAATTTTGTGATAGGTCTTATTTACACCTAAATGGCCTGACATTGGGGTCTCATGTGCCAAGTTCAAAATTTCACTGCGGTAAACCCTTGGAACCACTATTTGGTGGTTAACAGTTCACTCGTCTTCTGCTGAGACATCAGGAGGACGCCACTTTCACATCTAAATTCCATTTTTGACATAGAAACAAATTGGGATTTGATCTATTTCTTTCTAATCAAAAGCCCTTCCAAGCAAAGGCAAAATTTCAGGATCATTTTGCTGTTCCTTGCAAAGTTGTGACCTTGACCCCAAGTCATGACCTTGACCTTGGTCATTTAATATTGAAGAGTAATGACTGAACTGTGACTTGATGTCACTTAAATCTGTCTGCTTGCCAGACAGGCTGGATGAAAGAGAATTGGTAATCTCATATTTAAAAGACTGACCCAAAAAGTTATCAGTTAAATCAATGTCCTCATCATTCTGTTTTGCTTTCTTTGCCATGGCCCTTGTAACGGAACATGATAGGTAAAGATCAGGGATTTCCTTTCAATGGGATCAGGTGACTGATCAATACAAGATATAGTAGTCAAAAGTGGGTTTACCACAACCTTATCTCCCGCTAAGTCATTGCCTAACAGTAAGTGAACACCTTTAAAGGGTAAAGAAGGTCGAATACCAAAACCAGTCACCAAGTCTGAGGATAAATCAATGTTATGAAGAGGAACATTAACAAATCAACATGCTACACCCTGAATAAGGACACTTGTCCCAGAAGTCTTCTCAGAAAAAAGGCAGAGTATCTGCTAAAAGAAGGAATTGAGAAGCTCCAGTATCTCGTAAGATTTTAATTGGGGTAGACTGGGCATAGTCACTTTTTAGTGACACAAAACCATCTGATAAGAATGGTTCATAACTCTCCGTAACAAAATCACTCAGGCCTTTCGGTCTGGGTAGGATCTTCCTCTTTAACACATGACTGTGGTTTTGACCGTAAAGAAGTAAGACCTGTAGATTTATGTCCCTCTTGGTTTTCTTTCTTTCTTTTCAAATGTAAGCATTCAGAAATAATATAACCTGCCTTTTGCAATAATTGGGATTTTGATGCTTGTTTTCACCAGAAGATTTGGGTTTTGGAGCAAATGTTTGGCTATAACTGCCAGATGGATTACTAGGTTTGGATCCTCATTGTGGAAAAATGGTCTTCTAGGAATTGACTTATTAATAAAGGAAACCTTTTGTGTTAAGCATAGTCGTCTGCAAGGCGAGCTGCAGCTTCCAAAGTTTCAATTTGTTTCTCATCTAAAAAGAACTTAATGTCTGAATTTAATCACCTTTTGAACTCCTCTACAAGCATGACCTGCCTAAATTTTTCATGATCAGAGCCAATTTTCTTCGAATAGCACCACCTATCATATAACTATTCTTTAGTTCTAGCAAATTCTACATGGGTCTGCTCATTTTCTTTTTTACAGTTCCAAACTTTTTGCCTGTAAGCCTCAGGGACCAACTCATAAGCCTTAAGAATTAACCCTTTACAGTATCATAACTGGAGCTCTGTTCGACAGTCAGCTGAGTATAAATTTCTCGAGTCTTCCCAGTCATAACACTTTGCAAAAGCAAAGTCCAATACTCCTTTGGCCATTTTAAATTTTCTGCTACTTTTTCAAAATGAAGAAAATACTTGTCAACCTCTTTTTACTGAAATGGGGAACTAATCAGATGTGTTTGGTAACGTCAGAATGAGCGCCAGAGTATAAAAGGTTGAGATTTTACCGTCTTGTTTTGCATTCTAATTCTTTCATTCTTAATTCTGTATCAAATTTTATTTTTCCCTTTCTATCTGCATTTGTCTTTCTTTTTCTTTCTCCCTCCCTTCCATTTCAATTCGTTCTTTCTTCACTCTTTCTTCCATTTCCATTTTAATTTTTTCTTGCTCTAATCTTAATTTTTCAAACTCAACTTGCCTCTGAATTTCAAGCTCTTGCATTTACAAACATGTCTGAGTTACGAGAACACGAGGCAAAGCAGGAGAATTAAGAATTTCCTCATCAGCCAAAAATTGGACCAAAATATTTTTTATTTCCTGTTTTAGCATTGCCTTGTTGACACTAGTCCATTCATAGTGAGCAGCAATGTCCAACAAATCTGACTTTTTGGCCACATTTAACAGCTGCGAATGCGCAGCTATGAAAGTATGAAGGTCAAATGACATGATTGCTTTTTGCTGATTTTATCAAGTAAGTTTATCAAACTAAGATTTTTATCTATGTATATTTTTCAAAAGTCAATACTTGCTTTTTTAAAAAAAGTCAATACTTGTCTTTTTTAAAAAGCAAACTTGTTTAAGGAGAAGAAAATGTTCGATCCCGGACGAGCCCCTAATTTCTGTTACGAGCCAGGCGTAACGAAAAAGAAAATGAAAGTGAAACCAGCAACGAGCTTTAAATTATTGAAAATATTTATCCACAAAAAACAAATAAGAGAAGATTTAAAAAGAATATAAGTAAACAGTGCCTTTCAAGTTTATGTAACAAAGTCCCTCAGAAATAATCCACAAGAATTTATAAAACAAATCATTTGAATAACAGTTTCTGATCCCAAAATTTAAAGTCCCTGAATTCAGAGTTTAATTCCAGAATGAATAAAATATTAAAGTAATCCAGTATAGAATGATTTCCGATGAAAGTATACAAAGATGCCCATATGAAAATTTTTTCATCATATACAATATCAAAGAACATTCTAGAAAAAGAATTTACTAGAGGCATCACTCATTTTCCAGTTTTAGTCAAGAAAATTCTAAATGTGACATACCAAAAATAACTCCGTCAGAATCAAGAACATAAACAACATGTTAATGTAAACATGTTTTTCCAGAAAGTTCTATTTATATATAGAAACTTGAAGTAAACATGAAAATAATGATACTTAAAATAATCAAACACCCTATATATAACAATACTATAAGCTCATATGAGCCTCTGGCTGATTTGTTTTTCCTATACTTCAATTTCTGACCAAACAATAACAAAAAAATAAATAAATAAACAACCAAAAAATAAATGCTGCAAGAAAAAATTTCTGTAAAGCTTTAACTTGTTTTACACTGACTTTATTAGTTCAAGGGAGTCAACTCAGGAGAGTATTTAAAAAAATCCAAAAAGAATTATGTTTATAAGTTTTCATATTAATCAAGCTTCTTAATTCTATATCATTTAATAAACTTATTTATCAAGATTTAATAATGGCAAAATTTCCGTGCAAATCTAATAAAAGAAGATGAAAAACAAAATAATAATGATTATAAATAACTTGCCCATATGGCAATAACTTTAGTTATATACAAAAAATATACCTATTATAAAACAAAATTTGCACACTATTGCCTCTAAACAATATACTGCGAAACGTTTACGAAAATTTTCAAAAGGGCATAACTCTGACAATATTTGGTGTACTGTAACCTCGAAATAATATGCGCTGCTCCACATCATCGTATAACTATTTACGAAGTTTCAGCTTGATCGGATGTATACTGTAGGAGGAGTTATCCGGAAACAAAAAATTACAGAAATTTTCAAAGGGGTATAACTCTGCTAATATTTGGTGGACTGTAACCTCGAAACAATATGCGCTGCTCCACATCAGGGTCTAACTATAAGTAATTGTGGTCATGGTACCCAAGCCATAATCCAAACACATAAATCCGTAAACGAATGACGAATCAGAATGTTCAGACCAACAGGCATGGACCCCAGAATAAAAGGTGTAATCAGGCGTCCGAGGATAGTAAGCATTACTTGGTAAGCAAGCTTCGCCCACCATGCCCATAGGCCTGAGCGAAGGAAATGTAGGTAGAAGCGTATGTCCGGGATTTTGGAAGTCTACTTATGGCTTATAAAAATATAGATCAAGTTTCAGCTTGATCGGATGTCAACTGTAAAAGCAGTTAGCCGGAAACGAAAAAAATACAGAAATTTTCAAAGGGGTATAACTTTGCTAATATTTGTGGACTGTAACCTCGAAACAATATGCACTGCTCCACATTATGATCTAACTATATACTAAGTTTTCAGCTTGATCGGATGTAAAGTGTAGGAGGAGTTAACCGGAAACGAAAAGTTTACAGAAATTTTCAAAGGTGCATAACTCTGCTAATATTTGGTGGACTGTAACCCCGAAACAATATGCGTTGCTCCACATTATGATCTAATTATACACCAAGTGTCAGCTTGGTCGGATGTAAACTATAGGGGTGGAGGGGGGTAGCCGGAAAGTAAAATGTTTACGGACAGACGGACGGACGCCAGACCCCATAACATAATACGTCCCGTTTTTCAAACGGGCGTATAAAAATTTATATTTTTGAAAACCTGAAAAACAGTTGACGATATGGATGGAATGATAAACCCTGATCAGACTACTCTAAAGAAAACGCTGAGCTTTGTCTTCACTGTTTTTGATCAGGTCCCTCTTGAATTTAGGTCAAAATTGCCTTATAAATTATACTGTGTGTTATAAATGTGTAATTCCTTGATTATCTGCAATGCTCCAGATAAGATTTTGGTACAAAGAGTATGAACACTTAACATGTAATTAATAATAATTATTGTACAAATCCTAAACTTTCGAAAATTTAAAATATTCATTGATAGAGAAGGAATGGCAAACAATGTAGAACCAGACCAGACTGCTTCTAGGAGCACTCTGATATGGGACTACACCGTCTGCTTGAAGCTTTAAATCCGAAAGTTTGGAAAATAAAGAAGGTAGTATAAATATTAAGTTAATAACTAGAATTGTAAATATCCTTAACTGTCAAAAATTTAAAATATTGGATGATAGAGAAAGAATGGCAAACGCTGTAGACCCAAATCACACTGCTCCTAAGGGCACTGTTCTGAGACTGAATTGTATGTTTAAACCCTTATATCCGAAAGTAGAAAATAATAAGGTAGTATAAATATGTTTGTGGAGAGTAAATATAAAAAGTTAAGGTTTACAATGAAGTATATTAATAGTGTAAATTGTGTTTACCTTGAAAGATTCATACCGGACATGATCAGAATATAGAGCCAGTATGGAGCTATAAATAGATATTAAACTTATATCTCAAAAAAATGTTTACGAAGAGTGGCAATGAATTACTTTAGTATTATTGTAAAATAAAACGACTTATTGTTGAGAGAAGCTTGAGTGAAATAATTGCCTTTAGATTTAAAATAAAACAGGGATTATACAACCAAGGATTCAAGATCCTTGGTATAAGCATAACTTTTGCTTTTTTATCTCTACAAACTAGCTTATCTTCTTTTTTTCCAAGGAAAAATGAAAAAGTAAATAAATAAAATTGATATAGTTTTAAAAACAAATTGGGAATGTGTCTCTTGGTCGTCTCACAACGGAATGCGGAAATGACATCTATCCGGTATAAGCCTTTAGTATATTTTAATGTAAGGAGTACAAATTGTGTTGCTTATACAACTTGGTCTGTGTTAAAAGTAATAAATCATGAGGAAATAGGTAAGCACTGGAGTAGAAGGGTTGGTGGACGGGATGTGGGTATTCAAGCAAAAGGACTGGTATTTGATAACGGTTGCAGAAGTAAAAATCTTTTCACGAAATTGTCAGTGGCTAGCCTATTCACAGAAACGAAGAGGTTTATTTAGACATGTGAAATGTAAAAATACAATATTATTTGTTTACAGGATATTCGTATTCAAGAATCTTTAGTACCTTTTGTAAAAGCCAAATGGGGTTTTGATGATAACTTCAGTACTTTCTCAAACAATAGCCGCGGTGTAATGTTCTTATTAAATAACAATTTCGAACATACAGTAGAAAGGGCACAAACCGACCAAAACGGTAATTACATCATTTTGGATATTGCAATTCAAGGAAAATGGATAACACTTGCTAATCTATATGGCCGGAATGCTGACGAACCAATTATTTTTAACAATATTCGAGAAAATGTATGGCATATGATAATGATTTAACTATATATTGCGTGACTTAACAATCCTAGATCTAGGCAAACAGTTTTAAAATTTTTAGACGAAGATAATTTTATTGATGTTTGGATAGTATATCATGAACAAGAAAAATGTTTTACTTGAAAAAAGGGGCTTGACGGTATGTCTTTGGCTTTGGCTTTGGCTTTGGCTTGGCCCGCCGTGGTTCATCTATTCGTTTTCATTTACTCTGGCACACAGTAGAATTAGCCACGAGTAGTCGTTTTTGTTTATCATAATGATTAATTTGATTTTTATGTTTTCGCTTTGATGCATTGACTGAATTGGGAGCCTTTATGCCAACCGAATTTTTATGTATTTCTTATTAAGAGTAGTATCGGGACCCAGGGTGAAGCTGGCTAGCTGTAAAAGTGCTTAGAACCCCCGGTTTAAACAAAATTTATGATAAACGGGACGATTTTGATTTTGATATAGTCAATTTCCCTTTTCTGGATGGCGATGTTCCCCGGCGTACCTCATATGGGGTATACATATCTCAACTCATTAGATTCGCCAGAGCTTCTTCAAATCTTAGTGACTTTAACTGCCGTAATAAAGCCCTTACTGCCAAACTTCTTAGGCAGGGCTATCGTTATTTTAAACTTCGTAAGGCGTTTTCGAATTTTTATTGCAGACATAGTGCCTTTGTAGAAAAATATAGTGTCAGTCTGAAAGCACTTCTGCAACAAGGTATATCGGAATCAGAATTTTACGGTGACTTAGTGTACAGATTTAGAAAAATTGTAGGAAAATCTAACTTTTCGGAGCAATTCAGAAAACTTGTTAACCGTTAGACTCAATGACGGCCTCTTCGTAAAACTAACCAGTGGGTTTGGGCTTGACGATATGTCTGGCTTGGCCCGCCGTGGTCCAACTATTGGTTTTCATTTACTCTGGCATACAGTAGAATTAGTCATGAGTACTCGTCTTTGTTTATTATAGTGATTAATTTGATTTTTATGTTTTCGCTTTGATGCATTGACCGAGTTTGGAGCCTTTATGCGAACTGATTTTTTTTTATGTATTTCTGTATTTAGAGTAGCATCGGGACCCAGGGTGAAGTTGGCTAGCTGTAAAAGTGCTTTAAACCCCCCGGTGGTTTATCTCTTTTTAAATTTTAAAACTGTTTGCCATGATATTAGTGCCGTGTGGTGGTGGTAGAATGTCTCCCCTTACTTTACCATAGTGCAGATTATGTTTCATTTCCTCTGGGAGCATTGGGCCCATTGTGGAATCTTTGTAAATGGAGTTCTGCTCATGCATACGCTAGAGGGCGTAAGCAGTTTTGCAACTTCATCACTGCTTATGAAGAGCCTCAATTGGACCGAGACTCCCATTTTCTTATCTGTAGTGTGTTCTTTGTTTCCGAAGGCAATCTTTTTTACGTTTATATTACTCTACTGACCGTTCTAAGGCGGTGGTCCCGGTGTTAGTCTTACTCTTTGTTGTTTTGTGGTTTATTCTACGAGGCGATTTGTTTTATGTCTTACATTGTGTCATTTTGTTCTTGTGTTTTTCAGTCCCTTTAGCATTGCGATTATCTCGCTTGGGGAAGAGAGAGCTAATCTTAGTGCTTTTCGTACGATTGTTCGATTTGTGCTTGTTTGGATTTGTCGATTTCCTCTTCCTCTTGGTGTCTAGGAAGGGCTGCGGTTTGTGATTGTGGCACTCCCGGGACTTTTCTCTTAGCTTTTTTTTTATTCTACTGACCGTTCTAAGGTGGTGGTCCCGGTGTTAGTCTTACTCTTTGTTGCTTTGTGGTTATTCTACGAGGCGATTTGTTTTAAGTCTTGTCTGCTGTTATTTTGTTCTTGTGTTTTTCAGTCCTTTGAACATTGCGATTACCTCGCTTGGGGAAGAGAGAGCTAATCTTAGTGCTTTTCGAAAGAATACATATACGGTGAGAACTAATGAAGAAAACAACGAAGAAGACTTTAATGTTCCAGACGAACTAGTACAGCTCAACATAAATGATCAACTTTTTTTAAAAAAAAAAAAACTTTGTTAATGATGATTAGGGGCAACAGCATACAATATAATTTAGGTAAGAAAAAAAAAGGACACAACAGGAAGAATTTAAATTAGAAAATAAAATAAAAACACTAGAACAAGACATAATGCAAAATTTTGATAATATTTCTGAAGATAATCTACAGTTATGGGATCAAAAGAAGGAACGATTAAACCAAATAAGAAATGAAAAACTTGAAGGGGTAATGTTACGCTCAAGATCTAGATATGAAGACATAGGAGAGAAAACAACAAATTGTTGTTTTTTTTTTTAAACTCGAAAATATAAATTATACTAGTAAAGTTATATCAAGATTAGTGGATGATGAGGGTACTGAATGCAATAATACTAAAACAATATTAAACTGCCGAAGGACTTTTTATACTAATTTATATTCTATACATAATATATTTGACGACGAACCTCTTGAATCTAAAACTGGAGTTAATTCAAACAAATTAGAAAATGAAGAAACTGAAAAATTAGATTTAAAAAAAAAATACAATGAAAGGGTTCCCCTAATAACCGAAATGGAGTTTTTTTTACGAAATGGACGAAATGGAGATTTTTTTTACGAAATGGAGCCACACAAAATATTTATTACAAACCTGTATGTTATTGCTAGTTTGTTTGTTTGTTTTTTTGTTTTGTTTTTTTTTCATTAACTATCGAAGAATAATTAACGTAAATGACATATTTTATCTGATATTCTGACTGACAGAAGGAACTGGGTAAGAAATGTATTATTAACGGATTTTTTTGTGGCGAAATGGATTTTTAACGAAATGGGGATTTTTACGAAATGGATACATGTTAAACTAGCAATTGCTTTTTTTAAATTAATTATCAAAGAACAAATAAAGAAAATGACATATTTTATCTGATTTTCTGAACAAAGTGGAGTTTTTTAATGATATGGAGTTATTTACGAAATGGAGCCACAAAACTTTTATATACATCAAACGTGTTTTTGCTAGTTCTTTTTTCATTAATCATTACAGACAGTCGAGGAAAATAGCATTTCTGTCTTGTTTGCATATGATTTTGTGAATCATAATTGAAAGGGGAAAGAATTTTACACTTTAATTTTATTATTTTTTTTTTTAATTTATTTATTTATTTATTTTTTAATTTTTTATTTATTTATTTATTTATTTATTTTTTTGTTTTACGTTACGAAATGGAGGCAGAAGTCTTTCTTTTCTATGTATGAGCTTATTGTTACGAAATGGAGCCATAAAATGTCACATTTCAAACTACAAATTGGATCTAATGTGACCCCCAAGAAATGGACCAGCCTGCGCATTTGCGCTGTCTGCTCAGCGTCTTTGCTGTTCGCTGTGCATTTCTTCAGAATTTTCAGAATTTTTACTAGTGATACGTCTAATGACATTCATTAGCCAGGAGTGAATGTCATTAGACATTCTTAGGATCCTGTACCAGAATATATGGTTGCTACTGATGCTAACCACGCCCAAATATTTTATATTAAAAGTAATTTTTGTACAAAGAGGCTATAGTATGTATATAAGAAAAGCTTTTTAGCAATTTATTAAGAAAAGAGATTCTGTTTCTAGGCGAGTGGCGTTGACCCAGATAAGCAAAGCATACGCAGCCACGCATTATGATCAGGATCTACGCTAATCATCAGCTTGAAAAGTATGTTCCTACCTGTCAAGTTAGCCGAAGGATAAAAATTTATCCTTAGTTTCCAGCTGGTACTGCGCAAGAATAACTTTGTTGTAAGTTTCACATCTATTTAGAATTTTGACCACTGCTATTGCGATTCGTGGAGGTGTGACTAATACTTGTTGCTATCGAATCATAATATTTATGTTTTTTTTTTTTTTTTCTCTCATAATTTTATGGCAACCATTTACCGGCCTGTTGTTTTGTTTTTTTTTTTTAGATTATTAGATTAAGGATAATTCTTCACAATGAAATGTTTCCTTTAATTACATCACATGCAGAAGTATCCCTATCCGTTTCCAATGCATATGATTACAATTATTATTAATATATAACGAACGGTGTAGAACCAATCCAGACCTCACGGTTTGCATATACTCGAAGACCACTTTTTGCTTGGTGTGCCTTAAATTATGGCATATACATGTATAACATTACTATTTCCAGTGATCTTACTGCAACAAAGTAAATGGAAATGTCATATGTGCAGCAGTTATTAAGTGTCAGTTTGTTCTGTGCTACATGCGGTAGACATAGCCTGACCACTTGAGGTGACCAGTTGCATCCCGAACCATAACTTTTCTTAAAGTTGTCACTGCTCAGCATCCCATTATTTCAAACGGAGTTTAATGATACATGGTTGAGGGTGCCAGTGGGGTTCCCTCAAAGTGAGTAACCAGACAAATTTTATTTTGCTAAATCGGTAAATAAATCAGTAAATGTTTCAGTTAAAATTCGCTAATCTGTAAATTTTTTACTCAAACACTCGCTAATCAGTAGGAGCAAAATCACCATTCAGTAAAATTTTAATATGATTCTAATAAAGTAAAAACATGTTTAATATTGGTTTTGTAATCTGATATGATATGAATCATGAAAATAGAATAAAAGTTGCAAACAAGGGGGAAACATGCTCCATTTCGTAAAATAAGACTCCATTTCGTCACTGATATTACATACGGAATGGAACTATATTATCCTCTCCGTTGTTTATAAAATATGATTCTAATAAAGAAATATCATATTTAATATTGCTTGTTTAGTCAGATATGATATAAGTCATAAAAAAAAAAAACAGAATAAAAGTTGCAAAAAGGGGAAAAACATGCTCCATTTCGTAAAATAAAACTCCATTTCGTCACTGATTTCACATAAGAACTATATTTTCTCCGTTGTATATAATTCCAATACAGCAAAATCATATTTAATATTGTTTTTACAGTCAGATATGATAGAAATCATGAAAACAGAATAAAAGTTGCAAAAAGGGGCAAAAAATGCTCCATTTCGTAAAACAAAACTCCATTTCGTCCATTTCGTAAAAAAAAGTCCATTCCTGTATTTAGGGGAACCGACAATGAAAATAATAAAACTCCAGGACTTGACGGTTTCACAGTGGATTTTTTTATTTATTTATTTTTATTTTATTTATTTATTTATTTTTTTATTTATTTATTTATTTTAATTTTTATTTATTTATTTTTTTTTGACAGATATAGGACATTTTATGCATCTCTGTGTGAACTATACATATAGAACAGGGTCATTAAGTGTTACGCAGAAACAAGGTTTAATTACGTTTCTGCCTAAACCCAATAAATCCAGAGAAAATCTTAAAAACTGGAGACTGATTTCACTTTTAAATGTCATCTATAAATTAGCGTCGACGGTAATTTCAAACATATTAAAAAGTGTTTTGCACAAATTAACATATGATGGTCAAAAAGGTTTCATAGCAGGCAGATTTATAGGAGAAAATATAAGGCTGATACATGATGTAATTTTGAGACACAACTCCAAAACATACCAGGGTTATTATTATCAATAGATTTTGAAAAAAGCCTTCGATACTTTTCATGGAAGTTTATAAGTAAAACACTCGACTATTTTAATTTTGGAAACTCCATTTAGCAATGGATAAAAAAATTCAAAATGGGGCCGAAGCATGCATACTACAGAACGGAATTATGTCAGATTTTTTTTTATTTAAATAGAGGATGTCGACAAGGAGACCCTTTTTCTCCATGTATTTTTATATTATGTGCTGAAGTTCTAGGGAAAATGAAACGGAAAAACAAGACTATAATGGGTATTATTATAAATGAAAAAGAATACAAAATAAGTCAATATGCTGATGACACTCAGCTTTTGCTTGGTGGTTCGGAAAATACATTAAATGAAACCTTAAACGTTCTTAATAGATTTTTATCAGATGTTAGGTTTAAAAATTAATGTGGAGAAAACTAAAGCAATTTGGATATGCGTCAAGCGATGATCAAATGACAAATTATGTCATCATTATATGTTAGACTGTGAACAAGAGCCGTTTAAAATGTTAGGAGTAAAATTTTCAGCTAATATAAACGAGATTTGGAACATAAATATGCAAGATATTATGAATAAAATTACGTATATATTAAACCAGTGGTCAAGAAGAAAGTTAACTATTATTGGTAAAATTACAATTGTTAAATCTTTAGTTTTATTAAAATTTGTACACTTCCTTATACCGCTACCTGACCCTCCGCAAGACCTCTTAAAAGAATTGGAGAAACGGTTTTATAAATTTATATGAGGTCCAGACCGGATAAGTAGAAAAGGTTTATATATATATATATATATATATATATATACATATATATATATATATATACATATATACATATATATATATATATATATATATATATATATATATATACATACATATATATATATATATATATATATATATATATATATATATATATATATATATATATATATATATATATATATATATATATATTATCGTTTTTGCACGTATCATGTATTTAGCGGTTTGATACAAGGGCATGCACAGTTGAAGATACATATGCTTCAATAGGTAATCCAGTAATTCCCTTCCATAGCTTGTAAATTGTAAAATAGAAATTTTGAAATTATCCTAAAAGTTGGATGGTGGTGACAAAAATGTGTTAAAAATATGCAGATGAAATGGAAAACGTTGCGTATATACTGGCATTGGTCAGACTACAGTATGATCTTGATCTGCACTATTAGATAATATGTTTTTTTTAAAAAAAAAAAAAAACTGTCATCGTGAATGGAGTGTGTTTTACAACATAATTGCTGTGAAACTTATATTTTCGCAACGTTGAATCAACATCAATGTTCATTCGGCGTTGTTTCAACGTTGTGTTTCTGCTGGGTGATGGTTCTGAGACAAAAGGACAAATCCTGTTTTTCCTCAGGAGAAAGGTTTGTAATGGTGCGAACGAGGCTAAATCACATAAATGAGAAAACGTGGTTTATATTAAACACGCGAGAATATAAGTTTCACAGCAATTATGCTGTAAAACACCCTCCATTCACGGACGGGGAGCAGCAGGCACACAGGACGGACAGGGAGCAAACACACCGGACGGACGGGAAGTAGCAGGCACACCGGACGGACAGGGAGCACCAGGCATACAGGACGGGCAGGGAGCAAACTCTGTGTGAAACACACCGGACGGACTGGAAGCAGCAGGCACACCGGACGGGCGGGGAGCAGTAGACACACCGGCATCAGTCATTTGTTTTCCACCATGTCAGATTCAATTATGTCAGTTAGAGTGATCTGTGGCGAACGGCGTGGCCCATTCTATCAGATTGTTTTAATGATTAATGATCGAATAAATAAATAAATTAATTAATAAATCTGTAAACCGATTCTGCAAAATAATGGAAATTCTTAATTATCCCAGATATGCTGAACGCTTAAAATTATCGTATTTGCTCAGATTTTGTTTTAAACATATTTTATTAATCTAGAGTTAAAAGTTAATATCGATACACAAAGCATTGCATTTGTGATAATAAAGGAAAGTTATTTAAGAAAATTTTCGATCCCACCTGCCTGCGACCCCGGATCATCCAGAAATAGACATCAAAGAGGTAATAATAAAAATAATAATAATACTAATAAGTATTATTATTATTATTATTATTATTATTATTATTATTATTAATAATTTCTTTCTTTTAGAATGTAACAAAGAGTTTTGAATAATGGGCTACAACTTTTATTAAAGTCTGAGCATAACATGTTGAGATATGAAGGGCATCGCACCACTACTCATACATCGGACATTACATTTCGAACATCCCGGACATTTCAAAGTCTGAAATCGACTTCAAAGGGATAAAAAAACGTTTTTAATAACCTTTTAGAATGGAGCTTACATTTTCAAATGATATAAATTTTATTAAATTCTGACTTGAGATATTAAGGACAACGCACCACTACCTATACATCCCGGGCATTACATCCCGAATATCCCGGATACTTCAAAGTCCGAAATCGACCTTAGAGAGGTAGAAATTGAAAAATATTTTAATAATCTTTTAGAATAGAGCTTAAATTCTTAAATGATATATTATTTATTAGATTCTGACCACCAAAAGTTGAGATATTAGGGACATCGCACCACATAAACATCCCGGACATTACATCCCGAACATCCCGGGCATTTCGAAGTCTAAAATCGACCTCAAAGGGGTAAAAACTGGAAAATGTTTTTAATAATCTTTAAGAATTGAGCATATTTTTTTTAAATGGTATAATTTTTATTAATTCTGACCACCAAAAGTTGAGATATTAAGGACAACGCACCACTACCCATACAGCCCGGACATTACATCCCGAACATCCCGAACATTTCAAAGTCCGAAATCGGCCTCGAAGGAGTAAAACTTGGAAAATATTTTTAATAATCTTTTAGAATGGAGCTTATATTTTCAAATGATACCAGTTTTATTAATTTCTGACCACCATAAGTCGAGATATTAAGGGCAACGCGCCACTACCTCATACATCCCGGACATTACATCCCGAATCCCCTAAGTTTGCGTCTTTCCGGTCCGTTCCGTTGTTTAGACATCCCGCAAATATCCGGCAAGTGCCGCGATGGCGGGCCTACAGAATATTGATTACGAGGTAAAAATATTTTCGGTCGAGATTTACTCGTCCTATTCAGTATCAGAAGAGACAGAACGACATGCAATAAGTAAGCTCTCTGTTGTAGTTTATATAAATTTCTTAGATTTGTCATTGAGTTCATATAAGTTTTAATTTATTCAGGATTTATATGTAGAGCCTGCTTGTACCGTTTCTCGGACGGTACTAATTCTCAAACAAATTGTTAAACCCCAATCAAAATTAAAGGTTAAACAAGAGCACCCCATGCGGGTGCCAATGCTCGGCTGCAGTTTCTAAGTTGAAAAAGGGGCATAACTTTGCCAAAATATTTGAGGGTTACCTCCCATATTGGTATGAGTTCCCCTTTTCATAATGAACAACTGTTCAGAGTTTCAAGTAAATATCTTCAGTAATGAACAAAATGTCCAAGTTTTTGCATGACGACGACAGTTTCAAAGTCGGAAAGGGGCATAACTGTGCCAAAAATATTTTGAGGGTTACCTCCCCTATTGATATGAGTTCCCCTTTTCATAATGAACAACTAGTCCGAGTTTCAAGTAAATATCTTCAGTAATGTCAGAGATATTACAAAGTGTCCAAGTTTTTGCACAACGATGCAGACGACGCCAGAGCTATGACAATACCTCGTCGTTTTCTTCGAAAACAGCCGAGCTAACTAGTATTTTTCTGACGATAGGAAATTCAGTTGTATGTTACAACTGTATGAAACAATCTTTGTGGCAGATTATAGATCCAACAAACCTCGCTTTAAAGTCAAATTATTCAATTATATCAACACTAATCTGAGCCTTCTCTGACTTAAAAAGCCTTCTGATATTTACTGATTGGCGGCTTTAGCATCAGAGGACGTCTGTATATCAAAACCCCCAAAATTGTGTTTGTTCTATGGGTGGTCGTATGGGTATACAGTACAGCTCAGGTGGTTTTTCAAAATCCCCCCCGAACCGGTGGGGTTGATTTTTTAGCCCACCGCGGATCTTCCTGATACCCCACTCCAATTCCCACCGCGACGGATTTTTCGTCCACCGCGTTTCCGCCGAGTTCCCTCCGCAAAACCACCCACTTACCTATAGAACTTCGCGGTGGGCAAAAGTTTATCCTGGCGAGCTCGCAATGAAAGATTAGTGACGTCAGAATAATTGACAGCTCCGAATTTTTCCGAGTTTGCATGGGGAGGAAATCGGAACCTTTATTTTGCTTTCGCATCATTCGGCTGATTTGCCGCTGAATAAATACAGAAATATTACTACCTAGAGATTAAAAACAAACCAAAAAAAAAAAAAGAATTAATGAATAAAACAAGAAATAAAAAAATAACGTATTTCTGTTTGTTTATTTCTTACCTTGTACCCGGGTACTTAAAGGGGCGCTTCTGCTATCTTAGAGGCTTTTATTTGGAGACAACGAGCATCGTCCCGAAAAAAAAAAAAAAAATAAGAGTAATGCCACGTAGGCGGACGCATTAATCTCCGATGATCAGGATCGTGCATTCGATCCTCACAGATTGAGCGATTTATCATGAAACATGTATTTGCTACAGTCATTCGCTCCTTCCAGTGCTTCAAGATTGGCAGTTACAAGTTTCTGGCGGAAGGGAGTTCAGTGTACTAGTTAAAGTCTTACTGTATAAGCATGCCCCCCTCTGTATTGGCGCGATTCCATTTCGCAGTAAGATGCGCCGTCCGACTGGATACCAGGAGGTCGCGGGTTCAACCCCCACCGAGGTCGGCAACATTCTTTCGTGGAGATTGATCATGAAATATTGTCTACGGTCATTCTCTCCCCTCCGCTGATTCAAGAAGGGCAGTTGTCAGTTTCTGGCGAAAGAATGCGCGCAATACTGGTTAACCGCTTAGAGGACTAAGCTTGCCCAGTAAACGTGTGGTTAGGTAAACTGACCGCGCTCGACATGACCCCATTGGGTTGACTGGGTCGTAAAACCTCAACACAAAAAACAAACAAACATTCCATTTCGCCCAGATCAGACGCGTAAAGCAATTGCAGTTAACTCCTTTTTAAGTCAGTTACAGTTAGCTCCCTTAAATCAGAAAAACCTGCAGTGTGAGTACCTTACCCAGCATTTATCATGGTACAAATAAATACTTTGTTATGTTATTCTCTTACAGTATAATACATTAATAACATTATATTTATTGGCTTATACAACAATCTTCAGAACTTTCGTTTCCATGTAAATTGTTCTGTTTTTGTGGCTTCAATATGCGATATGCAAAACCAAGACCATAATTTATTTAACGAGTAAAAGAGACGCATTGTATAGACCTAGCGCATTGGCGGGAAAGCGTCTTCTGGGCTAATTCAGCAGACGACAGATTGAATTCGTTTTTTTTTTTTTTTCATTACCCAAGAAAACAGGATTTTACGTTTCATGCAGTGGAGACAATTTGCATGAAGTGCAAATAATGTTCTCTTGGAAGCTGAGCTTGGAAGAATGAGAAAAATATTTCAAAATGTCGTCTGCTGAAAATTGTACCCAATGTGCTTAGTAGCGTTAAGGTTTGCACAAACAACTTGCGCATGAGTCTGTGCATGGCAAAACCTACAATAAAACTTGTAGGAAGAGACGGATCAGCCTGCACACTCTGAGACTGCACATCAGCAGATCTCAGTAGTCTGATCAGAGCCTTCGCTAATCGTAAGTACCCCCAATGATTACTGGGTGTAACAAAACGTCTTGTGCGACGAGCGAAGACTCGGGTCAGTACGTGCCTGCACATTCTGATAAGAGCATTCGCTGATCGTGTTTACCATCGATAGCCGGACTGTCCAAAGCGGAATAAACAGTGCGACTGCAACAGCACATTCTGTTCAGAACCTTCACTGATCGTACAGTATGCAAGAAGCTTGCTTTATCTAGTGGGTCGATGCACAGACTAACCTGAGTCTTTGCTGGTCACACGTACATTGTAGTATTGTAGGTTTTATCCGGTTCAAAGTTCGTACATTGTAAATCATACTTCAGACATGAGAACTTTGTACCGACGTAATTTTTGTTTGAACTGGAGTTAAACTGCCCAGTCAGTACTATTCATCGAGCCCGCACACTTTTCCGGGCGGGCTTATCCATAAGCTAATACAGCAGAAACTGACAACTGCCCTTCTTTTCTTTCATATACTTTGACGATAGAGCCTACTTTTGGAGTTATGGCCCTTTGAACACCGAAACTATTTTAGTGATTTCTGTAATATTTGTGTCCGCTCTGTAACTTGAAAACTGTTTGCGATATTTTCTTGAAACTTAATTAATTTTATTAACAAAGTTATGGTACTTGTTTGATGTAAGTGCAGTGGTGGGGCATGGTGAAATGTCTGCAGCCCTTTTATTAGATATTTAACAGGCTGAAATATTGGGAAAGGGTGCCTCAGTGGTGTAGTGGTAAAGCTGCGCGACTTGTCACCCATGGGTCATGAGCTCGATCCCAGGCTCCTTTCATATGGGACTAAGGTCCTCACCTCCGTATGAACTACATGTAGCTATTAGTGGGACGTTAAAAAACTAACTCACTCTTTTGAATTGTCATTAACTTCTGTGGCCCCCTGTTCGTTACGTGTGTTTTTTGTATGACAGGCACCATTTTTGCTTGGGCTGTCTCATTGATTCGATGTCTCTTTGATAGCAGAAGTGCCCCTTTAAGTAAATTTATATTGACACGTGCGGTTGCTGCACGCAAGTGAGAATTTCCCGGTCTTTTACCACAGTACGTCATTTATATTGAGCGCGTGCGGTTGTTGCATGAGAAAAGGCAGTTACAGGAATACCAAACATAAATACGTAATTCGTTGATTCGGGGCAGATGTTTGATTCTCTTTGTGATTTTTGAGTGTTTGTTTTGTTTTTTACGGCACATTAAGTAAAAATAACCATGCCGTGTCCACTTGTTGGCCGGACCAAACTAAGCCGCAGAATCCGGTACTTTTTCATATGGAGCTTTGTTGCAGCCCATGTTACCTGCTCGAACAGTGAATGGGGCTACCGGGGCTTTCTATGGACCAAGGGAACACCCAAATATATTTCAAGGAACAGGGCAGCATTGGTTGATATTTCAAAAGAACAAGGGAATAAACTAATTTTTGGGGATTGGAAAGTGGCAATTTGGAAAACTCATCCTTTTCTATGCATTGGCCATACGCATTCGTTATTGTCCGTCGGCAATCGCAGTGTTTCGATGCTTTATTAATATTCAAAAGGATGCTGATGAGCGAAAACTGACTCAAGCAGGACGTACGAATATTGCAATTTATGCACCGAATTTGCGGTACGTTTTGTGAACCTAGATACCAATAATTCTGTAAGCTCATGGTGAATGGGAATGCATACAATCAAAATTCGTTAATTGCTGTCAAACAATGAGTTGAAAAGACTGATTTAATCAGGTCGGCAGTTTGGTCCTATTCAACCGTGCATGCCGAAAAAGTATGACTGGCTTTAGCCACGCCCCTTTGGACACAGCTTTCTGACTTCATCGTGGAAACACCGCGTGGCCCCCGCGGCTGTTTCAGTTGCCTGTCATAATCGCATCGAATTTTACCTGTTCGAAAGTAATTTTATCAGGCGATGTTTACCACGGGAACACAGAGGATCCACCGGCCCGGGTGAAACCACCATGGGATACTAAAATTTAATCCTTTCCACCCGAATCCACTCCCCACCGGGTCGGGGGGGGGGATTTTGAAAAACCACCTGAGCTGTACTGTAGCTATTCCGCGTAATCAACTTGATTACGTGGAATCAACTTTTATGTCAGGGAATCAGCCTATAAAAATCATTTGGGGGTGGGGGGGATAGGGGGATTTTTTTTATTTTATGAACAAAACTATGTTTATACAGCAGTATGCAAAATTTCACGTCGAAAGAAATATTTTTTGGGTTGATTTTATAGAAAATATATAATTTGTACGAATACCGCTAAGTCTGTCGGCTGGGAAATCGATCCTTTTTGGCGAAATCAACCTATCTTAATCAATTTGCAGGATACAGGAAAAACTTATTATTACTATTTTTATTATTTTGTGTCTTTAGAAAATTTCGTACTATTTACATTAATAATGAGGGTGATTTTGTACAAAAATGCAACGTGTATTGATTTTGCTAAGTCATTATAACGTTAACTCAACGGCGAAATCACTTATAGATCTAAATATTTCTTATACAGTACAGGTATCACGATGGTTAAATCATTCGCTCTCATGCGCGATCGCAAAAAAGATTAAATTCCACGCTATTCCCGCGCTTATCCCAGGCTAAGTCTGCGCTCAGCTCGCGCTGCGATTATCATGTAGCGTGAAACGATCACGCTCGCGCTAGCTTCCACTCTTATCCAGGCTCACCTTATGCAAGCTCAGGTAAAAAATGCTCGAGTTATCTGAACGTAAAATTTTGAATATAAAAAAGTATGTGCACATCTTCTCCTAACATACATGTACACCAAAATAGAATAATGGTTTATAATTGACTTATTATATAATGTTTAGTCAGAACACAAATAAACTACAAAGTAATGTGTGATTTTGTTGTTTTAGTTGTAATTTTATTCTTCCCAACAGCGAAGCCCCAAAACAATCTGCACAATCTGGTCAGGGTCTTCGTTGTTCGCCTTACGTATTCTACACGGTCCCTAGAAGAAGCTTAGCAGAATGTACAGATGCCGACAATCACGTTTTCCCCTAAAACTGACAAATTCTACAGTACAGCTCAGGTGGTTTTTCAAAATCCCCCCCGAACCGGTGGGATTGATTTTTTAGCCCACCGCGGATCTTCCTGATACCCCACTCCAATTCCCACCGTGACGGATTTTTCGTCCACCGCATTTCCGCCGAGTTCCCTCCGCAAAACCACCCACTTACCTGTAGAACTCCGCGGTGGGCAAAAGTTTATCCTGGCGAACTCGCAATGAAAGATTAGTGACGTCAGAATGATTGACAGCTCCGAATTTTTCCAAGTTTGCATGGGGAGGAAATCGGAACCTTTATTTTGCTTATGCATCATTCGGCTGATTTGCCGCTGAATAAATACAGAACTATTTCTACTTAGAGATTAAAAAAAAAAAAAAAAAAAGAATTAATGAATAAAAGAAGAAATAAAAAATAATGTATTTCTGTTTGTCTATTTCTTACCTTGTACCCGGGTACTTAAAGGGGCGCTTCTGCTATCTTAGAGGCTTTTATTTGGAGACCAACGAGCATATCGTCCTGGAAAAAAAAATACGAGTAATGCCACGTAGGCGGACACATTAATCTCCGATGGTCAGGATCATGCATTCGATCCTCACAGATTGAGCGATTTATCATGAAACACATGTATTTGCTACGGTCATTCGCTCCTTCCACTGCTTCAAGATTGGCAGTTACAAGTTTCTGGCGGAAGGGAGTTCAGTGTACTAGTTCACCACTTATTGTATAAGCATGCCCCCCTCTGTATTGGCGCGATTTATAAAAAATGCTCTTCCCCATTCCATTTCGCAGTAAGATGCGCCGTCCGACTGGAGACCAGGAGGTCGTGGGTTCAACCCCCGCCGAGGTCGGCAACATTCTTTCGTGGAGATTGATCATGAAATATTGTCTACGGTTCCTTCCGCTGATTCAAGAAGGGTAATTGTCAGTGTCTGGCGAAAGAATGTGCGCAATACTGGTTAACCGCTTAGAGGACTAAGCTTGCCCAGTAAACATGTGGTTAGGTAAACTGACCGCACTCGACATGATCCCATTGGGTTGACTGGGCCGTAAAACCTCAACACAAACAAACAAACATTCCATTTCGCACAGATCAGACGCGTAAAGCAATTGCAGTTAACTCCCTTTTGAGTCAGTTACAGTTAGCTCCCTTAAATCAGTTAAACCTGCAGTGTGAGTACCTTACCCAGCATTTATCAGGGTACAAATGAATACTTTGTTATGTTATTCCCTTACAGTATAATACATTAATAACATTATATTTATTGGCTTATACAGCAATCTTCAGAACTTTCGTTTCCATGTAAAGTGTTCTGTTTTTGTGGCTTCAATATATGCGATATGCAAAACCAGGACCGTAATTTATTTAACGAGTAAAAGAGACGCATTGTATGAACCTAACGCATCGGCGGGAAAGCGTCTTCTGGGCTAATTCAGCAGACGACAGATTGAATTCGTTTTCTTTTTTTTTCTTTTCATTACCAAGAAAACAGGATTTGACGTTTCATGCAGTGGAGACAATTTGCATGAAGTGCAAATAATGTTCTCTTGGAAGAATGAGAAAAATATTTCAAAATGTCGTCTGCTGAAAATTGTACCCAGGGTGCTTAGCGTTAAGGTTTGCACAAACAACTCGCGCATGAGTCTGTGCATGGCAAAACCTACAATAAAACTTGTACGAAGAGACGGATCAGCCTGCACACTCTGAGACTGCAAATCAGCAGGACTCAGTAGTCTGATCAGAGCCTTCGCTAATCGTAAGTACCCCCCCCTATGATTACTGGGTGTAACAAAACGTCTTGTGCGACGAGCGAAGACTCGGGTCAGTACGCGCCTGCACATTCTGATAAGAGCATTCGCTGATCGTATTTACCATCGATAGCCGGGCTGTCCAATGCGGAATAAACAGTGCGACTGCAACAGCACATTCTGTTCAGATCCTTCGCTGATTGTACAGTATGCAAGAAGCTTGCTTTATCTAATGGGTCATTGCACAGACTAACCTGAGTCTATGCTGGTCCCACGTACATTGTGGTATTGTATGTTTTATCCGGTTTAAAGTTGGTACATTGTAAATCATACTTCAGACATGAGAACTTTGTACCGACGTAATTTTTGTTTGAACTGGAGTTAAACTGCCCAGCCAATACTATTCATCGAGCCCGCACACTTTTCCGGGCAAGCTTATCCATAAGCTATTACAGCAGAAACTGACAACTGCCCTTCTTTTCTTTCATGTACTTTGACGATAGAGCCTACTTTTGGAGTTATGGCCCTTTGAACACCGAAACTATTTTAGTGATTTCTGTAATATGTTTGTGTCCGCTCTGTAACTTGAAAACTGTTTGCCATATTTTCTTGAAACTTAATTAATTTATTAACAAAGTTATGGTACTTGTTTGATGTAATAGCAGTGGTTGGGCATGGTGAAATGTCTGCAGCCCTTTTATTAGATATTTAACAGGTTGAAATATTGGGAAAGGGTGTCTCGGTGGTGTAGTGGTAAAGCTGCGCGCCTTGTCACCCAGGTGTCATGTGTTCGATCCCAGGCTTCTTTCATATGGGACTTTAAACCAAGGTCCACACCTCCGTATGAACTAGCTATTAGTGGGACGTTAAAAAACTCACTCACACATTTGAATTGTCATTAACTTCTGTGGCCTCTTGTTCGTTACGTGTGTTGTTTGTATGACAGACACCATTTTTGCTTGGGCTGTCTCATTGATTCAATGTCTCTTTGATAGCAGAAGCGCCCCTTTAAGTAAATTTATATTGACACGTGCGGTTGCTGCACGCAAGTGAGAATTTCCCTGTCTTTTACCACATTACGTCATTTATATTGAGCGCGTGCGGTTGTTGCATGGGAAAAGGCAGTTACAGGAATACCAAACATAAATACGTAGTTCGTGGATTCGGGGCAGATGTTTGATTCTCTTTGAGATTTTTGAGTGTTTGTTTTGTATTTTTACGACACATTAAGTAAAATGACCATGCCGTGTCCACTTGTTGGCCGGACCAAACTAAGCCACATAATCTGGTACTTTTTCATATGGAGCTTTGTTGCGGCCCATGTTACCTGCTCGAACAGTGAATGGGGCTACCGGAGTTTTCTGTGGACCCAGGGAACAAGGAACAGGGCAGCATTGGTTAATATTTCAAGAGAACAAAGGAATAAACCTAATTTTGGGGGATCGGAAAGTGGCAATTTGGAAAACTCATCCTTTTCTATGCATTGGCCATACGCATTCATTATTGTCCGTCGGCAATCGCAGTGTTTCGATGCTTTATTAATATTCAAAAGGATGCTGATGAGCGAAAACTGACTCAAGCAAGACGTACGAATATTGCAATTTATGCACCGAATTTGCGGTACGTTTTGTGTACGCAGATACCAACAATTCTGTACGCTCATGGTGAATGGGAATGCTTACAATCAAAATTCGTTAATTGCTGTCACACAATGAGTTGAAAAGGCTGATTTGATCAGGTCGGCAGTTTGGTCCTATTCAACCGTGCATGCCGAAAAAGTATGACTGGCTTTAGCCACGCCCCTTTGGACACAGCTTTCTGACTTCATCGTGGAAACACCGCGTGGCCCCCGCGGCTGTTTCAATTGCCTGTCATAATCGTATCGAATTTTACCTGTTCGGAAGTAATTTTATCAGGCGATTTTTACCACGGGAACGCAGCGGATCCACCGGCCCGGGTGAAACCACAGTGGGATACTAAAATTTAATCCTTTCCACCCGAATCCACTCCCCACCGGGTCGGGGGGGGATTTTGAAAAACCACCTGAGCTGTACTGTATATTCAGGCTGGCTTATTTTTCCCGTGTCACTTTAGCAGCAGAAGTGTCCCTTTTCAAACCATCTTATTGTTTTTTTACCAGTTTATCATGCTTCTCTTCTTAAGTCGGAAATTCCTGCCTTTCACTCATTATTTTCAAGGTTAGCACGTGCTGCTGCGGCCAATAAATCTGCTTGAACCCCTGGAGCGCTGCTGAAAATTTTGGAGCAGATGCGGATCTGTTTTCAGTATTTTACAGCAAAAAGGCTGAACTTTTCATGTGAATCGTCTGCCCAGCAAACTGTCCATATGTAATGTCACGCCTTATTTGCCCCTTTATTTGCACTGGAAAATAAAGAAAAAAATAGGAAAATGCCCTCTGCTGAATGTGCTGAGCACTTCAAGGATTAAGGGAGGCCTTAAGGAGTATGGATACATTTCATTTGACATAGGAGGCAGAAACGGACAGGCTGAAAGGTTTCTACACTTCTCGGATCGAGGCCTCGGCCGTTTCTCATGATGACTGGACCAGGGTTAGGGCTGTCCATTTAAATCACCACTTAATGATGCTGGTGATTTGGTGTCTTATGTCTCTTTCAACATAAATTATTTAAGTCATACTGAGATTATAGAATGCGGCATCTGATCAGGGTCTTCATTATTTGCAATAACACAGTTTAGCCATTTTTCTCCAGCCGGATGCACCTAAAATGGATGGACAAGAATCTTGTAAAGTTTGCAAACTCTCTCTCTCTCTCTCTCTCTCTCTCTCTCTCTCTCTCTCTCTCTCTCTCTCTCTCTCTCTGTGTAATGCTCTTTCTCTTTATCCTCATGCAAATATGATATGCCTCCTTTCGAACTATAAGTTGTTAGCACTGACTTTATTGGAAACAATGTTATCGCACCGGCGGGAATGAAACGCGAGACCTGATCGCGGATTTGATCCTTACAGATTGTAGCGATTTATTAGTAAACACACATGTATTTGCTATGGTCATTCACTCCTTCTACTGCTTCAAGACTGGCAGTTACAAGCTTCTGAGGGAAGCGTGTTCAGTGTACTGGTTAACCACTTATGTAATAAGCATGCCCCCTCTTCATCCCATTTCGCATGGGCCCCGACTCGTAAAGCAATTGCAGTTAGCTCCTGCTACCTTTAATCAGTTGCAGTTAGCTCCCTTAAAACAGTAAAACCTGCAGTGTGAGGACTTTACCCGGCATTTATCAGGGTACAAATAAATATTATGTTACGTTATTCGCTTACAGTATATACATTTAGAACATTATATTTAAAGGCTTACAGAGTACTCTTCAGAACTTTCGTTCTCATGTAAAGTGTTCTGTTTTTGTGTCTTCAGCATCCGATATGCAAAATCAAGACCTCAATTTATTTAACGAATAAAACAGACGCACAAAAAACCTAGCATCGGCGGGGAAGCGTCTTCAAAATGATATATATTATATACCCTTGCGGACATTCTAGGCAGAGTCTTCCTGGTTAGAAACCAATACTAAGTTACGAAGATAAAGTGTCTTGCTCAAGGACACAACATTTGGTGCTCCCGGGTATCGAACACGAAACTTCTGGATTACCACTCTAGGCTAATTCAATAGACGACAAATTCGTTATTTGTTTTATTTCCCAGAAAACAGCAGATTTGACATTTCATGCAATAGAAAACAGGATTTGACATTTTATGCAATTGAGACAATTTGCATGAAATGTCAAATTGAAGAATGAGAAAATATTTCAAAATGCCTGTTGAAAATTTTACTCAGAGCGCTGCGTTAAGGTTTACACAAACAATACGCGCGTGAGTGTGTGTATGGCAAAACCAACAATAAAATTTGTATGAAGAGTCAGACCAGCCTGCACACTCTGAGTCTGCACATCAGTAGTCTGATCAGAGCCTTCGCTAATCAGATGTACCTCCTGTAATCTCTGGATGTAACAAAACGTCTTGTGCGACAAGCGAATACTTGTGTGAGTCTGCGCAGCTGCACATTCTGATCAGAGCATTTGCTGATTGTATTAACCTTCGAATGCCGGACTGTCCAAAGTGGGATCAACAGTGCGACTGCAATAGGACATTCTGATCAGACCCTTCGATGATCATACACTATGCACCTTCTGTGGACCAGGCTATCCAAGAAGCTTGCTTTATATAGTGGGTCGATGCACAGACTGACCTGAATCTTTGCTGGTCGTACATACATTGTAGTATTGTAGGTTTTGTCCGGTGCGGGCTCATATTCAATGTACATACATTGTTAATTATACTTCAGGCATGATAACCTTGTACCGACGTAGATGGCCCATTCAAAACTATTTCGGTCTTGTCGAGCCCGCGCACATTTCCGGGGCAGGCAGACATTATCTGTTAATCATTTCGCCAGACATTGACAACTGCCCTTCTTTTCTTTCATATATGTTGACGAGTGAGCCTACTTTTGGAGTCATGGCCCTTTGAACATCGAGAATATCATAGTGACCTGTAAAATATTTGTGTTCGCTCTGTAACTTGAAAACAATTCAAGATATTTTCTTGAAACTTTATTAATTTATTAACAGAGTTAGGACACTTGCTTGATGTTAGTGCAGTGGCGGGGCATGGTGCAATGTCTGCGACCCATTTATTAGATATTTAACAGTATGACATATTAGGAAAGGGTGCCTCGGTGGTGTAGTGGTAAAGCTGCTCACCTTGTAACCCATGCAGGGGTCATGAGTTCGATCCCAGGCTTCTTCAGTCTTTCATATGAGACTTTAAACCAAGGCCCCCATCTCTCCATGACCCAACTGTTAGTTGGACTTAAAACACTCACTCATTTGAATTGTCATTAGCTTCTCTCCCCCCCATCTCCCCTGTGTGCGTGAAGTGTGTTTTTATGTGATAGACACCCTTTTCACATGGGCTGTCTTATTGATTCAATGCCTCTTTGATAGCAGAAGCGCCCCTTTAAATAAATTTATATTGAAACCTGCGGTTGCTGCACCTGAGTAAGAATTTCCCGGTCTTTTACCATGGCACATCATTTATATTGAGTGTGTGCGGTTATTGCACAAGAAAAGGTAATTACAGGAATACCAAACACAAGTACGTAATCCGTGGATTGGGGGCAGATCTTTGATTCTCTTTGTGATTATTGTGTGCTCGTTTTGTTTTCTATGGCACATTAAGTAAAAATCACCATGCTGGACACTTGTGTGGCCGGACCAGACTGAGCCACAGAATCCGGTAATTTTGCATATGGAGCTTTATTGAGGCCCATGTTATTAGGGGTGTAACGATACACCTACCTCACGATACGATACGTACCGTGATACTTACCTCACGATACGATACGTATCGTGATACTTTCTTTCACGAAAATCGAGATATTTTTATGGGCCGAATAGTCTATTATCAGGGTTCGCACTAGGATATTTTTATTTCTTCCGCCACCATTTTTGCCAATTTGATTTTTTGTGTGCCATTTTCTTTAACTTTGAGCCAGATTTTGAGCCAGATTTTGGCCATTTTTCGTCAAATAATTGTCTTGTCAGAAAAAGGGTGTTCATTTATTGATTCCTATAATTGCAGCAGTAGATTCATGAATCAGTATAGTGTGAAATGTGTGGGGGACTTGAAATTAATTCTCACACTGATTTTTAAAACTTCTGTTCTAATTAATTAATTACAATGTCATGAATTAATAACAAGTCTTGGTTTTGCATATCGAATGTTGAAGACACAAAAATATAACACTTTACATGGAAACGAAAGTTCTGAAAAATGCTGTAAGCCAATAAATATAATGTTATTAATGTATTATACTGTAAGAGAATAACGTAACATAATATTCATTTGTACACCGATATATGCGGGGTAAGTTTCTCACACTGCAGGTTTTTACTGTTTTAAGGGAGCTAACTGCAACTGACTTAAAAGGGAGTTTACTGCAATTGCTTTATGAGTCAGGTCTAAGCGAAATGGAATGGGGAATAGCATTTTTTATGAATCGCGCCAATAAAAAGGAGGGGGCATGCTTAATCAATAAGCGGTTAACCAGTACACTGAACACCCTTCCGCAAGAGACTCGTAACTGCCAATCTTGAAGCAGTGGAAGGAGCGAATGACCGTAGCAAATACATGTATTTCATGATAATTCCTGATTGGTAGTTTCGGCAGAGTGTCATGAATATTGAGGACGAAAGGCGTGGAAAGTGGGCGGTGCTACTGTCAAACTGCGCATCACGGCACGTGACTTTATATCGCTTTCATCAAATTCAGGTTAATTTTACCGTTTTCTGACCAATAATAGAGTTGTAAATTGGCGATTTATACAATCAAGGAAGGTGCGATAGACACTCGCAGGGCTCGGGAAAACCGGAAAAATAGCCGGTCTGGACCGAAATTAAGAATTCTGGACCGATTTCAAACACCCCAAAACGCTAATAAATCGGTCCAACAGGTTTGTGCCTTGAACCCCATTTTTCCCCAACCAACCAATTTTCACGAATCAATGATGTCTAAAAAATCACAAACGGTCAAGTCTTTCCAAACTGACAACATCCGCGCACCGTTTAAATGCGATATTATGGTAGTTAAAAGGCTCTAAACGGTCATTTGACATATATATTGGAGAGACAGCTGAATAACGGCAACCTACCGCAGCACAAATTAATTATGTCACTATCCAAACATTGTCAAAAAATCAACACTTCACTGACCTTTGTGCGGTAAACAAGCGATTAACACGAATCATCAGTAACGGTAGTCTGATAATTAATCCGTTCGTGTGACACGTGTGAATACACTGAGACTGCAAAACATCCAGGTGCAGTCGGCGTGTCCAAAAGATCAAAGGTCGCTTTACTGAGAGTGATAAAAGAATGCACTGCTTGAACGCACCCGTTTTCTTCCTCTTTTTTTTTGTTTTGATCAACACGGTTTGTCGGTCCCAGATTGGATAAATGAATTCCCAAACCGTGTACGTCCTGATCAGATGTCGCATACAACGGCGTCTGATCTGGGTATTATTGATTACTTCTTTTTTTGTTGTTGTTGTTGTTGATTGCCCTAACACGCGAGTATAATTCAAGGTAGATTTCACGGTAAAAATAAGTAATGCACCACTTGCGCTAGACAAGATTGGTCAGTGCTTAAAATTTAAGCAGTCTGATCAAATCTTGAAACATTGAAAACTGCAAAACCGCCGTGGTGTAGGCCTTTTTTATTAGACCTTATTAGGTCCATGAAGGTCGTTTCGTTCTGTCTCTCCTGTTTCCCGCCGTCTTCGCGGTTATACAAGACGGGAATCAGTTGTTTATAAATAGTTTAGGAAAACCCTGCGGAGGTGGAAATAACAACAAAACCGTTTTTTTTTTTTTGTTTTTTTTTTTTTCTTTCTTTTTACATACTTGACTGTATTTATTGATGACGCCAGCTTTGATCATGCTTGTTATACCCGGACTTCCGTCATATAACGGAGTTGAGGTGTATTATTTAAAAGGAGTTATAGGACTGCCAATTGTCATTAGTTTTCGTGACAGGTGATATATACATATTTTTTTTTTGGAAATGGGCTCATTGATGACGTCATCGTCATCGGCTGGACCGATTCAGATTTCAAAATTTCCAGAGCCCTGGACACAAGCGACAATTATACGGCTCAGCAGCGGGTAATTCGGGCGATATATTTTTTCGGCACTTGTTTTCGCCAATTTATGATTTTGGATGTCAAATTCTGCGCAAATGGCGACAATGGCGATCGGTAAGGCGAACCCTCACTGTTGCGAGTGCTTTTTAGCCGAACGGAATACGGTAGTTGTCGTAAGGCGAAAGAAGACGCTTACATCGATAATTAATGCATCAATAAAGCAAGATCAAGTAGGATTCAACATAAAAAACAACATTTAAGCAGTTTCTCTGCTATTTTTTTTTTTTCTTCTTAATTTTGTCTTTCGAGGAAATGTTTTTTGGTGAACCGAACCGAACCGAACCGAAATTACCAAAAATGGACCGTGAACCGAACAGCCAGCTTCGTACCCGTTGAACCGTACTTTCGGTGAATCATTACCCCTCTACATGTTATGTGCTCGAACAGTGCGTGGGGCTACACGGGGTTTTCTGTGGGACAATGGAACGCCCAGTCATATTTAGGGAACAAGGCAACGGTCACACGACTTACCGAAACCACCGAAATACGGAAGACCCGTGAAAAATACAGGAATACCTGTGAAAGACACCTTTTGAAGCCGGCCTCGGTGGCTCAGTTGGATGCGCCATCCGACTGGAGACCAGGAGGTCGCGGATTCAACCCCCACCGAGGTCGGCAACATTCTTTTGTGGAGATTGATCATGAAATATCAGGGTTCGCACTAGGATTTCTTTTTCTTTCGCCACCATTTTCGCCAATTTGATTTTTTTTGTGCCATTTTCTTTAACTTTGAGCCAGATTTTGAGCCAAATTTTGGCCATTTTTCGCCAAAGAATTATCTTGTCAGAAAAAAGGTGTTCATTTACTGATTCCTTTAATTGCAGCAATAGATTCAAGAGTCAGTATAATGTGAAATGTGTGGGGGACTTGAAACTAGTTCTTGCACTGATTTTTAAAACTTTTGCTGTAATTAATTAATTACAATGTCATGAATTAATACTAAGTCTTTGTTTTGCATATCGAATGTTGGACACAAAAATGGAACACTTTACATGGAAACGAAAGTTCTGAAAAGTGCTGTATAAGCCAATAAATATAATGTTATTAATGTATTATACTGTAAGAGAATAACGTAACAATATTCATTTGTACCCTGATAAATGCGGGGTACATGTAAGTTTCTAACACTGCAGGTTTTACTGTTTTAAGGGAGCTAACTGCAACTGACTTAAAAGGGAGTTTACTGCAATTGCTTTACGAGTCTGGTCTATGCGAAATGGAATGGGGAACAGCATTTTTTTATGAATCGCGCCAATAAAAAAGAGGGGGCATGCTTATACAATAAGCGGTTAACCAGTACATTGAACACCCTTCCGCAAGAAACTTGTAACTGCCAGTCTTGAAGCAGTGGAAGGAGCGAATGACCGTAGCTAATTTATGTGTTTCATAATAAATCGCTACAATCTGTGGGGATCGAATGCGCGATCCGGACCATCGGAGACTAATGTGTCCGTCTCCGAGGCATTATTCGTGTTTTTTTTGTGTTTTTTTTCGGGACGATGTTCGTTGATGGCCAAATAAAATTAAGGCTCATAAGAAGGTACCGAAACATGCTTAATTAAAGTCGGCACTGTCAAAGTGTACTTACCGCTTTAATAAGCTGAACCGATTAATGACAATAATTATTTCTTGTGTAATCAATTTGTTTTCCATCTTTGTGTTTGACATAGGGTTCCACATGATTACATTCTGGGTAAATTTCCGTGACGTAGGCGATGCGACTCTGACTAATTCCTGATTGGTAGTTTCGGCAGAGCGTCATGAATATTTAGGACGAAAGGCGTGGAAAGTGGGTGGTGCTACTGTCAAACTGCGTATCACGGCACATGACCTTATATCGCTTTCATCAAATTCAGGTTAATTTGATCAGCTACCGTTTTCTGATCGATAATTAAGTTGCTAATTGGCGAATTATACAATCAAGGAAGGTGCGATAGACATGCGCGACAATTATATGACTCAGTAGCGGGTAATTCAGGTGATATTTTTTTCGCCACTTGTTTTCGCCAATTTATGATTTTTTGTGCCAAATTTTATTTTTCTGCGCAAATAGCGACAATGGCGATCGGTAACGCAAACCCTGAATATTTTCTATGGTCATTTTCTCCTTCCGCTGATTCAAGAAGGGCAGTTGTCAGTTTCTGGTGAAAGAATGTGCACAATACTGGTTAACCGCTTAGAGGACTAAGCCTGTCCAGTAAACGTGTGGTTAGGTAAACTGGTCACGCTCGACATGACCCCACTCAGGGATTATTCTGGCCCCGGATTTTTGTGAGAGAAAAAATCCCACTTGGACAAAAACAGTGAGAGATTTTCAAATTCAGTGAGATTTTTTTTTTTGCTCGCTCAGACAAACTGAGTGAGATTTTTTTTTTTTTTTTTTTTGTAAAGGTCAGATTTTGTATCAGAATTGTATGTATAAGTAATTAGTATTATTATTCCTTATTTTGTAATGTACTCTAAATCAGGTTAATAAAATTGTTATATATAGGGTGTTTGATTATTTTAAGTATCATTATTTTCATGTTTACTGCAAGTGTTTATATATAAATTTGAACTTTCTGGAAAATCATGTTTACAATAACAAGTTGTTTATATTCTTTTTGGAATTTCCAGATGGAATATTCTAGATTAAGCTATTTTTGGCATGTCACAGAACATTTAATTTTTTCTTGACAAATACTGGATAATAAGTGATGCCTCTAGTACTGTAATTTTTTTAGATTGTGCTTTGATATTATACTCGGACCCATCAATACCATCGATACATCATCATATCGATAAAATAGGTATTCAGCACTATAGTTACCAGTCCGGGTATTGATGGGTCCGAGTATTATATAAGGAGAGAAGATTTTCATATGAGCATCTTTGTACACTTTCATTCTTTACTGGATTACTTCAATGTTTCATTAATTCTGGAATTAAACTCTGAATTCTGGGACTTTAAATTGTGGGATCAAAAACTGCAATTTAAAGGATTTGTTTCAGAAATTCTTCTGGAATATTTCGCAGGGATTTTGTGACATTAGCCAATGATTTTTTACCTGCGAGTTCCGATTCATATACTCATAATTTTTCTCTGGGACTCACAAATTTTTATATAAGTGAGTCCCTGAGCTCACAAAACAGTAGATCCCTGAGCTCACAAAAACAGTAGATATCTGCTCTAAAATATATTACAGACTCGTGATTTTATCATAGGACTCATGGAATTTCAATTATGTGTCCTTGAGACGGACAGAATTTGTTCTGTCTTGCACATTTTCTTATTTTTTGTTATCAACACATACTGTAAATACTTTTAAAGCTTGTTGCTGGTTTCCCTTTCATTTCTTTCTCGTTACGCCTGGCTCGTAACAAAATGCAAACAGCTGAATAAGGGTATTCATCAGGCAGTTCGGTCGTGTTTGATCGTCATCCGAATCAGGGGAGGAGAGCGTGGCCGCTTCAGTCGAGCTGGGTTGTGCTCGAACATGATACTTTAACATGTTGCCATCCGGACTGGATGGCTTCGGGGCGGATAATTTTCTTTCTTTCTTTTTCCGAGTCGGCGGACATTTTTTTTTTGCTGACTCGAGGTAGCGATCAAAAAAGCGCTTACTTAAACCAGAGACCGAGAATGAAATTTAACGATAAAGCTTTTCAGTGATACAGATTAATGAATGGTTACCTGCGGTCATATGCGTAATGAATTTTGGCGCCACAATAATTCAGAAACCGGTCAAACATAACAGTCCGATAGTCTCGAAATGAACCGCATGTGCAAAATAGGAACTTAACGGCGCAAAATGAGAAAAATTCAGCGTGCGATTTTTTTTCTCACTCCGGGAATTTTGATGCGATTTCTTGCAAAAAAATGCGAGAATATCGCGAAATCGCACCAGAAAATGATCCCTGCCCACTAGGTTGACTGGGCCATAAAACCTCAACACAAACAAAACCTTCTGAAGACACCAATATTGGCTTTAATTAAGAAAAGCATGCACTCGGAGAATAATCTTGAAAAGCCCAGAGGCCAAAGAAGCTCATACAAACAGCGAAGACTGATTTGCAGATTGATCTTAGTATTCACTGGTCGCACAGGTCTCATCGTCATAAAAGTGTTTTCCAAATTGTCATGATATCTGTTCCCCCAAATTAATTTCATTTCCTTGTTCTCTGTGGCGTCTAATCTGGGTCTGCACTGTTTGCATAGGCCTATCTGTTCCAATACTTAGGTTCTTTATATTTTTAATATGTGCCAGTTTTGTATGCATTTCTGACGAGAAAAGGCTCTATAAATTAAGTTTGTTTTTCCCCCGAAGCGGTTTCCCGCCACGTCACCGCTGCGAGCATGTGGTTTCTTCATGCGGGGCAGTGAAAGAATGTTGCTTTGTGACTGTTGCATTTTCTGGGTATTTTAATAATCCTAATGTTCTCAATATATAGATGATGTAAAAGAATAACAGTGCCAATATTTATTTATACCCTGGTAAATGGGGGGTAAGGCCTTCATTCTAAGTTTTACTGTTTAAAGGGAGCTAATTGCATATGCCTTGATAATGAACTTTATGAGTCGAACACAGCATTTTTTTTATGAATCAAGGGCGGATACAGGACGATTTCTGAAAGGGTTCGATTTGATCGAATTTCCATACTTACTCTACATATTCGGACAGACATGCCTGAGCAAACAGTGTAGACCCAGATCAGACGTTACAGAACGCATTTAAACCTTTACTGAAACGTTGATGTATTTAACCAGAGATTTGTAATGTCTTCAAGAACTGAAGTTTTACATGCCTGTTTGTCACCACAACCGGCAAAATCTGACCGCCCTTGCATCGGAAGATGATCTGAGTCTTCACTGGTTGCACGTCTTATGTCCTAAAAGTGTTTCCAGAATCCATGTTTCCTGTTCCCCCTCACTAGTTCCATTCCCCTTTTCTCTGCGGCGTCTGATCTGTGTCTACAGTTTGCATAGGCCTATCTGTCCCAATACTTAGGTTCTACTTCTAATACATGCCAGTTTCATATGCAGTTCTGACGAAAAAAAATCTCTATAATTTAACGAACATAAGTGTGTTTTTCTCTATGGATATCCGACATGATTTCTCGTGACGTTACCGTTACCGGTTTCTTCATGCGGGGCAAGGGAATGTGACTGTTGCATCTTCTGGGTATCTCCTCTTGTATTTTTGTAATTTATACTGGAAATGCGAATGTCCCAGAATTGTGTGTCGTCGCCCGGTGGCGTATCATTGCACTTTGGTAAATATTTTAAGAGAACAAGGGAATGAACCTAATTTTGGGGGACACGGAGTGGGGAGATTGGGAAAACTCATTTGGTACAATGAGACCTTTGCGACTAGTGCAGACTCAGATCAACTTACGCATCCGCATAAGAATGGACGATATAACCTCCACGCTGACTGTACTATATGATGGAAAAATAAATAAATAAAAATCGGACAGGTATTTCGTCAAATTACACCAAGGAACTCCGCTTGAGCTGTACATGCTGGTCGCATATGCAATAACTCATCTGAACTGCTAACAAAAACAAAAAAAAAAAAAAAAAAACACATTCTATTGTCGATTGTGAAATACTTCCCCGACATTAATTAAGTTGTAGGGGATTCCCAATTTCCCAACGGACAATTTGTATTTGTCGCGTAGGCATTGAGATCACAAATAAGCCAAATGGTATAAAACAAGGAAGACTCGGCTCAGGTTGTGCCAGTCCACACATACATGTAGATAATGTGCAATTTTATTTATTGTGCCGTGGTTTTCTGTCAACAGAATGAGAACCTGGATCAAAATCTACTGCAAATGTACCGTGAATCGATCTTTATTCACAGGATCACCTGTGATAGAAATATTTTACTGCTGTTGTTAATCCTTTCCACACTTGTCACGCTCGTGCCAGTAATATGTTTTGCGCTACGATTACGTAACCTCGCGTTCCATTCTTCACGCTTCGCGCAAAATCCACGCTAAACCCATGCTCATCCCACGCTTGTTTCGCGCTAACGAGCAAAATTTTTTATCGTGGAGCGCGAACAATATAACCATCGCGAAACTTGTACTGTAATACTGCGGACTAAAATTAAAGATATTTATTGGCCACAAATGTTTTTGCAATATAGTCTTTGTTGATTTAAAGGTTGTGTACATTTCAACAAAAGTTTAAATTAGTGCATTGATTTTCCCTAGCCCGTATTACTTGTTAAGATAAATTTTAAATGTATGTTACATCAAAGATACATTTTAACTTCGTAATACATTAACCTATAGATAATGTGCTATTCTATTCTGTTATTCACCCCCTCCACAGAAAAAACGACCTTTCAGTCGTTATAAAGTCTTAATTCAGAAGGTCCCTTTAACAGTTACCTGTATGACGTAGTTCCTCCCGCTCAAATGATCACGTGTCAGTTTCTTTTCTGTGGACTTTGAATGTTCAAGGATTATTATTCTGTGTTAGAAAAAATGGATTAAAATTATTCTACACGGTTAAAATTTTTATATCCTTGACTTTCTCTGGTTCTATATTCACTCCTTCTACTATCTATGTACTTATTTTCGAAATATCGATCTTAGATTTCTTGTTTTCTCAATGTTAAATTTCTTCCTTTGTTTCCGCGTCAGTCGATGCATTTCGCCCGCGGCAACTGTGGCCATTTAAAAGCTAAATGGGATACACATTTATCTTGTCTAACTTGTAATTCTTGCACACGTATCTCTCCGTGTTATATTTGTAGTTCCTGGACAGAAAAAGTTTGGAACCTAGCAGAAAGAAGACGCCTTCATGCTACTAGAAAATCAGTTATGACGCAGAAGAGAAAACAGAAGAAATCAAAGAAATCCAAGAAGTCCCAGTCAGACATGTCTGACAACGGGACAGTTGATGGGAGCACCGCCCCTCATAGCTTTACTGCTCGGGGCAGGACCCATCAAGGTGGCAGCCTGGCGGACTTAGAGTCTGACCGGGCACTAAGCCCACCAGTCACCAGTCACCAGTCAACCAGTCACCAGTCAACCAGTCACCAGTCATCCAGTCACTGGGCAACTTATCTCCGTTCATCCAGTCGCCAGTCAACCAGTCACCAGTCAACCAGTCACCAGTCAACCAGTCACCAGTCAACCAGGCACCAGTCAACTAGGCTCCAGTCAACCAGGCATGGGTTTACAGTCATTCCCGTATGACCTACAAACACAAATTCCGCCTGGTTATATTCCTATAAATGTGCCTGTACAAAGCTACGCTCCGTCCATAAGTAGCCATATTTCACAGGGTAGTGTCCACAGACTATCCAATGTCTTTATTCCTGGTTACGAACGTTCTAATAGACTAGAACTTCCTAATCCAGCTTCTTCCTCTAGACAGATTATTCCACTCGAACCTGATTTTTCGCAGGTCTCAGATCCGAGTGTAATGATTGAGCCTCCAAATTCAAATGATTTATCTATCTCCAGACCTTCAAGGAAGGATCAGTCTAAAAGAGAGCATAAATCTAAAAAGAGAAGAAGACATCGATCGTCCTCTTCTTCTATCTCTACTTCCAGATCAGACTCTTTGAGTTCTTCTCAGCGAAAGAAAAATTCAAAGAGATCTAAGCACTCTCATAAAAAGAGAAGAAGACGATCGATGACGCCTTCTTCTTCATCAAATTCCTCCCAATCTCAACTTGACATTGGTAGATATACAAGGGCTCATAAATCTCCCCAGGTTGTTCAAACGCCAACTCCAATACAACCTGAGGAGACTAATTTTAGTCAAATCACAAATCAACCTATTAATTACGATCAGATTCAGCCGAATCTCACTCAACAGAATAAGGAGTCAGATTCGGAAACTGAATCCGAAGTCTGGTCATTTGATCGTGCGATTAACGAGGTCTTCCGGCTTCTTCCTCCTGAGTTATGCCCCAAAACTCAGCAGGATCAAGCTCCATTAAAACCTCTCTCTGGGATCGAACAATTAATGGAGTCTCGTTCCACTCCATTACTTGTCCTCCCACAATCCAAATTAGTACAAAATACAACAAAATATATTCAAAATAGACTAGAATCGGACAAATGTTCAAGAGATTGGATTTGTCCGCAAAGCTTGGTTTCGGCTCTTGCTCCGACTAAATTCTACAAGAGCCAAAACCAATATTTGCCAACTGATAATATCCCTCAATTAGAAGCGGATGCGTCGCTCCTAGACATTTCTAATAAAGGAAGAGCTTCTATTCCGCTCAAGAATCTAGAAGCATGGGAAAGGAAGGCTAGAAAACTAGTCGCTATTAATTCTCATGCTGATCTATTTTCTTCAGCTGCCTTCCTTTCATTACAACAGGAATCGATGTCGGTTGCGGCCCTTTCCAGACTTCTGGAGGCCGTAGCCAAATCGATTAAACATGCTACTGCCATGTCTACACTTTTAACTACTGAATTATTCCAAGCTAGGAGGGACGCAGCCCTAGCTTCGTCTAAACTACTACTCGACAATTCCACATACGAGTTAAGGAACGCTCCTATTAACTCAAAATCCTTATTTGACGGCAGGATAAAAGAAATAGCTAAATCAAACTTCGAAGCTCAACAGCAAAGGTTTCTAGCTTCTACATCCATTCAGTCACAATCTCATTCTTATAAGCCTCCTTCGCAGAGCAGAGCTTTCAAGATACCTAAATATCCTGCTAAACAAACAACATCCAGACCTAAACCTACGCAGTCGTATAGGTCCAAAAATATTCCTCAAAGCTCATCTTCTCACATTAAGAAAGATAATATCAAGAGGACTGGTAACATCCGTCAGTTCCCCTCCTCTAAACCTGCCTCTTCCTCCGCAAGATTATGAAGGCCCGCCCTTACCACTGCCTGCTCTTCCGCTAGCGGACATTCCAGTGGGAGGACGATTGGCCCATTTTGCGGAAAAATGGGAGGAAATAACAGACAACAAATGGGTCCTCTCTATCGTACGAAACGGATTCAGGATACCATTCATCAAAATTCCTCCTTTGTCATCTGTTCCGATCAGAATGAGTCAATCCTCCTCCCCGTTTCTCAGAGAAGAGATCGAAAATCTTCTCAACAAACGGGCAGTGGAAAGGGTACAGAATCCGGAAACTCCCGGCTTTTATTCCCGGATATTCCTTGTGCCAAAAAAGAACGGAAAGTTTCGTTTAATATTAGACCTGTCTTTATTAAACCGTTACATAGAGAAACAAGCATTCAAAATGGAGACAGTCAAATCGGTAAGACAAGCGATGAGACTCAACGATTGGGCTGTCTCCATAGATTTAACAGATGCATATCTACATGTGCCGATACATCGTCAATCCAGGAAGTATCTTCGTTTCGTACACGAAGATCAAGTATATCACTTTTCGGCCCTACCGTTCGGAATGTCCCTAAGTCCGTTAATTTTCTCGAAACTGATGGACGTTATTGCAGCTTTTCTACGCCAACGTGCCATATCAGTTTTTCCATACCTAGACGATTGGCTGATAAAAAATCTGATTCACAACCGTCTGATTACTCAGACAAAGATTTGCATTCAAACTATTCAAAGCCTAGGTTTTCTGCCAAATCTCAAGAAGTCAGACCTCTTTCCTGCTCAGAAATTCACCTTCATAGGTATGGAATTTCTGACGCAACAAAATTTAGTCAGGGTTCCAGCGGATCGTGTACAGAACCTAATTCTAACAATCAAGAAAATAATGTCAGCAAAACATGTATCGGCACGAACTTTCCTTTCTCTTTTGGGCAAACTCAGTGCTGCAGCAGACCTTGTTCTCCTGGGCAGACTGCACTTACGTCCTCTTCAGATGTGCCTGCTGTCAGTCTGGAAACCTCATATTCTTCCTCTCGATCACCCGATCTCGATAAACGGCATGATTCGATCTCACTTACAATGGTGGATAAACCCCATTCGATTCGAGACAGGGACTTCAATCCATCCTCCAGACCCCAAATTCTTCCTTTATACGGATGCCAGTCATTACGGATGGGGAGCTCATTTAGAGCCGACAACACTGTCCTTTCATGGTCGCTGGACAGAAAACCAATCCCAGCTCCATATCAATATGTTAGAAATGATGGCCATACGATTAGCACTGAAACAAGCCAAAACATTTATTCACCATTCTTGCATCATGATATCCACAGACAACACAACGGTGGTCTCATATATCAACAAACAGGGTGGCACTCATTCCCCCAATCTTTGCGTAGAAGTTTGGAAAATACTCAATTGGTGCCTGGAACAAGACATAGTTATCAGAGTACGTCACATCCCAGGCAAATTCAACATTCTTGCAGACCGCCTCTCAAGACTAGACAAACCTATCAAGACAGAATGGGCTCTGGATCAAACAGTTGCAAATTCAGTATTCCAGATGCTCAACTTCCCAAATGTGGATCTGTTTGCGACAAGATTCAACCACAGACTCCCATTATATGTCTCTCCAGTACAAGACTACAAAGCACTAGCGATAGATGGTCCATGGACTGGAATCATCTTCATGCATATGCTTTTCCTCCTTTTATTCTGATACCTGCTGTTCTAGAGAAAATCCGACAACATCAGTGCAGAATAGTTCTCATAGCTCCGTTCTGGCCACAGCAACAGTGGTTCTCAGAACTTCTTCTTCTATTAGTGTCAGCTCCGATTCGTCTGCCACTAATTCCAAGACTACTGACTCAATCCAAAGGAAGATTTGTACATCAAAACCTCCCAATTCTCGACCTTCACGCTTGGGAGTTATCAAACAATCAATCAGAGATAAGAAATTTTCACAAAACGTTGCAGATTTTGTCTCCAGATCAAGAAGAGCATCTACACAAAAAGTCTACGATGCAAAATGGACCATCTTCTCTAATTGGTGTCATACAAAAAAGGTTAATCCGATCTCGGCCCCTATTACAGTTATAGCCGATTTCTTAATCTTTCTTTTTTCGGAAAAGAAATGTCAGATTAGTACTATTAAAGGTTATAGATCTATGATCTCTAACACTTTAAAATTCAAAACTGGTAATAGAATCGGATCTAATCCAGTTTTATCTGAACTTATCAGATCCTTTGAACTTCAACGACCAGTACAAAGATCTCTTACACCTAAATGGGACTTATCATGGGTTTTAGTATGTCTACAAAAACCACCTTTTGAACCTCTTGATAAGGCTTCTAAATTTCACGTTACTATTAAGACAGCCTTTCTCTTAGCTCTTGCCACTGCTAAAAGGTGTAGTGAAATACATGCTCTAGCTATGGATTCACAACATTTAAGATTTAATCAATCTGATGGTTCAGTTTCCTTGATTCTTAAGTCTGGTTTTTTAGCAAAAAACCAGCTTCCTTCTGTTAAACCAGATCCTATTGTTGTTCCTAGTCTTGCTCGAATATGTAAATGGGAACATACTGACAGACTTCTTTGCCCCGTTAGGGCTCTGAAATTCTATCTCAAAATGACTAGCTCTTATCGCCAAAATAGAACTAGACTTTTTCTTCCTATTAAAGGCAATAAGGATATCTCTAAAGATACTGTCTCGAGATGGATATCTTACACTGTTAAACTTGCCTATAGGAAACTCACTAAACGAGATATCTCTTTCCTTAAAATCAAAGCTCATGAAGTTAGAGCTCTTTCCTCTTCTTGGGCTTTCTTCGACAAAGTTCCTCTCAATGATATACTTCAAGCAGCGGTTTGGAATAGTTCATCAACTTTTGCCAAATTCTATCTCAGAGACATGTCTCAACAAGCACAGAATCTCCAAAGTTTGGGCCCCATTGTAGTGGCCCAAAAAGTGGTGGGGGGCCAACAGCAATCAGCTATGGATGTGTAGACAACGTCAACAGCCCCCCTAGACCTGATGCTATACTAGAGAGGTACTAATTATATCTTTATTATATATATATGTTAACCCTGGATTACTTTATCCTTGGTTAAAGGATCTTATTATTGCCTTAAGCACTAATTATGTCCTCATTATATATATATAAAAAAATAAATCCTTTTATTAAGCCTTAATTCAGAAGTTGGGACTAACTTATTAGGAGAAATCCTCCCTCCTATTCTACAAATTCTAGCACATTATCTATAGGTTAATGTATTACGAAGTTAAAATGAAGTTTTTTAAAAGTAAAACATATTTTAACGAGTAATACTTAACCTATAGATAAGTATTTATCGTCCCACCTCCCTTCCCTCGCTCCTTTCTCCTAATTGTGTATTGTTTTACACATAAAAGAAACTGACACGTGATCATTTGAGCGGGAGGAACTACGTCATACAGGTAACTGTTAAAGGGACCTTCTGAATTAAGACTTTATAACGACTGAAAGGTCGTTTTTTCTGTGGAGGGGGTGAATAACAGAATAGAATAGCACATTATCTATAGGTTAAGTATTACTCGTTAAAATATGTTTTACTTTTAAAAAACTTCATGTTATCTATAAACAAATGTTGATAATCATTCTTTTATCACGATAATTTGTAATTTTTCAGTGCAAAACTTACTTTGTGGTTGGCTGAAGAACGTTAATTGTGTAAAGCCTCAAATATGTACATCCCTAAAATATATGTGGACCGCATATTTTACAAAACGCGCTGACTGATAAGGGTCTTTGCTGGTTACTAGCAATTTACAGCAATTTGAACATAATTTAATAGTAACTAGTGCTACATAGTTATATGGATGGGACATAGGTAACCAATGCAGATCCAAATCACACTTTGTCTTTTCAAATTTGAACAGCCCGTAAAATGATTATGGTACAAAATAAATTCTTTATATGTATTTCATATCTTCCTCGCTTCTTTCCAAGGCTCTGACCAGCAAACAGTGTATAATCCTTACAATATTGCTACTAACTTTTGAACAGCAGTACGCATGTTATGAGCTAAAATAAGAAATATGATTTTAAAAATGACATTGTTCTACTTACAGTACAACTCAGGTAAAAGAACCAAAAAACTCTTTACTCTGAATATCGGCGTTTCACGAACTTCCCAAAAACACTTGGAATCAAACCGAGTAAACGTTTTATTCAGCGGACATGCAAGTGGTGTCCGCCGAATAAAACGTTTACTCGGTTTGATTCCAAGTGTCTTTGGGAAGTTTGGGAAGTACAGTACAGCTCAGGTGGTTTTTCAAAAAATCCCCCCCCCCCCCCCCCCCCCCCCCCCCCCCGAATTAAAAGAATTAATGAATAAAAGAAGAAATAAAAAATAACGTATTTCTGTTTGTTTATTTCTTACCTTGTACGTGGGGACTTAAAGGGGCGCTTCTGCTATCTTAGAGGCTTGTATTTGGAGACCAACGAGCATCGTCCCGAAAAAAAAAATTACGAGTAATGCCACGTAGGCGGACGCATTAATCTCCGATGGTCAGGATTGTGCATTCGATCCTCACAGATTGAGCGATTTATCATGAAACACATGTATTTGCTACGGTCATTCGCTCCTTCCACTGCTTCAAGATTGGCAGTTACAAGTTTCTGGCGGAAGGGTGTTCAGTGTACTGGTTAACCACTTATTGTATAAGCATACCCTCCTCTGTATTGGCGCGATTCATAAAAAATGCTCTTTCCCATTCCATTTCGCAGTAAGATGCGCTGTCCGACTGGAGACCAGGAGGTCGCGGGTTCAACCCCTGCCGAGGTCGGCAACATTCTTTCGTGGTGATTGATCATGAAATATTGTCTACAGTCATTCTCTCCCTTCCGCTGATTCAAGAAGGGCAGTTGTCAGTTTCTGGCGAAAGAATGTGTGCAATACTGGTTAACCGCTTAGAGGACTAAGCCTGCCCAGTAAACGTGTGGTTAGGTAAACTGATCGCACTCGACATGACCCCATTGGGTTGACTGGGCCGTAAAACCTCAACACAAACAAACAAACAATCCATTTCGCACAGATCAGACTCGTAAAGCAATTGCAGTTAACTCCCTTTTATGTCGGTTACAGTTAGCTCCCTTCAATCAGTAAAACCTGCAGTGTGAGTACCTTACCCCGCATTTATCAGGGTACAAATGAATACTTTGTTACCTTATTCTCTTACAGTATAATACATTAATAACATTATATTTATTGGCTTATACAGCAATCTTCAGAACTTTCGTTTCCATGTAAAGTGTTCTGTTTTTGTGGCTTCAATATGCGATATGCAAAACCAAGGCCGTAATTTATTTAACGAGTAAATGAGACGCATTGTATAAACCTAGAGCATCGGCGGGAAAGCGTCTTCTGGGCTAATTCAGCAGACGACAGATTGAATTCATTTTCATTTTTTTTTTTTTTTTTTTTTTTTCTTTTCATTACCAAGAAAACAGGATTTGACGTTTCATGCAGTGGAGACAATTTGCATGAAGTGCAAGTAATGTTCTCTTGGAAGAATGAGAAAAATATTTCAAAATGTCGTCTGCTGAAAATTGTACCCAGGGTGCTTAGCGTTAAGGTTTGCACAAACAACTCGCGCATGAGTCTGTGCATGGCAAAACCTACAATAAAACTTGTACGAAGAGACAGATCAGCCTGCACACTCTGAGACTGCACATCAATAGATCTCAGTAGTCTGATCAGAGCCTTTGCTAATCGTAAGTACCCCCCTATGATCACTGGGTGTAACAAAATGTCTTGTGCGACGAGCGAAGATTCGGGTCAGTACGCGCCTGCACATTCTGATAAGATCATTCACTGATCGTATTTACCATCGATAGCCGGGCTGCCCAAAGCGGAATAAACAGTGCGACTGCAACAGCACATTCTGTTTAGACCCTTCACTGATCGTACAGTATGCAAGAAGCTTGCTTTATCTAGTGGGTCGATGCACAGACTAACCTGAGTCTTTGCTGGTGGCACGTACATTGTAGTATTGTAGGTTTTATCCGGTTCAAAGTTCGTACATTGTAAGTCATACTTCAGACATGAGAACTTTGTACCGACGTAATTTTTGTTTGAACTGGAGTTAAACTGCCCAGTCAATACTATTCATCGAGCCCGCACACTTTTCAGGGCGGGCTTATTCATAAGCTATTAATCATTTCAGCAGAAACTGACAACTGCCCTTCTTTTCTTTCATATACTTTGACGATAGAGCCTACTTTTGGAGTTATGGCCCTTTTAACACCGAAACTATTTTAGTGATTTCTGTAATATATTTGTGTCCGCTCTGTAACTTGAAAACTGTTTGCGATATTTTCATGAAACTTAATTAATTTATTAACAAAGTTATGGTACTTGTTTGATGTAAGTGCAGTGGTGGGGCATGGTGAAATGTCTGCAGCCCCTTTATTAGATATTTAACAGGTTGAAATATTGTGAAAGGGTGCCTCGGTGGTATAGTGGTAAAGCTGCGCGCCTTGTCACCCAGGGGTCATGAGTTCAATCCCAGGCTTCTTTCATATGGGACTTTAAACTAAGGTCCACACCTCCGTATGACCTAGCTATTGGTGGGACGTTAAAAAACTCACACACTCATTTGAATTGTCATTAACTTCTGTGGCCCCTTGTGTTAGTTACGTGTGTTTTTTGTATGACAGACACCCTTTTTGCTTGGGCTGTCTCATTGATTCAATGCCTTTTTGATAGCAGAAGCGCCCCTTTAAGTAAATTTATATTGACACGTGCGGTTGCTGCACGCAAGTGAGAATTTCCCGGTCTTTTACCACATTACGTCATTTATATTGAGGGCATGTGGTTGTTGCATGGGAAAAGGCAGTTACAGGAAGACCAAACATAAATAAGTAATTTGGGGATTCGGGGCAGATGTTTGATTCTCTTTGTGATTTTTGGGTGTTTGTTTTTTTTTTTACGGCACATTAAGTAAAAATGACCATGCCGTGCCCACTTGTTGGCCGGACCAGACTAAGCCACACAATCCGGTACTTTTTCATATGGAGCTTTGTTGCGGCCCATGTTACCTGCTCGAACAGTGAATGGGGCTACCGGGGTTTTCTGTGGACCAAGGGAACACACAAATATATTTCAAGGAACAGGGCAGCATTGGTGAATATTTCAAGAGAACAGGGGAATAAACGTAATTTTGGGGGATCGGAAAGTGGCAATTTGGAAAACTCATCCTTTTCTATGCACTGGCCATACGCATTCGTTATTGTCCGTCGGCAATCACAGTGTTTCGATGCTTTATTAATATTCAAAAGGATGCTGATGAGCGAAAACTGACTTAAGCAGGACGTACGAATATTGCAATTTATGCACCGAATTTGCGGTACGTTTTGTGTACGTAGATACCAACAATTCTGTACGCTCATGGTGAATGGGAATGCTTACAATCAAAATTCGTTAATTGCTGTCACACATTGAGTTGAAAAGACTGATTTGATCAGGTCGGCAGTTTGGTCCTATTCAGCCTAGCATGCCGAAAAAGTACGACTGGCTTTAGCCACGTCCCTTTGGAAACAGCTTTCTCACTTCATCGCGGAAACACCGCGAGGCCCCCGCAGCTGTTTCAATTGCCTGTCATAATCGCATTGGATTTTACCTGTTCGAAAGTAATTTTATCAGGAGATTTTTACCACGGGAACGCAGCGGATCCACCAGCCCGGGTGAAACCACCGTGGGATACTAAAATTTAATCCTTTCCACTTGAAGGTTATATCGTCCACACTCATGCGGATGCACAGGTTGATCTGAGTGTGAACTGATCACAAAGGTCTTATTGTCCTAAAAGTGTTTTCTAAATTTCCGCATTCCAATCCCCCAAAATTAGGTCCATTCCCTTGTTTTCTTAAAATACAATGTATCAACCAATGCTGACTTGTTCCCTGAATATATTTGGGTGCTCCCTAGGTCCAAAGATAACCCTGGTAGCCCCATTCATTGTTCGAGCACGTAACATGGGCCTCAAGAAAGCTCCATATGAAAAGTACCGGATTGTTTGGCTTAGTCTAGTCCGGCCATACAAGTGGGTCGGGCATGGTCATTTTTATTTAATGTGCGGTAGAAAACAAAACAAACCCACAAAAATCACAAAGAGAATCAAACATCTGCCCCCAATCGACGAATTACGTATTTATATTTGGTATTCCTGTAACGACCTTTTCCCATGCAACAACCGCACGCGCTCAATATAAATGACGTACTGTGGTAAAAGACCGGGAAATTCTCACTCGCGTGCAGCAACCGCACATGTCAATATGAATTTACTTAAAGGGGCGCTTCTGCTATCAAAGAGGCATAGAATCAACAAGACAGCACATGTGAAAAGAGTGTCTGTCACACAAAAACACACTTTACGCACACGAGGCTAATGACAATTCAAATAAGTGAGTTTTTTACGTCCTACTAACAGCTAGGTCATACAGAGATGCGGACCTTGGTTTAAAGTCCAATATGAAAGGCTTAAGAAGCTTGGGATCGAACTCATGACCCCAGAGTGACAAGACGAGAAGCTTCACACTACACCACTGAGGCACAATTTCCCAATATTTCATTCTGTTAAATATCTAATAAAAGGGCTGCAGACATTTCACCATGCCCCGCCACTGCACTTACATCAAGCAAGTGCCATGACTCTGTTAATAAACTAATAAAGTTTCAAGAAAATATCTCAAATAGTTTTCAAGTTACAGAGCGGACAAAAAAAAAAAAAAAAAAAAAGAAAAGAAAAGAAATATTACAGAAAATAGTTTCGGTTTTCAAAGGGCCATAACTCCAAAAGTAAGCTCTATCGTCAAAAGTATATGAACGAAAAGAAGGGCAGTTATCAGTTTCTGCTGAAATGATTAATAACTTATGAATAAGCCCACCCTGAAAAAGTGTGCATGCTCGACAAGACCGAAATAGTGTAGACTGGGCCGTTTAAACCAAAATTACATGTACGTCGGTAAAAAGTTCTCATGTCTGAAGTATGATTTACAATGTACTTTCACTGAATTGGACAAAACCTACAATACTACAATGTACGTGCGACCAGCAAAGACTCAGGCATACAGTCTCTGCATCGACCCACTAGACTTCACACTACACAACCGAGGCACAATTTCCCAATATTTCATACTGTTAAATATCTAATAAAAAGGCTGCAGACATTTCACCATGCCCAGCCACTGCACTTACATCAAGCAAGTGCCATGACTCTGTTAATAAACTAATAAAGTTTCAAGAAAATATCTCAAATAGTTTTCAAGTTACAGAGCGGACAAAAAAAAAAAAAGAAAGAAAAGAAAAGAAATATTACAGAAACCACTAAAATAGTTTCGGTTTTCAAAGGGCCATAACTCCAAAAGTAAGCTCTATCGTCAAAAGTATATGAAGGAAAAGAAGGGCAGTTATCAGTTTCTGCTGAAATGATTAATAATGGCCATGGTTTTTGACGAATCATGACAGCTTGAACAAACTTGATAGAGGGTCACCATAGGAACATTCCTGCCAAGTTATATCGAAATTGGTTCAGTGGTTTCTGACAAGAAGATTTTTAAAGTTTTCTACTTATACATATTAATGATCTTCTTTTCAGAAACCACTGGACCTATTTCAAAATAACATTGCAGGAATGTTTCTTACTTAACCCTCTATGAAGATTGTTCAAGCAGTCATGATTCATCAAAAAAACATGGCCGCAATATATCTCTATAGGAAACTTTAAAAATTATCTTGTTAGAAACCACAGGACCAATTTCAAATATAACTTGGCAGAAATGTTTCATTGGTGACCCTCTACCAAGATTATTCAAGTAATCGTGATTCATCAAACACATGGCTGCCGGGTGTGGGGCTTATTTTCCCTATATTATCTATATAGAAAACTTAAAAAATCTTTTTGTCAGAAACCAATGGACCGATTTCAATATAACTTGGCAAGAATGTTTCTTTGGTGACCCTCTACCAAGATTGTTCAAGCTGTCATGATTCGTCAAAAAACATGGCTGCTAGGGGGTGGGGCTTATTTTCCCTGTATATCTAAATAGAAAACTTTTAAAATCTTCTTGTCAGAAACCACTGAACAGATTTAATATAACTTGGCAGGAATGTTCCTTTGATGACCCTCTACCAAGCTGGTTCAAGCTGTCATGATTCGTCAAAAAACATGGCCGTTAGTGGGTAAGGCTCTATAGCTATATAAAACACTTTAAAAATCTTTTTGTCAGAAACCACTGGACCAATTTCAATATAACTTGGCAGAAATGTTCCTTTGGTGACCCTCTTTCAAGGTTAAGTTCAAGTCGTCATGATGCATTAAAAAAACATGGCCGCTGAGGTGGGGGTGGTGGGTGGGGGCAGGGGCAGGGCTGTAAAATTTATACAAAAATCTTAGAGCAGTGAACTTGGCTGAAACTTCAACAGTAAGTATGCAAATCTGTTTGCTCAGGTGAGCGATATAGGACCATCATGGTCCTCTTGTTTTTTTTTTTTAGTTTTTGTTGTTGTTTTTTTTCAAAAAGTCGGATGTCCTGACTTCCAAGCATCAATATTTGGAAGTCCACAGCATTTTTGGGAGTCTAAGACTTCCCTAAGTGCAAGTACTGCATCAATATTTAAGATGTATCCAGGCCAATAAGGTACTTCATATCAGCATATACATCATTCTCATGCCATTCTATCTGAAACAATAGTTACATGAAATAAATGCCAGCAATTTGTGTAATAATTTTATTTTTGAACACTGATGAACATTATTTCCCTTACTATTACCATGTTTTTTTTTGTTTGTTTTTTTTTTGTGTGTGTAATTTTTTAAACTACTGTCGGGTGTAATCTTCCAGAACATTTTTCTTATCATAAATGTTAGTTCCATTTTTGGGGAACGGTACATGCTGACATAGACCACCCTGGAAACATGAGTTTGCAGACGGTGTAATGTACACATATGCTAGATTCATAATCCAGTTTTTAGCTCACCTGAGCCTAAGGCTCAAGGTTAGCTATTGTGATCACTCACTGTCTGTCTTTGGCTTCGTCGTCGTCCTTGTCCGTCTGTCCGTCCGTCCACAATCTTTAAACAACATCTCCTCCTAAACCACTGATTGGAATTATTTGACCAAACTTCACAGGAATGATCCGTGGTTGGTCCTCTTTCATAGATGTTCAAATGGTTCCGGTCCATTGCATATCTAGGTCACAGGAGCTAAAAATAGATTTTTTAACTAAAAACTTAAAAAATCTTCTTGTTAAAAACCATTGGACCAATTTCCATATAATTTTGCAGAAATGTTCCTTTGGTGACCCTCTACCAAGATTGTTCAAGCCATTTGGATTCCTCAAAAACATGGCCGCCAGGGGGCGGGGCTTATTTCCCTATATATCTATATAGAAAACTTTAAAAATCTTCTTATTAGAAACCACTGATGAATTTCAATATAATTTTGCAGAAATGTTCCTTTGGTGATCCTTTATCAAGATTGTTCAAGCCATTTGGATTCATCAAAAAACATGGCCGCCAGGGGCGGGGCTTATTTTCCCTATATATCTAATAGAAAACTTAAAAAATCTTCTTGTCAGAAACCACTGGACCAATTTCCATATAATTTTGCAGAAATGTTCCTTGGGTGATCCTCTACCAAGATTGTTCAAGCTATTTGGATTCGTTAAAAAATATGGCCACCAGGGGGCGGGGCTTATTTTCCCAATATATCTATATAGAAAACTTTAAAAATCTTCTTGTCAGAAACCAATGGACCATTTTCAGGGGGCAGCCATCTTGAAAATCTATTTTTCGCTTCTTCTTCTGAACCGAAAGGCCAGTTGGCTCGAAACTTGGTAGGAAGCAATGGAGTGACTGGTAGATCAAAAATAGCTAAAATCGTGCTGATCGTAAATCCAAGATGGCCGCCATGGCGGCCGTCTTGAAAATCTATTTTTCGCTTCTTCTCCTAAACCCAAAATTCATTTGACTCGATGCCTAGTAGGAAGCATCAGGGTGACTTGTAGATCAAAAATAGCTAAAATCGTTCTGATCGGAAATCCAAGATGGCCGCCATCTTGAAAATCTATTTTTCGCTTCTTCTTCTGAACTGAAAGGCCAGTTGACACTAAACTTGGTAGGAAGCATTGGGGTGACTTGTACATGTAGATCAAAAATAGCTAAAATCGTGCAGATTGTAAATCCAACCATCTTGAAAATCTGTTTTTCGCTTCTTCTCCTAAACGCAAATGCCACTTGACTCCAAACTTGGTAGGAAGCATCAGGGTGACTTGTAGATCAAAAATAGCTAAAATCATTCCGATCAGAAATCCAAGATGGCCGCCATGGCTGCCATCTTGAAAATTTATTTTTCACTTTATCTCCTGAGCTGAAAGGCCAATTGACTCTAAACATGGTAGGAAGCATCAGGGTGACTTGTAGATCAAAAATAGCTAAAATCATGCTGATCGGAAATCCAAGATGGCCGCCATGGTGGCCATCTTGAAAATCTTTTTTTTTTGTTTCTTCTCCTAAACCCAAAAGCCTATTGACTTGAAACTTGGTAGGAAGCGTCAGGGTGACTTAAAGATCAAAAATGGCTAAAATCGAAACTTATAGATCAATAATGGCTAAAATCTTTCCGATTGGAAATCCAGGATGGCCGCCATGGTGGCCATCTTAAACATCTGTTTTTCACTTCTTCTCCTGAACCGAAAGGCTTATTGACTTTAAACTAGGTAGGAAGTATCAGTGTAACCTGTAGATCAAAAACAGCTAAAATCGTCCCTATCAGAAATCCAAGATGGCTGCCATGACAGTCATCTTGAAAATCCATTTTTTTGCTTCTTCTCCTGAACTGAAAGACCATTTGACTCGAAACTTGGTAGGAAGCATTGGGGTGACTTGTAGATCTAAAATAGCTAAAACTGTTTGGATTGGAAATCCAAGATGGCCAAGATGGCCACCATGGCCGCCATCTTGAAACTCTTTTTTTCGCTTATTTTCCTGAACCAAAGGGCCAGTTGATTTGAAAATGGGTAGGAAGCATCGGGATGACTTGTAGATATAAAAATAGCTAAAATCGTTCCAATTGGAAATCTAAGATGGTGGCCATCTTGAAAATCTATTTTTCCCTTCTTCTTCTGAACTGAAAGGCCAATTGACTCAAAACTTGGTAGGAAGCATCGGGCGTAGATAAAAAATAGCTCAAATCGTTGCGATAGGAAATCTCAAATTGGGGCCATGGCGGCCATCTTGAAAAACCTCTTTTTCTCCTGAACGGAAAGGGCAATTGACTCAAAGTTCATTGGAAGTATTGAGGTGACTTGGAAGAATTGAGGTGACTTGTAGATCAACAGTAGCTAAAATCATTCTGATTGGAAATCCAAGATGGCTGCCATCTTGTTTATGTTATTATTAGCTCACCTGAGCACGAAGTGCTCATGGTGAGCTATTGTGGTCAGTCAATGTCCGTCGTGCGGCGTGCGGCGTCAACAATTGCTTTAAAAGCCTACTCCTCCTACACCCCTGGGCCAGTTGACTTGATACTTGGTAGGAAGCATCAGGGTGACTTGTAGATCAAAAATAGCTAAAATCGTTCCGATTGGAAATCCAATATGGCCGCCATCTTGAAAATCTATTTTTTGCTTCTTCTCCTGAACCGAAAGGCCAATTGACTCCAAACTTGCTAGGAAGCATCAGGGTGACTTGCAGATCAAAAATAGCTAAAATCGTGCTGATTGGAAATCCAAGATGGCCGCCATCTTGAAAATCTATTTTTCGCTTCTTCTCCTGAACCGAAAGGCCAGTTGACTTCAAACTTGCTAGGAAGCATCAGGGTGACTTGTAGATCAAAAGTAGCTAAAATTGTGCTGATCCGAAATCCAAGGTGGCCGCCATGGCCGCCATCTTGAAAATCTATTTTTCGCTTCTTCTCCTGAACTGAAAGGCCAATTGACTCCAAACTTGCTAGGAAGCATCAGGGTGACTTGTAGATAAAAAATAGCTAAAATTATGCCGATTGGAAATCCAAGATTGCCGCCATGGCGGCAATCTTGAAAATCTATTTTTCGCTTCTACTCCTAAACCCGAAAGCCAATTGACTCCAAACTTGGTAGGAAGCATTTGGGTGACTTATAGATCAAAAATAGCTAAAATTGTGCCGAGCGGAAATCCAAGATGGCTGCCATGGCAGCCATCTTGAAAATCTATTTTTCTCTTCATCTCCTGAACAGAAAGGCCAATTGACTACAAACTTGCTAGGAAGCATCAGGGTGACTTGTAGATCAAAAATAGCTAAAATCGTGCCGATTGGAAATCCAGGATGGGCGCCATGGCAGCCATCTTGAAAATCTATTTTTCTCTTCTTCTCCTGAACCAAAAGGCCAGTTGACTCGAAACTTGGTAGAAAGCATTTGGGTGACTTGTAGATCAAAAATAGCTAAAATCATGCCGATCGTAAATCCAAGCTGGCCACCATGGCGGCTATCTTGACCATGGCGGCTATCTTGAAAATCTATATTTCGCTTCTCCTAAACCCAAAAGTCAATTGGCTCGAAACTTAGTAGGAAGCATTTGGGTGACTTATAGATCAAAAATAGCTAAAATCGTTCTGATCCGAATTCCCAGATGGCCACCATGGCCGCAATCTTGAAAATCTATATTTAGCTTCTTCTGCACCGAAAGGCCAATTGACTCCAAACTTGTTAGGAGACATTGGGGTGACTTGTAGATGAAAAATAGCTAAAATCGTGCCAATCGGATATCCAAGATGGCCACCATGGCAGCCATCTTGAAAATCTATTTTTCGCTTCTTCTTTTGAACCGAAAGGCCAGTTGACTGGAAACTTGGTAGGAAGCATTGGGGTGACTCGTAGATCAAATATAGCTAAAATCGTGCCGATCATAAATCCAAGCTGGCTGCCATTTAGAGTTTGTTCAAATGACCACGTTCCATTGACTGGCATGCCATATATATTCTTCTTCAAAATCAAGAACTGCTTAAATGATGATCTTTTCATTAGTTGGGATGACAGGATTTGGAAAAATGTTGCATAACATCTGCATATCTGCAGTAGCTATGTCACTCAGGTGAGCGACCCGTGGCCCGTGGGCCTCTTGTTATATTTCCCTGCCACTGAGCTGTTTACATGTATAAAATCGTGATTCTTCAGAAACCACTTAGCCATTTGCCACCAAATTTTACATTGATCCTACAGTTGAAATAATGACCATGTCTACAATGTCCGCCCTATATCCGGCAGTATGCTCTATATCCAGCAGTTTCATACATATGAACAGGTAATAAAATGGTTGTTCACATATTTGGAGAAGTCTGGAATAGGGTTTTAAGGTAAAATATTTAGGTAAAAGAAATACTTTCTGTGAAAATAAAATGCTGAGCAGATGCAGTTCCAGATTAAGGATTAACTCATCTGCAACTGGAATACCATATTTACCCTTAATATTGGAATATTTTAACTGCTTTAAGCTTACCATTTGACTGGCTCCAGTCATTTCTGCATTTTTTGTCATTCTTTATCACTTCCTGTAGCTGTATTTGTCTCTTTAATCCCATTTCACTGTTTTACAACAGAAACGACTATCTTTTCCACTAAGGGACATAATGTATCAAATCATTATAAGCTGTACTAGATTTTATACCTTTGAAAAGAAAAGAGAAAATGACAGAAAAGATAGAGTCTGGAGACAGACTAGCTTACCATACTTTTCCTAAAGTTTGATCAAGCCTATTTTACTTCTTGTTCATGTGTCTAAAGAATGCTGGATTATTGGCAAACTATATACTCTTATCAGAACTATGCTATGTTCTGTGGCTTCTGATCTGGGTCTACACTGTTTGCTCAGACCTGATGTCCAAATACTTGAGGTAAATACTAAATACTGTAATTTGCATTTTTATTTTATTGTTCTTCAGGTTGAAAAGATTTTAGACAAAAGAATAACAGACCTTGGAATCACAGAATATTTAGTTCATTGGAAAGAATTTAATTCAGACTGGGATACATGGGAACCAGTTCATAATCTTGGAAATTGTCGTAAGATAATCAGAAAGTTTGAAAAATCCATAAATGTTAGTGATGAACCTGTAAAACACTTAAGGAAGGTTCTTTATGCTAAAAGTTTAAATGATGAAATAATTGATACTTCTGGAAGACAGTTCCACAAGAATGCCACTCTAAAAGGAAAAAACAAAAACAGTTCCTGTAATAATGTGAAGGCAATGATACATGCGAAGAGAAGTAAAGCTAGAAATAGAATACCTATAAAAGTTAGTAAACATGTAGGTAAGAGACAGCAAAAAGGAAAACTGTATGTAAATTTAAAGAAGAAATCAAAAAAAGTTGGAAAAAGTGGCCTACAGAAGCTGAAAAGAAAACCAGAGTTAATAGAAGTTGATGATGAAATTACTCTTTCTGTTGTGAAGGATAATTCATCTAAAGAAGCAGGGACATTTATGGGTAAATCAGAAAGTTTGTTGCCTACTAGTATGTCAGGTGTTTCACCAGCAAGATCAAAAGTAAAAAATTCTAGTCAAAAATTCCATGACAGTCAAGTGATGGAAGACATTTTTAAAGCAGTATTAAAGCCTACTAGTGCTAGTGGTCAAACTGTTACTAGAAAAACTCGCAGCACTAATGCAAAAGATGTAGGGAAGCAAAAAGTAGTAAGGACTCCAGACAGAAGAGTTAGTTCAGATAAATCCACTGGAACAGATGATATGATGGCTTCCAGGGGTTCTCGTTTATCTGTCTCCAAAAGAGGAGAATCAACTAAAACTATAAAATCCACACAGTTGAAGAGGCACGTCTCAGATACTACCATTAACAATCCAGGTAAAAAGAAAAGGTCACCTCAGACAGATAAAGGAAATGTTCATTTGCAGCCCTCATCTCAGAAGAAAGACACATCTAAAATAGATGAACTTTATAATCACTTGCTGGAACAAGTCAGGGCTGCCACACCTCCACATAAACCATCAAAACATAAAGCTATTGGTGTGAAAAATGAACTAAAATCAGGAAAAGCAAAAGCTCATTCACCTAAATCAAGGGAAATTAAAGGCAGTGGTCTTGAGACTAAACAGCCAAAGGTTGTGTTTGTTCATATAAATAAAAATGAGAACAAGAAAGTAGGGTTGAATGTAAAAAGTATTGACACATCTAGAAAAACAGAAAAAACAGCAGTTACAAAGAAGGAAAAATCCAGGGCTAAGCCTACAGTAGGACAAAAACGAAAAGCAGCAGAACCTGTGACCATTGAAACTGATAATGAATCAAACAGTGATGACGGTGTTCTTTATTCCTTATCCGACTTAGATGAAAGTGATAGTACACCATCTCCATCTCAGTCACCACAAGACATAAGTAAAAGTGAGAAACACAGGTCGCTTTCTCGTAGTGCAGTGGGAAAGGAACAAAAAGGTGCACCAAGAGTAAAGAAAGTTAGTAAACCTGTAAAATCTCAAACAGATTCAGGAGCAGATAAATGTGAGAAACCAAAGAAAATAAGACTGTTGGATAGTCTCAAGAAGCCAGGATCTGTGAAACCAGGTCAGTATACAATTGTGAAGCCAGGTCAGTATATGATGTGTACAATTTTAGAACAGTTTAAGGACCCTGGTCACAATTTTCTGGATATGTTAAGAATCCTGCCACCTGTCTGCCTAGAATCTGTAAGTTTTTCTAAGGCCAGAGTTTTTTATCTTCAGGTTTATAGGAGATTTCTTAAAAAGACGCTGTCGGGAGGTCAGAATAAGAATAAATATAAAAATGTGAAAAAGCTTGTGTCGATGAAATAAAATAATTTTCCAACAAAAATACATGTTAGAATGCAATAGTTCAGCCATAAATTCGAAGGGTAGGGACATAAATAAAAACAAAAATTGAAATGCAAATCTTATTTTTCAGGAGGGGCTAAAATCATAGGATAGGCTCTCCCGTAAAACTAAAAATAAAAAAAACTGTGGCCTGTGGGTGAACTGATACTTCTGAAAGCTTTTGCTATTATTTTGTAAAAGCTTAAAGGAAAAAAAAAAGAGTTGCAGATACAGGAAGTTGCCTTTTAGTACTTGAAAGTACTCAAATATGGGAGCTACTCTTGAAGGAAAAAAATTGCACTTTGAGGATGTAAACTGTTTCCAAAATAAAAATAGCCCCAGTTAGAAGGGAGGCAAATGTTTCCATGTCCATGAGTTATTTCCCTCCATTCTTCTTAACATCTTGACAGCACTTCATTAACACTTAGAGCTGGGTAAAATCAGCAGATGGCGTATAGAAATATTTTCTTATTTTTCCAGAAAATAAGCTTTGACATTTCATGCAAATTTTCTCCTATTGTGTGTGTGTGTGTGGGGGGGGGGGGGGGGTGGGGGGGTGTTGTTGTGGGGAAATGTCAAAGCTTATTTTCTTGGAAAAATAAGAAAATTATCATCTGTATATCATTCTCCTGATATACAGAATTGTAAAGGTTAAATAGTTACTTTATCATATGGCATCAATGTTATTCAGTGGATAATGTCATGTCATAAATATCTTATGACCACACATTACATAACATTTTGGCACGTACATGTAACGTTATACATGTAAAAACGTTCATGACAATGTTGTGTTTTTAGCTCACCGCATCCGAAGACTCAGGATGGGCTATTGTGGTCGTCTGTCCACACCTTTGAACAACTTCTCTGAAACCCCTGGGCCAATTTTCTTTCGTCCGTCCACACCTTTGAACAACTTCTTCTCTGAAACCTCCGGGCCAATTTTCTTCAAATTTCACATGGAGCCTTCTGTTAATGGGGGATTGAAAATTTGTACAAATGGTCATGGTCCGTTAATCAAGGTGGCCGTCATGACCATATATGGTAAAAACGCTTAAAAATCTTCTTCTCCTGAACCAAGAATGCTTCAAGGCTGAATCTTGGTATATAGCATTGGGGAATCAAGGTCTACCAAAGTTGTTCAAATGATGACCCTAGGTAGGCATTTTTTACCTTTTTACAGCAAGGTCAAATTTGCATCCCTATGCATTTGTGTATATGGAAAATATTGAAAATTCAGTTTTTCAAAATGTATTAAAGATCAGTGGCTGAAACTTGCAGTGTATGATCAAAGTAGCAAACCCTTTTAGTTACAATCAAAATTTTGTCCCCCATGGTTATCTGCCCTTGCCCCTCAGCTATATACATGTATACAATCAGGTAATCTCTAAACATCTTCTCTGAATCAGCTTGAGGCCTAAAAAAATAAATGTTCTGTTTCCGATTTCATCACCAATTTGCCATAGGGTCGGTAGGTTGGCAACTTTTTAGCTCACCTGAGCTATGAGCTATACTCAGGATGAGCTATAGTGATCAGTTTTTGTCCGTTGTCCGTCTGTCTGTCCGTTAACATTTTCAAAAGACTTCTCAGAAGCCGCTGAGCCAATTTTGCTCAAATTTTGTATGGAGCCTCCTTAGGTTGGGGGAACGAAAGATTGCTAAAATGGTTGCGGTCCGTTGACCAAGATGGCCGCCATGCCCATATATATATATGGTAAAAACCTTTAAAAACTTCTCCAGAACCAAGGATGCCTTAGGGCTGAATTTTGCATAAATCATCGGGGACGGGAGGTCTACCAAAGTTGCTAAAATGATGGTCATACATTTGAGCTTTTTACGGCTTCCCTATGCATTTGTATGGGCCCCATACATTTGTATGGGAAAAATGTTGAGAATTTCAAACGACTTCTCCTCTGGGCCAGTGTTGCTCAAATTTCATGTGTAGCCTCACTGGGGCAGGGAAAGGAAAGATTGCTAAAATGGTGGCGGTCCATTGACCAAGATGGCCGCCATGCCCATATCATAAATATGGTAAAAACCTTAAAAATCATCTTCTCCAGAACCAAATAAACCCTGGGGCCTAATCTTTGCACAAATCATCGGGGACGGGAGCTCTACCAAAATTGCTAAAATGATGGTGCTACAGTACAGCTCAAGTGGTTTTTCAAAATCCCCCCCGAGCCAGTGGGGAGTGGATTCGAGTGGGAAGGATTAAATTTTAGTATCCCACGGTGGTTTCACCCGGGCCGGTGGATCCGCTGCGTTCCCGCGGTAAAAATTGCCTGATAAAATTACGTTCGAACAGGTAAAATTCAATGCGATTATGACAGGCAATTAAAACAGCCGCAGGGGCCACGCGATGTTTCCGTGATGAAGTGTGAAAGCTGTTTCCAAAGGGGCGTGGCTAAAGCCAGTCATACTTTTCGGCATGTTTCGGTTGAACAGGATCAAACTGCCGACCTGATCAAAATCAGTCTTTTCAACTCAATGTGTGAGGCAATTAATACATTTTGATTGTAAGCATTCCCATTCACCATGAGCATACAGAATTATTGGTATCTACGTACACAAAACGTACCGCAAATTCGGTGCATAAATTGCAATATTCATACGTCCTGCTTGAATCAGTTTTTATCGCACCTGCTTGTAGCAGGGTGCGATATAGGCATCCGATTTTCCGTCCGTCCGTCCGTCCATCCGTCCGTCTGTCTGTCAACATTTATGTCGACGTTCGACATTTATGTCAAAGTTAGTATTCTAATCAACTACAAGACTAAACAACCATCAAACCTTGCATGAAACATCTCCCTGACCTGACTTTGCGACATAGGCGTCCGCTTTTCCGTATGTCTGTCCATTCGTCCGTCCGTCTGTCAACATTTATGTCGAAGTTCGACATTTATGTCAAAGTTAGTATTTTTTATCGCACCTGCTTGTAGCAGGGTGCAATATAGGCGTCCGATTTTCCGTCCGTCCGTTAACATTTCTGTTATGTCGAAGTTCGACATTTATGTCAAAGTTAGTATTCTAATCAACTACAAGACTAAACAACCATCAAACCTTGTATGAAACATCTCCCTGACCTCCTGACTTTGCAACATAGGTGCCCGCTTTTCCATTCGTCTGTGCGTTCGTTCGTCTGTCTGTCTGTTAACAGTTCTGTTATGTCGAAGTTCGACATTTACGTCAAAGTTAGTATTCTACTCAACTACATTTCTACAACAACCATCATACCTTGCATGACACATCTCCCTGACCTCCTGACTTGGCAGGTATGTTGACCCAGTGACCTTGACCTATATTTTGCGCTCCATTGACTTTGACACAATTTACGTTGATGTTCCAGATCTTCTCAACTATAAGGCGTACAACTACCAAACCTTGCATAGTGCTTCTCCTAGATGTACTGACTTGGCAGGTACCTTGACCCGGTGACCTTGACCTATATTTTGCCCTCCAGTGACTTTGACATATTTTGCGTCGACGTTCCATATCTTCTCAACTATAAGGCCTACAACCATCAAACCTTGCAAAGTGCTTCTTCTCAATGTACTGACTTGGCAGATACCTTGACTGGTGACCTTGACCTATATTTTGGCTGCAGTGACTTTGACATAATTTACGTCAACAATCCAGATATCCTCAAGTGTAAGACCTCTAGCCACCAAACCTTGCATAGTGCTTCTCCTAGATGTACTGACTCGGCAGGTATCTTGACCCGGTGACCTTGACCTATATTTTGCGCTCCAGTGCCTTTTACACATTTTACGTCAACGTTCAATATCTCCTCAACTTAAGGCCTACAACCATCAAACCTTGCATAGTGCTTCTCCTCAATATACGGACTCTGCAGGTACCTTGACTGGGAGACCTTGACCTATATTTCGCGCTCCATTGACTTTTACACCTTTTACATCACCCTTCCATATGTCCTCAACTGTAAGGCCTTCAACCACCAAACCTTATATAGCACTTCTTCTCGATGTACTGACTCGGCAGGTACCTTGACCTGGTGACCTTGACCTATATTGTGCACTCCAGTGACTTTGACACATTTTATGTTGATGTTCGGTATCTCCTCAAATATAAGACCTACAACCACTAAACCTTGCATAGTGCTTCACCTCATTGCACTGGCTTGGCAGGTACCTTGACCCGGTGACCTTGACCTATATTTGACACATTTTACGTTGATGTTTGATAACTCCTCAACTATAAGGCCTACAACCACCATGCATTGTGCTTCTCCTTGATGTACTGAATTAGCAGGTACCTTGACACGTGACCTTGACCTATATTTCATGCTCCAGTGACTTTTACACATTTTACGTCAACGTTCCATTATCATTGGGCTGTATGATACGAAAAGTCAGTGCTGAAGATATAGCCATTAGAGGGAATGGGACTGGCCTGGAATATATGTGCCCCACTAGGCACTTTGTCTACATTTGTTTCAACCCAGTTTTCCAAGTAAGCACTGCTAAGAATGAAATAAACTTATTTAATAACCACATTCTGATTGTGGCTCCTGTGACTTTTGCCCCAGCAGGTGCGATGACGCCTTCCGCGGAATTCTTGTTGCTCATTAGCATCCTTTTGAATATTAATAAAGCATCGAAACACTGCGATTGCCGACGGACAATAACGAATGCGTACGGCCAGTGCATAGAAACGGATCGAGGAGTTTTCCAATTTGTCACATTCCGATCCCCCGAAATTAGGTTTATTCCTCTGTTCTCTTGAAATATTGACCAATGCTGCCTTGTTCCTTGAAATATATTTGGATGTTCCCTTGGTCCACAGAAAAACCCCGGTAGCCCCAGGCACTGTTTGAGCATGTAACATGGGCCACAACAAATCTCCATATGAAAAAGTACCAGATTCTGTGGCTTAGTTTGGTCCGGCCAACAAGTGGGCACAGCATGGTCATTTTAACTTAATGTGCCATAGAAAACAAAACAAACACTCAAAAATCACAAAGAGCCGCCAATCCACGAATTACGTATTTATGCTTGGTATTTCTGTAACTGCCTTTTCCCATGCAACAACCGCAGGCGCTCAATACAAATGACGTACTATCGTAAAAGACCGGGAAATTCTCACTTGCTTGCAGCAACCACACGTGTCAATATAAATTTACTTAAAGGGGTGCTTCTGCTATCAAAGAGGCATTGAATCAATAAGACAGCCCATGTGAAAAGGGTGTCTATACCACAAAAACACACTTTACGAACACAAGGGGCCATAGAAATTAATAAAGTTCCAAGAAAATATCGCAAATAGTTTTCAAGTTACAGAGTGGACACAAATATATTACAGAAATCACGAAAATATTTTTGGTGTTCAAAGGGCCACAACTCCAAAAGTAGGCTCTATCGTCAAAATATATGAAGGAAAAGAAGGGCAGTTGTCAGTTTCTGCTGAAATGATTAATAGCTTATGAATAAGCCGCCCCGGAAAAGTGTGTGGGCTCGACAAGACCGAAATAGTATTGACGGCCGTTTAACGCCAGTTTAAACCAAAATTACATCTGTACAAAGTTCTCATGTCTGAAGTATGATTTACAATGTACGTACACCGAACCGGACAAAACCTACAATGCTACTATGTACGTGCGACCAACAAAGACTCAGGTCAGTCTTTGCATCGACCCACTATATAAAGCAAGCTTCTTGCATACTGTACGATCAGTGAAGGGTCTGATCAGAATGTGCTGCTGCAGTCCCACTGTTTATCCCATTTATCCCGCTTCGGACAACCCGGCTATCAAAGGTAAATATGATCAGCGAATGCTCTTATCAGAATGTGCAGTTGTGCAAACTGACCCGACTCTTTGCTCGTCGCACAAGACGTTTTGTTACACCCAGTGATCATAAGAGGTACATACGATTAGCGAAGGCTCTGATCAGACTACTGACGTGCAGGCTCAGAGTGTGCAGGTTGATCCTTCTCTTCGTACAAGTTTTATTGTAGGTTTTGCAATGCACAGACTCATGCGCGATTTGTTTGTGCAAACCTTAACGCTTAGCACCCTGGGTACAATTTTCAGCAGATGACATTCTGAAATATTTTTCTCATTCTTCCAAGAGAACAGGATTTGCATTTCATGCAAATTGTCTCCATAGCATGAAATGTAAAATCCTGTTTTCTTGGCAATGCTGAATTAGCCCAGAGAGCCCATTTTGAAGACGCTTCCCGCCGATGCTAGGTTTATACAATGCGTCTCTTTTACTCGTTAAATAATTACAGTCTTGGTTTTGCATATCGAATGTTAAAAACACAAAAACAGAACAATGGAAACGAAAGTTCTGAAGATTGCTTTATAAGCCAATAAATATAATGTTATTAATGTATTATACTGTAAGAGAATAACGTAACATAGTATTCATTTGTACCTTGATAAATGCTGGGTAAGGTTCCCACACTGCAGGTTTTACTGTTTTAAGGGAACTAACTGCAACTGACTTAAAAGGGAGTTAACTGCAATTGCTTTACGAGTCTGGTCTATGCGAAATGTAATGGGGAACAGCATTTTTTTATGAATCGCGCCAATAAAGAGGGGGCATGCTTATACAATAAGCGGTTAACCAGTACACTAAACACTTTGTAACTGCAAATCTTGAAGCAGTGGAAGGAGCGAATGACTGTAGCAAATACATGTGTTTCATGATAAATCGCTACAATCTGTGTGGATCAAATGCGCGATCCGGACCATCGGAGATCAATATGTCCGCCTCCAAGGCATTATTCGTTTTTTTTTTGTTTTTTTTTCGGGACGATGCTTGTTGATCTCCAAATAAAAGCCTCTAAGATAGCAGAAGTGCCCCTTTAAGTACCCGGGTACTTGGTAAGAAATAAACAAAGAGAAATACGGATTTTTTTTTTTTTTTTAAATCTCTAGGTGGAAAATATTTCTGTATTTAGTCAGCGGCAAATCAGCCGAATGATGCATAAAGGTTCCGATTTCCTCCCCATACAAACTCGGAAAATTCGGAGCTGTCAATCATTCTGATGTCACTAATCTCTCATTTTGAGCTCGCCAGGATAAACTTTTGCCCACCGCGGAGTTCTACAGGTAAGTGGTGGTTTTGCGGAGGGAACTCGGCGGAAACGCGGTGGGCGAAAAATCTGTCGTAGAGGGAATTGGAGCGGGGGTATCGGGAGGATCCGCGGTGGGCTAAAAAATCCACCCTACCGGTTCGAGGGGGATTTTGAAAAACCACTTGAGCTGTACTGTATGTTGAAGTTTGACCTTTTTATGGCAAGGTCAAATATGCTTCCCCTTGCATTTATATGGGCCCTATACATTTATATGGGAAAAATGTTGAGAATTCATATTTAGGACATCTCCTCCAAAGACTATGATCCATTTGAGATGATCCAATTGAGGAGCATTGGGACACCTAGTAGACACAAAATAGCTAAAACTGAGCGATCGAAAATCAAAGATGGCTGGCACAGTCGCCATCTTGAAAATCAGTTTTCAACATCTCTTCCCAAACCTTTGGTCGATTTGAGCTGAAACTTGCTCTGTAGCAACAGGACAACTTCTGGATCAGAATGAGCTAAAATCTTGTCGATCGGAAATTCAAGATGGCCACCACAGCCGCCCTCTTGAAAATCTGTTTTGGACATCTCGCAAACCACAGGGCGAATAAAGTTTAAATACAATGTAGCAACAGCCGGCCTCGGTGGCTCAGTTGGATGCGCGTTCTGACTGGAGACCAGGAGGTCGCGGGTTCAACCCCCGCCGAGGTCGGCAACATTCTTTCGTGGAGATTGATCATGAAATATTTTCTACGGTCATTCTCTCCCTTCCGCTGATTCAAGAAGGGCAGTTGTCAGTTTCTGGCGAAAGAATGTGCACAATACTGGTTAACCGCTTAGAGGACAAAGCCTGCCCAGTAAATGTGTGGTTAGGTAAACTGACCGCGCTCGACATGACCCTATTGGGTTGACTGGGCCGTAAAACCTCAACACAAACAAACAAACAATGTAGCAACAGGTTGACATGTAGATGAAAAATAGCTAAAATCATGCTGATTGGAAATCCAAAATGGCTGACATAGCTGCCATCTTGAAAACCAATTTTTGACTTTTCAACCCAAATCGTTGGGCAATTTGAGTTGAAACACAATGTAGCAACAGGATGACCTCTAGATCGAAAATAGCTAAGACTGTGCCCATAGGAGCTCCAAGATGGCCACCACAGCCGGCATCTTGTTTTTAAATGTCTTTATATCTGAAACCGCTTGTTTTGTTTGGTTCCATGGTAAAATTTTAAAGTAGGAAATCTGTGAAGCACCAACAGGGAAAGAAGACCCTATGAAACACCAAAAGGGAGAGAAACACCAGCAGGGAAAGAAGATCCTCTTGCATACCAGCAGGAAAATAAGACCATGTTGTACACCAGCAGGAAAAGAAGACCCTGTTGCATACCAGCAGGAAAAGAAGACCCTGTTGCATACCAGCAGGGAAAGAAGACCCTGTTGCATACCAGCAGGAAAAGAAGACCCTGTTGCATACCAGCAGGGAAAGAAGACCCTGTTGCATACCAGCAGGAAAAAAAGACCCTGTTGCATACCAGCAGGGAAAGAAGACCCTGTTGCATACCAGCAGGAAAAGAAGACCCTGTTGCATACCAGCAGGAAAAGAAGACCCTGTTGCATACCAGCAGGGAAAGAAGACCCTGTTGCATACCAGCAGGAAAAGAAGACCCTGTTGCATACCAGCAGGGAAAGAAGACCCTGTTGCATACCAGCAGGGAAAGAAGACCCTGAGGGGGTGGTCGGGTGGTGCGAAGGTGCTGTGTATCTTACATCACCGGGGCGTCCAACTGATATTGGCTTACATTTGGGCAAGGCCTGCTATCCTTGTAGTGGGTAAGGGGAGTGGGGGAATGTTTTTATTTCTTCTGTTTCTTCACTTTCATTCCTGTTCCTCTTTCTTCCCTGTCCCTCTCTTTCATCTCCTCTACTCTCTCTTCTATCTTTTTACTCCCTTTCTCTGGGAGACGACACAAAATGGCCCTCAAGGGTTGACGTGTCGTTAAACCCCAACACAATCAATCAAAGAAAACCCTGTTGCATACCAGCAGGGAAAGAAGACCCTGTTGCATACCAGCAGGGAAAGAAGACCCTATTGAGCTTTACATAGGTGGGAGTGGCAACATACAGTTGAAAGACCTCTTCTCTGAACATCTCCTTACTTTTTCAATGAAGATGAGTGCTTTGCAAGTCCCTGCTTTCTGGCCAAGAAAAATAGGTTATAAGTGCGTCCAACGGGAACTGCAAAGCATTTCCCCGAACCATGGAGCGGTTCAGCGTGCAGTCGCACTACTATAGACTAACTATGTGATCAGTGATGTGTGTGACCAAAAATGTGATGGTCCAACCAATGCTTGGGTGGTTTGGTGCTTATCCTGAAAAACAATGTGTTCCGTGATTTGGCAGAGACGATTGACACGTCAGCCGTGCTGATAATAGCAACAAAACAGCCAATAACGCCAAGTATTCCAATTGCGAGGGGTTGAATCATGAGACTTATGATGTCAGCCTACAAAACTTGCGATTGCGGCCATTTTGAATATTGTCTCCTCTTCTAATTTTATTTCTATCCATTCTCCGTCAGTTTACAAGCTAAGCATGAGGTGCACAAGGTACACTTTGATGTAGATTTTTAGATAACTTAATGATTTTATGCTCTTTTCACGTGATAATTTTAAAAAACTTTGACACAATACTGTGTTGGTTCGACCAGTTTGTAGATTGTTCTTATTTTTATACGCCCGTTTGAAAAACGGGACGTATTATGTTATGGGGTATGGCGTCCATCTGTAAACTTTTTCGTTTCCGGCAAACTCCTCCTACAGTTTGCATCCCATCAAGCTGAAACTTGGTATATAGTTAGACCATGATGTGATGCAGCGCATATTATTTCTGGGTTACAGTCCACCAAATGTTTGCAGAGTTATGCCCCTTTGAAATTTTCTGTAAACTTTTCATTTCCAGTTAACTCCTCCTACATTTTACATCCGATCAAGCTGAAACTTCATTTATAGTTAGACCATGATTTGGAGCAGCACATAGTGTTTCGAGGTTACAGTCCACCAAATACTAACAGAGGTATGCCCCTTTGAAAATTTCTGTTTACTTTTTGTTTCTGGCAAACTCCTCCTACAGTTTACATCCAATCAAGTTGAAACTTCATTTATAGTTAGACCTTGATGTGAAGCAGCGCATATTATTTGGGGGTTACAGTCCACCAAATGTTTGCAGAGTCATGCCCCTTTGAAAATTCCTGTAAACTTTTCATTTCCGATTAACTCCTACATTTTACATCCGATCAAGCTGAAACTTCATGTATAGTTAGATCATGATGTGGAGCAGCGCATGTTGTTTCGAGGTTACAGTCCACCAAATATTAGCAGAGTTATGCTCCTTTGAAAATTTCTGTAAACTTTTCTTTTCCGGCTAACTCCTCCTACAGTTTACATCTGATCAAGCTGAAACTTGATTTGTAGTTAGACCATGATGTGGAGCAGCGCATATTATTTCAAGGTTACAGTCCACCAAATATTAGCAGAGTTATACCCCTTTGAAAATTTCTATTAATTTTTTGTTTCTGGCTATATCCTCCTACAGTTTACATCCGATCAAGCCGTAACTTCATAAATAGTTACACAATGATGTGGAGCAGCGCATATTATTTCGAAGTTGCAGTGCACCAAATATTGGCAGAGTTATGCCTCTTTGAAAATTTCTGTAAACTTTTCATTTCCGGCTAACTACTCATACAGTTTACATCTGATCGAGCTGAAACTTGATTTGTAGTTAGACCATGATGTGGAGCAGCGCATATTATTTCAAGGTTACAGTCCACCAAATATTAGCAGAGTTAAACCCTTTTGAAAATTTCTATTAATTTTTCGTCTTCCGCTAAATCCTCCTACAGTTTACATCCAATCAAGTTGAAACTTCATACTTTTTGCAGCATATTGTTTGGAGGTAATAGTGTGCTAATTTTATTAGCTCACCTGAGCCGAAGGCTCATGGTGAGCTATTGTGATCACTCACCGTCCGTCGTCGTCGGCGTCGTTGTCGTCCCGATGTCCGTCTGTCCACAATCTTTAAACAACATCTCCTCCTAAACCACTGGTGGGAATTTGACCAAACTTCACAGGAATGATCCTTGGTTGGTCCTCTTTCAAAGTTGTTCAAATGATTCCGGTTCATTGCATATCTAGGTCACAGGAGCTAAAAATAGATTTTTTAATTAAAAACTTAAAAAATCTTCTTGTCCGAAACCACTGGACCGATTTCAGTATAATTTTGCAAAAATGTTCCTTTGGTGATCCTCTACCAAGATTGTTCAAGCCATTTGGATTTGTCAAAAAACATGGTCACCAGGGGGCGGGGCTTATTTTCCCTATATATCTATATAGAAAACTTTAAAAATCTTCTTGTCCGAAACCACTGGACCGATTTCAATATAATTTTGCAGAAATGTTCCTTTGGTGATCCTCTACAAAGATTGTACAAGCCATTTGGATTCGTCAAAAAACATGGCCGCCAGGGGGCGGGGCTTATTTTCCCTGTATATCAATATAGAAAACTTTAAAAATCTTCTTGTCAGAAACCATTGGACCAATTTCCATATAATTTTGCAGAAATGTTCCTTTGGTGATCCTGTACCAAGATTGTTCAAGCCATTTGGATTCGTCAAAAAACATGGCCGCCCGGGGGCAGGGCTTATTTTCACTATATATCTGTATAGAAAACTTTAAAAAGTCTTCTTGTCAGAAACCACTGGACCGATTTCAATATAATTTTGCAGAAATGTTTCTTTGGTGATCCTCTTGCAAGATTGTTCAAGCCATTTGGATTCGTCAAAAAACATGGCCGCCAGGGGGGCGGGGCTTATTTTCCCTATATATCTGTATAGAAAACTTTAAAAATCTTCTTGTCAGAAACTACTGGACCGATTTCCATATAATTTTGCAGAAATGCTCCTTTTAGGTGATCCTCTACCCAGGTTGTTCAAGCCATTTGGATTAGTCTAAAAACATGGCCGCCAGGGGGCGGGGCTTATTTTCCCTATATATCTATATAGAAAACTTTAAAAATCTTCTTGTTAGAAACCACTCGACCGATTTCAGTATAATTTTGCAAAAATGTTCCTTTGGTGATCCTCTACCAAGATTGTTCAAGCCATTTGGATTCGTCAAAAAACATTGCTGCCAGGGGGGGCGGGGGTGGGGTGGGGCTTATTTTCTCTATATATCTATATAGAAAATTTAAAAAATCTTCTTATCAGAAACCACTGGAACAATTGCAATATAATGTGGCAGAAATGTTCCTTTGGTGATCCTGTACCAAGATTGTTCAAGCCATTTGGATTCGTCAAAAAACATGGCCGCCAAGGGACGGGGCTTATTTTCCCTATATATCTATATAGAAAAACTTGAAAAATCTTCTTGTCAGAAACCACTGGACCGATTTCATTATAACTTGGCAAAAATGTTTCCTTGGTGACCTTCTAGCAAGATTGTTCAAGTAATCGTGATTTGTCAAAAAACATGGCCACTAGGGGAGGAGCTTATTTTCCCTATATATCTATATAGAAAACTTGAAAAAATCTTCTTGTCAGAAACCACTGGACCGATTTCAATATACCTTGGCAGAAATGTTTCTTTGGTGACCCTTTAGCAAGATTGTTCAAGCCGTCATGATTTGTCAAAAAACATGGCCGCCAGGGGGCGGGGCTTATTTTCCCTATATATATCTATATAGAAAACTTGAAAAAACTTCTTGTCAGAAACCACTGGATCGATTTCAATATAACTTGGCAGATATGTTTCCTTGGTGACCCTTTACCAAGATTGTTCAAGCTATCATGATTTGTCAAAAAACATGGCTGGTAGGGGGCGGGGCTTATTTTCCCCGTATATCTACATAGAAAACTTTAATGATCTTGTCAGAAACCACTGGACTGATTTCAATTAAACATTGCAGAAATGTTTCTTATGTAACCCTCTATCAAGGTTATGCAAGCCGTCATGATTCATCAAGAAACAGGGCCGCCAGGGGGCGGGGTTTATTTTCCCTATATATCTATATAGAAAAACTTTAAAATTCTTCTTTTCAGAAACCACAGGTCCAATTTCATTACAACTTGGCAAAAATGTTTCCTTGGTGACCCTCTACCAAGATTGTTCAAGTAATCATGATTTGTCAAAAAACATGGCTGCTAGTGGGTGGGGCTTATTTTCCCTATATATCTATATAGAAAACTAAAAATCTTCTTGTCAGAAACCAATGGACCGATTTCAATATAACTTGGCAGGAATGTTTCTTTGGTGACCCTCTACCAAGGTTGTTCAAGCTGTCATGATCGTCAAAAAACATGGCCACTACGGGGCAGGGCTTATTTTTTTCTATATATCTATATAAAAAACTTTAAAAATCTTCTCGTAAGAAACAGTTGGACCAAGCTCAATGTAGCTTGACCCTCTACCGGGGTGGTTCAAGCCTTCATGATATGTCAAAAAACATGGCCTCCAGGGGGCGGGGCTTATTTTCGGTATACGTCTGTATAGAAAACTTTAAAATGCTTCTTGTCAAATACCTCCTGACCAATTTCAATAATGCTTTGGTGACCCTCTACCAAGAATGTTCAAGCAATCCTGATTTGTCAAAAAACATGCTTGCTAGTGGGTGGGGCTTATTTTCCCTCTATATCTAAATAGAAAACTTTAAAAATCTTCTTATCAGAAACCACTGAACCGATTTCAGTTTAACTTGGCAGGAATGTTCCTTTGGTTACCCTCTACCAAGTTTGTTCAAGCTGTCATGATTCGTCGTGGTTATAAAATTTATACATAAAATTTTAGAGCAGTGAACTTGGCTGAAACTTCAACATTAAGTATGCAAATCTATTTGCTCAGGTGAGCAATATAGGACCATCATGGTCCTCTTGTTTTATAATAGGTATATTTTTTGCAAATAACTAAAGTTATGGCCATATGGGCAAGTTATTTAAATATTATTTTTTTTTACATCATCTTTTATTAGATAAGCAAGGAAATGTTGCCATTATTAAATCTTTATAAATACATTTATTAAATGATACAGAATTAAGAAGCTTGACTAATATCAAAACTTATAAACATAATTCTTTTTGGATTTTTTTTTAATACTCTTCTGAGGTGGCTCCCTGGAAGAACAAAAATAAAATTAGTATAAAACAAGTTAAAGGTTTACAAAAAAATTTCTTGTGGCATTTTTTTTTTTTTTTTTTTTTTTTGTTTATTTTTTGTTTTGTTATAGTTTGGTCTGATATTGAAGTATAGGAAAACAAATCAGCCAAAGGCTAATATGAGCTTATAATATAGCCATGCTTCCGTTGTGTGTCCTCTGTCCGAAAGCACTTCTCCCTAGACACAGCAAACTTCTCCCTATTTTCCCAGGAGGGAGAAGTCACTTCTCCATTAATTTCTGGGCCAGCTTGGACCCTTAGGTTACAGTTCACCAAATATCAGCAGAGCTATGCCCCAAGGAAAATTTAAAAAATTTTTTTTTGTAATTCCACTTACAGTTTATATCCGGAGCACTGAATTATACAGGAGCCAGTTTATGTGCTACATCTTATTACTTGCCACGGACGTATAATGCCCCGCTTGGCGGAGCTCTTGTTATTTATTTATTTATTTATTTTTCTGCTTTTCATGTGTAATAGCTGGCCTCGGTGGCTCAGTTGGATGCGCCGCTCGACTGGAGACCAGGAGGTCGTGGGTTCAACCCCTAGGCGGGGTCGGCAACATTCTTTCGTGGAGATTGATCATGAAATATTTTCTATGGTCATTCTCTCCCTTCCACTGATTCAAGAAGGGTAGTTGTCAGTTTCTGGTGTAAGAATGTGCACAATACTGGTTAACAGCATAGAGGACTAAGCCTGCCCAGTAAACGTGTGGGTAGGTAAACTGACCACGCTCGACATGACCCCATTGGGTTGACTGGGCTGTAAAACCTCAACACAAACAAACATACATAATGTGTAGACTCGAAGAAAAAAAAAACAAGACCAAGAAACAAAGACAAAAAATGCACAAACGATAAAAAATCTTTAGGAAAAAATCCTGAAGCAGTAAGAAGGATTTCAGGCAAGCAAACAATAGTATATTGTCGTTGTACCTGTCATAGGTATACACTAGTTTTCGGTATTTGGAAAGCATGGCCCCCGCCCATCAGGGCCCTCGAAATAGATGGGCTGCCTAAAGCCTCCATGGCAGAGCTGCTACTTACTAAGCAGGACACGAATTCATGTGATCAGATCGGGTAAAAGTCCCACAAATTTAGAGGCAATGTCTCTGAACTATGAAATATTGTTGACTTGGACATTATATCGCAATTCATGCAGTGGATTCAGAAGTCAAGTGTGGTCTGAAATCAAAGCATGTGATGATAATTTGGATGCACAGATATAGGTAGTACCTATTAAATTCATATTAAAAAGAATGACCCTTGAGACCATTGAACATACACAAAAGACAAAAATAGCTGAAGTGTCTAAAACTTACAAAATATGATTGAAGTAGCAAAAGCTTTAAGTTACAATCAAAATTTTATTCTGTGAGAGTTATCTTCCCTTGCCCCTATGCTGTATACATGTATCAAATCATGAAATTGTTAAACACTTTCTCTTCAGAAATCAGTTTGCCAATTTCCACCAAGGTTCATGTCAATCCTACTGTTGAAATGGGATTGAGAGTCACGCTCCATTGATTGTTATGCCCATATAGGTTTAAATAATGATAATAAAAAAAAAACACCACCACATTCTTCTTCTTCAAAACCAAGAGCTGCTCCAATGATGATCCTTTCATTAGTTGCAATGACAGTATTAGAAAATTGTTGCATAACATCTGCATCTGTATATCTGCAGTGGCTATTTCACTTAGGTGAGAGAGAGATGTTTTTGAATATTGATGATAAAGGGGCGCTGTGTTAAACAGCTTTTTAGCTCATCTGAGCAAAACCTCAGGGTGAGCTATTGTCATCACCCTCTGTCCGCCGTCCGTCGTCGTCCGTCGTACGTTGTTCGTCGTCAACAATTAGTTTGTTAACACTCTAGAGGTCACAGTTTTGACCCAATCTTGATGAAACTTGCTCAGAATGTTTGTCTCTACGAAATCTAGGTCAAGTTCGATACCGGGTTACTTGGGGTCAAAAACTAGGTCACCAGGTCAGATCAAAGGAAAAACTTGTTAACACTCTAGAGGTCATAATTTTGACCCAATCTTGATGAAACTTGCTCAAAATGTTTGCCTCTATTAAATCTAGGTAAAATTTGAAACTGGGTCACTTGGGGTCAAAAACTAGGTCACCGGGCCAGATCAGCAGAAAACCTTGTTAACACTCTAGTGGTCATATTTTTCAAGCAATCATCATGAATCTTGCTCAATATGTTTGTCTTGATGTTTTCTAGGTCAAGTTCAAAACTGGGTCACTTGGGGTCAAAAACTAGGTCACCAAGCCAAATCAGCAGAAAACTTTGTTAACACTCTAGCAGTCACATTTTAGAAGCAATTGTCATGAATCTTGCTCAAAATGTTTGTCTTGGTGATTTCTAGGTCAAGTTTGAAACTGGGTCACTTTGAGTCAAAAACTAGGTCACCGGGCCAAATCAGCAGAAAACCTTGTTAACACTCTAGCGGTCACATTTTTCAAGCAATCATCATGAATCTTGCTAAAAATGTTTGTCTTAATGATTTCTAGGTCAAGTTTGAAACTGGGTCACATGGGAAAAACAACTAGGTCGCCAGGCCAAACCAGCAGAAAACCTTATTAACATTCTAGTGGTCACATTTTTGATGCAATAATCATGAATCTTGCTCAAAATGTTTGTCTTGATGAGTTCTAGGATATGTTTGAAACTGTGTCACGTGGGGTCAAAAACTAGGTCACTTGGTGCCAAATCAGCAGAAAACCTTTTTGACACTCTAGAGGTCACATTTTTGAAGCAATCTTCATGAATCTAGCTCAAAATGTTTGTCTTGATGATTTCTAGGTCAAGTTTGAAACTGAAACACCTGGGGTCAAAAACTAGGTCACCTGGCCAAATCAGCGTAAAATCTTGTTATCACTCTAGTGGTCACATATTTCAAGCAATCATCATGAATCTTGCTCAAAATGTTTGTCTTGATGTATTCTAGGTCAAGTTCGAAACTGGGTCACCTGGGGTCAAAAACTAGGTCACCAGGCCAGATCAGCAGAAAACCTTTTTGACACTCTAGCGGTCACATTTTTGAAGCAGTCATCATGAATCATGCTCAAAATATTTGTCTTAATGATTTCTAGGTCAAGTTCGAAACTGGGTCACCTGGGTTAAAAAACTAGGTCACCAGGCCAAATCAGCAGAAAATCTTGTTATCACTCTAGCGGTCACAGTTTTGAAGCAATCATCATGAATCTTGCTCAAAATGTTTGTCTTGATGATTTTTAGGTCAAGTTCGAAACTGGGTCACTTGGGGTCAAAAACTAGGTCACCGGGCCAAATCAGCAGAAAACTTTGTTAACACTCTAGCGGTCACATTTTTTAAGCAGTCGTCATGAAACTTGCTCAAAATGTTTGTCTTGATATTTTTTTAGGTCAGGTTTGAAACTGGGTCACCTGGAGTCAAAAACTAGGTCACCTGGCCAGATCAGCAGAAAACCTTGTTAACACTCTAGTGGTCACATTTTTCAAGCACTCATCATGAATCTTGCTCAACATGTTTGTCTTGGTGATTTCCAGGTCAAGTTAGAAACTGGGTGACTTGAGGTCAAAAACTAGGTCACGTGGCCAAATCAGCAGAAAACCTTGTTAACACTCAAGCGGTCACATTTTTGAAGCAATCATCATGAATCTTACTCAAAATGTTTGTCTTGATGATTTCTTGGTCAAGTTCGAAATAGGTTACATGGGGTCAAAAACTAAGTCACCAGGCCAAGTCAGCAGAAAACTGTTAACACTCCAGAGGTCACATTTTTGAAATAATCATCATAAATATTGCTCAAAATGTTTGTCTTGATGATTTCTAGGTCTAGTTTAAAACTGGGTCCCTTGATATCAGAAACTAGTTCCCCTGGCCAAATGAAAACCTTGTTGATGCTCTAGAGGTCACATTTTTTAAGTGATCATCATGAATCTTGCTCAAAATGTTTGTCTTGATGATTTCAAGGTGATGCATATTTTTCTGTCCAGTGACTTAAGTTTTTCCGTTTAGGTCAGTTTCTCAGTAATTATTGGTCCTTCAGAGTGATATTTGGTACTTGTGAAGTGTTTGTGTTTAGGTCAGTTTCTCAGTAACTATTGCTCCTACAGCCAGTGATACTTAGTGCATGCATACATCTTAGCATGGCCTCTTGAGTGCAGTCATCCATATTTGACCTCGACCTTTATTTCACAGTCCATTAGACATGCTACATTGTCTTACTTGTTAATATAATCAATTTGAACTTTGATCAGAATGTTTGCCTTGATCAGTTCTAGATCAGGTTCTCAAAGTGCTATGTTGCTCAGGTGAGGGTTACATGACCATCATGGCCCTCTTGTTAGCTCACCTGAACAAAGCTCAGGTTGAGCTATTGTGATCACCCTCTGTCCATCGTCCGTCGTCAACAATTAGTTTGTTAACACTGTAGAGGACACAGTTTTTACCCAATCTTGGTGAAACTTGCCCAGAATGTTTGCCCCTATGAAGTCTATGTCAAGTTCGAAACTGGGTCACTTGGGGTCAAAAACTAGGTCACAAGGTCAAATGAAAGGAAAATATTGTTAACACTCTAGAGGTCCCACTTTTCAAGCAATCATTATGAATCTTGCTCAAATTGCTCATCTTGATGATTTCTAAATCAAGTTCAAAACTGGGTCACAGGGTCACAAACTAGGTCACATGCCAAATCAAAGGAAAACATTAACACTCTAGCGGTCACATTTTTGAAGCAGTCATCATGAATCTTGCTCAAAATATTTGTCTTGATGAGTTCTAGGTCAGGTTAGAAACTGGGTCACTTGAGGTAAAAAAAACTAGGTCACTTGGCCAAATCAGCAGAAAACCTTGTTAACACTCTAGCGGTCACAATTTTGAAGCAATCATCATGAATCTTGCTCAAAATGTTTGTCTTGATTTCTAGGTCAAGTTTGAAACTGGGTCACCTGGAGTCAAAAACTAGGTCACCAGTCCAAACCAGCAGAAAACCTTGTTAACACTCTAGCGGTCACATTTTTCAAGTAATCATCATGAATCTTGCTCAAATTGTTTGTCTTGATGATTTCTAGGTCAAGTTTAAAACTGGGTCACTTGGGGTCAAAACTTTGGTCACCAAGCCAAATCAAAGGAAAACCTTATTAACACTCTAGCGGTCACATTTTTCAAGCAGTCAGCATGAATCTTGCTCAAAATGTTTGTCTTGAGTTCTAGGTCAAGTTCAAAACTAGGTCACTTGGGGTCAAAAATTAGATCACCGGGCCAAATCAGCAGAAAACCTTGTTGACATTCTAGCAGTTACATTTTTCATACAATCATCATGAATCTTGCTCAAAATCTTTCTCTTGATGATTTGTAGGTAAACTTTGAACCTGGGTCATGTGGGGTGAAAAACTAGGTCACCTGGCCAAATCAGTGGAAAACCTTGTTAACACTCTAGCAGTCACATTTATGAAGCAATCGTCATGAATCTTGCTCAAAATGTTTGTCTTGATGATTTCTAGGTCAAGTTTGAAACTGGGTGACTTGCAGTCAAAACCTGGGTCACTAGGCCAAATCAAAGGAAGACCTTGTTAACACTCTAGAGGTCACATTTTTGAAGCAATCATGAATCTTGCCCAAAATGTTTAGCTTGATGATTTCTAGGTCAAGTTTGAAACTGGGTCACTTGGGGTCAAAAACTAGGTCACCAGGCCAAATAAAAGGAAAACCTTGTTAACACTCAAGAGGTCACATTTTTTGAATAATAATCATCATAAATATTGTTCAAATGTTCGTCTTGATGATTTCTAGGTCTAGTTAAAACTGGGTCATTTGATGTCAGAAACTAGGTCACCAGGCCAGATTGAAGGAAAACCTTGTTGACAGTCTAGAGGTCACATTTTTGAAGTGATCATCATGAATCGTACTCAAAATGTTTGTCGTGATGATTTCTAGGTGACATATATTTCACTGTCCAGTGACTTTCTTTAGTTTTTCCATTTAGGTCAGTTTCTCAATAATTACTGTTCATACAGAGTGATATTTTGCACTTGTGAAGTGTGTGTGTTTAGGTCAGTTTCTCAGTAACTATTGCTCCTACAGCCTGTGATACCTGGCACATGCATATATCTTTGCATAGCCTCTTGAGTGCAGTCATCCATATTTGACCTTGACCTCTATTTCACAGTCCATTAGACATGCTACCTTGTCTTACTTGTTAATATAATCATTTTGAATTTTGATCAGAATGTTTGCCTTGATCAGTTCTAGGTCAGGTTCTCAAAGTTCTATGATACTCAGGTGAGTGTTACAGGGCCATCATGGCCCACTTGTATTTCATTTAGGCTGAGATGTGGCTGCACGCTTCCAAAAAAACTGCACTAATGTGCTCAGTTTGGCTTGTAAGGGTGCAACCATATTGGAAATAAATTGTTATATAACAGGGTGTTCAATTGTTTTAAACATGTTTACTATGTTTCCATAAATAGCTTTATTTACTATGTTTCCAAAAATAACTTTCTGGAATGTTCAATATGTTTACAATAACATGATGTTTACGTCCTTGATTCTGGACTGAGTTGTTTTTGGAATGTCATGGAAGATTTAGAAGTTTCCTGAAGGAACCTAGAAAATAAGAGATGCTCGTAGTAAATTCTTTTTCTAGAACGTTCTCTGATATTATATAAGGAGAGAAGAATTTCATCTGGGCATCTTGGTATACTTTCACTGGAAATTATTCTATACTGGATTACTTTACTATTTTATTCATTCTGGACTTAACCCTTGTCCTGCTGAACCCGGATATACTCTGCCTTTCCAAACAGTGTAGATCCAGATCAGTTGGCTTCTTCAGAAGCCAACTGATCTGAATCTGCACTGTTTGCCATTAAGTATGTGAATATGTATAAACAAACTGGATCAAGAAATCTAACTGCCTGAAAATTGGAAGTTGGCGTGGCATCTTAATTTATTCAGCATGACAAGGGTTAAATTCTGAATTCAGGAACATTAAATTGTGGGATCAGAAACTGATATTCAAAGGATTTGTTTTATAAATTCTCATGGATTATTTCAGAGGGACTTTGTGACATAAACTTGAAAGGTACTGTCTACTTACATTCTTTTGTTTTGAATCTTGTCTTATTTTTTTGTGGAATAAATATTGTTAATAATTTAAAACTTGTTGCTGGTTTCACTTTCATTTCTTTCTCGTTACGCTTGGCTCGTAACAGAAATTGGGGGCTCGTCCGGGATCGAACATATTCTTGAGCTAAAACAAGTTTAAGCTTTTTAAAGAAAACAAATATTGATTTTTAAAGAAAAAAAAAAAAAAAGAAGAAATATTTGTTTGCTATAAAACAAGTACTGATTTTTAAAAAAATTCAGTAATTATAAAAATCTTTGTTTTTTAAAAAAACAAGTAATTACTTTCAAAAAATATAAGTAAATAATAATAATAAAAAAAACAAGTATTGACTTTTAAAAAGTATAAGTAAAAGCAAGTATTGACTTTTGAAAAATATCAATAAATAAACTCTGATTGATAAATTTACTTGATAAAACCAGCAAAAAGCAATCATGACATTTGACCTTCAAGCTTTCATAGCTGCGCCTTCGCAGGAGCTGTTAAATTTGGCCAAAAAGTCAGATTTGTTGGACATTGCTGCTCACTATGAATTAACTACCGTCAATAAGTCCATGTTAAAACAGGAAATAAAAAATAGTTTGGTCCAATTTTTGGTTGATACGGAAATTCTTGATTCTTCTGCTTTGTCTCTTGTTCTAGTAACTCAGACAGGATTGCAAATGCGAGAGCTTGAAATTCAGAGGCAAATTGAGTTTGAAAAATTAAGATTAGAGCAAGAAAAATTTAAAATTGAACAAGAAAGACAAATGCAGATAGAAAGGGAAAAATTAAAATTTGATGCAGAATTAAGAATGAAAGAACTAGAATTGCAAAACATGACGGTAAAACGGCAATCTTTAGACTCTGGCGCTCATTTTGATGTTACGAAACACATCAGATTGGTTCCTCCATTTCAGGAAAAAGAGGTTGACAAATATTTTCTTCATTTTGAAAAAGTAGCAGAAAATTTAAAATGGCCAAAAGAGCATTGGGCCCTGCTTTTGCAAAGTGTTATAATCGGGAAGGCTCGAGAAATTTATACTCAGCTGACTGTTGAGCAGAGCTCCAGTTATGATACTGTAAAGGAATTAATTCTTAAGGCTTATGAGTTGGTCCCTGAGGCTTACAGGCAAAAATTTAGGAACTGTAAGAAAGAAAATGAGCAGACCCATGTAGAATTTGCTAGAACTAAAGAACAGTTGTTTGATAGATGGTGCTCTTCAAAGAAAATTGGCTCTAATCATGAAAAACTTAGGCAGCTCATGCTTGTAGAGGAGTTCAAAAGGTGCATAAATTCAGACATTAAGTCCTTTTTAGATGAGAAACAGGTTGAAACTTTGGAAGCTGCAGCTCGACTTGCAGATGATTATGCTTTAACACATAAAGTGTCCTTTATTAATAAGTCAAATCCCTCTAGAAGACCATTTTTCCCACATTCAGGATCCAAACATAGTCCTAGTAATCCACCTGGTAGTCATAGCCAAACAATTACTCCCAAACCCAAACCTTCTGGTGAAAATAAAGATCAAAATCCCTTATCTCAACCAATTTGCAATTATTGCAAAAGGACAGGTCATATTATATCTGAATGTTTACATCTGAAAAGAAAGAAAGAAAAACATGAGGGGCTTAAACCTACTGGCCTTACCTCTTATCGGTCAAAACCACAGTCATGTGTTAAGGAGGAAGATCCTATCCAGACCGAAAGGCCTGAGACTGATTCTGTTATGGACATTTATGAACCATTCTTATCAGATGGTTTTGTGTCACTAAATAGTGACTATGCCCAGTCTACCCCAATTAAAATCTTACGAGATACTGGAGCTTCTCAATCCCTTATTTTAGCAGATACTCTGCCTTTTTCTGAGAAGACTTCTTCTGGGACAAGTGTCCTTATTCAGGGTGTAGAGTGTGGATTTGTTAATGTTCCTCTTCATAACATTTATTTATCCTCAGACTTGGTAACTGGTTTAGTGGCTGTTGGTATTCGACCTTCTTTACCTTTTAAAGGTGTTCACTTACTGTTAGGCAATGACTTAGCAGGAGGTAAGGTTGTGGTAAACCCACTTTTGACTAACATACCTTGTATTGATCAGCCACCTGATCCCATTGAACAGGAAATCCCTGATCTTTACCCATCTTGTGCCGTTAAAGGGCCATGGCAAAGAAAGCAAAACAGAATGATGGGGACATTGATTTAACTGATACCTTTTTGGGTCAGTCTTTTAAACATGAGATTACAAATTCTCTTTCATCCAGCCTGTCTGACAAACAGACGGAGTTAAGTGACAAGTCAGAGTCCAGTCATTACTCTTCAATATTAAATGACCAAGATCAAGGTCATGACTTGGTGTCAAGGTTACAACTTTGCAAGGAACAGCATAATGATCCTGAAATTTTGCCTTTACTTGAAAGGGCTTTTGATGAGAAAGAAGTAGATCAAGTCCCAGTCTGTTTTTATGTCAAAATTGACATTTTAATGAGAAAATGGCATCCTCCTGATGTCTCAGCAGAAGACGAGTGGACTGTTAACCACCAAATAGTGGTTCCAAGGGTTTATCGCCCTGAAATTTTGAACTTGGCCCATGACACTCCCATGTCAGGTCATTTAGGTATAAATAAGACCTATCACAAAATTCTTAACCATTTTTACTGGCCAGGGTTAAAATCTGACGTTTCTCAATTTTGTAAATCTTGCCATACTTGTCAGATGGTAGGAAAACCCAACCAGACAATACCAAAAGCTCATTTACAGCCCATACCTGCTTTTGATGAACCTTTTAGCAGAATAATTATTGACTGTGTTGGTCCCTTGCCTAAAACAAAGTCAGGTAATGAATATCTTCTCACTATAATGTGTGCTTCTACACGTTTCCCAGAAACCATTCCACTTCGGAATATTAAAACAAAGAATATTGTTAAGGCTTTGGTAAAGTTTTTCACATTTGTAGGCCTTCCAAAGTCTGTTCAGTCGGATCAGGGCTCAAATTTCATGTCTGGAATTTTTCAGCAGGTCATGCATGAGTTGGGCATTACTCAATATAAATCGTCACCTTATCATCCTGAAAGTCAAGGTGCCCTTGAAAGATTTCATCAGACACTGAAAAATATGATCAGATCATACTGCTTTGATACTGAAAAAGATTGGGATGAGGGCATCCATTTGTTGTTGTTCGCTGTTAGAGAATCTGTTCAGGAATCTCTTGGTTTCAGCCCATTTGAGCTGGTATTTGGCCACACTGTGCGTGGACCTTTGAAATTTTTGAAAGAGAAATTTCTCTCAAATGATGACAGTTCTCTGAACTTACTTCAGTATGTATCAGATTTTAAAGACCGGCTGTCTAAAGCTTGTGAAGCTGCTCGGACCAATCTTAAGTCAGCACAAAGGAAAATTAAGTCAGCACAAAGGAAAATGAAACGTTGGTATGATGAAAATGCAAAAGAAAGACAATTCATGCCTGGAGACAGGGTACTTGCTCTTTTGCCTATTCCTGGCAAACCACTGCAAGCCAGATATTACGGCCCTTACACTGTAGATAAACAGATTAGTGATGTTAATTACATTGTTAACACTCCTGGGAGACGCAAACAAAAACAGTTATGTCATGTTAACATGCTTAAACAATACATAGATAGGGATAGCTCTTCTGTTACACCAATTAGTGTAGTTAGTTCAGTCCCTCAGGAACAAAGTGAAATGAACTCTGAAGACATGAAATTCACCAAATCTGATCCTGCTTCATCAAAACTTCAGAATTCTGACATTCTAAAGGATCTCGACCAGAAACTTTCACACCTAGATCCAGTTCAAAGAAATGAACTGAAACAGTTAATTAATCAATATGAACACTTATTTCCGGACATTCCTACAAGGACTGACAAAATTTATCATGATGTGAATGTTGAGGACTCACAACCTGTCAAACAACATCCATATAGAATGAACCCAACAAAACAAAAATATCTTAAGGAGGAAATTCAGTATTTGCTGGACAATGATTTTATTGAACCAAGTCAAAGTGAATGGAGTTCACCTTGCATTCTTGTGCCAAAACCTGATGGAACATATCGGATGTGCACCGATTACAGGAAGGTCAATAATTTGAGTAAAACAGACACTTTTCCCATACCAAGAATGGATGACTGTATTGACAAAGTTGGAAATTCAAAATATATAACTAAATTTGATCTTCTGAAAGGATTTTGGCAAATTCCTCTCACAGAAAGAGCCAAAGAGGTCTCAGCATTTGTTACTCCTGATGGATTATATCACTATAAAGTAATGCCTTTCGGAATGAAAAACTCTCCAGCAACATTTCAACGCTTAATCAACACCATAATAGCTGGAATCGAGCATTGCGATGCTTACATCGATGATGCCATCATATACAGTGATGAATGGAATCACCATCTTGGAACTATCAAAGCATTCTTTGATAAACTAAGTGAAGAAAAATTGACAATAAACCTTGCTAAAAGTGAATTCTGTCATGCAACTTTAACATTTCTAGGACATGTTGTGGGTTATGGTCAGGTTAAACCTATAGAGGCTAAAGTTGAAGCTATTTCAAATTTTCCGGTGCCACATGCAAAAGACAACTGATGAGGTTTCTTGGTATGGCCGGTTATTACAGAAAATTCTGTAATAATTTTTCTGTCATGGCTGAGCCACTGACTAATTTACTTAGTAAAAGAATGAGGTTTAAGTGGACCAGTGATTGTCAGAATGCCTTTGATAAACTGAAAGCCATACTGAGAAGTGAGCCGGTTCTCTTGGCACCGAATGTTAATAAAGAATTCAAGTTAGCAGTAGATGCGAGTGATGTTGGTGCAGGTGGTGTATTACTGCAAGAGGATGACAATGGTGTGGATCATCCAGTTTGTTACTTTTCCAAAAAGTTTAACAAACATCAAAAGAATTATTCTACAGTAGAGAAAGAATGTTTGTCTCTCATTCTTGCTCTTCAACATTTTGAAGTTTATCTGACTTCTTCGTCCTCACCTATTGTTGTTTTCAGTGATCACAATCCACTGACTTTCATCCATAAGATGAAAAACAAGAATCAGAGGTTGCTCAGATGGAGCCTGTTGTTACAGGAATACAATCTTGACATCAGGCATATCAGGGGAAAAGATAATATTATTCCTGATGCCTTGTCCAGAGCATGATGTCTTGATCTGTGGTTTCCTGTAACTTGCTGTATATAAGATAATAATTGCCTTTATCAGTATTTTATTTTATGATAATTTTATGGCAAAAGAAAGCTTTATTACATAAATCTTCCTTTTCCCTGAAGAGGGGAAGTGTTATATAACAGGGTGTTCAATTGTTTTAAACAACATGTTTACTATGTTTCCATAAATAGCTTTATTTACTATGTTTCCAAAAATAACTTTCTGGAATGTTCAACATGTTTACAATAACATGATGTTTACGTCCTTGATTCTGGACTGAGTTGTTTTTGGAATGTCATGGAAGATTTAGAAGTTTTCTGAAGGAACCTAGAAAATAAGAGATGCTTGTAGTAAATTCTTTTTCTAGAACATTCTCTGATATTATATAAGGAGAGAAGAATTTCATCTGGGCATCTTGGTATACTTTCACTGGAAATTATTCTATACTGGATTACTTTACTATTTTATTCATTCTGGACTTAAATTCTGAATTCAGGAACATTAAATTGTGGGATCAGAAACTGATATTAAAAGAATTTGTTTCATAAATTCTCATGGATTATTTCAGAGGGACTTTGTGACATTAACTTGAAAGGTACTGTCTACTTACATTCTTTTGTTTTGAATCTTGTCTTATTTTTTTGTGGAATAAATATTGTTAATAATTTAAAACTTGTTGCTGGTTTCACTTTCATTTCTTTCTCGTTACGCTTAGCTCGTAACAAAATAAACGAATGATGAAGACTTACAATATCTGAAAACTGGTACGGACAAATTATTATACCCCCCCGCATACGAAGTATGTCGAGGAGTAAAAGTTTCTGTCCATCTATGCATCCGTACGAATGTTAACATTTTGCGTCAAAGCTTTGCATGAAGTTTTTTCCTTTTGCATATATTTTTGAAAGCTTACTCTTTACGTTGATATGTGGTTAGTGTTACTACTAGATGATTACAGAATAGCTGACATCATTCTGCTCATGCTGCTGACCCAAGGTCAAGGTCACAGACTTAGAAAATAGTGTGATATTTACGTCAACGTTTTATGTGAAGTTTTTGTCTTTCGCTTATAGCTCTGCAGCCACTGATAAAAAACTTTTCATATTTGGTATGGGGGTACCTGGGAGGGTTCTCTTCCATTCTTTATCTATGGATCCCTGGGTTATGCCCCAGGGCGGGGCTATGGGTCAAAATCTAGGGCACCCCAATAAAGTAGTATATTGCAGTTTGATTATACAAACAACCTCTTATTAATGAAGGATGGGCATCAGACATGTTTATCACGTCAACATTCAGTGTAATAAGGTCAAGGTCATTGTGACTTTATTTTCATGCTTCAGTGATTCTGACTTATATTTTGAAGCCTATTTCATGGATTAATGCCTCAATAAAGTAGTATGTTGCAGTTTGTACATACAAACAACTTCTTAAAGAAGGATTGGCATCAGACATGTTTATCATATCAACATTCAGTGTAATAAGGTCAAGGTCATTGTGATCATATTTTAACTTCATAATACATTAACCTATAGATAATGTGCTATTCTCTTCTGTTTTCACACCTTCCACAGAAAAAACGACCTTTCAGTCGTTAATTAAAGTCTTAAACCAGAAGGTCCCTTAGGCAGTTACCTGTGTGACGTAACTCTTCCCGCTCAATTGACCACGTGTCAGTTTCTTTTCTGTGGACAAAGAAATTCAACAAGGATTATTTACCTGTGATAGAAATTTGGATTATTTCTTTCCTCACGGATAAATTTCTGTATCCTTGTGTTTCTTTTGTTTATTTATCACTCCTTTCACTTTCTGTGTTATTATTTAAAATTTTCAATTTTCGATTTTATGTATTTTTTGACTGGTCTTTTTCCACATGCGTTTTCGCGACTCTCGCTATTCGGCACAACGCTCGTGCGTGATCGGTTCGATAGTCATGTTTATATATGCAGAATTTTTTTTTTGTTCTTTTCGTTCCAGGTTATTCAGCAATTACGATATGTTTTTCCTGGACTTTTATTTGCAGAGATCTTCAGTTGGCTAAAGATTCTCATGGTGGAGAAGCTAATTGTAAAGAACTTGTCAACCCTTGATGGGTTATAAGACAATTCTTTACTGATGGGAGCCCCACCCCATATGGCTATACTGCCGGGGTAAGACCCATCAAGGTGGCATCTTTGGGTACTTAGTATCCGATAAAGTCTAAGTCCACCAGTCACCAGTCAACGGTCATCCAGTCACCAGTCAACCAGGCACCAGTCAATCAGCTTCACCAGTCACCAGTCAACCAGGTGCCAGTCAACCAGTCACCAGTTCCGCTGATTCAAGAAGGGCAGTTGTCAGTTTCTGGCGAAAGAATGTGCACAATACTGGTTAACCGCTTAGAGGACTAAGCCTGCCCAGTAAACGTGTGGTTAGGTAAACTGACCGCGCTCGACATGACCCTATTGGGTTGACTGGGCCGTAAAACCTCAACACAAACAAACAACCAGTCACCAGTCATCCAGGTGCCAGTCAACCAGGCACCAGTCACCAGTCAACCAGGCACCATTCAACCAGTCACCAGTCAACAGTCACCGGTCAACCAGGCACCAGTCAACTAGTCACCAGTCAATAATTTAATTATTTTCTGGAAAGACTTAGTTTTTGACATATTTCACCGGACAAAATAGTCACGTATACTAATTTCCGGTCATTATGTCTAATTATTAAAAATTTTTCACCGGGCAAAGTATCAGTAATATTTCTGATACTTATACCCGGTCATATTATTATATTATTTCTGATTTTTCACCAGGCAAACTTTTACAGAAAGTGTCTGGTCAATTTTTGCCTAATAATTAATTAATTTGTCAATTTGTCAAATTACTTGTAACTTTACCGGGCAACAGTTACGAATACTAGTGTCCGGTCATTATGTCGGGTAACTAGTGTCAAAATAGTGATCACTAATTCCCGAACAATCTATTATCGTTCATAGAGCTCCATTCATGTTTAAGTCAATGGATATAGGTTATTAAGTGAAATACATAGTAACTTTTCATACATAAAATTCTGTACAGTCTTTCCCGAATCAGACTAGAATCTTTAATATTCCATTGACTTATTATAGGAGTGTAATTCCATTAATATTTTAAATTAACTTATGTTTTATCTCTTTTATCCGCTAGAAAGAGTTAAACTTCCGACTATAACAAAATTTTTACCGGGCAGCAGTTCGTAGACTAGTGCCAGGTCATTCAAATTATGTTTTATCTCTTTTATCTGCTAGAAAGAGTTAAACTTCCGACTATAACAAAATTTTTACCGGGCAGCAGTTCGAAGACTAGTGCCAGGTCATTCAAATTATGTTTTATCTCTTTCATTCGCTAGAAAGCGGTTAAATTCCGGCTCTAACGAAAATTTCATCGGGAGGCACTTCGTAGAGTAGTGCCAGGTCATTCTAACGAAATTCCACCGGGCAGTAGTTTCGTAGACTTTGTGTCGGATTACTAGTGTCCGAGTAGTAGTCACTAGTACCCGCTCAACATATATTTATTTATTAACCACTATAGACATGTATAGTCTTGGGTTATAGGTTATTGAAAGACAGCGATGGGTTCTAATACCTAGTAGCCACTTATATTGTTGAATTCTGTCCAGTCACTTTTGAACTTGACTTAAATTCTATATATATATTTATTATTGAAAATGAATTAAGAATTATCGGTTACGATCAAATTCGCAATTCATTCACTAAGTGTAGAAGATACTTCCAGCTATAATTATATCTCTTTTATTCGCTACAAAGAGATTAACTTTTTACATATTCACCTTATTCGGCTCTAGGGCAAAGGTGAACTATAAAACTAACGTTATTTATAAGAAGAAAAATATACACGAAATCTAAAAATTTTTCTTCTTTCCTCCCTTGTTTTCTTCTACATGCTCCGATATGTAATCAGCATGTAATCTAAGGAGTAAATTGACAAGAAAGTAGCAATCGATCTCTTCTACTTTCTATTAATTTTTCATTCTTAAGGTATCGGAAATTTACACCAACCAGATAAATAAATTAACAGTTTTATTTATTTATTCGCTACCTCTCTAGATTACTACGATTTAAAATTCTAGTTGAGGTACATATTTTCCTTTTGCCTTTTCTACATGGAAAATAGTTGATCCGATAAGCTATTATTCTATTTTATACTATCTTTTGATTGGTTATATAAGAGTCTAGGTCAGTCGTGCTCTGTCTAAACTCTGCTATAAAATAATAAATAAGAAGAAAATCTTATATTTAGGCATAGATATAATTCAATACGTTCTTTACTTTGCCTGTTTTATTTTTTCTTCTGGATCATTTAAGACTACGATAGCAATATACCAGATATTTTTGCCTCAGTAAGAATCTATTACGCCGAAGATTCTTCATATTGGAATAATAATTTTATTATGATTATAATTTCTAGACCCAATTAATCCTCGTATATAATAGGTCTACTTTATCTTATTGAGGAATAGTTTTGCTTCGACTAGCTCTATACCTCTAATATTTTATTTGTAACTAGAGTCCATGTCAATCAAAATTTTCTTGCACTTTGGTATTGACAATGGATACATATTTAGTAAAGGCATTAATTATTCAGTATGTGACAGATTATTATTGCCTAAATTAGATATTATATACAATACTTTCCTTTTGATATTTTTTTTATTGACTTTGTAACTATTCAGAAACTGCCAAAGTCAATCATTTCCTTCCTCTAAACTTACCGAAGCTCTAGATTATGTTGATATATATTTTTGATATATGCTTAGAGGTTAATTAATGAGAGTTTACCTCATAATAGCAGATATTATTATATTCATATTAATCAATCTATAGTCTAGGCTTAGACAAAAGGGAAAACATCCTTAATTACGAGCCGGTAAAGAATTAAGACACACTTAATTATCTCTTTACCCCTTCTTTATGTTTACATTCGTTAAAGGGATCATAGTAATTCTCGCTAAGAGTTCAAGTTCAGTTTGCTAATAATGTAAAGATTAATATCTTGATTTCCAGTCCGCATCAAAAATGGTCTATGTATATATAGATAAATATCTTTTCCGAAACTGGATATTTATTTATTTTTCCACACAATAAGTCATTTCAAGACGTTTCGATGATTTTGAAATGCACTGCTTCAATTTATAATATAGAATATGTTTATATTAACTTCACAACTTAGTAAGTGCTGCACCTACTTCCTGGTCAGATCTTACTTTTGTGATACGTTTTTCAACATACTGAAAGTTTCTCCGATTATACATTAGGTAAATAAACTTTCTAGTAGTATTTATGCTTTTAAACATTCAGATTATTTGATAATAGTTGGAGATAATATATTATACCGATATTTATATATCTATCTTCATTATTTATCTTTCTTATCTTACTTTTAATGTAGATTGACCTTCTCGCTACGTTCCAGGTTTAAATCTAGCTAACATTGTGGACCAGTCACTTGTTTATTTCCTAAACAATATTTTAACATTTTTCTCAGTATTCAGAGCATAACGACTTCATGAATACTTGGAAATAATTCAATTCTACGCTTGTTAAACTAAGCCTAAAACAAGCCCTAGTTTTTTAGAATGGATATTATCCTTCGATTCAGTTCATGGAGATACATCCTTTTAGATCCCATTATCTCTATTTCAATCATACAAAATTCTAATGACTAAGTACTCTTTTTCTACGTACGAATACAGAATATCGAGTCACTGTTGCTGCATATTGGTAAAAGATTAAACAAATTTTATCTTAAACCTATATGATGTTAAATTAATTATTATCTCTTTCATATACATGTTTTTACCCTTCCGTCAGGGATCGTGGTAATAATATTATTTTATTACTCTCTATGGTTTACGCATAGATCTCGAGAGTATGTATATATGTATATATATTTTCTTCCTGAATTCATTTGCGAGTATGTAATTTGATATTTCAGGAATTACCAATTATGCAGACATAGATTTTATTCTATTAATATTCAATTCTAAAAATTTGATTGAATATTTATCTATAAAATTTCTGGGCAGTAATTTTATAGCGAGTTATATGTTTAATAATTCCTTGCTTAATAAATAGTTACGCTTAACCTTTTATTTATAGCAGGAATTTTGTTCCGTAGTATAATTTTAATTTAGTATTCATATATTTCTTACTATTCTTAAATATGCGTATAGAATAGTAATACTATCTCTTAACTTATAAATTAAGTGTTTTTTGAGATTATTAATCAGTATTATTGTATAATCTTTCTTCAGAGATTATCACACTATTACTTTTTCTTTGAGTCCTTCTCTTTTTATGAACAGTTTGATTCGTCATTTCAAAGTGGATTTTTTAACATTTCTTGATTTCCATGATTATTTACTCAGGAGTACTTTTCATGGCATTCTTCTGGTATAGAAAGATTCTATCCAGCTTATTTATTATTGCTTAATCTTATCAATACGGTAAGATTTAGCCAAACTATGACCGTCTTACAGTTAGCTGCGATCAACCTTATTCTTATCTCTCTTATTCTCTGTCAAACTCTTAAGTTATGATGTTGACAGTTTCTTCTTTATTATTTTGTCAGGACATCAAACGCTTTTATATGTCTATGACAAAACTAATTATCAATGGTTTAGGTTGTTTTTTCTTCCCAGCAGTTTTATGCAAACTCTGTATTATTTTATTGCTTGACTAAAAATTCGTAATACAATTAGTCTAGCAATAGTTTTAACCATTATGTTTGTCTATACCTTTTTTCTTCTGATGGATAACTTAGTTATAGTTAAGTTAACTCCATCTACTTTTATTATCTCCCCTTCTTTAATTTGATCAAAGGGAAATAATTATACATTATGGTTATTTTAAGTCTGTGTCTGTTCATCGGAAACTGTCCTGTCGCTCCAATTAACAGAATCTAATTAGTTTATAATTCTAATAGCTTAGACTATTACAATTACATAGCTTCACATATCTAGAATTTTATCCAAAATATCTACATATGTCAGTTATCTATAGGAAACTCCACCGAGTAGACGTTTCCTTATTTATTCAAGACCCTACATAGACTACTTACAGTGTATGGTCTTGGCTTTTTGTTTTACAAATTTTGTTTTGAAAATATTTCTATATTCCTAGCTTACTTTGCGATGGAATATTTATGTTATGTCTCAATGACTTCTTTTTGAAGCCAATTGTTTCCAAAAAAAGAAAAAAAAAAGGGGGGTGGGGGGGGGGGGGCAATGTTAGGTCTCTGAGACTTAAGAACTGGCTTCCTCTAGAGTCTACTATTATATATAAGGTTGTTAGATCATAACACCTTAAAGATATGCTATTTTGTGAATCTAGATCATTCTTTCTATTAAATATAGAATTAGAATGTATCTGATTCCTTAGAGTTTCCTGAGTCTTAACCAGAAGTGGTGAGATATTATTGGTGTTAGTATTAGGAGAGCACCTCCCTCCTATTCTGCAAATTCTAGCACATTATCTATAGGTTAATGTATTATGAAGTTAAAATGAAGTTTTTTAAAAGTAAAACATATTTTAACGAGTAATACTTAACCTATAGATAATAAATTATCTCCCTCCGTCCACCCTCGCTTATCTCTCCTAATTGTATCTATTGTTTTACACATAAAAGAAACTGACACGTGGTCAATTGAGCGGGAAGAGTTACGTCACACAGGTAACTGCCTAAGGGACCTTCTGGTTTAAGACTTTAATTAACCACTGAAAGGTCGTTTTTTCTGTGGAAGGTGTGAAAACAGAAGAGAATAGCACATTATCTATAGGTTAAGTATTACTCGTTAAAATATGTTTTACTTTTAAAAAACTTCATTTTCATGCTCCAGCGATTTTGTCTTATATCTTGAAGACTATTTCATGGATTAATATAATACTTGGAATATTGGTTCTGTGTGACACCAAGATTGGCAGCATAACAAATGTAGGTCATATAATATATATATATATATTTCACGATCCAGTAATTTTGCTGCATATACATGTATTGAATGTTAATTGATGTATGAACATCATTATTTGGGATTATGAATTAGTAACAACCTAAAAGTAAATGTAGGTCACTGTGACCTATATTTCATGGTCCAGTGATTTTATGTTACATCTTGAAGACAGTTTGATGTGTTACTATCATATTTTGGGATTATGTGACCTATATTTCATAGCCCTGTGATTTTGTCTTATATCTCCCACTGTTTGATACCTAAATGTCATATTTACATATAATGACACTGTGTGACCCAAACGGTCAACTCAAAGTAAATATAAATCAGTATGACCTAAATTTCATGGTCTAGTGATTTTGCTTAATATCTTTTAGATTATTTAATGGATAACATCTTAGTTGGTATAATGCATCAGTGTGATCATCAGATTGATTTCTCAAGTATGTGTAGGTCAGTGACCTATATTTTATGGCCCAGCAAATTTGCTTCATGTCATGAAGACTATTTACTCCAGGAAAGTTGTACTTGGGATGATAGATCAGTGTCACTCAGAGACTGACATTGTAAACTATATCTTGCCTTTTATCATTGTCATTAACTTTAAAATATTTTTATATGACAAAAATGGGTGACCCGTATTTTTTTTCTTATCTGAATTATCTCCCATTTTAGAGTTACTGCCCTTTTAATAAAATAACATTGAAATCTCGTTAGCAAAAAATATTTGAGCTACAGTCTTGATATTTGGTTTATTGATTTGGACTGAGGATCACCTGATTAAATTTTTAACCAATTTAATGAATTGTTTTTGGAGTTAAGGCCCTTTACAGTTTTTGGCTATTTACTGTTGTTGCTTTATTGTGCATAGCATAACTTTAAAACCATGTATGCTAATGTTTTGAAATTTCATATATGAATTCCTCATGAAAAAATAGGTGACCCATGTTTTTTTTCTTATCCGAATTATCTCCCATTTTAGAGTTATTTCCCTTTTAATAAAATAACATTGAAATCTCGTTAGCAAGATATCTCAAAAAGTATTTGAGCTAGAGCCTTGATATTTGGTATAATGATTGGGACTGAGGAGGAGCTCACCTGTTTAAATTTTCAACCAATTCAATGGAATATTGTTGGAGTTATGGCCCTTTGCAGTGTAAGGCTATCTAATCTTGTTGCTTTCATGTGCATAGTATAAGTTTAGAACAATATATGCTAATGTTTTGAAATTCCATATATGGATTTCTCATGAAAAATAGGTGACCCATATCTTGTTTCTTATCCGAATTATCTCCTGTTTTCGAGTTATTTCCCTTTTGATAAGATAACATTGAAATCTCGTTAGCAAGATATCTCAAAAAGTATTTGAGCTAGAGTGTTGATATTTGGTATACAGATTGGGACTGAGGAGGAGATCACCTTAATTTTCAACCAATTAAATGAACTGTTGTTGGAGGTATGGCCCTTTGCAATTTAAGGCTGTTTAATCTTGTTGCTTTCATGTGCATAGCATAAGTTTAGAACCATGTATGCTAATGTTGAAAAAATAGGTGAGCAGTATTTTTTTTCTTATCTGAACTATCTCCCAATTTAGAGTTAATTTCCCTTTGAATGAAATAACATTGAACTCTTGTTAGCAAGATAGCTTAAAAAGTATTAGAGCTAGAGCCTTGATATTAGGTACACTGATTGGGACTGAGGCGGAGATAACCTCATTAAACTTTTAACCAGTTAAATGAAAAGTTGTTGGAGTTACTGTCCTTTGCAATTTTAAGGGGTAATAAACTGCTTTCATGTGCTTAGCATAAGTTTAGAACCGTGTATGTTAATGTTTTGAAATTTCATATATGGATTCCTCATGAAAAAATAGGCGACCTGTCTCTGGCTTGTCTTGCTTACAATTGATTACTCTGCACTGGCTAAGATAGGTTCATAGTAAACACCGAAGGGCATGAATGAAGTTTTAAAGCCATATGTCAAGTAGTAAAACAGGTTCTCTGTATATATGTAGTTTGTTTATAAAAACGAATGGTTAAAAATAGGATGTGTACACAGGCAAGCCGCATGTGAAGATAAGATATATAATAAGCATGGTTAAATATAGGCCTACTTATTAGTGGGTAGTAAAATAACCGTTTATTTAGGTTTGAACTGAAAAAGGAGTAAGAATTTGTTTTCTTAATGAGACGGTGTGCCAATTTCCTTTTTTTTTTTTTTTTTTTTCTATAATCATTAAATTTTCTTAGTAGCAGATATTTTGCAAATGGGTGCTTAGTAGTATTGCGGCCACATGAACAAATAGTTACTACAGTTTTATTGAACAACAGCTGTTAATAAATTTATCTTACGAATATAAAGAGTTTTTAGAGGGGGGGAGGGGACTTTATCTGGACATAACAGTATGTCGTTTCATATTTGAGGTATTGGAACAGGGGAACACACCCACCCAACCCAGGGGACATTGGCAAGTACCACTTTCAGTATAATTATTTAACAATAGAGAATAATAGTGTTGTAGCATATAAATATAAGATTTCCTTTCTTCACCCAGTTTTAGGGATTACAGGCTTTCAACAGAATTATAATATAGTTTGATTTGTGGCTAGTCTGTCCCTACTTGGATATATTACCGTAGCTATCGTAAAGATTGATAGTTTATACTTTATTGATTGTTAGCGAACTGTTTCGTGATAAACTAGTTTAATAGAGCTTTCATCTTGACATGAAAGGAGGTTCTTATATATCAGAATAGTAGGTCTTCTACAGTATGTATCGGAGATAAACAGTTGTCTTTGTCACATTCTAGCAAATAATGAAATTCATCTCCTATGGATCTTTGATCGCAGAGATCACATTTTCGTTCATCATATTCTATGTTATTCCATCGTCCTAATTCTATGGGCAATTTGTGATTTGCTGTTCTAAAATGTACCATGTTGATGTAAAGATTGTTTGGTAAAATTAAAAAATATCATTCCAAGTTACTACTATCTTTGAACAAATTAAAGTTTTTGATTTTAGAAGATGTAGTTAAGCTCGATCTCCAGTTTTGAAGAAATTGGTCAGTTAACATTTGTTTTGCTATAAGCTTTAATGGGTATGTCCCAATTTGGTTTTGGTATAACCAGAGATCATTTCTACCAATATCACAAAGAATTTTATTTGTATTTAAGACCCATTTAGAATTTATGTTATTCACCAGAGCCAGGCCCATCCAAACGTGCGCGCCTCTCATGTGAGTTGCCCACTTTTTGCACATCAGTTTGGACTTCTAAATCTTGTGTATTATCGTTCTGATTATTGAACTCCATTCTTTCAACATGACTTGTTTTTACCTGTGTTGTTTCATTGCCAGTTCTCAGTGAAGATTGTAAAGCACCAGTTGTTACACTTTTAAAACCAGTTTTACTAGTATGTGATTGTTGACTTGGGTGCCTTAGATCAATCCTGCTACTATCCTCGGAGGATAAGTTTACAGTGACGTCACTAATTGTTTATATTGCAAGACCAAGTCCATTCTTATAAATAGGTAAACGCCACCCGAATAGCTACCTTCAATAAATATTATAAAAAAACGATAACCGTAAAACCACAGTAGTTCAGTGTTAGCTTCCTAGACTATAAATCTGGACATTGCCGGTTCGAATTTTAGTGTTTCGTTATCTTTTTTATTTTATACTTTTTAAGAATAGGTATAAAAGAAAAATATGTTCAGAAAGAAAATCATTTTTTTTTTTTGCAATTATCAATTATGAAACAAATTTTCAGTATAGCGACATTTAAATTTTCTAGTTTGCATATCTTTTAAAGTTAAATAAAGACAAGGAGACAACCGGTAAGTCTAGTTAAAGTTTTAGCTTGCATGATTGCCACGTGCTGACAATCCGTGCAAATGCATATGGAGATAAGAACGTTGAAAGCAAGTCGTTTGTGTAAAAATGTCAACAACGCCATAATAGTGTCTAATAAAATCTAATTAAAATAATTTGATATGTAACATACAAGGATCACAAGCGAAGTAAAAGCAATTTAAAAAAAGCTCTGGTGCTGCTAGGATCTCGTGTACTAAACAATCATATAATCATTCGTCCAGAGCACTCCGCTCTACCAACTGCGCTATTGCATCATACTAACCAAACTCGCACATACAGTACAGCTCAGGTAAAAGAACCAAAAAACTCTTTACTCCGAATATCACAATTTCCCAATATTTCATACTGTTAAATATCTAATAAAAGGGCTGCAGACATTTCACCATGCCCCGCCACTGCACTTACATCAAGCAAGTGCCATGACTCTGTTAACAAACTAATAAAGTTTCAAGAAAATATCTCATAGTGTTCAAGTTACAGAGCGGACAAAAAAAAAAGAAAAAAAAAGAAAAGAAATATTACAGAAACCACTAAAATAGTTTGGGTTTTCAAAGGGCCATAACTCCAAAAGTAAGCTCTATCATCAAGTATATGAAAGAAAAGAGGACAGTTATCAGTTTCTGCTGAAATGATTAATAGCTTATGAATAAGCCCACCCTGGAAAAGTGTGCATGCTCGACAAGACCGAAATAGTGTAGACTGGGCCGTTTAACTCCAGTTCAAACCAAAATTACGTCGGTACAAAGTTCTCATGTCTGAAGTATGATTTACAATGCTCGTTCACTGAATCGGACAAAACGTACAATACTACAATGTACATGCAACCAGCAAAGACTCAGGTCAGTCTGCATCGACCCACTAGATAAAGCAAGCTTCTTGGATAGCCCGGAGTCCAAAGAAGGTGCATACTGTATGATCAGCGAAGGGTCTGATCAGAATGTGCTGTTGCAGTTGCACTGTTTATCCCGCTTTGGATAGCCCAGCTATCGAAGGTAAATACGATCAGCGAATGCTTTTATCAGAATGTGCAGTTGGCAGATTGACACGAGTCTTCGCTCGTCACACAAGACGTTTTATTAAACCCAGAGATTGTAGGAGGTACATACGATTAGCGAAGACTCTGATCAGACTACTGATGTGCAGGCTCAGAGTGTGCAGGCTGATCCGTCTCTTCGTACAAGTTCTATTGTAGGTTTTGCCATGCACAGACCAATGCGCGATTTGTTTGTGCAAACCATAACACCTAACACTCTGGGTAAAATTTTCAGCAGATGACATTTTGAAATATTTTTCTCATTCTTCCAAGAAAACAGGATTTGCATTTCATGCAAATTGTCTCCATTGCATGAATGTCAAACCCTGTTTTCTTGGTAATAAAAAAAAGTAAATAACGATTTTTTTTTTGTCGTCTGCTGAATTAGCCCAGATAATGGTAGTTCAATACCCGCGAGCACTTGGTGATATTGGTTTCTAACCAGGAAGACTCTGCCTGGAATGTCCGCGAGGGCATATGACAATATTATGGACAAATGTCATTTTGAAGATTATTTTCGCACAGTTGCTAGGTTTCTACATACGTCACTTTTACTCGTTTAATAAATTACGGTCTTGGTTTTGCATATCGCATGTTGAAGACACAAAAACAAAACACTTTACATGGAAACGAAAGTTTTGAAGATTGCTCTATAAACCAATAAAGATAATGTTATTAATGTATATACTGTAAGAGAATAACATAACATAATATTCATTTGTGCCCTGATAAATGCAGGGTAACGTCCTCACACCGCAGGTTTTTACTCTTATTAAGGGAGCTAACTGCAACTGACTATCAGAAGGGAGTTAACTGCAATTGCTTTACGAGTATGGCCCATGCGAAATGGGATTGGGAACAGCATTTTTTATGAATCCCGCCAGTAAAGAGGGGGGGCATGCTTATACAATAAGCGGTTAACCAGTACACTGAACCCAATTCCACCAGAAACTTGTAACTGCCAATCTTGAAGCAGTGGAAGGAGCGACTGACCGTAGCAAATACATGTGTTCATGATAAGTGGGGATCGAATCGCTTTCGATTCCCGCCGGTGCGATATCATTTTTCCAATAAAGTCAGTGCAAACAACTTCTACCTCGAAAGGAGATATAAATTTGCATATTTGCATGAGGGTAAAAAGAAAGAGCTTTCCAGAGAGAGAGAGAGAGAGTTTGCAAAACTTGTAAGATTCTGGCTTGTCCATTTTAGGTACATCCGGCTATGAGATTTAGATATTCCTAGAGAAAAATGGCTAAACTGTTTTTGCAATCAGTGAATACCCTGACCAGACGCTGCGTTCTATCATCTCAATATGACTTAAATATTTTCTTTTCTTTTATTTTATTTTTTGTTATTGTTGAAAGAGACAGAAGACACCAAGTCACCGTCATCATTAAGTGACGATTTGAATGGACAGTCCTAACCCTGGTCCAGTCAGCAACCGTCCAGGCCTCGATCCAAGCAGTGTAGATACTTTCCAGCGTGTCAGTTTCTGTCTCCCTTGTCAAATGAAATGTATCCCTACTTGAACACTCAAAGCGCTTAGCATATTCAGCAGACGGCATTTTCATTTTCTTTTTCTTCTTATTTTCCTGCGTAAATTAAGCGTGGCGTAACATGTGAATCGTCTTCTAGGCAGACGATTCACATGAAATGTTCAGCCTTATTTTCACTGTAAAATACTAAAACAAGTTAGATCGACATCGCCTCTATAGAATTTTCAGCAGTGCTTCAGGGTTTCAAACTATTTTCTTGGCAGCCGCAGCACTGCAAAGTGACACGGGGAAAAATGGGCCAGCCTGGATAAAAGTGCTTGTCACATGAAAACGAATGTAGGAAGACTCAGGCGACCATCACCCTTAATCCAAAACTAAAACTGGGTGATTTACAAAAATAACTGAGACAGTCCTTTAATTGTTTTGGCTCAAACATTTTACATGCACACCACCTTTCAGTTTCATCTTCCTTTTCTTAAGTTGAGTCAGAGTCAATGTCACTAATTGGAATTATCTGCATGCCTGATGGTCCTAGTTGTGGATCTGCTGGTACTGAAGGCTGCCTAAATGTTTTCATTTGTTTCCCCTTTCCTTGTTTGCTGTCTGTTTTGATAAGTTTTGTGCATTATTTGTTTTCTTCACCCTTCATGTCTGATGTCATGTATTTAGATCACACAGATTGATAGTGTTTAAGGCTTTCTACAGTCTGTTCTTCTGTAAAGGGCTTTCCACTTGTAATGTCACTCACATTTCTCCTTTGTTCCAGTTCCTGGTTTGCTTTCTTTTTAAGGCACTCAGTTTTTACTTTGAAAAAGTCACTAAGGTTGTTCTGTATTATTGTTTGTTTTATCTGTTATCTGTTCAGTAGATGACTCTGTCTGGTTATTTTCTGTGCTCTTTGCAGTTTGAAATACCATGGCTGGTGCAAACTGTGAAGAATCTACTGCTGATGGATCAAAAGGATACATTCCAGCTTTCTTAAATGAAGATTTCAAATTATCAGGTGATAGTGCATGACAATGGTCTTGGTACAAGAAAACAATAAATTGAAGAGACCTACCATTGCTAGAATCCTTCGAAGTAATTTCCTTGTGTTCGATGACTGTGTACCATCAGTTCAGTAAGTCTTCAATTCAGGTTACTAGGCAACCAGAGAAGATTCATTGAACCTCCCTGGCCACGGCAACTTGGAGCTCATCTAAGTCTTCAAATCTTGTTCCTCTTAATGGCTTTTTTAATTCTGGGAAGAGATCGAAATCACAAGGACTCAAATCCAGAGAATAAGCAGGGTGTTTCAAAGTTTCCCACTTATATTCTTCTATTACTGATGGCACATGCTATGATTTATGTGGCGTAGCGTTGTCGTGCAGCAGTATAGGTCCGGCTTTTAGTAGCGCTGGGCATTTCTTACGCAAAGCTGGTCGCAATTGTTTTCTCAGAAAGTTTGAATACTCTCCATTAACAGTTTTCTCCAACAGGAACATAATCTGTCGTGAGTAAACCGCTATTGTCATATGCAAAAATTGCTTGTTGCTTTAAATTTCCTTGTTTTCTACGAAACTTTGCAGGCCTCGGCGAAGCTGGAGAATGCCATTCAGTAGATTGAGACTTTAACTCCGGCTCATAACTACACAACCATGTCTCGTCTATAGCCACAATGCGATTTAAAAATGTTTCTGCTTCTTTTTCATGCCGATTTATATGTTCTTCTGCAAGCCGTACCCTTTCTTGCATTTGATCACACTCCAGGAAGTGCGGCACCTACCTTGCTGCAATCCATCTCATTTTTTAGCTCGCCTGAACAAAGTTCACGGAGAGCTATTGTACTACCCCCGGCGTCGGCGGCGGTGGCGTCAGCGGTGGCGTTGGCATTGGCGTCCACAAATGTTAAAGTTTTCATTAAAGTTTTTAAGATCTCATTATTTCCTAACCTTATCACCGATTTGCTTCATCTTTGGTATGATGATACATATTGGTCCAAAATTTTGCGCAGTAACATCCCCACCACTCTAGGTCATGTCAAGGTCAAGGTCACAGACTTAGAATTTTGATGTTAAAATTTTATGTCTAAGTTTTTAGGCTCTCATTACTTCTACACTAAATGATGGAATTTGTTCCTATTTGGTATTATGATAGACACTGGTCAAGAGTTTTTATCAGCACCATCATCACTCATGACTGTGACCTTGAGGTCGAGGTCACAGACTCTGAATTTAAATGTTAAAGTTTTTGTTAAAGTTTTTAAGACCTCATTAATTTCTAACCTTATCACTGATTTGATTCATCTTTGGTATGGTTATACATATTGGTCCAAAATTTTGCACAGTACCATCCCCACCACCCTAGGTCATGTCAAGGTCACAGACTTAGAATTTTCATGTTAAAATTTTATGTCGAAGTTTTTAGCATCTCATTACTTCTAAACTACATGATGGACTTAGTTCTTATTTGGTATCATGATAGATACTGGTCAAAAGTTTGTATCAGCACAATCCGCACTAATGACCGTGACCTTGAGGTCGAGGTCACAGACTTTTAGAATTTAAATGTTAAAGTTTTTGTTAAAGTTTTTAAGACCTCATTATTTCCTAACCTTATCACTGATTTGATTCATCTTTATGATGATACATTTTGTTCCAAAATTTTGCCCAGTTCCATCCTCACCACCCTAATTCATGTAAAGGTCAAGGTCACAGTCATGCAAAAAATTTTCCTGTTAAAACTTTGTGTCAAAGTTTTTAGGAACTCATTACTTCTAAACCAAATGATGGATTTAATTTATATTTGGTATCATGATATATATTGGTCCAAAGTTTTTATCAGCACCATCAGCACTCATGACATTGACCTTGGGGTCAAGGTAACACACTTACAATTTTAAAAATGTTAAAGTTTTCGTTTATGTTTTCAAGACCTTATTATTTCCTAAACTTATCACTGAATTGATTCATCTTTGGTTTGATGAATATTTTGCACATTGCAATCCCCCCACCCCACCCCAGGTCATGTCAAAATCAAGGTCACAGACTTAGAATTTTCCAGAAACAAAATGTGCAATATCAGACAAGCTATCCTGTCTGGCGACAGGTCTTGTTAAATGCCGTGTTATGATTTCATGATCCGACCTGTGACTTATCCAGACACTTTCCGCTACTTCATCACATGTCAACCTTCTGTCTTCGTCAAGGACTTCCTTCACTTTTTCGATGTGATAGGGATCTGTACCCTCATGAGGCCTACCATTTCGAGCTTCATCAGAAATGTCAGTTTTCCCCTCCGAGAAACGTTAAAACCACCTGTAGACTGTCTTAAAAGACAGTGCATTATTTCCACAAGCTTCACATAAATTTTCGTTAATTTTTTTGCCCGATTTCCCTCTTAAATATTCAGTTTTTATGTATGACCGTTGTTCTTCAACCCTTAACGTAGCCATAACGTTCCAAGAACGTGCAAATGACGTGACGTCAGTGTGACGTTATAAGGCGCATGCGCATGTTTTTGACGTAATTTGATTCCATAGTGTAAAAGCCCCAGTGTGTGAAATTTTATGATCAGAGGATAATTGACAAAAATGTTATGAGACCATTGTCAGGACTTTCTGACTGATCCTTGTAGTTAAGGATGAACAGGGTAAGGTTATAGCAGGAGGTGGAACTTCCTTGCAGCCAACAACATAGGGTGGATTATGTTCTGTTTGCAAACCTTTCTCATCTACATTGTATATGTGCTGGGGCTTGTCATGAAGACTATACTTAGTTAAGATCCCTTTCAACTGCTCAAAATAGTTGGTCACTGTTTCCACATTAGTAGCCTTGGCCCTTGCCAATGACAAAGATCTTGGTTTTGTGACATTCAGTTCTGGTCAACATTTCATGAAGTTCCGAAACCATTTTAAAGAGAAAGGATGGTGTCTACCATGTTTATGGAGACTAACAGCATATTCTGATGCCATATTTACAACCTCACTACGGGTATACCCATAGCCAACACTAGCCATGGTTTTATGATGGTCCACAAAAACTGCCTCTTCCTGTGAAGGAATGGGGCTGGTCCTGAGTTGGTTGTTTCTGGATTGACTCTTCCCTTTGCTCTCTGATGCAGTGTTGTTTCAGGAACATTGAACTGGACTGTAGCTCTCGTGACAGGCATCTTTTGTTCTTTGATTGCCCGAAAAGCATTGGTCATTGCAGATGGCGAGTACAGCTGGTACTTTGATGAAGCTTTGGTAGTATTTGCCTGAAAATGAATAGTAGCAAAATGGAGACACACAGGGATACCTATAATCTAATCCGTGCCTTCTCTGACTTAAAAAGTCTTCTTATATTTACTGATTGTCAAAGACCCCAAATCAATAAAAAGGCTTTGAACAGCCAGAGAATACTTGGGTTACCTATAATCCAGAGTCCACAGCATTCCTAAGTCATCAGAATGGAATGGAAACAAGATTTTATTGATTTATAAATTGATCAAATCATAATAAGAATGACAAAATACATCTCAGTTGCGTCACTGTGGATACACTACAATATCACAAGCTTTATATGTTATAGTGGCCTCTGAGGCATATGCAAACATAATTGAAGATAATTTGAACTCACCTGATTTTATTTTTCAGAGTCAAAACCACAGCCTTGACATGGCCATTAAACTATCTTTCTTTGCAGATGAGGTTGTAGTGTTAAAAAAAATTATAAGAACCAGGTTATTTTGGACGTAGACTGTCCCGCCATTTTGTATTCTAATCACATGACAGTCACGTAACCTTGAAGAGCAGACGATGAGCTCCCTTGGAAATCTGTTTGACTTTGGAAATTTTTTTCTTGTGTATATATTGGAATTCTTCAATTTTGACGAAAATAGGTAATAGTAAATTCGTTATATTTTATATGCAGAAATATAAAAGGATTATTACTTGCTCGTTTTGTCTGAATATTTACAGAAAACTTCACGAGGGGTCTTCCACAATATTGACAGTAAATACACAGAAAAAGATGATGCACTTATAATCGGATCAAGACGGTGCATGCGCTTTGAAGGCTACCCTGCGAAATAGGTCACCAACCGAAACAGGACCCGCAACGATATATACAGTATTTACATACAGACACAGGCTTTTATAATTACCATTATCCAGGGAAGACATTCGCAGGCGACATGGGCGACGTGCTCGCCTTTTTTCTGCAGACGTCACTTTGTTCATACAGAAAAGCGATGTTGACGTTGCCTTAATTTTTCAGTGTGTAGTGCCTATCCTGACATTAATTCACCGAAAATACAGACGCAGGTGTCATGGTCTTTCATCCCTTGAGGCTAGGATTATTGGCAGACAGGTTCACTCGTTAGTTATTTGACACTTCCCAGTAAAATTACATTGTTTGTTTGCACACAATCTGACCTAGATTTTGACTGGTGCACAATCCACGCCTCCTCATTCTATCGTGCCTGATAGTATTTTTTTTTTCTTTTTTCATTTGAAAATTTTCGGACGCCGAATTTTCGTCATGATCGCAAATGCACTGTTTTATTATAATGTTGACCTTTTCTTTTGAAGGACGACATGCTGTCATGGATGACAAGCAAAATGTACCTTATCGCTTATGCGAGCGCATTCTGTGCATTAAAATAGTTGGCCTAAAGCAATTTGTAAGTCCCGCAGAACATGTCCAGTAAACCTTGTGTAGAATCTCATGGGACTGCTCAGATGCACACTGGGCGACAGTACGCAATTCTGGGATGTTCACGTTTCCAGTACAAGTTAAAAAGTTACGTTTTCGCTTGCTCCCACATGAAGAAACCGCATGCTGATAATGGTGACGTCACGTGAACTCCTGTCAGACAACCACTCTGTGAGAAAAATGAACTTATTATCATGTAAAATTGCAGAGCCTTTTCTTGTCAGAAATGTGTTAGAAACATACACATAATTATATTAAAAATAGACCCATACTACACCAATTATTTTACTGCGAATTTTAGCAGAAAATCAAGTCTTCCACATATAAATAAGACACAGACTTTTTGTCGCAGCATATATCAATCGCAACACGGTGCAAAGTAAACATTGAAATAACGCCACACAGAAGTCCATGATCAGAATGTGACGTATATATTTGCGGTGACATGTAAGAGAGCATTAATTGGTTGATTGATAAATGTTTTACTTCACTAACAAAACCCTCAATGTTAATAACACGCAAGATTTAAAGATAACTGCAGACAGCAACGAACTTTTGGGGTGTGGTGGGTTACTGAATTGAAAATTGAAAGGCAGTGGCAGAGGTAGTGGAGGAGGGGTGCCACTGTGAGGATTAATTCAGTAATTCTTTAGGAATGCCCCTCGAATCATTTGCCAAAGAAACTACAAAATATAAATATCTGCTCTACATGCAAAAAATAATGGAAGGCTTCAAGTATTGTTACCACTGAAAAAATGAGAATAATAATAATAATAAAACAAACAAATAGAATGTTAAAATCATTGAATAAATTTAAAGTTTGGCAGTGTTCATCCCGCAAGTTAAGCAGGCTTGGATTGTCATGTCCTATAATCTATATACTTATATAGACGTCTCCCTATTTTTCAGGGCCAGCTTCATGCCTGATTATCTGCTATGTGTTAAAACGTTAAACTCTAAACAGTTGATCCTTATGTATATTGGGAAAAAGTCATAAAATTAACAGAACACCCAGAAACTACAGTGAAAGCATTTGGAAGCATCAGTTTAGCCAAGCAGTTATTGCTCCTGACTTCAAATTCTGGGTTCAAATCCAGCCAAGAACTCAAGTAAGCAGGTGCGACATAGACGTGTGGTCTTCTATCTGTCCATTTTTCCGGATATCAACGTTTGTGACCACCCTAGCGGTTTAAGTCCATATCTGAACAACTATTACACATACAATCATTTTACCTGGCATTTACTTTCTCCCCAACAAGGATGTGTGACTAATGGAAAAAAGAGCCCTTATGTCATATGTGAGCAGGAAAGTCCCAGATCAGCTTGCACATCTTGCAGATCAGCTTGCACATCCTGCAGATCAGCATGCACATCCTGCAGTCTGAACAGGGGCTTTGCTGCCTACTTTAACCTTACAAATCTTTGGTACTGTAGAATATATCAGTGAGCAGCGGCTTGATCAGACTGTTCAAATGCACAGGATGATATAGGGCTTGACTGTTTAACGCCTTTTCTCATGTTGAACATCTTTACTTTACAGTGCGTCCCGTATCACCAACTCCATTGTTCACTACAGTGAAAACAGCAGCAGTAATGCCTACCACCTCAAGAAAGAATAATTTTGGTGGAGGTATACCGATGTACCAATATGTGATTCAGCCATCTGCAGCAGTACCTGTTAGTCCAACATCTATGTCATACAAGATGCTGCTGGAAAATTTACCTCATCAGCTGCATCCAAAGAAGAACAAAAACAAGTCACAAGATGAAGGGGAGGAGGACGTGGAAAGACGGATGAGTGTGAGAGCATCTGAGTGTGCATTTAAATACAAGGAGATAATCATTAAAAAGTGCCATAAGTATACACAGATATGGTTGTATACTCATACAAAAATGAAAAATTCGCTTAACCCACAGGTATAAATTGTATTATCAAAGACAGAGGACTTGTTAAGGAGTAGTATTTGGTGATAATGCTGGAGTAATTTTCTACGGTTCTCTGTAAAAATGTATATTATGATTATTCATTGGAAGTGCCTCACCAAGGCACTTCTAGTGACTACTCAGAAGATATGTTTTTATGAAGAAATAAGAAAAATTATCTTAGAATAATGATAGGGATGAATATTATTTTTGTGGACTTTATTGATGTGTAAACTCTTGCCAATGACTCACAGACTGAATAAAGTCTAAAGGGCTTTATGTTAACCCTTGTCCTGATGAATAAATTAAGATGCCACACCCACTTCTAATTTGATAAAATGATATTACTTCATCCTGGTTGTCTAATTTTCAGCCCATGATATTACTTCATCCTGGTTGTTGACACAAATTAAAATACTGAATGGCAAACAGTGCAGATCCAGATCAGTTGGCTTCTTCAGAAGCAAACTGATCTGGGTCTACACTGTTTACATAAGCAGAGCATATCTGGGTTCAGCAGGACAAGGGTTAAGTTTGTGAATGATTTGTCAGAGTTTACATATCAATAAAATCCACACAAATAATGATTTTAGTTATAATTCAAATTTTGTCATCAAAATTTTACCAATGTTGCTAAAAATGCACCCCCCCTCCCCACCCCCACCCCCCAGGGTATCCTGGGGTATACTGTTTTCACGTTTTCCGTCCATCTGTGCGTCCATCTGCGACACTTTGGTTTTTTCCTAATATCTTGAAAACTCAGTGATGGATATTTATCAGTTTCTGCAGACACAGTGATATCATTAAGGTGTACCTACATAAGAGAAAGTAAAGGTGAGGGACCAATTGTCTTGGAGTTATTGGCCTTTGTAAAATTTCTTGATATGCAATTAAAAGTTTGTATGCACATTATCTCTTTAACCAATGGCTGGAATTTGACCAAACTAGCACAGATATATTATCAGGATGGGGGAAAGAAATGATTAGATTTTGGTGACCTTGACCTTATTTTCAAGGTCACTACATTATAAATACCCAAAAAGTGAGCCTTGTGTGCACTCTTTTGGTCTTTTCCTAATATCTTGAAAATGCAGTGATGGATACTCATCAGTTTCTGTAGATGCATTGATATCAATAAGGTGTACCTACATAAGAGAAAGTAAGGGTTAGGGGCCAATTTTCTTGGAGTTATTGCCCTTTGTAAAATTTCTTAATATGCAGTTAAAAGTTTGTGTGCACACTATCTCTTTAACCAGTAGCTGGAATTTGACCAAACTAGCACAGATACATCATCTGGATGGGGGAAAGAAGTGATTAGATTTTGGTGACCTTGACCTTATTTTCAAGGTCACTACTTTATAAATACTCAAATATTGAGCCGGGGGTGGTTGGGTGAGGCAAAGGTGTCGTGTATCTTGCATCACCGGGGCACTCTATCTCATGAATCAATAAATGGAATTTGACTAAACTAGCACAGATACATCATTGGGATTGGGGAAAGAAGTGATTAAATTTTGCTGATCTTTATCTCATTTTCAAGGTCACACCGCACTTTGAAACGCAAATTTTGATAGTTATTGGCCTTTGTAAAATTTCTTAGTGCAGTTAAAAGTTTGTGTGCACACTGTCTCTTTAACCAATGGCTGGAATTCGACCAAACTAGCACAGATACATCATCAGGATAGAGGAAAGAAGTGATTAGATTTTGGTGACCTTGACTATTTTCAAGGTCACAACATTTTAAATACTCAAAAAGTGAGCCTTGTGTGCACTCTGTCTCATGAATCAAGTGATGGAATTAGACCAAACTAGCACGGATACATCATTGGGATTGGGGAAAGAAGAGATTAGATTTTGATGACCTTTATCTCATTTTCAAAGTCACACTGGCACTTTGAAACTCAAAATTTGATAGAAAAAAAAGCTTGTGTGCACACTATATCTTGAACCAATGGCTGGAATTTGACCAAACTAGCACAGATACATCATCAGGATGGGGGAAAGAAGTGATCAGGTTTTGGTGATCTTTACCTTATTTTCAAGGTCACTACATTATAAATACTCAAAAAGTGAGCCTTGTGTGCACTCTATCTCATTAATCAATAGATGGAATTGGACCAAACTAGCACAGATACATCATCAGGATAGAGGAAAGAAGTGATTAGATTTTGGTGACTTTGACTTTATTTCAAGGTCACTACATTTTAAATACTCAAAAAGTGAGACTTGTGTGCACTCTATCTCATGAATCAATAGATGGAATTTGACCAAACTAGCACAGATACAGCATTGGGATTGGGGAAAGAAGTTATAAGATTTTGGTGACCTTTATCTCATTTCCAAGGTCACAATGGCACATCGAAACTCAAATTTTGATAGAAAAGTTCAAGGTCACACCGGCACTTTGAAACTAAAATTTTGGTAGAAAAAGCTTGTGTGCACACTATATCTTGTTTTTCATAATATCTTGAAAACGCAGTGATGGATATTCATCAATTTCTGCAGACACATTGATATCAATAAGGTGTACCTACATAAGAAAAAGTAAAGGCAAGGGGCCAATTCTCTTGGAGTTGTTGCCCATTGTAAAATTTTGTGTCCGTCAGTGACACTTTGGTTTTTTCCTAATATCTTGAAAACACAGCAATGGATATTCATTTCTGTAGACACCTTGATATCAATAAGGTGTGCCTACATAAGAAAAAGTAAGGGCTAGGGGCAAATTCTCTTGGAGTTATTGTCCTTTGTAAAATTTGTGTGTCCGTCCACAATGCTGGTTTTTAGCTCACCTGAGCTATGCTCAGGATGAGCTATTGTGATCACTTTTTGCCCGTCATCCATCCGTCTGTCAGTATGTCCATCCGTTAACATTTTCAAACAACTTCTTCTCTGAAGCCGCTGAGCCAATTTTGCTCAAATTTCATATGGAGCCTCCTTAGTTTGGGGGAACGAAAGATTGCTAAAATTGGTCCGTTGACCAAGACGGGCGCCATGCTCATATATGTTAAAAACCTTTAAAAATCTTCTTCTCCAGAACCGAGGATGCCTTGGGGCTGAATCTTTGCACAGATCATCGGGGACGAGAGGTCTACCAAAGTTGCTGAAATAATTGTTGTATGTTGACGTTTGACCTTTATACGGCGAGGTCAAGTTTGCTTCCCTATGCATCTGTATGGGCACCATACATTTGTATGGGAAACTACTTGTCCTCTGAAGCCTCTGGGCCAATGTTGCTCAAATTTTCTGTGGAGCCTCCTTAGGTTGGGAGAATGAGCCTCCTTAGGTTGAGGGAACGAAAGGTTGCTAAAATGGTCATGGTCCATTGACTGCCATGCCCATATATGGGAAAAAGCTTTAAAAATCTTCTTCTCCAGAACCAAATAAGCCCTGGGGCCTTACTTTTGCACAAATCCTCAGGGACAGGAGATCTACCAAAATTGCTAAATGATATTTTAGTTGATGTTTTACCTTTTTACGGCAATTTCAAATTTGCTTCCCCATGCATTTGTATGGGCCCTGTACATTTATATGGGAAAAATGTTGAGAATTCATATTTTGGACATCTCCTCTATAATCCAGTTGAAACGAAACTTGATGATGAGCATTAGGGCGCTTATGAGACACAAAATAGCTAAATGAGCAGATAGAAAAATCCTGCCGGCCTCGGTGGCTCAGTTGGATGCGCCGTCCGACTGGAGACCAGGAGGTCGCGGGTTCAACCCCCGCCGAGGTCGGCAACATTCATTCGTGGAGATTGATCATGAAATATTTTCTACGGTCATTCTCTCCCTTCCGCTGATTCAAGAAGGGCAGTTGTCAGTTTCTGGCGAAAGAATGTGCACAATACTGGTTAACCCCTTAGAGGACTAAGCCTGCCCAGTAAACGTGTGGTTAGGTAAACTGACCGCGCTCGACATGACCCCATTGGGTTGACTGGGCCGTAAAACCTCAACACAAAGATAGAAAATCCAAGATGGCCACCACAGCCGCCATCTTGAAAATCAATTTTCAACATCTCTTCTCAAACCTTAGATCGCTTTGAGCCGAAACTTGCTCTTTAGCAACAGGATAACTTCTGGATCGAAACAAGCTACAATTGTGTCGATCGAAAATCCAAGACGGCCGCAATGGTTCTGCTCCATTGAACAAGATGGCCACCAGAGCTAAAAAATAGAAAATCTTCAAACGACATCTTGTCCTTGCCCAATGGCCTGATTTCAAAATACTTGCACAGAAGTGTTCCACCAATGGCCCTCAACCAAAATTACTAAAATGGCTCCGCTTGCCTGAACTAAAAAGGTGGCCAGAGCTAAAAATAGAAAAACCTTTAAAAGACAGCTCCTCCGCAGCTAGTGTCCTGATTTCAAAGTAATTTCACAGAAGTGTTCCTCTAATGGCCCTTTACCAAAATTGCTAAAAAAGTTCTGCTTGGCTGAACAAAATGGCCGCCAATGCTAAAAATAAAAAAAAACAAAACCTTTAAACATCTCCTCCTTGGCCAGTGGCCTGATTTAAAAATGATTTCACAGAAATTTTTCTCTTATCCCCCTTTACCAGAATTGCCAAAATAGTTCTGCTCTGCTGAACAAAATGGTCACCAGAGCTAAAAATAGAAAAAAAACCTTTAAACGACATCTCCATGGCCAGTAGCAAGATTTCAAAATAATTTCACATCAATGTTCCTCTTATTATGCCCCTTTGCCAAAATTGCTAAAATGGTTCTGCTCTGCTGAACAAAAATGGTTGCCAGAGCTAAAAATAGAAAAAAAAAAAAAAACCTTTAAAGGACAGGATAAGCAGATGAACCAAATGACTTCTGAAAAATATCTGAACTTGTTTTTACTTATGTCGTTTTGAAAATTTCAGCATTTTAACTTTGTAAGCAAGATATCTCAAAAACTGTTTAAGCCATTGCCTTGTCATAAGTTTCAATATTTGACAGTATTGGCTTTCTGGCAAAAGAATGTGCACAATACTGGTTAACCGCTTAGAGGACTAAGCCTGCCCAGTAAACGTGTGGTTAGGTAAACTGACCGCGCTTGACATGACCCCATTTGGTTGACTGGGCCGTAAAACCTCAACACAAACAAAATTGACAGTACTGGAAAAATGTTGCATGCCATCTGCATATCTGCAGTGGCGGTTTCACTCAGGTGAGCGAGTTGTGGCCCGTAGGCCTCTTGTTTTTGTACCTCGGCATACGAAGTATGTGGAAGGGGTATATAGTTTTCATCGGTTCAGTTTGTCTGTTCGTCTCTCTGTCCGGGCCAACATTTCAGGTTAAGGGGTTTAAATTTGTAACCACATTATGCTTTATTCCATTAAGATACATTATAAACCTTCCGGTTAAGGAGCTTATAGCCCTTAAACCCCTATGGGAATTTACAATGGGATGTAGCCCCTAAACCTGAATTGTTGGAACTTCCGTCCGTCTGTCCGTCCGTGATTCCGTCCGTTAACCTTTTCTATAACCAAGTTTTACTTTGAAGTTTTTCGATTGCTTATAACTGTGCAGCCACTGATCAAAACCTTTTCATATTTGGTATGGGGGTTCCTGGGGCTTTCTTTTCCATTCTACATCTATGAACCCCTGGGTCATGCCCCAAGGTGGGGCTAGAGGTCAAAATCTAGGACACCCCAATAAAGTAGTAAATTGCAGTTTGCTTATACAAACAACCTCTTAATCAAGAAGGATGGGCATCAGACATGTTTATCACATCAACATTCAGTGTAATAAGGTCAAGGTCATTGTGACCTTATTTTCACGTGCCAGTGATTTTGCCTTATATTTTGAAGACTATTTCATGAATTAATGCCTCAATAAAGTAGTAGGTTGCAGTTTGTTTATACAAACAACTTCTTAATGAAGAAGGATGGGCATCAGACGTGTTTATCACATCAACATTCAATGTTATAAGGTCACGGTCATTGTGATGTTATTTTCATGCTCCAGCAATTTTGCCTTATATCTTGAAGACTATTTCATGGATTAATGTGATACTTGGAATATTGGTTCTGTGTGACACCACGATTGACAGCATAACAAATGTAGGTCACCTTGACCTATATTTCATGGTCCAGTAATTTTGCCTTATATCTTGAATGTTAATTGATGTATGAACATCATTATTAGCTCACCTGGAGCTTTGCTCCAGGTTAGCTTATGCAATGGCCTGTTGTCCATCGTCCCTTGTCCATCCATCGTTAGATTTTCATGTTTTCGACATCTCCTCCAGATCCATGTTGGATTGAGCTGAAACTTAGTAGGAGGCATTGTGGCAACATGGAGATTCAGAATTGCTAAAATCGTTCCGATTCGATGTCCAAGATGGGCGCCATTGCGACCATCTTGAAATTCTTCAAACGACATCTTCTCCCAAACCCTAAGTTCAACTGAGCTAAAACTTGATGGGAGGCATCACAATGACACAGAGATTCAAAATTGCTAAAATCGTTCCGTTCCGATATCCAAGATGGCCGCCAGGCGGCCATTTTGAAATTCTTCCAACGACATCTCCCCTTAAACCCTAAGTCCGATTGAGCTGAAACTTGATGGGAGGCATCACAGTGACACAGAAATTCAAAATTGCTAAAACTGTTCCATTCCGATATCCAAGATGGCCACCACAGCGGCTATGGCCGCCATGGTGGCCATCTTGAAATTCTTCAAACGTCAGGTTGAGCCGAAACTTGATGGGAGTCATCGGGGTGAAATAGAGATTCAGAGTTGTTGAATCATTGAGTTTCAGTATCCAAGATGATGGCCATAGTAGCAATCTTGAAACTCTTCAAACAACATCAGATTCTGAATTGCTAAAGGCAATCTGATCTGATAGCCAAGATGGCCACAATGGCACAATCTAACATATCATGATCAGCCTAATCCAGGTGAGCGATTTCTGGCCCACTTGGGCCTCTAGTTTGGGATTATGAATCAGTATGATCCAACTGTTGACCTAAAAGTAAATGTAGGACACTGTGACCTATATTTCATAGTCCAGTGATTTTATATTACATCTTGAAGACAATTTAATGTATTACTGTCATATTTTGGGATTATGTGACCTATATTTCATAGCCCTGTGATTTTGTCTTATATCTCCCACTATTTGATACCTAAATGTCATATTTACATATAATGACACTGTGTGATGCAAACGTTCACCTCAAAGTAAATATAAATCAGGATGACCTATATTTCATGGTCTAGTGATTTTGCTTAATATCTTTTATATTATTTAATGGATTAACATCATAGTTGGTATAATGGATCAGTGTGACCATCAGATTAACTTCTCAAGTCAGTGACCTATATTTTATGGTTCAGTAAATTCATGCCTTGAAGACTATTTACTCCAGAAAAGTTGTACTTGGGATGGTAGGTCAATGTCACTCAGAGACTGACATTGTAAACTATATTTTGCTTTATATCATTAACTTTGAAATATTTCATAAATAAGAAATGGCGCTGTCTGGGGGTATTCGTGACCCTCTGGGCACTTGCTCTAGTTTCCTAATATCTTGAAAATGCAGAGATGGATATTCATCAGTTTCTGCAGACACATTGATATCAATAAGGTGCACCTATATAAGAAAAAGTAAGGGCTAGGGGCCTATTCTCTTGGAGTTATTGCCCTTTTGTAAAATTTCTTAATTCAGTTTGTATGCACACTTTCTTTTTAACCAATGGCTTGAATTTGACCATACTAGTATTAATACATCATTAGGAAAGGGGAAAGAATTGATTAGTTTTTGGTGACCTTGACTTTATTTTCAGGGTCATGCTGGCACTTTGAAGCTTATATTTTGATAGAAAAAAGTTTTATGCTTTATGCGGGGGTATCAAATAAGCGCTGCTTATTGACAGTTTTCATTTTAGATGGCGGAAGGAAAATAGATGCTATGGATTCCTGCTCTGGACTTTGTGGAAATGTAAAACTTTTCCTGCAGCCAGTCTAATTGCGTAAAATGTGTATAAAGATGAGGCATTAGAATTATCATCAAATACTCCTTAACAAGTCAGATGTAAAGATATAATTAGCTCGAAGATATACTGTATTTACTCGAAAGTATTTTGACAGACAGACCTGGGCAAACTCTATAGACCCAGATCAGAGACTGCAGAATGAGTTGTCTTAGCAGGTCCACTCTGTTTAGTATTTATCCACTCTGTTTGGCATTCATCCAGCATTTTTGAGACACTTTGGCGGTTCAAAGTTTAGAACAAGTATTAAAGAATGAAGGTGTCAGAATATTTTGGGAAAATATAGTAGTCTTCAAGAATTTAAGGACAGCTAAACATTTCAGTAAGTAATTGAGGACTGCTCAACATTATCCAGTAAGTAATTTAAGGACTTCTAAACATTATCCAGTAAGTAATCTAAGGACTTCTAAACATTATCCAGTAAGTAATTTAAGGACTGCTAAACATTATCCAGTAAGTAATTTAAGGACTGCTCAACATTATCCAGTAAGTAATTTAAGGACTGCTCAACATTATCCAGTAAGTAATTTAAGGACTGCTCAACATTATCCAGTAAGTAATTTAAGGACTTCTAAACATTATCCAGTAAGTAATTTAAGGACTGCTCAACATTATCCAGTAAGTAATTTAAGGACTGCTCAACATTATCCAGTAAGTAATTTAAGGACTTCTAAACATTAATTTAAGGACTTCTAAACATTATCCAGTAAGTAATTTAAGGACTTCTAAACATTATTCAGTAAATTATTTAAGAACTGTTAAACATTATCCAGTAAGTAATTTAAAGGTCGATTTTGGAGATATTTGATTCATACTTCAAATAAAAGTATTTGAAGTAAGCATCTGAAAATCAAAAACAGTATCAGTTTATCTTTATTAGTTCCTGAGATATGAAGTAGTTTGACCTTCAACAGCTGCCCAGTTTGCTTTATGCTTTACTAGTTGTGATTAAGAATGGCATCGGGACCCAGGGTGAAGTTGGCTAGCTGTAAAAGTGCTTTAAACCCCCCCAGTGGTTTACTCTACTAACCGTTCTAAGGCGGTGGTCCCGGTGTTAGTCTTACTCTTTGTTGCATTGTGGTTTATTCTACGAGGAGATTTGTTTTATGTCTTACCTTGTGTCATTTTGTTCTTGTGTTTTCCAGTCCTTTCAGCATTGCAATTACCTCGCTTGAGGAAGAGAGAGTGAATCTTAGTGCTTTTCGTATGTTTGATCGATTTGTGCTTGTTTGGATTTGTTGGTTTCCTCTTCCTCTTGGTGTCTGGGAAGGGCTGCGGTTTGTGATTGTGGCACTCCGTGGACTTTTCTCTTACCTTTATTTGAAATACAACAACATTTGACATTTGTTTTCATGTGCCTCATTACTATTCATGAGCAAATTCATGATGTCATAGAGGAACAATGAAATTTTTAAAAAAATTGAAACATTTAATACATGTGTAACTTTTAAATTTTGGAATACTATATGGTTGAAATATTTTTAACTAATGAAAATAAAATTGAGTTAATATTCAGGGCAAAAATGATTAAAAATATTAAATTGAAATTCCTATTTAAATTATTTGAATTTCAATTTAAATGGTCCAGAGTAACTCAAATTGGGTGATAAGTATGAATTTCATTCCAAGGGTCTTACATTTTAATAATTTTTTTTAGACCAAACTAAGAGAAAATGTTCCAAAAAATTTTTTAACTCGTTTTAAATTTATTTAAAAATTGAATTTATATGTTGAAATGTGAACCTGTTGAAATGTAAAATTCTACTTCAACATTTGAAGTATGACAGATTTTGCAAGTATTGTTTCTTACAAATGTGGCTGAGTATTCAAGAGTATACTTTATTTTAGTTTAAAATTTTCATCAAAAAGTTAAGATCATCTATGATGTCATAGAATGATGCATTGTAGGTAATTATCTGTCAAAAAGCAAGGAAGATAACACAGGAAGATAACACATGCTTGAAAAATGGTCTGTGTGTTAAACAAATCGGCATAACTTTTGAACGTATGGGAATTTTTTCATGCGGTTTTCCACAAAATGATCCTGTCAGATTTTAAATTATTTAATTTGATGAATTTCTCCATAAGTGATCTTTAGTGACTGCTAAACAGTATTGAGTAAATAAGTTTAGGACTGCTCAACAATATCCAGTAGGTAATTTAATGACTGCTGAACATTATCCATTAAGTAATCTAAGGACTGTTAAATATTATCCAGGAGATAATTATGTCTCGGCACCTCAGGGGTATATTGTTTTTTGTGTAGATCCTGTAAGCGTCTGTATTGGCGTTGGCATAGCCTCTTGTCTGCACTCTATCTCTTGAATGAAAGGATGGATTTTGACCAAACTTACACAGGCATGTCTTTGGGAGGGGGAAAAGTGTTGCTAAGATTTTGGTGACCTTGACTATATTTTCAGAGTCAAAGGAGGGCTTAGATAGTTGGAAAATGGCTTGTTTGCACATTATCACCTAAAGGAAAGGATAGATTTTGACGAAATTTGCACAGCTATATTGTTGGGATATGGACAAGAACTGATTAGATTTTGGTGACCATGACCTTATTTCCAAGGTCACACAAGGTCTTAGAATGTTGGGAAATGGTTTGTCTGCACCCTATCTCCTGAAGGAATGGATGTATTTTTACTAAATTTGCACAGATATATTGTTGGGACATGGACAAGAACTAATTAGATTTTGATGACTTTGATCCCATTTTCAAGGTCACACAAGATCTAAGAAAAAAATATTGGAAAATGGCTTGTCTGCACCCTTTATCTGGAAGGAATGGATGGATTTTGACCAAACTTGCACGTATATATTGTTGGGACATGGACAAGAACTGATTTGATTTTTGATGACCTTGACCCCTTTGTCAAGGTCATACGAGGTCTTAGAATGTTGATAAATGGCTTGTGCACCATATATCCTGAAGAGATGACTGGATTTCTACTAAACTTGCACAAATACTGTATATTGTTGGAACATGGACAAGAAGTTTTTTTCAATTGTCTGGCTCCCACACAAGATGAAAGCTAGTAACTGGACAAGAACTATCAGATACTTACAGCCAGCTCTCTAAAGCTAATTATATGGTTAATATATGGACAACACTTCCAGGAAGGAACTGGTGGATATTAGGAGTCCAATTCTACAATCTAATATCAGTTCTGTATCCAAAATCTTAGCCAAATAATATTATATATTATGGACCTTCTAAGATCTTCCTTATTTATTCCTGGAAGTCTACAACCTCCATATTGGTGATTCTAGCAATAAGTAGAATATATTGGTTGGTATGCGAAACATTAAAATTAAATTTTTAAAAATGTAAAGTTTAATTTATACAACATACCTAGCATATATTCTACTGGGGGGTCCCAAAAATTTTATTGGAATTCTAGAGTGCCAGATTTTTTTTTTTCAATTATTTTAAAAGTAAAGAAGCTCTGAATAAAGTCTTGAATATATGCTCTCCATAAATTATGGCTGGCATGCTGCTTTTCATATTACTATTACAGACAGATATATTAAATTTGTGTAAAAAATCATTTAAACATGTATTTTGATACTGACATTTCTGGTGGATTTTATATATTAAATTTTCTTAAAAAAAAAAAAAAAAAATACCAATCAACCTACCCAAAAATTTCTGACAGTCAGCAGAGGGCAAACAGAAATAATTTTAAATGTGGCCTAAGTAGAATATAATTATGGTAGGTATGCTCACTAAAATAAATTTTACATTTTTAAAATTTAATTTTGAAATAATTTCACAAAAATGTTCCTTGGGTAACCAGCTACCAAATTTGCTCAAACCTTCCACTCCACTTATATAATCTACCATTTCATTTGTACGATATGGATTAGGTGAGCAATTCAGGGCCATCATGGCCCACTTATGTCTACTTTGTGAACTTTGTCATTTTCTAACCTCAGTTGTATAGACAGTGGATACTTTGTGATTGCAACTCCTCATACAATTTTATACCAGTCTTTTTGAAACTTTGCACATGTTTTCTACAGTGTTTGCAGAAGTGCATCTGGTTTGGATATAATTTTTAAATTTATTTTTGTCACTTTCCACTTTAACTTTGACATTTTCTTACCTCAGATTTTATGAAAGTGGATAGACTGTGGGTACCTTTTGAGTGCAACTTCTCATGCATCATATGATGCTTTTGATGCAATTCCTATATTAATTTCTTTACCTGAAATAAACATTTCTTTTTTTGTGGTGTGTGTGTGTGTGTAGTTGGTGAGAGGGGGTGTGGCGGGGGGTGGAGGGGGGTTGTGGGGAGGTAACCACAGAAATTCAATCTATATTTTCTATATAGAAAACTTTAAAAAAAACTTTTCATGTCAGACACTCTGGACAGATATCAGTATAATATGGCAGCAGTGTTCCTTTGTTGACCCTCTACTAAGATTGTTCAAGGCATCATGATTCATTATAAAACATGGCCACCAGGGGCAAGGCTTAGTTTGCTATATATCTATACAGAAAACTTTCAAAATCTTGTCAGAAACCACTGGACCGATTTCAATATAATTTGGCAAAACTGTTTCTTTGATGACCCTCTGCCAAGATTGTACAAGCCATCATGATGTGTCAAAAAACATGGCCTCCATTAAGGCTGGCTAATCAGAGCTGAAAAGATAATCGATTATCAGTCCTGCCATTGTGATAGATAATCTGTTTGTAATCGCTGAAGATTTGGTCATAATTTTTACCTGTCTGTCTGAGCATGACTCTTACCATATGTTATATTTTACTGTATGTATTTGCTCAGACAGGCGTGAGCAAACAGTGTAGACCCAGATAAGATGCTGCATAATGCAGTGTAAGGGTCTACACTGTTTGCCACTCATCCAGCTATTTTTAGACACGACACTTGTTCAAATTTTAGATGAAGTATGGAAAGGAGTTGAGGTGTATGAATACTTAGGGTGAATACGGTTAAGTAACAGACACAGAAATCAAATAATCGATTATTAGAAAATCTGTAAAGTTTGTTTTACCTCACCTGAGCTATGCTCAGGATGAGCTATAGTGAACACTTTTCGTCCATCGTCTGTCCGTCCATTAACACTTTCAAATGACAACTCCTCCAAAGCCATTGATGCGATTTGTCCCTAATTTGGTAAGAATGTTGCTTTGGTAGGGGGATTTAAAAACAGCTAAAATTATGGTGATCTGACTCTTGGTTTGGTTGCCATGGCAACAGAAAGCTCCCATACGCTTATAATGGGAAAATGGTTAAATTGCATTTTCTCCATAACCAGTGAAGTGATGTGAACCATATTTGGCAGTTATGATCATCGGATGATTGTCTACCCAGTTTATGTGTTTTACGACCAGGGGCCATTTAGTTGGGTTGCCATAGCAACATTCAATTTTGAAAAAGGAATTTTTTAAATGACAACTCCTTCAAAACCACTGAAGCAGTATGACTCTAATTTGGTACAAATGTTGCTTGGGTAAGGGCAATTCAAAATAGCTAAAATTATGGTGATATGCCTCTTGGTTTGGTTGCCATGGTAAAAGAAAACTCCCATAGAATTATAATAGGAAAAGGGTTGAATTGTATTTTCTCCATAACCAGTGAAGTGATGCGAACTGTATTTGGCACATATGATCATCTGATGATTGTCTACTCCATGTATGTGTTTATGACCAGTGGCCATTTTGTTTGGTTGCCATGGCAACATTAAATTGCAAGAAAGGCATTTTTTAAGTGACAACTCCTTCAAAACCACTGAAGCAGTATGACTCTAATTTGGTACAAATGTTGCTTGGGTAAGGGCAATTCAAAATAGCTAAAATTATGGTGATATGCCTCTTGGTTTGGTTGCCATGGCAAAAGAAAGCTCCCATAGAATTATAATGGGAAAAGGGTTGAATTGTATTTTCTCCATAACCAGTGAAGTGATGCGAACTGTATTTGGCACATATGATCATCTGATGATTGTCTACTCCATGTATGTGTTTATGACCAGTGGCCATTTTGTTTGGTTGCCATGGCAACATTAAATTGCAAGAAAGGCATTTTTTAAGTGACAACTCCTTCAAAACCACTGAAGCAGTATGACTCTAATTTGGTACAAATGTTGCTTGGGTAAGGGCAATTCAAAATAGCTAAAATTATGGTGATATGCCTCTTGGTTTGGTTGCCATGGCAAAAGAAAGCTCCCATAGAATTATAATAGGAAAAGGGTTGAATTGTATTTTCTCCATAACCAGTGAAGTGATGCGAACTGTATTTGGCACATATGATCATCTGATGATTGTTTACTCCATGTATGTGTTTATGACCAGTGGCCATTTTGTTTGGTTGCCATGGCAACATTAAATTGCAAGAAAGGCATTTTTTAAGTGACAACTCCTTCAAAACCACTGAAGCAGTATGACTAATTTAGTTCAAATGTTGCTTGGGTGAGGGCAATTCAAAATAGCTAAAATTATGGTGATCTGCTACTTGGTTTGGTTGCCATGGCAACAGAGAGCTCCCATAGACTTATAATGGGAAAAGGGTTAAATTTTTTTTTTCTCCATAAACAGTGAAGTGATGTGAACCGTATTTTGCAGTTATGATCAGTTGATGATTGTCTACCCAGTTTGTATGTTTTATGACCAGCGGCCATTTTGTTTAGTTGCAGTGGCAACATTAAATTTTCAAAAAAAGGAATTTTTTAAATGATAACTCGTTCAAAACCACCAAAGCAGTATGTTTCTAATTTGGTACAAATGTTGCTTGGGTAAAGGCAATTCAAAATAGCTAAAACTGGGGTGATCTGCCTCTTGGTTTGGTTGCCATGGCAACAGATAGCTCCCATAGACTTATAATGTGAAAATGGTTAAATTGAACTTGCCCTATAACCAGTGAAGTGAAGTGCGCCATATTTGGCAGTTATGATCAGCTGATGATTGTCTACCCAGTTTATATGTTACAGTAAAGATCCAATACATCGCAGTCCGTTATTTCATGAAATCCAGTGTATCGCAAATCGGCCATGGCTCCCAAATTTTCCATAAGCAAAAAAATATTAAAACATAAAATGTTTGTTGTTTTATTTAACTTCAGAAAAAAAATACAACACGTTCTGACTCTGGTAATTGATTTTTCGTGCCTATCCCGATGCTGTCGCGTCAGGTATTATGACAAACAATTCACTTAGTGTCAATCAGCGCACACTTTGATTATAATTGGCAAACAATAAATTATATCGCCGTTATTGTCATAATCATTATCATCATTGAGTACATAGATCTACTCAATGCTCAATCAGTCAATGATGCCCACAAACTAATTTTGCTCAACAGGTGAAAACAGTCCACCTCCTTTTCAACACCAGCAAATTTTACAAGACAGTACTCTTACGATGTTTCTGTCCCACACACAGATCTTAGTCCGCTTATTTTACACTTCTGTAGCAATAAATATTTCAAAAGAAAACAACTGCGTCAAAAAACAAAACAAAAAAAAAACAATAAAACTAAAATAAAAAGAAATTAACTTTGATAAACAACAGTTTTTTCTTGCGCCCGCAACACAATAATAAGTAAAGGGAAGCAACTCAAATTATCTAAGCACAACTGAAGCAATTTGAGTAACTTCCCTTTGCCGTTCCAGGGAACCAGAGTATCTAAATTGTTAACCCGTTAAAAAGATTTGTTAATTTCTTGTTTTCAAACGTAGTTTATCAGCTGGTTTCAATTGAAATTATTTGTTAGACATAGCGCTTCATTGTAAATTATGCCATTGAGCAATTCTAATCCAATTTTAATTAGGAAATATGGCTGACAGCATGACTGAATGCCATTTATCAGTGATGTCTCAGCAAACTACCACAGCAACAGACCAAGCGAGTGTTATGCATGCCGTTATACATGCATGGTACATGTCTGGACTTATATCGCGCTCCGTTTATATTGCGATAGCGGACTTTGGACCCTGAGGACCGCGATATATTGGATCTTTACTGTATATGACTGGTGGCCATTTTGTTTGGTTGCAACGGCAACATTCAATTTTGAAAAAGGACTTTTCAAATGACAACTTCAAAACCACTGAAGCAGTATGACTCAAATTTGGTACAAACGTTGCTTGAGTAAGGGCAATTCAAAATAACTAAAATTATGGTGGTCTGCCTCTTGGTTTGGTTGCCATGGTGACAGAAAGCTCCAACTGACTTATAATGGGAAAATGGTTAAATTGCATTTTTATGCCTCGCCACAAAAAGTGGGAAATGTATTGTTATAACCTCCAAAATTTTGATTGTCCCTCTGTCTGTCCGTATGAACATCCAAGGTTATTTGGACATAATTATGAGGTATTTTGAGGTTTATTCAGTTTAAAATGCATTAGCTAGCCCTTCAACAAAAAATAATAATTTGAAGAAGAGGAATGTGTAAAAAACACATTATTCTTCAAAACCAAGAACTGCTTAAATGATGATCCTTTCATTAGTTGCAATGACAGAATTGAAAAAATAATGCATAACCAATGCATATGTGCAGTGGCTATTTCACTCAGGTGAACGAGCCGTGGCCCGTGGGCCTCTTGTTTTAATTTATCAATCAGTTAATCGATTATCTGATTAATTGTGCCAGCCTTAGTCCCCATGTGGCAGGGCTTATTTTCCATTTATTTATAGAAATTTTGAAGATCAGATTAAAAAGAATGAGGCTTTGCTTGCCATATATGGCATTGCTACTCCATTTTATAGACTCATCATGTCACTCTTGAACATAAAATTTGTACAAAAAGCTAAAAGCAGTGAACTTGGCTGAAACTTCAGTAGTAAGTGTGCAGATCTGTTTGCTCAGGTGAGCGATATAGGACCATCATGGTCCTCTTGTCATCTGAAAAGTATCGGTGTTTTGAGCTCATCTGAGCTAAAGGCTCAAGGTGAGCTATTGTGATCACCCTGTGCTGTTGTTCATCCTGCGTTGTCCATCGTCAACATTTGCTTTAAATGACATCTTCTGAACTACTGGACCAATTTCCACCAAACTTAACAGAAATGTTTCACTCATGGCCCATTTACCAAAATTGCGCAAAATGGTTCAGCTCAACAAGATGGCTGCCAGAGCTAAAAATAGAAAAATCTTTAAACAACATCTCCTCAAGGCCAGTGGCGTGATTTCAAAATAATTTCACAGAAATGTTCCTCTTATGCCCCCTTTACTAAAATTACTCAAACGATTCTGCTTTGCTGAACAATATGCCGCCAGAGCTAAAAATACAAAATAATCTTTAAATGACATGTCCAAGGCCAGTGGCCCAATTTCAAAATAATTTAACAGAAATATTGGAAAGAAGCAATGGAGAAGAAAGGACTGAGAGTAAATGCAGGAAAGACAAAGATCATGATCTGCGGTACAGGACTGGACCTCCTGCAGAGTTCAGGCGAGTTTCCATGCGCCGTCTGTCGCACTGGAGTGGGCAGCAACAGCATCTTCTGCAAGGGCTGCAAGCACTGGGTGCACAAGAAATGCAGTGGGCTCAAGCGCTTGAAAAAGGACCCTGACTACAGATGTACATGGTGCTAGGGAACTGCACGCCCCTTGGATGGCAGACCACAGAAGGAAGTCCAGGTCGGACCTGACAAGCTTGAGGTGGTAGCTCCTTTTGCTACCTAGGAGACATGCTCTCAGTAGCAGGTGGCTGTGAACTTTCAACCACGTGTGAAAACTGCCTGGAAAAAGTTCAAGGATCTGCTACCAGTTCTCTCTTCATGCCACCTCTCTTTCAAAACACGTGGCCATGTGTACAGCTCTTGTGTGCGGAGCGCAATGCTCCATGCCAGCGAGACTTGGCCATTGACAAAGCCGAACCTCTGCAGCGTCTGCAGCGAAATGACAGGGCAATGATCAGACAGATCTGCAATGTCAGGCCGCAAGACATTGTCACCACCAGGTCCAATGAGCTACTTGTGCGGCTTGGCATTGAGGATTTGGACCTCATTCTGAAGGAGAGAAGACTCCGATGGTATGGACATGTGGAACGCTCCAATGGTGCAGTTAAGACAGCCTTTGACATACAGGTTGATGGAAAGGGTGGGCCTGGGAGTCCCAAAATGACATGGAAGCAGCTGACAGAGAGGGATTGCAGAGAGTGGAAGCTCTCGGCTATCAACCCTCATGATAGACATACCTGGAGATCTGGTGTGAGATCTGCCATGCGTGCAGCAAGCCAGCTATCTGGAAGGGGGCCCACTGATGTGGATGTTGCCCCTGTACCTGCACGTTAATCAAAAATCCGATTATGATATATGAAATATTGCTCTTATGCTACTTTACCAAAATTGCTAAAATGGTTCTGCTCCGCTGAAAAAGCTGGCCATCATAGCAAAAAATAAAGATCTTTTAAACAACATCTCCTCCTAGGCTAGTGGCCAGATTGCAAAATAATTTCACAGAAATGTTTCACTCACGGCCCTTTACCTCAAATGGTTCTGTTCAACTGAACAAAATGGCTACTAGAACTAAAAATAAAAAATCTTTAAACGACATTTCCTCATAGGCCAGTGACCCAATTTGAAAATAACTTCACAGATATATTCCTTTTTCGCTCTTTTAACAGAATTGCTAAAATGGTTTTGCTCCACTGAACAAGATGGCCTTCAGAGCTAAAAATAGAAAAAAATCTTTTAAATGGCAGCTCCTAGGCCAGTTGCCCAATTTCAAAATAATTTCACAGAAATGTTTCTCTTATGCCTTTTTACCAAATTTCTAAAATGGTTCCATTCTGCTGAAAAAGTAGCTGCCAGAGCTAAAAATAGAAAAAAAATTAAACAACATCTAAGTCAGTTGCCCAATTTTCAAAATAATTTCACAGAAATGTTCCTCTTACGCTCCTTCACTAAAATTGGTAAGATGCGTCCACTCCAATGAACAAGATAGCCTCCAGTGCTAAAAATAGAAATTTTCTTTCTAAAACCAGTGACATCATTTCTACAAGCTATGTAACATATTCAGCTCAGGTGAGTGATCCAGGGCCATCATGGCCTCTTGTTCTTATTTCTCCACTAAGACCTGTGTTGTTGATACTCATTAGAAGTGCATTGGCCAGAGGCCTCTAATGAGTACCCACAATGAGTACCCACAGCATAGGTTTTAGTGGAGAAATAAAAAAAAAAAATTTATTAGATGCCCCCACTTATCCGGAGCTATGATAGCTTGTATGTCAGTATGTTTTAGCTCACCTGGAGCAAAGGCTGCAGGTCAGCTTATGCCATCAGCTGTTGTCCCTCGTCTGTGTGTCCATCCGTTAGCTTTTCACATTTTTACAACTCCTCCTGAACAGTCAAATAGAGTGACTCGAAACTTGTTTTAGGGCAATTGGGGTGACTAGTAGATCAAAAGAAGCTAAAATCTTTCCAATCCAAAATCCAAGATGGCCGCCATCCCTGCCATCTTGAAAATCTATTTTGCTCTTCCTCCTTAACCAAAAGACCAATTGACTTGAAACTTGGTAGGAAATATCCGGTTGACTTGTAGATCAAAAATAGCTAAAATCTTTCCAATCTGAAATCCAAGATGGCCGCCATCTTGAAACTCTGTTTTGAACTCTACTCTTGAACCGAAAGGCCAATGGACTCGAAACGTGATAGGAAGTATCAGGGCAGCTTGTCGATCAAAAAAGCTGAAATCATTCTGATTGGAAATCCAAAACGGCTGCCATCTTGAAAACTTCTCCTGAACCGAAAGGCCAATTGATTTGAAACTTTCAAGGAAATATCATTCTGATTGGAAATTCAAAATGGCCGCCATCTTGAAAACTTCTTCTGAATCGAAAGGCCAATTGATTTGAAATTTTCAAGGAAATACCGTTCCAATTAGAAATCCAAGATGGCAGCCATCTTGAATATCTATTTTGAACTTCTTCTCAGAACTGAAATGTCAGTTGACTCGAAACTTGGTAGGAAGTATCAAGGCGACTTGTAGATCCAAAATAGCCAAAATCATTCCGATCAGAAATTCAAGATGGCCGCCATCTTGAAAATCTACTTTGAACTACTTCTCCTGAACCGAAAGGCCAATTGACTCGAAACTTGGCAGGGAATAGCGGGGTGACTTATTGATAAAAATAACTAAAATCATTCCTGTTCAAAATCAAAAATGGCTGCCATGACCACCATCTTGAAAATCTATTTTGAAATCTTCTCCTCAACTGAAAGGCAAATTGACTTGAAACTTGGTAGGAAGTATTGTGGGGATAAAATAGCTAAAATCGTTCTGATCCAATATCCAAGATTGCCTCTTCTTGAATATTTTGAACTCCTGAACAGAAAGGCCAATTGACTCAAAAATTGGTAGAAAGTATTGAGGCATAGATCAAAAATAGCTAAAGTCATTCCAATCAAAAATCCAAGACCATCTTGAAAATCTGTTTTGAGCTTCCCCTCCTGAAGCAAAATGCCAACTGACTCGAAACCTGCTACAAAATATCAGGGCCACTTATAGATAAAAAAAATCTGAAATCCAAACTGGCCACCACCAACGCCACATTACTTAAAAACACCTATTCAAATAAATTTCACCTCCAAAAACTGAAAATTTTGCAATATATCTGCTCAAAACATTGATTGTTGGTACTCGTTAGAACCGCCTCATTGGGCGGTTTTAACTAGTATTTAACTAGCACCCTCTATATATGTTTTTTGAGCAGAAATTAGAAAAATAATGAATACCCCTGTAAACCCCAGTTTTAATTACTATATATTAGTGGGGTTTAAGTGGGTCAAAATTATATATGCACGTTTTCGTGATGATCTTGAAAAGCTATTTTGAACTTCTCCTGGACCAAAATGCCAATTGACTGGAAACTTGGTAGGAAGTATTGGGGTGACTTGTAGATCAAAAATTGCTAAAATCATTCTGATCAGAAATCCAAGATGGCTACCATCATTGCCATCTTGAAAATCTATTTTGAACTAGTACTCTCAAAGCAAAAAGGCAATTAACTCAAAACTTGGTAGGAAGTATTGTGGTGACTTGTAGATAATAAATATCTGAAATCATTCCGATTGGAAATCCAAGATGGCCGTCTCTGACGCCAACTTGAAAATATATTTTGAACTCTTCTCCTGAACGGAAAGGCCAATTGACTCAAAACTTGGCAGGAAGTATCTGGGTAACTTGTAGATCAAATATAGCTTAATTGTTCCAGTTGTAAATCCAAGATGGCTGCCATGCATGCCATCTTGAAAATATATTTTGTAATTCTTCTTCTTAACCAAAAGGCCAATTGACTTGAAACCTTCATTGGAAATTGTGGTGACCATCTTGAACTTCTTCTCCTGAACCAAAATGCCAATTGACTAGGAAGTATTGGTAGAAAGTATTAGGTGACTTGTAGATCAAAAATAACCGAAATTGTTTCTATCAGAAATCAAGGATGGCTGCCACTGCCGCCATCTTGAAAATCTATTGATTTGATCTATTTTAAACTTCTCCTGAACTGAGTCCATTTGATTGGAAACTTGGTAGAAAGTATTGTGGTGACTTGTAGATCAAAAATAGCTAAAATTGTTCTGATGGGGACTCCCAAGATGACATTTGGTCAAGTTGGTCTAAGTTAGCGATGTTTGGCCCTAAGGGCCTCTAGTTATACCCCTGACATACAAAGTATATGCGGGTATATAGTTTTTGGTTTTCCGTTCGTTCGTTAGTTTGTTTGTTCGTTCATGTGTTCGTACTTTAGTTTGCTCATAAAAAGTTTTTGCGTCAAAGTTTATAAGACCTCATATTTTGAAGACTCTACAATGGATTTCATTTATATTTGGCCTGATGGTAGATATAGGTCTAAAGTTTTTATCAGCACCTCCCCACCCTGGGGGTGACCTAGGGGTCAAGGTCAGGGACTTAGAATTTTCATAAAAAAATCAAAATTTTTGTGTTTAAGTTTATATAGCTATATCATCAAGACCCTTTGAGGAGTTTCATTTATATTTGGTAGATATAGGTCTAGAGTTTTACTCAGCATGATCCTACCCCGGGGTGTGACATTGAGGTCAAGGTCACAGACTTAGAGTTTTTATATAAAAGTAAACATTTTTGCATTTAAGTTTATATAGCTATATCATCAAGACCTTTTGTTGAAGTTCATTATCCCCTGACTGATAGGTTGAGGGGATATGGTTATCAGCAAGGAATCTGTTCGTCTGTCTGTCCATAGATGCATTATTCGTTCGTACTTGTTCAGTCTTAGGGTCAAAGTTTTTATGTTAAAATTTATAAGACCGTATATTATGAAGACCCTTTAATGGATTTCATTCATATTTCACCTGATGATATATAGGTCTAAAGTTTTTATCAGCACCGACCCTACCCTAGGGGATAACCTTGGGGTCAAGGTCACGGACTTAGAATTTCATCAAAATGTCAAAACTTTTTGTTTACGTTTATATAGCTATATCATCAAGACCCTTTGAGGAATTTCATTTATATTTTACATGGTGGTAGATACAGGTCTAGAGTTTTACTCAGCATGATCCCCACCCCAGGGAGGTCAAGGTCACAGACTTAGAGTTTTCATATTAAAGTAAAAAAATTTGCATTTAAGTTTATATAGTTATATCATCAAGACCTTTTGTTGAATTTCATTATCCCCCAATGGATAGGTTTAGGGGATATAGCTCTCAGCATGGAATCCATCTGTCCGTCCATCCATTTATCAGTCCATAGATGCATTATTGTGCACCTCATAACTCCTATACCCTTTGAGCTATTTTCACGAAACTTTGTCAAGTTGTAGAGGGGTAGGGATGTCAGGTACAAGAATGTCATGACAACTGTAACTGACTTGTTCCATGAGTTATCTCCCCTAGTCTCCAAAAATTGTAAAAAATTGTGCTAACCATATTTTCATGATACTTCACCAATATGTAGAGGACATTGAGTAGGCATATCAAATTCAAGAATGACAACTTTATTCATGAGTTATCTCCCTTGGTTATTTAAATATTGTGTGGGCATTAACTCTAAAAATTCTCTAAGATAGTTTTGTGATACCGGTACTTTACCAATATGTAGAGGACATTGAGTAGGCATGTCACATTAAAATTTCATTAAAATTTATATAACTACAATTTATATTATTAAGACCCTTTCGTTGGTTTCATTAATATTAAGCATGATGGTATATATAGGTTTAAAGTTTTTCTTGGCACCATCCCCAAGCTTGGGCATGGCTTTTTAGTCAAGGTCACAGACTTTTCATACAAATGTCAAAGTTTTTGCTTATAAAGACTGATTGATTTCACTGGAATATGGTGATAGTTATAGGGCTAAAGTTTATTTAGCTTGATCCCTGCACCTGTACCTGACCTTTGAGGTCAAGGTCAAGGGCTTCACATAATGTGTGATTAAATTCTTTCAGTGTTGTAACATATATTATAGCATACATCTGCCATCTCCAGAGTCAAAGCTGCATACTTTGTGCTCTTTAAAAAGTGGCGGTAGCTCTGGTAAGAGGTATACATGCCCCACTGGGCACTTTGTCTAGTTACATTAGCTGTTGATGAAGACCTTGAGCTTGTTATGTGATACACATGCCAGGTTCCATATCACAGTTTATCAAGTGTCTGAGTGCAGATCCAGGGGTCATAAGTTTGAATCCCAGCTTGGCCAAATGAGTTTCGTTGAGATTGATCATGAAATACTGTCCACAGTCATTTTCCCCTTTCGGCTGATTCAAGAAGGGCAGTTGTCAGTTACTGATGAAAGTATGTGCACAAAGTACTGGTTAATGGCATACAGTACTAAGCCTGCTCAGGAAAAAGTTAGTAGGTTAACTGGCCAGAGAATTTACATCCCTGCACCCCACCCACCTTTTCCTGTCTGAAGAAAGATAGATAATAGTAAATAATAGAAATATTCAAATGACCTGTTAAATGGAAAATTATTTTATAAAAGATAAAAATAATTTTCTGAACTTTGTTCGCAAGATTTTCTGAGGTTGGGAGCAAACTGCTCAGGCCACAGAATTTTGGCCCTAACTCCTTCCCATAAAGAGAAAAGTAGGAAAAAGCAGGTATAACTACAATTCTTATGTCTATGCTTTCTGATCTGAGTTTGCCAAGTTTCTATGGGTGGGGGCAAACTGCCCAGGCCAGGGTATCTTCACCCCCAGGGGGATGGGAGTGGGGGAGGTGTGCAAGTTGCTCAGGCCAGGCTATCTCTTCCCCACTCATTCCTGTCTGAAGAAGGATAAAAGTAAATAATAGAAATATTCAAATGATCTGTTAAATGGAAAATTGTTTTAAAAAGGATAAAAATAATTTTCTGAATTTGGTTTGCAAGATTTTCAGAGGTTGGAAGCAATCTGCTCAGGCCACAGTATTTTGGCCCTAACACCTTCCAGTAAAGAGAAAAATAGGTGAAAGTATATATTACTATAGTTCTAATGTTTGTGCATTAGAAATATGTTTTAATTGATTAAATATCTTTTCTGATCTGAGTTTGCCAATTTTCCGGGGGTGGGGGTGGGGAGGGGTGGGGGCTAATGTTTGTGCATTAGAAATATGTGTTTTAATTGATTAAATATCTTTTCTGATCTGAGTTTTGCCAATTTTCTGGGGGTGGGTGGGGCAAGCTGCCCAGGCCAGGGTATCTTCATCCCCACCCCTTTCTGACAGAAGAAAGATAGGTAATAGCAAATACTGGAATTTCTCTAATGACCTATTCAGTGGGAAATTCTATTAAAAGTGATAAAATATCTTTCTGAACTGTGTCTGCAAGGATTTCTGAGTTTGGGAAGAAAATGTTTAGGCCACAGTATCTTGCACCCAACCTCCTCCCATAAAGAGAAAACTAATGAAAAGCATACATTACTATTGTTCTGATAAATGTACAATATAAATGTGTCATTAAAAAAATAATAAATATCATTTTGAATGCCGGCTGGATGTGACCATAATTGTGTTGACTGGATTGTAAAACTTCACCAACTCACACATGTACATGTATTTGGTGTTATTACATTTTACTTCAGGTAATACAGGAACTGCAATCTGCATTGAATGCAGCTAAGTACGACAATTCAAACCTAGTCATGTTGAGTGGCCTTGGTAATGTGTTCTGTTCAGGGATAGATCTGCACTTTCTGTTGACAGGGGATAGGACAGTAGCAGCAAGGCAGATGGTTGATGCTCTCAGGTAATTGCTAAACATTTAGTTTAAACAATATTTATTCATACTAAGAAATAACAAGTACATGTTAATACAAACAAAATGTGAGAGAGGATCTGAATGGAAGCCTTTGGCTTATCTAGTTCATTTCCTCGTAATATTTAGAAATATACAACTATTATCTTTACGACATGGCAAAAATTTATGCTAAAAACATGCTAAAAATTTAGTCCATTGCATGTAGTTGGCCAGTAATACAATATTGATATTTATATCAAGGTGTCTGATTCCTACAAATTTGTACAAATCGAATTAAGTATTTGCATATTTTCGTCTGTCAAATTAAGAATTTGCATATTTTCGTCTTACATGTATTTGATTTTGGTCATTTCTGAAGCATATGCTTGAGTGCACTGTGGTAAACAGCATAGTTTCAGAAAATGCGCTTTTTTTTTTTTCAATAAAAAAAATAATGTCTTTTTTTCTTAACCCTTGTCCTGCTGAATAAATTAAGATGCCACACCCACTTCTAATTTTCAGCCAATCAGGTTACTTGATCCAGATAGTCGCTATAAATTCACATACTTAATGGCAAACAGTGCAGATCCAGATCAGTTGGCTTCTTCAGGCAGGGTATATCCGGTTTCAGCAGGACTAGGGTTAATCCTCCACAAAAGCTTAGACTGTGGGAACTCATTAGAAACGCTTTGCCGAAGCACTTCTAATGAGTATCCACGTCATGTTTTTATGGAGAAATGAAAGTGATAAATGTACCTGATACCCCCTCTTATCTAGAGCTTTGAAGTAGATGTATTATATCTTGAATTTTGTTACATTTTGTAATTAGTTTCTGAGTGGTAGAGGAAGGGTAAAAATGAGAATACAAACTGTAGGATGTGTGATTCAGACTAGATGTGACAATTTTGGAAAGGCCAAGATCTCGTAGCATGCCCAGGAAAAATACAAATATCTGGTGTTCCTTGCTCTGAGTCTTCACAGTCTAACCCTTACAGCCCTGTTTTTGAAATGTTTTTGACTATTCTGTCTTTCAATTTAGGTGCATCCAATCTTGGAAAAGGGGATGCCAGTAAAACAAAAAAAAAAACAAAAAAAAAACAAGAAACAGAACGGCCAGTAGATAGTAATGAGACAGCTTGTGACAAGCCATCACATCTTGAGCTACACTGTTTGTAAAAGTATCTGTTTTGATCTGCAGGGTTGAAAGAGCTAATAAATTTCTTTTCACTTTGTTATTTGCAGGGTTTTTTAACTTTAAACAAAAAACATGCATAAGCTGTATTGTTTTGAAGGCAGAGGGTATCTGGTTGAGCTGATCAGTGCTAGTTGTAGTTTTAGAACCTGTAAAGGTTTACAGAACACACCTGTTGTTTCAAGACTGAAAGGATAGTGTGTGATAACTTAGTATAATATAATATTAATTTTAACTGCACAATACATTAACCTATAGATAATGTGCTATTCTATTCTGTATTTCACTCCTTCCACAGAAAAAATGACAGTTCAGTCGTCTTAAGGAGTCTTAATCCAGAAGGTCCCTTAGGCAGTTACCTGTATGACGCAATTCTTCCCACTTAACTGATCACGTGTCAGTTTCTTTTCTGTGGACAAGAAAGTAAACAAACGATTTGTTTATCAGTGAAAGAAATCAATATTTTATTTCTTTTTCCCCAAATATTTCTTAATCCTTCTCTTTCTTGGGTTCCTTTCTCATGCCTTTCACTAAAAATTTTATTACTTTCAATTAATCAAATTTCGATTTCTTGCTATTGTTGATTGTTGAATTGCATCATATGTTTTCGCGACTCTCGTATTCATCGGCACAACGCTTGTGTTCGGTTCGGTAGTCATGCATTATACTCAAATATTTAACTTGTTCTTTCAGTTCCAGGTTATTTATTGACATGATATGTAATAAATGGAAGAATATGGATACCTTGCAACTGCCAGCTGGCTGAAGGTTTCTATGGTGGAGAAGCTGATTAGTAAAGAACTTGTCAACCTTTTTGGATTATAAGACAATTCTTTACTGATGGAACACCACCCCACAGGGCTATACTGCCAGGGGTAGGACCCATCTGGGTGGCATCTTATGGGTGCTATAAGTACTCGATAAAGTCCACCAGGCACCAGTCACCAGTCACCGGTCAACCAGGCACCAGTCAATCTACATCAGCTTCACCAGGCACCAGTCAACCAGGCACTGGGCTACCAGGCAACCTGGAAGAATCATCTCGGGTCAACCAGGCAATGTGCTACCAGGCACCAGTCAACCAGGCACTGATCAGCCAGTCACCAGTCAACCAGGCACCTGTCAACCAGGCACCAGTCAGCTATTCACTCGTCAACTATTCACCAGTTAATAATTCACCGGTCATCTATTCACCGGGTACCAGTCACCGGTCATTATGTTGGATTACTAGTGACTGGATAGCAGTCACTAGTCTCCGGACAACCTATCACTGCTCACAGAGCATCATAGACCAGTCAAATCAATGGATATAGGTTCGAATACCTGGTAACCATATATATTATGGAATTCTGTTCAATCATTACTGAATTAGACTCAGAATCCTAGATATATTCTAATTATAAATGAATCAGATTTATCAGTTATGAACAAATTCTGAATTCAGTGATCAATAATACATGTATAAAGAGTTTTAATACTATCAATATTTAGTATTGTTATTGAACATCGGACAATACTTTAAAAGTATAAATATGTTTCTTTTTAATACGTTTGAAAGAGATCAACACTTTAAGGATCCTCACCTCATTCGGCCTCACTGCAAGGGGTGAGCTCCATAATTTTATCTTATATTATACGCAGAAGGAAAATATAGTCGGAACTTAATTATTTCTTCTTCTTCCTCAGTCTCTATTTGCTCTTGGTACGCAACAGCACAGAGATTAAGAAATCAGTATAGGTATAAGAAAGAAGTATCCGAGACTCTCTTCTTTTCTTTAATATTATTACCATAAAAGGTATCATAGATCTAAACAAATTAAATAACTGATCCTTCAATAATCAGGAATTAAATTATTATGATTGCACCTATTTCCTTATATTTTTTCCTATATAAGAGATAGAAATAATTCCAACTATATCCAGATTTACATGGGATAGTTTTGGTTAAACATACTCACCAATTGTTTTAAACTTGTCTTGAGTATGTATTATTTGAATAGAGTTAATTAATCAAACATCCTCTCTAGATTACAACGATTGGCATAGAAGTCTAGTAGAGGTACATATTCTATTTCATAGAATATGGGAAATAGCCGGTAAATTATGCTATTAGTCCCATATTAAATTTATGTGTTGATAATTATTAATATCTGTTTAAAGAGCTTAGGTCAGTCGTGTCCTATCCAGACTCTGGAATAAAGTAAATCATTAATAAGATATTTATATATTAAGGCATATTTTTATTTGATACATCCTTTTAGTTTGCCTTACTTAAATTCTGGATCATTTTAGTTTACGCGAGAAATGTTCCAGGTAATTCAGTTCTCAGATTAAGAATTTATTACAATGAAGATTACTTCTTCTGAGAATAATAAACACATTGGCTGTGGTAATGATAGAAAACCACACAGCTGATAAACAGTCAGACCTAATCTACGTATAGTATAGGTCTATATTATTTATAATCCTTAAGTCTAATATAAAGCAAATTTCTTGAGGAATATTATGCTACAAGTAGTTCTACTTCCTCTATTATTTGCACCTATAACAAGAGTCCATGTCAGTCAAATCTTGTTCAGACTCTTGGAGGGTAAATAATCAGTAAAGGCATTAATAGATTCAGTACGTTATTATTATTATTGCCTTAATCTATAAAGTTAATTTAAGAAGTTGCAAATCTATCTCCGAAATTTACAGTTTGACTTCTTATGAAATATTTGGCTATGGGACCGTTTAGAAACCTTTTACAGCCAATAATTATTTTAGATCTAAACAGATCGATCGTAGAGATCTAATATATAGTCCTTAAAAGTATAATACAAAGGAAATTTTCTAAGAGGGGAATAAATGTAACGAGTAGTTTACCTTCTCTAAACAGCAATGGCAATTATGTCTTAAATCAATTGTTCCATAGTCTACCTTCGCATGTCAACTATTAGGACAATGTGAGAAAGTTAGTATATTTACGAAACGGTGACGAAATAAAATTTTTTTTACATTATTCTGTAATATGTAAGGACCAAATATAAGTACATTCCCCATCTATGGTCTGCTCCGTTAATACGAACCAGTGGTTCTTCTCGTCATAAAGAATTCAAAGTTCTGTTTATGAGTAATGAAAAGAATACAAATCTGGAAAATCTCGATCTCTCCCAGGTATGTTGTTCCATAAATATAACATCGCAATATCCGATGATGGATATTTATAATTGAATATAAAGACAATTCATTCAAGACATATCGATATTGTCATAAGACTGGACTGTTTGAATAAATTATAATGGAGTTCTTGTACAATTAAGCTTCACATTTTAGGAAGTTCTGCATTTACGCTTTCTGTCAGATCTTCCTAGTTTTTTGTTATTAGGAATGTACCTGAAGTTGTATGATTATACAATTACAATTATACATACAGTTGTACAATTATACATACTGAAAATGGACATTTTCATGAAGCATTTAGGTTTATAGACCATTAAAAGATTACTTGATAATAGTGGGAGATATTATATAAGATCCGATATATATATCTATCTTCATATTGTTATTAATTATGATAAGTTAAACTTGTTTTAATGGTTAGATTAACCTATAGTGCTTCACGTTGCATTTTATATGTTTTAAATCTTATTGACACATTCTTAAACAAGCAATTTCTCAGTCTTCAATGTGTAACGACTATGTCAGATTACTCGGGAGTATTCATTTACTACTACACTTGTTAAGTCAAGCTATCGACAAACTTTCAGTTTATATAATGGATACTATCCTATGGTTCAGTTCAGGGAGAAAACATCCATTAAGTTCCATTTACTGTCTTACTTCATCGATACAGTCATGGTCTATACAGAACTCATTCTCTATCTTTGAACAGAGAAATAATGAGTTTCTATTCTTTGCATCTCTGGTTGAAGAGGAAATTACATCTATCTTCAACCAATATGACATACAATTTTAATGAATAAGAATACTATACAATACATCTTTCACTCTTGTGTTAAGAATCATCCGTAACACAATTATGATGTAATCACTCTCCCGATCTACACATAGATCTTGAGAGTACCTCTTTCCTTTCTGAAAGCATAGAAAATCGTGATATTTCAGGAGGTGTTAATTATTAAGAAATTTGTTTTAGACTATTCATATGTTCAAGTCTAAATTATAATGGACTGTTTATCAGTATATAAAATCCTTGGAGTTATTTTATATCTAGTTTATTTGGATAATCTTACCGTCATGATGAATGATTTATCCATAAAATGGAACATCTTATAGATTATTAAAATATAAAATTATTCTCTTTTTGAATAAATTAGTTACGTTTAATGATTTATTCATAACAAGAATATTCTATTATTATATATATATTTTTTTTGATGATATAAATAATCTATTCTCACTATTCCAGTTATATTCTTGCAGAATAGTTAATTCTGTCTCTGAACCTGTATGTTTAGCATTATCAGAGATACTAGAATCAGTATTAGTTTGACTCGACATTTATACTTATCAGTCATACTATATGAGTTGAAGCTGCATAAAAAACTCCCCGATTCTCGTATTAGTAGGGAAGCTTAAGGCATTTATGGACTAAGTATTTCTTATATTATACTATCTCATAGAGGGACGTTGTATCCGAAGTACTTTTTTTTCTATCATAATCAATTATTAATATATTTGGAATTTGAATAATAATAACTGTTATGAGCCAGGCCTAACGAGAAAGAAATGAAACTGAAACCAGAACAAGCTTTAAATTATTAACAATATTTATTCACAAAAAAATAAGACAAGATTCAAAACAAAAGAATGTAAGTAAACAGTATCTTTCAAGTTTATGTCGCAAAGTCCCTCAGAAATAATCCACAAGAATTTATAAAACAAATCCTTTGAATAACAGTTTCTGATCCCACAATTTGAAGTTCCTGAATTCAGAATTTAAGTCCAGAATGAATAAAATATTAAAGTAATCCAGTATAGAATAATTTCTAGTGAAAGTACACAAAGATGCCCATATGAAAATCTTTTCTCCATATATAATATCAAAAAACATTCTAGAAAAAGAATTTACAACAGGCATCTCTTATTTTCCAGTTTCAGTCAAGAAACTTCTAAATATTCTATGACAAGCCAAAAATAACTCAGTCTAGAATCAAGGACATAAACAACATGTTATTGTAAACATGTTATTCCAGAAAGTGTAAATAAAGTTATTAATGGAAACATAGTAAACATGATGCTTAAAATAATTGAACACCCTATATATATCAATAACATTCATAAGAATGTCTGATGCCTGATTACACCCTTTATTCTGGGGTCCATGTCTGTTGGTTGGAACATTCTGATTTGTCATTCATTTACAGATTTATGATATTGATTTATGGCTTGGGTACCATGGCCACAACTACTTAGGATTAGCTCCATGGTATGTTATAATTAGACCTGGTAATAGAAACGATTCTAGACAGTTCTTTCTAATTGATTAGATCTCAATAATATTGTAAGATCTTAAGCTAAATTAGGAGGCTGTTTTACAGTGAGCTATGTTATCAGCCTTTATTCTTGTTTAGAATATTACGTCTGCCAAACTACATGATGATGTTAGCAGTCTTTCTCTTTCTTATTTTGTCAAGGATACGAAACGTTTCCTAAATCTCCTATGTCAGAAGCGTTTTATTAAAATGAATTAGGTCATCATTCTTCATCTGCAGAAGTAGACAATCACTGTCTAGTATCATCGCTAGGACTAAGATACGTTAATACAATTAGCCTAGCAATAGATAAAATTATCAATCATATATTTACTATCATTGATGGATAAACTGGGTATTCGGTAAAGATTAGACCATTTACCCGAATTATTATTATCCCTTTTTACATTGAAACGAAAAAGGGAATAATTATAAAACCTTATGGTTAGTTAGGGATTATGGTCTTCTTATTGGAAACCATCATATCGGTCCGATTTATCAGACTCTAATTAGATCATAATTATAATAGTTTAGACGCTTTACTAATTAGGTAATCTTTACATATCTAGGATTTATATGAAAATCTCGAGAAATGTAGGTTATCTACAGGAAACTCGTCTGAGAAGACATCTCCTTATTCAATAATGCATCTCTAAAGATAGACAGCTTGTTGTCTAGACATCTGTTCAACAAGTTTGGTTTCAAACATATTATCAAACAGTATTCTTGAGATTGTAGTTGAAGTGCAATATTGAGGTTATGTCTCAGTGACTCATTTATTCCTTTTTTTGGGCCAACTGTTGTTACCCAAAAAAGGAAATGGGTTGGGGGGGCAGTAATTAGGCCTCTGAGGCTCAAGAACTAGAAATCTCTAGTCTACTATTAACATATAAGGTATTAACACCTCAAAGATATGTTATTAGTGAATCTAGATCATTCTTACTATTACATATGGAAATAGAATGTATCTGATTCCTTAGAGTTTCCTGAGTCTTAATCTAGAAGTATAGGGACTCTATATATTATTTGTGTTAGAATAGGAGAGCTCCTCCCTTCTAATCTTCAAATTCTAGCATATTATCTATAGGTTAATGTATTGTGCAGTTGAAATGAAGTTTTTAAAAGTAAAACATATTTTAACTAGCATCCTATAGATAAGAGAGTCCCACCTCCTTCTTCCCCCCCATCCCCTCCGCCCAGTTTTGTCTTAATTGTTTCTATTGTTTTATACATCAAAGAAACTGACACATGATCATTTAAGCGGGAAGAGTTACGTCATACAGGTAACTGCCTAAGGGACCTTCTGGATTAAGACTCCTTAAGATGACTAAACTGTCATTTTTTCTGTGGAAGGTCTGAAATACAGAATAGAATAGCACATTATCTATAGGTTAAGTATTGCTAGTTGAAATATGTTTTACTTTTAAAAACTTCATTTTATTGCGATATCTAGCTTCATTACTTCATTATAATGTAGTTTATACCTTCAGATTCTTTGGAATCAGTAAGATCTTCATGATTCTAGACAGTTATTGTCACGACTGCTTTAGCAAGCAGGAGCGACATAGGGAGCACTTTCCAGCATTGGCGTTGTCATCATTGTAGTTGTCAGCATCGCCAATATTAAGTCTGTGCGTTAAGCTCCGTTTCTCAAAACACCAAGGCTTCTAGGCTAATAAAACTTCATACACACATCCGCCATGATGCACACTACCCTGTTTATTGGTGTAGAACTAAGAAAAACATGATTACTTTTAAGTTGAAAAAAAGGCTCTTTTTCTTCTAAAGGTACAGCTGCCTGTCTGGAGCTCGACTGGCAGTATTTGTTGGTTTTGATCGTATCTGTCAGCATCTCAGTTCAGTAGATACGACTTACAAAAGCTTGTTGCCCAAATATGGTATTTAACCCTTACCCCACAGATCACAGTATGGCAAACCACCCAGAATTCGTCCACACTCAGTTTCCGACGATGGAAGCAGTCGCGAGATTTGCGCGTGAATTGTTGCGTCACGACGTCATCAATGTAAACTGTCGGAAATCCCATGAGTCACTGAACAAGTATATCCCAAAGTGCGCTTCAAACCTGCAAATATTATGTTTATTTTTTCTTATATTAGTCTTCTGATTGCTTTTTAATTGATTTATGTCATAAAAAAACACATGTTCATTCAAAATAGTCATAAAAAAAAAAAACAAGTGAAATGCGACTGTCTGCCACTATTTACTTTCATTCAGAATGTCTCGGATATGAGGTACAAGTTATAGAAACGGACTTGTCAAAAAATTAAAAGTGTGGAAGCTTAATAGTGTCATCACGTTTTTCACCTATTTGATTTTTATGTACATGTACCAAAGTTCCATTTAGTTACAATTCAGTATAGTAAATATTGTTCAAATATGGTAGTTGTAAGGAGAGGTGATAACTTCTTCTGTCCGTGCTGCCAGTAATTGGCATGTCTTCTACAAAATAGTGAAAAAACAACGATATATATTCATTACTGTTTTCAAATATTACCATTTAAATAACTTGATTTGTTTGTTAAAAACAACTTTCTGTCGAAATATGCTTATCAGAGGTGTTTCCAGAGAGAGATGAAATAATTACTTTGCTTACACAAAGGTAAGAAGATGTTGATTTAAAATACCACTTATCCTATTTATTTCTCACCCGCTAGTTGTAAATGTGATGACACTAATTGCGCATTGTGTGACGTCACTAGACAAATGACAGGTCAGGTGGTTGAATATAGCGCCCTCTACGCACATTGACAAGTTTACTGCAGAAAAAAAAAATGTTTATGAGCTGAGGATGAATAAATTTTGCATGATTCCAGTGTAGAAAGGTATTTATTAGATTGTTGATTCGGTCCATAATTACACGACAGAAGTTACATCATCGAAAACCGGGAGTGGCGGCATGTATGCTTTTAGTGGGTAGGCTTTTTGGAGAGCATCTCAGGACTTCCAGAAACAAGGACGGAATTTACTTTTATCATGAACCTTTGTTTGTCTGCATTCAAGGCCATTTAGGTAAATAATTCTCCAACATCACAGTCAAACACCCCTTTCTGTTTTTAGCTCACCTTGAGCCTTTGTGATCACCCACCGTCCGTTGTCATCGGCGTCGTCGTCATCTTCCGTCTGTCCGTTCGTCCGTCTGTCCGTTCCCAATCTTTAAACAACATCTCCTCCTAAACCACTGATTGGAATTCGACCAAACTTCACAGGAATGATCCTTGGTTGGTCTTCTTTCAAAGTTGTTCAAATGGTTCAAATTGCATATATAGGTCACAGGAGCTAAAAATAGATTTTTTAACTAAAAACTTAAAAAATCTTCTTGTCAGAAACCACTGGACCGATTTCAATATAATTTTGCAAAAATGTTCTTTTGGTGATCCTCTACCACGATTATTCAAGCCATTTGGATTCGTCAAAAAACATGGCCGCCAGGGGGCGGGTTTATTTTCCCTTTATATCTATATAGAAAACTTTAAAAATCTTCTTGTCAGAAACCGCTGGACCGATTTCCATATAATTTTGCAGAAATGTTCCTTTGGTGATCCTCTACCAAGATTGTTCGAGCCATTTGGATTCGTCAAAAAACATGGCCGCCAGGGGGCGGGGCTTATTTTCCCTATATATCTATATAGAAAACTTTAAAAATCTTCTTGTCAGAAACCACTGGACTGATTTCCATATAATTTTGCAGAAATGTTCCTTTGGTGATCCTCTACCAAGAGTGTTCAGGCCATTTGGATTCGTCAAAAAACATGGCCACCAGGGGGCGGGGCTTATTTTCCCTATATATCTATATAGAAAACTTTAAAAATCTTCTTGTCAGAAACCACTGGACTGATTTCAATATAATTTTGCAGAAATGTTCCTTTGGTGATCCTCTACCAAGATTGTTCAGGCCATTTGTATTCGTCAAAAAACATGGCCGCCAGGGGGCGGGGCTTATTTTCCCTATATATCTATATAGAAAAATGTAAAAATCTTCTTGTCCGAAACCACTGAACCGATTTCAATATAATTTTGCAAAAATGTTCTTTGGTGATCCTCTACCAAGATTGTTCAAGCCATTTGGATTTGTCAAAAAACGTGGCCGCCAGATGCGGGGCTTAATTTCCCTATATGTCTATATAGAAAACTTTAAAAATCTTCTTGTCAGAAACCACTGGACCGATTTCCATATAATTTTGCAGAAATGTTCCTTTGGTGATCCTCTACCAAGAGTGATCGAGCCATTTGGATTCGTCAAACAACATGGCGGCCTCGGTGGCTCAGTTGGATGCGCCGTCCGACTGGAGACCAGGAGGTCGCAGGTTCAACCCCCGCCAAGGTCGGCAACATTCTTTCGTGGAGATTGATCATGAAATATTTTCTACGGTCATTCTCTCCCTTCCGCTGATTCAAGAAGGGCAGTTGTCAGTTTCTGGCGAAAGAATGTGCACAGTACTGGTTAACCGCTTATAGGACTAAGCTTGCCCAGTAAACGTGTGGTTAGGTAAACTGACCGCGCTCAACATGACCCCATTGGGTTGACTGGGCCGTAAAACCTCAACACAAACAAACAAAAAACATGGCCACCAGGGGGCGAGGCTTATTTTCCCTATATATCTATATAGAAAAATGTAAAAATCATCTTGTCTGAAACCACTGGACCGATTTTCATATAATTTTGCAGAAGTGTTATTTTGGTGATCCTCTACCAAGATTGTTCAAGCCATTTGGATTCGTCAAAAAACATGGCCGCCAGGGGGCAGGGCTTATTTTCCCTATATACGTATCTATATAGAAAACTTTAAAAATCTTCTTGTCAGAAACCAATGGACCGATTTCAACATAACTTGGAAGGAATGTGTCTTTGGTCACCCTCTACCAAGATTATTCAAGCCATCATGATTCATCAAAAAATATGGCTGCAAGGGGGCGGGGCTTATTTTCCCTATATAGAAACCACTGGACTGATGTCAGTATAACTTGGCAGAAATGTTTCCTTGGCGACCCTTTACCAAGATTGGTCAGGCCGTCATGATTTGTCAAAAAACATGGCTGCTAGGGGGCGGGGCTTATTTTCCCTGTATATCTATATAGAAAACTTGAAAAAATCTTCTTGTCAGAAACCACTGGACTGATTTCAATATAACTTGGCAGACATGTTTCCTTGGTGACCCTTCCATGGTGACCCTTTACCAAGATTGTTCAAGTAATCGTGATTTGTCAAAAAACATGGCTGCCAGCGGGTGGGGCTTATTTTCCCTATATATCTATATAGAAAACTTTAATAATCTTCTTGTCAGAAACCACTGGACTGATTTCAATATAACCTAGCAGGAATGTTTCTTTGGTGACCCTCTACCAAGGTTGTTCAAGCTGTCATGATTCGTCAAAAAACATGGACGCTACGGGGGTGGGGCTTCTCTATATATCTATATAAAAAACTTTAAAATCTTCTCGTAAGAAACTGTTGCACCGAGTTCAATGTAACTTGACAGGAATGTTGCTTTGGTGACCTTCTACCAAGATTGTTCAAGCTTTCATGATACGTCAAAAAACATGGCCCCCAGTGGGAGCGGGGCTTATTTTCCGTATATATCTGTATAGAAAACTTTGAAATTCTTCTTGTCAAATACCCGCTGACCGATTTCAATGTTGCTTTGGTGACCCTCTACCAAGAATGTTCAAGCAATCCTGATTTGTCAAAAAAACATGGCTGTTAGGGGGTGGGGCTTATTTTCCCTGTATATCTAGATAGAAAACTTTGAAAATCTTCTTGTCAGAAACCACTGAACCGATTTCAATTTAACTTGGCAAGAATGTTCCTTTGGTGACCCTCTACCAAGTTTTTTCAAGCTGTCATGATTCGTCAAAAATAAAAAAATGGCTGTTAGGGGGTAGGGCTTTATAGCTATATAAAACAAAATCTTTTTGTCAGAAACCACTGGGCCAATTTCAATATAACTTGGCAGAAATGTTCCTTTGGTGACCCTCTTTCAAGATTTAGTTGTCATGATGCGTTAAAAAGAAAAAAACATGGCTGCTGTGGGGGGTTGGTGGGGGGTGGGGGGTGGGGGGCTATAAAATTTAGAGCAGTGAGCTTGGCTGAAACTTCAACAGTAATATAAGTATGCAAATCTGTTTGCTCAGGTGAGCGATATAGGACCATCATGGTCCTCTTGTTTTCCATGTTTTTTTGGTCTCATCCCTGTCCAATCAAATAGGCTCCTGTGCCAACTACATAGACTCTACTTAACAACTTCCAGGCGATAAATGTACACAAATAGTAGATTTATCATTGCAGGTTGTCATGGCCACATAGGTTTTCGTGGAGATGTTACAATATATCAGTATCTTTTGGTTGAAAAAAGCACTTTATTGGGAGCAGTGATTACTTAACCCTTGTCCTGCTGAATCCGGATATACCCTGACTTTGCAAACAGTGTAGATCCAGATCAGTTGGCTTCTGAAGAAGCCAACTGATCTGGATCTGCACTGTTTGCCATTAAGTATGTAAATCTGTATCAACAACCTTGATCAAGTGATCTGATTGAAAATTAGAAATGGGCGTGGCTTCTTAATTTATTCAGTAGAACAACGGTTAAGAGAAGTCTAGGACTGGAAATAAGGTAAGCACCTTATGGAGAGCAGTGATTACCTAAGGGAAGTCCAGGACTGAAAATAAGAAAAGAGACCTTGGAGCTTTTTACATGATGTGTTTTCTTTTTCTGTTGCAGGGATTTCACAAAGACCCTTATTACATTTCCCAAGTTGATTGTGGCAGTGGTTACTGGCCCTGCGATTGGCCTTGGAATGACCATTTTGCCCCTCTGTGATGTTGTTTATGCTAGTGATAAAGCCACATTTTTCTTGCCATATGCTCAGCTTGCTCAGACTCCAGAAGGCTGTGCCTCCTACACTCTGCCCCAGGCATTGGGCATGGCCATGGTATGCTCTTTGTATTCACTGTTAGCTTTACGAATTTAAAATGAAAGGCACATTAAATTGTGTGCTCACTGTTAGCTTTAGGAATTTAAAATGAAAGGCACATTAAATTGTGTGCCTTAAAGTATTCAGCTTTAGAAAAAAAATCTCTTTGAGCAAATTTGATCAAAATCAGTTCAGAATTGAGAAAGATATTTGTGTTTAAACTTTTTATAAATGTGAGTGTGAATGTTTCATTACATATTCAATTTTGATAAAGAGATAAAAAAATTCTATAGTATTCAAAGGAGTACACTGTTAAAAAGCTCTAGTTGATAGTACATGTATATGCAAATAAACACATTTACAGATATACAGCAACAAAATTTTGTTGCAGATGTGATTATATAATTTGCATATTTAATTGATTGGATATTTAATGGCATCTTCCATGGTAGCATTTTCTAAATCTTCATCGCCTAATAACATTCTTATTTCTCAACCAATTTTGATAAGATTTTAAGGTTTTTTAGCTCACCTGAGCTCTGCTCAGGATGAGCTATTGTGATCACTTTTCGTCTGTTGTCCGTCCGTCGGTTAACATTTTCAAACGACTTCTCCTCTGAAGCCGCTGAGCCAATTTTGCTCAAATTTCATATGGAGCCTCCTTAGGGTGGGGGAACGAAAAATTGCTAAAATGGTCGTGGTCCCTTGACCAAGATGGCCGCCACACCCATATATGGTAAAAACCTTTAAAAATCTTCTCCAGAACCGAGAATGCCTTGGGGCTGAACCTTTGCAGGAGTCATCGGGGACGGGAGGTCTACCAAAATTGCTAAAAGAATTGTCGTATGTTGATGTTTGACCTTTTTACGGCAAGGTCAAGTTTGCTTCCCTATGCATTTGTATGGGAAAAAACCTTTAAAAATGGTCTTCTCCAAAACCGAGCATGCCTTATGGCGGAATCTTTGCATATATCATCGAAAACGTAATGATCGTACATTGACATTTGACCTTTTTACGACAAGGTCAATTTTGCTTCCTTATGCATTTGTATGGGGAAAAATGTTCAGAATTTCAAACAACCTCCTCTGGAGCCTCAGGGCCAATTTTGCTCAAATTTCATACGGAGCCTCCTTAGGTAGGGGGAACAAAAGATTGCTAGCATGCATTTGAGAAGAACTCTATAAGTACTTGTGCTTTCGTTCTTATCCTATGATTTGTTTGTGTTTACTTGCTTGTTTACTTAATATTGATTCTGAAATAAATATGTTTAAACCAAATGATTGCTAAAAGGGTCACGGTTCGTTGACCAAGATGGCCGCCATGCCCATATATGGTAAAAACCTTTAAAAAACTTCTTCTCTAGAACCGAGGATGCTTTGGGGCTGAATCTTTGCATAAATCATTGGGGACAGGGGATCTACCAAAGTAGCTAAAATAATGGTCATACATTGACATTTGACCTTTTTACGGCAAGGTCAAGTTTGCTTCCTTATGCATTTGTATGGGAAAAAAACATTTAAAAATCTTATTCTCCAAAACCGAGGATGGCTTGTGGCTGAATCTTTGCATATATCATCTGGAACGGGCGGTCTACCAAAGTTGCTAAAATAATTGTCATACATTGACATTTAACCTTTTTACGGCAAGGTCAAGTTTGCTTCTGTATGCATTTGTATTGGCCCCATACATTTGTATGGAAAAAATGTTGATAATTTCAAATGGCTTTTCCTCTGAAGCCTCCGGGCCAGTTTTGCTCAAATTTCATGCGGAGCCTCCGTGGGCAGGAGAATGAAAGATTGCTAAAATGGGTATGGTCCATTGATCAAAATGGCTGCCATGCCCATATATGGTAAAAACCTTTAAAAATCTTCTTCTCCATAACCAAATAAGCCCTGGGTCCTAATCTTTGCACAAATTATGGGGGACAGGAGATCTACCAAAATTGCTAAAATGATGGTTCTGTGTTGACATTTGACCTTTTTACCTCCAAGGTCAAATTTGCTTCCCCATTTGTATGGGCCATATACATTTATATTGAAAGTAGCGATGTGACTTGTAGATCAACAGTAGTTAAAATTGTTCTGATTGGAAATCTAAGATGGCCACCATCTGGTTTATATTTATAATATTTCCCTGCCACTGTGCTGTTTACATGTATAAGATCATGATTCTTCAGAAACCACTTAGCCAATTTCCACCAAATTTCACATTGATCCTTCTGTTGAAATGTGATTGATAGTTTATTCAAATGATCATGCTCCATTGACTGTCAGGCCCATATATTCTTCTTCAAAACTAAGAACTGTTCAAATGATGATATTTTCATTAGTTGCGATGATAGGATTGGAAAAATGTTGCATAACATCTGCATGTCTGCAGTGGCTATGTCACTCAGGTGAGTGTACCATGGCCTCTGGGCCTCTTGTTCGCGTCTTCTCCTGAACTGAAAGGCCATTTGACTCGAAACTTGGTAGGAAGCATTGGGGTGACTTGCAGATCTAAAATAACTTGAATTGTTTGGACCGGAAATCCAAGATGGCCACCATGGCGGCCATCTTGAAACTCTTTTTTTCGCTTATTTTCCTGAACCAAAGGGCCAGTTGTTTTGAAAATTGGTAGGAAGCATCGGGATGACTTGTAGATATAAAAATAGCTAAAATTGTACCAATCAGAAATCCAAGATGGTGGCCATCTTGAAAATCTATTTTTCTCTTCTTCTTCTGAACTGAAAGTCCAATTGACTCGAAACTTGGTAGGAAGCATCGGGGTGACTTGTAGATAAAAAATAGCTCAAATCGTTGTGATAGGAAAGCCCAAATTGCGGCCATGGCGTCCATCTTGAAAGTCTGTTTTGAACTTTTTCTCCTGAATTGAAAGGGCAATTGACTCAAAGTTCATTGGAAGTATCGAGGTGACTTGTAGATCAACAGTAGCTAAAATCATTCAGATTGGATATCTAAGATGGCTGCCATCTTGTTTATGTTTATTATATTTCCCTGCCACTGAGCTGTTTACATGTATAAAATCATGATTCTTCAGAAACCACTTAGCCATTTGCCACCAAATTTCACACTGATCCTACTGTTGAAATGTGATTGAGAGTTTGTTCAAATGATCACGCTCCATTGACTGTCATGCCATATATATTCTTCTTCAAAATTAAGAACTGCTTAAATGATGATCTTTTCATTAGTTGCAATGACGGGATTGGAAAAATGTTGCATAACATCTGCATATCTGCAGTGGCTATGTCTCTGAGGTGAGCGACCCGTGGCCCGTGGGCCTCTTGTATTTTCTGATATGGTTGTCATTTGGTCTGTCTTTTCCTTTAAGTATCAGCTGATTTGGTGGCTATATGAGCCAGCACATGACATAACCAACAAAATGGCTTGTATGCCCAGTGAAGACTCAGATCAGCCTGGGCATTTGCCCAGTCTGATCAGTCTTTGCTGTGCGCTCAATGGGTAGCTAAGGACCCAAGCTTTCTTCGTGCGAACAACGAAGACTGATCAGACTTGGTGGATACCCAGGCTGATCTGAGTCTTCACTGGGCTTACATGCCATTTTGTAGGTTTTGTCATGCACTGGCTCAAATGATGTGCACTACACAATTACCCTTAGTATTGGGACAGATAAGCCAGAGTAAACAGTGTAGAACCAGATCATATGCTGCAGAATGTGACATCTGACCAGTAGCTATTCTATTTACCACTCATCCAGCAGTTTTTAGGCACATCATCAAGTACTAAAATACTTGTTTGAATATTAGGATAAGTATGGTACTGTGCCCCAATAATTAATGTACTATGCTAGTTTTAGTTTGGTGATTTATTTTTTTCACATCTGTTTGATGCAATATGACAAAAGGGCCCTTATACCATACGCCAACAAAAAAGACCCAAATCAACCTGCAACATTTCTCTTTTCATCATTGCCTTCTTTGTTGATATGTTTTTTGTTTGTGTTGTTAGCTATTCTTTCTGTAAGCAGGCAGCAAGGCCCTGTTATGACTACAAAAATATGCAGGCTGATCTGAGCCTTCATTACCTGCACAAGAGATATGCGACTGCAAAGAGTGAATGCTCTGATGGGACTGCAGAATGAATGCTCTGATGAGACTCTCAAGAGAGTGAATTCTTTGATGAGACAGCAGAGAGGGACTGCTCTGATGAGACTGCAGAGTAAATGCTATGATAAGACTGCAAAGAGTGACTGCTTTGATGAAGTTGCAGAGAGTGAAAGCCCTGATCAGACTGCAAAGAATGACTGATTTGGTAAAACTGCAGTGAATGAACGCTCTGATGAGTCTGCAGAGTGAATGCTTTAATGAGACTGAATAGAGTGAATGCTCTTATGAGACTGCAAACAGTGAATGACCTGAATGCTTTGGTTAAACTACAGAGAGTAAATGCCCTGATGAGTTTGCTGAGAGTGACTGCTCTGATGAGACAATGCCTTGCTGAGACTGCAAAGAGTGACTGCTCCTGTGAGACTGCAGATAGTGAATTCCCTGATGAGAAAGCAGAGAGTGACTGCTCTGATGAGATTGCAGAGTGAATGCCCTGATCAGACTGCAGACAGTGAATGCCCTGATGAGACTACAGAGTGAATGCTCTGATGAGACTGCAGAGATTGACTGCCCTAATGAGACTGTAAAAAGTAACTGCTTTGGTGAATCTGCAAGGAGTGACTGCTCTGATGAGAAGACAGAGAATGAAACTGCAGACAGTGAATGCCTTGATGAGACTGCAGAGAGTGACTGCCCTTGTGATACTGAACAGAATGAATGTTCTGATGAGACTGCAGAAAGTATATACCATGATGAGACTGCATGGTGAATGTCCTGATGGGACTACAAAGAGTGAATGCTCTGATAAGACTGTATAGTGAATGCCTGGATGAAACTGCAGTGACTGCCCTTGTGAAACTGCAGAGAATGAATGCTCTGATGAGACTGCAGAGAGCATATACCATGATGAGACCGCATAGTGAATGCCCTTATGAGACTGCAAAGAGTGAATGCCCTGATAAGACTGCATAGTGAATGCCGGATGAAACTACAGAGAGTTACTGTCTTCGTGAAACTGCAGAGAATGAATGCTCTAGTGAGACTGCAGAGAGTATGTACCATGATGAGACTGCATAATGAATGCCCTTATGAGACTACAAAGAGTGAATGCCCTGATAAGACTGCATAATGGATGTCCAGATGAAACTACGGAGAGCTACTGCCCTCGTGAAACTGCAGAGAATGAATGCTCTGATGAGACTGCAGAGAGTATATACCATGATGAGACTGCCCTTATGAGATTACAAAGAGTGAATGCCCTGATAAGACTGCATAGTGAATGCCCGGATGAAACTACAGAGAGCTACTGCCCATGTGAAACTGCCAAGAATGAGTGCTCTGATGAGACTGCATGATGATTAGACTGCATGGTGAATACCCTGATGAGACTACAAAGAGTGAATGCTCTGATGAGATTGCAGAGAGGTGGAGAGTGACTTCCATGATGAGACTGCAAAGATGTATTCTCTGAGACTGTTTTCAGAGTGAATACCTTGATTAGATTACAGAGTGAATGGCCTTATAAGACTGCATAGTGAATGCACTGATGAGACTGCAGAGAGTGACTGCTTGAGGAGACTGCATAGTGAATGCCCTGATGAGACTGCATAGTGAATGCACTGATGAGACTGCAGAGAGTGGATGCTCTGATGAGACTGGAGAGTGAATAACATGATGAGACTGCAGAGAATGAATGCTCTGATGAGATGGCAGAGAGTGAAGGCACTGATGAGAGGCTCTGATGAGGTGGCAGTGAATGCTCTGATGAGATGGCAGAGAGTGACTACTATGATGAGATGGCAGTGAGTGAATGGTCTGATGAGACTGCAGAGTGAAAGCTCTGATGAGATGACAGAGAGTGAATGCGAGACTACAGAAAGGGATTGTAACAAAAAAAAAAAAAAAAAGAACAGAATGAAAACATAATATTTGTTGCTGTTGGGTATTCAGTAGGTCCAAAAGTAAGAGAGGCATTCATTTATTAGGATTATAAATACAATAGACAAATAGTTCTTGGGTCAAAAATACAGAAACAGTTCTGAGGTAAATACAGACCGGTAAATATTTTCTCCTGCATTTCAGTTTAATTCTACACAGAATAGGGTTTTTGTTTTCACTTTTAATATCTGTTGCATAAAAGTCCTGGTTTTTAGATCAGTTTAGTAAAATTGTCATATGTTATAAATGGAAGCGGTAAAACAGTGATGTCATAAAGCAGTCTACTTGCTTAGCAGTTGACCCAATCACAGTTAACCACTTTGCTTTCCTCTTTAATTGCATGCCGGTGGGTCAGGGTTCAGACTCTATGATGGTCCTGACTTAAAAACTAAAAACTATTCATTTAGATGGTCTGGGCCGGAACATTTTATGTCTGTTTCTCAGCCCATAGTGGTTCAACTGCTGGTTTTCAATTTTTTTTTTTTTTTTTTTTTGCTCCAGTATTCCAGTGGTGTTGTTTGACACCGTAGGGATCTCCAAGTGTCTCAACACATTGTTTCTGTTGAGTGCTTCATTATAGGCTTTATTTGTGATTTATTTGTTGCCCATAATGAATGAGTTAGAAGACCTCCATGCAGATGGAACAAATATGTTTTTACCACTATGGAAGCAGAGGGCGAGGGCATACATGAATGAGTTAGAAGACCTCCATGCAGATGGAACAAATATGTTTTTACCACTATGGAAGCAGAGGGCGAGGGCATACATGTGATATTTTCTGGGACACAAAGTGGGAGATCTGCAATTTTTAAGAGGGAGATCCTGGTCAAAAAGAGTGAGATTTTTTTGGGGCCTGAACTATTCAGTTTTAGTAACAAGATCTGTTTTTTGTCATATTGTAAACCACTGTAAAATGTTTTAATTGTCAATGTATGGTGACTGAGATCACTGAATAATGTTAGTTTCTTTTACATAACATGCTCACCTTTCAGTTGTCTATGTATGACAGAAATACTGTTGAAAGGCTATAACCATATATGATATTCACCCTTTTATGAACCATGTTCATTCTTCCATTGTCTTGATCAATTGTCCATGCATGACTGAAATACTGTTGAAAGGCTGTTCATCCTTTCACTGTCCTGAACATGTCCTTCAATTGTCCAGGTATGACTATAATACTGTTGAAAGGCTATAACCATAAATGTTGTATTACTTTTACTTTGTAAAAACCTTTAAAAATCTTCTTCTCCAGAACCCAGGATGCCTTGGGGCTGAATAATAAGTGATTGTGTTCTCTGCTCTGGCTTTGCTGCAACTTTGTTATTTGGAGACAATTCTAGCCTGAGAGGACATCATTTACTTCACAAACAAAAGTACCTTGCCGCAACAGTGACCGACACACATCTGCAGGTGTGTGCATCATAACTCGGTAACCATATGGAATATCTGAAAGAAACTTCATAGCGGTGTGCATGAGGTCAAGAAGGCTCAATGAAAGGCTCGATATCTCGATGAAAGTTTATAGCAATGTGTATTAGGTTAAGACGGTATGTTCGGTACAAAAAAGATTGCTCTCCCTTCTCAATTTCTGAGTTACTTCCCTTTGATGAAATTTTACACTGACCTTGTGCATACCATAAGTAGGTAACGGTATGGAATATCTCAATGAAACTTTATAGCAATGTGCATGAGGTTAATAGGGTGTGTCACATACAAAAAAGATTGCGCTCCCTTTCTTAGTTTCTGAATTTCTTCCCTTTGATGAGTTTCTTTTTCACACTATCCTTATGCAAGCCATAACTAGGTAACTATATGGAATGTCTTGATGAAACTTTACAGCAATGTTTATGAGGTCAAGACAGTGTGTCGCATACAAAAAAGATTGCTCTCTATCAGTTTCTGAGTTACTTCCCTTTGATTAGTTTTTTTTTCACACTATCTACATGCGTGCCATGTGGAATACCTTGATGAAACTTTATAGCAATGTGTATGAGGTTCAAACAATCTGTCATCTACAAAAAGATTGCTCTCCCTTTCTCAGTTTTTGAGTTACTTCCCTTTTGACTTTTTTTTTTCAGACCATCCTTCTTCACACCATAACTGGTACCAATGCCAATATAACAAGCGTACATTTGTAAAAGTCCACGTTTTATTTTATGCCTTTGTGCAGCTATATAGATGGGGTACCCTTGTAAAATGATAAAGGGGCTTATATTGCTCCGCCTGGCAGTGCTCTTGTTGTTAAATGTTCTGTAGTATTTATCTTGCAAATGTTTTTCTTTTAACAATAATGTAAGTTATAGATATATTCAGTTAAGTTTGGGTAACAGAGTTGCCACCTTTTTGGTAAAGGGTTGCCAACTCTGCTTGCCATCTGTGTTTTTTTTTTTTTTTTTGTGGCTGTTTAATTGTATTTGTTTGTCTTTCCCTGTGATGTTGAAAACGTGATGTAAATCTGATTGTATCAATTCCTGAGTTCACTTATTTACTTTAGATTTGTTTATTTCTTAGGCAAATGAACTATTGATTGGTGGACGGAAGATAACGGCCATTGAAGCCTGCCAGTTAGGTCTTGTTTCACAGGTTTACTGGCCAACTAGCATGATGCAGGAAGTGATACCCAGAGTTCAAAATATGGCACAGTCTTCAGGAAAGGTAATTATAATACAAGGGATAATCAAAAAGTTCTCGGCCCCTCTACTTTGGGACTGACCAAAAGCAGAAATTGTGCCATTATTTCTCATTTTTATCTCTGTTTGCATTGATGCACTTTCTCCAGTGCTGTTTCAGTTTGCTTATCCCTTCAAAATAGAAGCCTTCTTCCTGGTCCCCCAAGTACTCATCAACAGCATCTGTGATGCCTTCATTGCTTCCAAAATTCCTGCCACAAAGGTTAGTTTTCAGATTTGAGAAGTCCGAAGGTGCTAAATCTGGAGAATTCGGAGGATGAGAAAGGACTTCGAAGCTGCATTTAGTTGCAGCAACTATAGCAACTTGAAGGATATGGGCTGGTGCATTATCTTGCAAGAGAAGAACACCTCAAGTCAATTTTCCTCTTCTTATCTTCACAATCTCCTGAGACAGCCGCCTTAGTTCTTCTACATAATATGCACCATTTATTGTGCCATCTTCCTCTAGATAATCTACCATGATAACGTCCTGGCTATCCCAAAATATAGAGGCCATCCCTGTTGAAGAAACTCTCTTAAATTTCTTAGGAGGGGATGAGCCAGGGTGCTTCCATTGTATACTCTGCTTTTTGGCCTCGGGATCAAAGTTGTGGACCCAAGTCTCATCTTGGGTCATAACTCAACGCATAAATTCCTCAGGGTCATCTTCATAGAGAGACAGGAGATGCTCTTCCTTCCACTCCTAAATTCAGCAGCCCTATCATAAAGTACTTCTGTAAGAAGGGCATGTCAACGAAGACAATTTATGATGTCTTCATGGCGGCTTCCCCTTTACTTAACTCTGTGTATCAATATTGCACCCTACCCTACCCTAACTTTACCCTACCCTAGCAGAAGAGCGGCAGGATCGGGGAGCCGGCCTCGGTGGCTCAGTTGGATGCGCCGTCCGACTGGAGACCAGGAGGTCGCGGGTTCAACCCCCACCGAGGTCGGCAACATTCTTTCGTGGAGATTGATCATGAAATATTTTCTACGGTCATTCTCTCCCTTCCGCTGATTCAAGAAGGGCAGTTGTCAGTTTCTGGCGAAAGAATGTGCACAATACTGGTTAACCGCTTAGAGGACTAAGCCTGCCCAGTAAACGTGTGGTTAGGTAAACTGACCGCGCTCGACATGACCCCATTGGGTTGACTGGGCCGTAAAACCTCAACGCAAACAAACAGGATCAGGGAGAATGGGGCATAGCATTGCAGGGAAGGGCAAGTCAACTAAAAAATATCAAATCAACCTCTTCTCTTCACTTGCCTCACCTTTCAAATAAAGAAAGAATGCAGTAGAACAACTGTTTCCTGTGAAACTCTGGTTCTTCTTTAGTTCACCTCAGGATGAGCTATAGTGGTCGCGTTTCGTTGTCAATCCGTTCGTGTGTCATCCATTAACATTTTCAGATGACTTCTCCTCTGAAGCCTCTGAGCCAGTTTTGCTCAAATTTCATGTGGAGCTTCCTTAGGTTGGGGGAACGAAAGATTGCTTAAATGGCTGCGGTCCATTGACCAAGATGGCCGCCATGCCCATATATGGTAAAAACCTTTAAAAATCTTCTTCTCCAGAACCCAGGATGCCTTGGGGCTGAATCTTTGGACAAATCAGCAGGAACAGGAGGTCTACCAAAGTTACTAAAAAGATTGTAGTATGTTGATGTTTGACCTTTTTACGGCAAGGTCAATTTTGCTTCCCTATGCATTTGTATAAGCCTCATATGTTTGTATGGGAAACTTGTAGAGAATTTCAAACGACTATTCCTCTGAAACTATTGGGCCAGTGTTGCTCAAATTACATGTGGAGCCTCCTTGCGGCGGGGGAACAAAACTTTGCTAAAATGGTCGCAGTCCATTGACCAAGATCGCCGCCATGCTCATATATGGAAAAAACCTTTAAAACTCTTCTTCTCCAGAACCAAGTAAGCCTTGGGGCCTAATCTGTGCACAAATCATTGGGGATGGGAGGTCTACCAAAATTGTTAAAATGATGGTCTTACCTTGACCTTTGACCCATTTGCGGCAAGGTCAAATTTGTTTCCCCATGCATTTGTAAGGGCCCTGTACATTTATATGGGAAAAATGTTGAGAATTCATATTTTGGACATCTCCTCTAAAGACTATGATCTAATTGAGTTGAAACTTGATGAGGAGCATTGGGCGCCTAGTAGACAGAAAATAGCTAAACCTGAGCCAATCCAAGATGGCCTCCACAGCCGCCATCTTGAAAATGACTTTTCGACATCTCTTCCCAAACCTTTGGTCAGTTTGAGCCAAAACTTGCTCTGTAGCAACAGGACGACTTCTGGATTGAAATGAGCTAAATCGTGTTGATCAGAAATCCATGATGGCAGCCACAGCCCCCATCTTGAAAAACTGATTTGGGACATCTTCTCACAAAGCACAAGGTGAATTAAGTTGAGTCTTACCATATAGCAGCAGATTGACGTAGAAAATTAGCTAAAATCATGCTGATTGGAAGTCCTAAATGGCGGCCATAGCCGCCATCTTGAAAACCAATTTTTGACTTCTCCTCCCAAACTGTTGGGGGATTTGAGTTGAAACTTATGTATTTCTGTATTATTGAATTTTTATGTATTTCTGTATTAAGAGTAGCAACTGGACCCAGGGTGAAGTTGGCTAGCTGTAAAAGTGCTTTAAATGCCCCGGTGATTTACTCTACTGATTGTTCCAGGACGTCTTACTCTTTGTTGCTTTTAGGTTTATTCTACGAGGCGATTTGTTTTATGTCTTAGCTTGTGTTATTTTGTTCTTGTAATTTTCAGTCCTTCTAGCATTGCGATTATCTTGCTTTGGGAAGAGAGAGCTAATCTTAGTGCTTTTCGTGCATTTGTTCGATTTGAGTTTGTTTGGTTTTGTCTGTTTTCTCTTCCTCTTGGTGTCTGGGAAGGGCTGCAGTTTGTGATTGTGGCACTCCCTGGGCTTTTCTCTTACCTTTTTTCTGTGTTGCATGCGCAGCATGGCAGGCACATAGGTATCATGTCCCACGGCGGCGTTGTCGTCATCACACTTTTCATTTCCATTCAATAACTTTTGAAGGGATGTATGGATTTCATTAAAATTTTGCAGAACTTTATATCACTATAAAATACAGGTCAAGTTCAATATTGGAAATCATCCGCCAAATTTTGACTGAGTTATGGACCTTTTTCAACTTAGTTTTTGTTGTTCGTTTCCCCTTAATAACTTTTGAAGGGATGCATTGATTTCATTCAAACTGCATAACTTTATATCAACGTAAAATACAGGTAAAGTTTGATATTGGTAATCATCTGCCAAATTTTGGCTGAGTTATGGCTCTTTTTCGACTTAGGTTTTGTTGGTGTGTTGATATTGGTTTCCGATCAATAACTTTTGCAGGGATGCATTGATTTTATTGAAAGTTGCAAAAGGATATATCATTGTAAAATGCAGGTCAAGTTCGATATTAGTAATTATCCGCAAAATTTTGGCTGAGTCCTGGTGTTTGTCTTACTCTTTGTTGCTTTGTGGTTTATTCTACGAGGCAATTTGTTTTATGTCTTACCTTCCGCTCAATAATTTTTGCAGGGATGCATTGATTTTATTGAAAGTTTGCAGATCAAGTTCAATATTAGTAATCATACACAAAATTTTGGCTGATTTATGGCCCTTTTTCTATTTTCTTTTTGTTGGTGTGTTGATATTGGTTTCCGCTCAGTGACTTTGCAGGGCCCAGTTATGGACCTTTTTCGACTTGTTGGAATAAAATACAAGGTAAAGATATTGTTTCCACTCAATAACTTTTGAAGGGATGCATTGATTTCATTCGAAGTTTATAGTGAGGGGTTGCCTTTAGGGATAGGAGCAATTATAAGGACCAGTGTTTTTTTTTCTTTTTCATATCAAATGATTGGTGCTTTAAGCAGGCGACACTTCCGATTCTCGGAAATCTAGTTTACACTGGTCCTGTGTATGACGTAAAACTGCATCCAGCTGTGACACTCAACATGAGTGTGGGAATGTGAGGCTGTCCTCTATCACAGTTGCCTCCCCACCTTCAGGGTTACGAGGCTGCCACAACCTGGGTGGCAGAGCTAGGCAGCAATCATCTACAGACCGATGGCTTGGTGTTCTAGCTATTGTGGTTTGGCGGACAATCCTTTCTTTATAAGGACAACGGCAAAGCACACTGCCCGAGTGCGGGAACGGCGTGCATGCTCAGATGCCATTAAAGAACTGAGTTGGGATGTCAGCTAGGACAGGCGATCCTGTAAAAAACAGTTGTTCCAAAATCTTTCATGGCAAGCACCTAAATCCAAGCGCAAGTTCACCCCTCGCCTCAAAGTTTGGAAGCTTAAAGACCATCAGACTAGCAATTATTTCCAGGAGGTCTTCAACTTGCATGTGAGTCTACAGAAGTCTACCACCATACTAACCAGTTTAGAAGAGAGAACGCTGATGTTGTTGGTGACAAACCAGTGAAGAATGATGCTTGACGGATGTCAATGAGCGAAGACACAAAGCAGAAGGCCTGGCTAGAGCACTACCAAAGGCTTCTCAACGTTGAGTTTGACTGGGACCCAGACCACCTGTCTTATCAGCAACCAGAGGAAGGCCCCCGCCCATCCCAATCACCATCGATATGGTTAAGAAGGCTATCTCACAGATGAAGGCTGGCAAAGCACCGGGCCCATCAGGCATAGTGGTGGAGATGATACAAGCAGCCGGTGACATGGGCCTTCATGATCTGTGACCTTGCAGCTGCAATCTTCCGCGATGGCAAGGTACCCTCTGACTGGGAGCAGAGTTTTCATTGTCTGCCTCTACAAGGGAAAGGGGGATGCTTTGGAAAGGGGCAACTACCGTGGTCTCAAGCTGACAGAGCAGGTCATAAAAGTCCTGGAGAGAATTGTAGATGGCCTCATCAGACATTTGGTGTCAATCGACAGACGCAATCTTTGTTGTCAGGCAGCTACAAGAGAAGTATCTAGCTGCCAACAAGAGACTGTGCATGGCTTTCCTAGTCCTGGAGAAGGCGTTTGATAGAGTACCTTGGAAGGTCATCTGGTGGGCGCTGAGAAAACTTGGCGTGGAGGAGTGGATTGTGCGACTGGTGCAGGGGATGTATGCAAATGCAAGGAGCCATGTCCGTGTTGGTGAGGGGTACAGTGAAGAGTTTCAAGTGAAGGTCGGTGTTCACAAAGGCTCAGTACTGAGCCCGCTGCTCTTCATCATTGTGCTTGAAGCCTTATCATGAGAGTTCCGTTCTTGGGTCCCCTGGGAGGACCTCTATACCGCTGACCTTGTTATCATTGCTGAATCGCTTGAGGAATGTGTCAGGAGGCTCTTGACTTGGAAAGAAGCAATGGAGAAGAAAGGACTAAGAGTAAATGCAGGAAAGTCAAAGATCATGATCTGCGGTACAGGCCTGGACCTCCTGCAGAGTTCAGGGGAGTTTCCATGCGCTGTCTGTCGCACTGGAGTGGGTAGCAACAGCATCTTCTGCAATGGCTGCAAGCACTGGGTGCACAAGAAATGCAGTGGGCTCAAGCGCTTGACAAAGGACCCTGACAACAGATGGTGCCAGGGAACTGCATGCCCCTTGGATGGCAGACCACAGAAGGAAGTCCAGGTTGGGCCTGACAAGCTGGAGGTGGTAGCTTTCTTTTGCTACCTAGGAGACATGCTCTCAGCAGCAGGTGGCTGTGAACTTTCAACCACAACATGTATGAAAACTGCCTGGAAGAAGTTTAAGGATCTGCTACCAGTTGTCTCTTCACGCCACCTCTCTTTCAAAACACGTGGCTGTATGTACAGCTCTTGTTACGGAGCGCAATGCTCCATGCCAGTGAGACTTGGCCATTGTCAAAGCCAAACCTCCAGCATCTGCAGCGAAATGACAGGACAATGATCAGACAGATCTGCAATGTCAGGCCGCAAGACATTGTCAGAGGGCCCCTAGGGGAACCTTTAAAACCTTTAAATACCTTTAATTTTGTTGGAATCCTTTAAAACTTTTAATTTGGCTCAAAAACCTATAAAAACCTTCATTTTGATGAGAAAACCTTTATATTTGGCAATTTGTAAATGCTAGAGAAGGACGGAGTAAATATGTAGCATTTGGTAACAACAAATTATAGTTCTGTTTCTTAAGTTCATATGTTTCTAAACAGAAATGCAAGTTAATATTGTCATTACCATTTAAAGATGAAAATACCCGATTTTCTCTGCAATTTTTCTCCGTATTTTGCATGAGAGGCGATGACGCAGAGTTCTTTTGCTTGGGATCTGCCAAGAAATTTAATCATTAAATGCTCTTTATTTTGTACAAAATTTATCCCAAAAAACCTTTATTTGGCCGAAAATAGCTTTTATAAAAAGCCTTTATTTTTTAGAGAGACTGCTAGGGGGCCTGTTGTCACCACCAGGTCCAATGAGCTACTTGCACGGCTTGGCATTGAGGATCTGGACCTCATTCTGAAGGAGAGAAGGCTCCGATGGTATGGACATGTGGAACACCCCAATTTTGCAGTCAAGACAGCCTTTGACATACAGGTTGATGGAAAGCGTGGGCCTGGGAGGCCCAAGATGACATGGAAGCAGCTGACAGAGAGGGATTGCAGAGAGTGAAAGCTCTCATGATAGACATACCTGGAGATCTGGTGTGAGATCTGCCATGTGTGCAGCAAGCCAGCTATCTGGAAGGGGGCCTACTGATGTGGATGTTGCCCCGGTATCTGTATGTTAATCAAAAACCCGCTTATGATGATATTCTGTAGCAACAGGAGGATCTCTAGATTGGAAATATCTAAGATTCTGCCGATTTGTGAAATCCAAGATGCCCACCTCAACTGCCATCTAGTTTTTAAATGTCTTCTTTTCTGAAACAGCTTTAGCAATTTTCACCAGATTTCACATTGGGCTTTCTCCAAAGGGTATTGACAATTTGTTTGAATAGTTCTGTGCAACTGAACAAGATGGCTGCCATGCCCATATATGGTAAAAAGATTTAAACATGTATATGTATAAAACTGTGTAATTTTTAAATGTCTTCTCTGAAACCGCTTGAGCAATTTTCAGCAGATTTCACATGGGGCCTTCTGTTGAAATGATATTGATAATTTGTTCAAATGGTTCTGCCCCATTGAACAAGATAGCTGCCATGCCCATATATGGTAAAAACACCTTCTCCAGAACTAAGAAAGCATTGCGGCTGAATCTTGGTATATAGTATAGGGGACTCAAGGTCTGTCAGTTTTGTTCAAATGATGGTGGTAGGTTGACCTTTGACCTTATTACAGCAAGGTCAAATTTGCGCCCCCATAAATTTGTATAGGGAAAATGTTGAAAAATCATTTTCTCAATGGATAATAAAGACTAATAGCTGAAACTTACAATGTATGATTATTTAAGAAGTAAAACTGTTACTTTCTGTCAAAATGTGGGGGTTATCTGCCCTTGTCCTTGGGCTATATACATGTATAAAATTGTGAAATCTTTAAATGTCTTCTCTGAAACAGCTTGGAACAGTTTTCACTAGATTTCACATGGGGCCTTCTGATGAAAGGATGTTAACAATTTGTTCAAATGGTTCTGCACCATTGAACAAAATGGCTGCCATACTCATATATGGTAAAACACTAAAAAATCTTCTTTTCCTGAACTAAAAGCTCTGAGGCTGAATCTTGGTATACAGCATCAGGGATTCAAAGTCTAGTAAGCTTGTTGAAATGATGATTCTAGGATGATCTTTGACCTTTTTATGATATGGTCAGATTTCTGTCCTAGTTGCTGTGGCAATACTGGAAGAAGTTGCATGGCATTTGCAGATATGCAATAGCTGCATGCAATAGCTGTTTTTATCAGGTGAGCCATTTGTGGCCAATGGGCCTCTTGTTTTGTTTCCTGGAAAATAGGCTTTGACATTTCATGCAAATTCTCTGCATAGGAAACAGTTTGCATGAAATGTTGGTGCCTAGTTTTGGGAAGAAACACAAAAGATATTTCAAGTTGTCATTTGCTGAAATTTTTACCAAGCATGCTAAGCTTTAAACTAATACCAGACTGCTTTTGTGATTCCTTGAAAATATAACATTGTATTTGGACACATTCAATTTTTTATGACTCAGATGACATTGTTTTCCATATTGTTTACATGACATTATTGAAACTGCTTTTTCAGGTTTTGGAAACAACTAAGCTTCTCATCCGTAGTCACCAGAGGACGAAACTGGATCTCACCAATGAGTCTGAAAGTAATCTTCTTCTCGAGCGATGGTCATCAGCCGAGTGTCAGAAGGCTATTACAGAATTCTTAAATGATGAGAGAAACTACACTTTTTGATGTTACTTCCACTTCCATATTAGTACATCATTTCATTGGCAGAGTAGGAAATGTCCTCATGCCAAAAAAGATCAGTCATGCAGTCTTATCAGAACCTTCTGTGATTGTCGATATAATGTACATTGATTCTGTGAGTGGGCAACATAGACCTACAATTCACAGACTGATCGAAGCCATCATTGCCTTTATATAGCATAAGGGCCCTTTTTGTGCATTGTATATCATGTAATTTCAACTGATGCGTTGATATATGTTTTGAATTTCTTTTATTCAACGTGAACTTTTTATATTCTCATAGAATTACCTTTATGAGACCATTATTCAAAAGAGGGCTTAAGACATATGTTAACATTGAACTCCCAAATCATCTTGAGCATCCAGTTTGTCCGATCAGCTGGCCTTAACGGCTCAGTCAAATGTGTATCTGACTGAAGATCAGGAGGTCCCTGGTTTGATCCCCATCGGGTCTGGCAACAGTCTCGTGTAGAGATTGGTCAAGAAATATTTTTGCGGTCATTCTCTCCCTTCTGCTGATTCAAGAAGGGCAGTTGTCAGTTTCTGGTGAAACAATGTTCACAAATACTGGTTAAGCACAAAGAGTATTAAGCCTACCCTGGAAAGATGTGGTTAGGCTGACTGGCTCAACATGACCCTAATAGGTTGACTGGGCAGTAAAACCTCAATCAATCGTCTAATCAGACTTCTTTTGCTTACTTGGAGAAACCTAGAGACTACTGGCAGAGACTCAGTAGATTGAACAATGTGCAGGCTGATCTGAACTGTTTCTGTTTATACACCCGTTTTGAAAAAACGGACATATTATGGCATGGCTCTGTCTGGCTGTCCGTCAACATTCTTGTACGCTTCATAACTCAGTAACCATTCAGGATATCTTCATGCAGTTTAATAGGAATATGTATTAGGTCAGGATGACATGTTGCGTGTAATAACGGCTGCTTTTGGTTACTTTCTTTCAGATTATGTCCCTTTGATTGTTTTTTATGCTAATTTTGTATATATAAATCTTGTGCATGCCATAACTTGATAACCAATTGGAAAATATTGATGAAACTTTATAACAACTTGTATATGCCCATTTTTGAAAAAGTGGACATATTATAGCACAGCGCTGTCTGTCCAGCTGTCCATCTGTTCGTATGTCCGTAAACATTCTTGTACGCGCCATAATTCAGTTACCGTTCAGGATACCTTCATGCAAATTTATAGGAATATATATAAGGTCAGGATGACGTGTCACATACAGGAACATAAGGTCAGGATAACGTGTCACATACAAGAATGATTGCTCCCCCTTTCTTAGTTTCCAAGTTATGCCCCTTTGATTTTTTTTCAAACATTATTGTATGCCCCATAACTCAGTAACTGTTGGGGATATCGTCATGCAATTTTGTAGGAATATGTATTGGGTCAGGATGACATGTTGCATACAAGAATGATTGCTCCCCCTTTCTAGTTACCAGTTGTCGGAGCCGATTATTATTATTCCATAACTACCCATATGCAAATGAATTATTTACGCTATTCTCATTCAATCCATAATGCCATAACCCTTTGAAATATTTTAATGAAATTTTGTAGGAATGTATATAATAACGGGGCAGTATATAAGGACCAAGAACCACAACTCTGGCTTACTTATGTTCTGAATTATTTGCCCTGTAACTAAATTTTCTTTTCCTTCTCTAATTCCTCAACCATTTAAATATTTTAAGGAAACTTAATGGTGGTGTGTATATTGCCAAGGGAATAAATTAGGACCAAGAATGGTAACTCTAATATACTTAGTTTATAAATTATTTCCCTTATTTGACTTCTGCATTTCTCAACATCTGTGCCACTTCATTCTGGAAGCTTTTTTTTTTTTATTTATACTAACAATATTTAATACGTAAATTGTTTTAATATAGGTGCAGTCATTAATTACAGAGTTGCTATTCCTGTTTGTCTGCCTGTCTATCCTCTAGCCATACACATAGTGTGCATTGGTTACAATTCCTTTAAAAATGTTGGCCCCACTGTCTTAGTAAACGGGTGTGTAATGCGCCGCTTGCGAAGCTCTTGTTACATATGCACTGAGAGTCCTAGTTTGATGTTTTCTTTTAATGGCAAGATACTTTAGCAAGATCTTTATGTAAGAAACATGGAATTTGGAAGCAGACATAGATATGGGATGTTCATTAAGATAAAGTTAAACACAAGGAGACTTTTCTATTGACATGAGTTCTTTGGGCTCATTGTTTTCTTTTTGCCACTCTATAATATAAATATATACTGCAGCAAACTTGTGACATGGCTCTTCCCTGATAAAGTCATCAAAGTTTCTTGCACACACACACACACGCACACACACACACACACACACAAAAAAAAAAAATCTGCACACATCTTTTTGAAATATTTTTCCCAGAAAAAAGTCTTAGAATGCTAAAGCAAATTTACTTGGAAAAACAAGAAAAATATTAAAAAATTGCTTAAAAGAAAAATGTTAACAGTCAAAGTTTCTTGCAAAAGAAAACTGGTTTATCACTTAATGCTTTGCATGTTGCGTAAAACTTTCAGCAGACAATATGGCCAGCCTCAGTGGCTCAGTCAAATACACTTCTGACTGGTAATCAGGAGGTCGCTGGTTTGATCCCCACCGGGTCTGGCACAATTCTTCAGTGCAGATTGATTATGAAATATTTTTTACTGTCATTCTCTCCCTCCCGCTGATTCAAGAAGGGCAGTTGTCAGTTTCTGGTGAAAGAACGTGCACAAGTACTGGTTAACAGCTTAGAGGACAAAGCCTGCCCAGGAAAAAGTGTGGTTAGGTAAACTGACCGCACTTGACATGACCATAATGGTTTGACTGGGCCGTAAAACCTCAACACAAACAAAATCAGCAGACATTATTATGCCCTAACTTTTAAGAAGTTGAAGGAGCATATGACTTTTGGGTTATATGTTTGTCTGTCCATCGGTTCGTTGACACACTTTGCATAGAAATAGGGTCTTGAAATTTTGTTTGTGGAATCAGGATGGGAAATAAATAGACCCATATTTTAAGCTCTACCTGAGGTAGAGCTTATCCCACAGGGGGACTGTCTGTTGTCCGTACATCTGTAAACAATTTCTCATTATTGCATCTCCTCCGAGACCACTGATCAGCTTTTTTCGAAACTTGTCTGGGATGTTCCCCTGGTGGTCTAGTTGTGCACTTATTAATTTGGCTCCAGTCCGTTGACAAATACCTACCCCACCCCACCCCACAACCCTACCCCACCCAATAGTCCTACCCCATCCCCTGCTCCTACCCCTGTTCTTACCTTACCCTGTCCATCTATCCTAGCCTATCCTAGCTGGGTAGGGTAGCAGAAGGGAGGGTATGAACTCTAGCTACTTTGGTTTTGGAATTATCTCCCTTTGCTTAAAACCCATAGAGTGTAATGCTGAAAATTTTGTGTCAGGCTTATAACTCTTAAACTGTATGGCATATATTTATGAAACTTCACAGTTGGCCTTATCATTTTGAGAGGATATTTTGGGATCTAGAAAGACGACTCTGACTAATTCTGTTTTTAATTAAATCCCCTTGCCAAAAAATCCATGTAGTGTAATGCTGTCTTCGTGTCCTGCTCATAACTCTTAAGCCATATGGAATATATTCATGAAACTCCACAAATGGCTGAATCATATTGAGACAATGTGTTGCAAACAAGGAAGACAACTCTGCCTAATTAGATTTTTGTATTAACTCCCCTTGCCAAAAATCTGTGTAGTTTAATGATTTCTTTGTGTCTGGCTCATAACTCCTAAACCATAGGGAATATATTCATGAAACTTCACAGGTGGCTAAATCAAATCGAGACAATGCGCCGCAAAGAAGGAAGACAACTCTGGCTAATTCGGTTTTTGAATTGAATTAATTCCACTTGCCTAGAATCCATGTAGTGTCGGTCATAACTCCTAAACAGTATAGAATATATTAATGAAACTTCACAGATGACGATGTGATGCCAACAATGAAGAGAAATTCCAGCTACTTTAGTTTTGGAATTATCTCCCCTTGCCTAAAACCTATGAAGTGTAATGCTGAAGATTTAATGTCCGGCTTATAACTCTTAAACCAAATGGCATATATTCATGAAACTTCACAGATGGCTTAATCATATCAAGACTATGTGTCGCAAACAACTTCACAGACAGCTAAATCATATCGAGGTGATGTGTACAAACAAAGAAGACAACTCTGGCTAATTTGTTTTTTTAATTGTGTCAGGGAATTATCCCTCTTGCTTAAAATCCATGTAATGTAATGCTGAAAATTTGTCCTGCTCATAATGCCTGAACCGTATGGAAAATATTCATTAAACTTCACAGATGGCTAAATCATATTGAGACCATGTGTTGTAAATAAGGTGGACAACTCTGGCTAATTGGTTTTTGAATTAACTCCCCTTGCCTCCCTCTCCCTTTGTGTAATGCTTTCTTCCTGTCCCGCTCATAACTCTTAAACCTTATGGAATATATTCATGAAACTTCACAGCCTCATTTCCCATTGGGACGTTGGACCCTCAGGTTGGGATTTTCCCGTCCCCACTTAACATCATTGATGGATTCTATTGTCTTATCTAGAAGATCTCTATTATGTTGTTTGTATTATCTCTCTGGGCCACCTTTCTTTGCCTATAATTTAAGCATTCTATGATACGAAGGGCACCAGGTGGGGGCATTCATGTCCCAAGGACACTTTTTATGTCCCCCCCCCCCCTTCCAAGGGGGCAGGGTGGGGGGGGACATATTGTTTTTGGGACAGATCCTGTTGGCATCAGCGTCGGCATAAAACTTCTTGTCTGCTCTGTAACTTGAAACCCTTTGGAATACTTGGATGATACTTGGTAGAAATGTAGAACAGGACTAGATAATGTGTCGCGTACAAGAATGACAACTCTGCCTTTCTTACTTTTGGAGTTATCACCCTTTGTTTTATTTGAAAAAGATTTCGTGTCTGCTCTGTAACTCAAATACCCTTTGTAATATTTCGATGGTACTTGGCAGAAATGTAGAACAGGACCAGACGACCTGTCACATACAGGAATGACAACTCTGCCTTTCTTATTTTTGGGTGATATATACCTTTGTTATATTTGACAGTGATAATCCATTGATTTCGTGTCCGCTCTGTAAGTCAAAGACCCTTTGGAATATTTTTATGATACTTGGTAGAAATGTAGAACAGGACCATATGACGTGTCACATACAAGAATGACAACTCTGCCTTTCTTACTTCTGGGGTTATCTCCCTTTGTTATGTCTCACAGTGATAATCCATTGATTTCATGTCCGCTCTATAAGTCAAAGACCCTTTGGAATATTTTTATGATACTTGGTGGAAATGTAGAACAGGACCAAACGACATGTTCCATACAAGAATGACAACTCTGCCTTTCTTACTATTGGCGTTATTTCCCTTTGTTATATTTGACAGAGATTATCCATTGATATTGTGTCCGCTTTGTAAGTCAAAGACCCTTTGGAATATTTTTATGATACTTGGTAGAAATGTAGAACCGGACCAGATGTCATGTTGCGTACAAGAATAACATCTTCGGCTTTTTTACTTTTGGAGTTATCTCCCTTCTTGTCTGCTAAGTAGCCTGAATACAATACAGAATATTTTGATGACAGCTCTGGCTTTCTTACTTTTGGAATTGTCTCCCTTTGTTTTGTTTGCAATAGATTTCTCATCTGCTCTGTAACTGGAAAACCCTTCAGAATATTTTGATGGTACCTTGTGGAACTGTAGAATAGGACAAGACGATGTGTTCCTTACAAGAATGACAACTCTGCCTTCCTTACTTTTGCTGTTATCTTCTTTTGCTATATTTGACACTGATTATGCATTGATTTAGTGATATATAAGTCGAACACTCTTTGGAATATTTTGATGATACTTGCTAGTATTGAAGAACAGGACCAGACGACATGTCACATACAAGAATGACAACTTCGGCTTTTTAACTTTTGGAGTAATCTCCCCTTCTTGTGTTTGAATTTGATTTCTTGTCTCTGCTATGTAACACGAATACCCTACGATGCTTTGTACAAATGTAGAACAGGACGAGCTGATGTGTTGCATTCAGGAATGACAACTCTGGCTGGATCGGGTGGGACATTTGTTTTTTTTCTATAAAGCCCATTCTAGTCTAGTAGTCTAGTATTAAATAACCTCTTTCCTTCACTTGCCTCTCTTTTTAAGCAAAAAAAAAAAAAAAAATTTACAGTAGAGTGACTGTTTCCTAGGAAACTGGTTAGCTCACCTGAACCTTTAGGCTCATAGGAGCTTATAGTATCAAGGCAGGCTCTCTCCTCTGTCAGATCACACTCTTCAAACGTCTTCTCAGAAACCACTGGACCAATCAGCCAAATTTCCTTTAGGGCCTCCATGGGCAGGGGGAACAGAAGTTTTGTTACCGCATCATGGTCACATGACCAAGATGGCCACCATGCCCATATATGATAAAAACCCTTTAAAAATCTTCTCCGGAACCAAAGGGCCAATGGTCCTGCAACTTGGTATGCAGCATTGGGCCCAATAAAGTTTGAAAAAATGATGATCTTGGGTTGACCTGAACCTTTTTTATGGAAAGGTCACATTTTTTTTTAGATTGACTCCCATAGGCAAATCTTTAAAAATCTTGTCAGACTAGAAAGCCCAGGCCTTTGATATTTGGTATGTAGCTTTATCTTGTATACCTCTGCAAAGATTATTCAAATTAAAGCCTGGGGTAAAAAATGTTTCACATAGACTCATAAGGAAAATCTTTAAAACTCTTCTCTGAAACTGGAAAGCCAGGGCCATTTGATATTTGATATGTAACCATCTAATGGGCCTCTACCATGATTGGTAGAATTATAGCCCTAGGGCAAAAAATGACCCTGCTCCAAGGCTCACTTGTTTTACATACTCATAAGGAACAAAACTTTAAAAATCTTTTTGTCTGAAACTAGGAGGCCGAGGCCTTTGATATTTAGTATATTGCTTTATCTAATGGACCTCTACCTAGTGGAGTCAAAAATGGCTACACCCAGGGGGTCGTTTTACAAAGACCCATATAGGGAAAAACTTAAAAAGTCAGTGAAACTAGAAACCTTTGATATTTGGTATGTAGCTTCATCTAGTAGGCCTATCCCAAGATGGTAGAGGCTGCCATGGCGGCCATCTTGAAATTCTTTAAACCACATCTCCTTCCAAACCTTGTTGGATTGAGCCGAATTTGATGGGAGGCATCCGGATGATGTGGAGATTCAGAATTGCCAAAATGGTGCAGTTCCATTATCCAAGATGAGGGCCAGTGCAGCAATCTTCAAACTCTTCAAACAATGTCAGATTATGAATAGCTAAAGGCTCCGTCCTGTGGTAACTTTTCGTATGGGGGAAAAACTTGAAAAATCTTTTTATGTGAAACTAGAAGGCCTTGGCTTTTGACATTTTGTACATAGTTTTATCTAGTGGACCTTTACCAAGATTGTTTACTTTATAGCCATGGAGTCAAAAATGGCCATGCCCTAGGGATCACTTGTTTTACATAGACTCATATTGTTAGACGCACATTGGGAAAAACTTTTAAAATCTTTTTGTGTGAAACTAGAAGGCACAGGCCTTTGATATTTGGTATGCCACTTTATCAAAGCCATATTTTGTGTGAAGTTTCTTTTTCACTAAATTTATTATGTCCCCCAACCGACAGGGAGAGGAACATATTGTTTTTTATGCGGATCCCGTTGGCATCTGTGTCACACTTTCTTGTCACAATATCTTGTGAACCAGTGGTTGGATTCTTACCAAATTTCCATGGATATATAATTGGGACGTAACAAAGAACTGATTAGAGTTTGGTGACATTGACCTAATTTTTATTTAAGCTAAAGTCCATATCAAGTTATTGTAGGATATGGAGACCCATAGGTTTCATTCTTTAAAAATGTTGCCTTAAGCTTGCTCAGAATAAATAGTTCCAGGCGAGCTACAGGACCATTAGTCCTCAGGTTTCTTTTTTTTCCAATAGACTTTTAGTTCCATTGTTATGCCCCTTTTTTCAACATGCATGGTAAGCCTATGTGTCATAATGGAATCTTGTCAGCAAGATATCTGGAAAAGTGTTTGAGCTAGACTTGATACTTGGTATTTTGATTGGAAATGATGAGTAGATTACTAACTTTTAACAAAAATCTGATTTTTTTCTGGAGTTATGCCCATTGTAATATAATGATAATGAATTCTTGTCAGCAAGATATCTCAGACTATTTTAGCTAGTCCTTGAAACTTGGTGAGCAAAGTGGAGATAATGAGTAGATCACCTGATTTACTTCAAAAAAAATTTTTTTTCAGAAGTGATGCCCCTTGTAATATAATATAGATAATGAAATATTGTTGGCAAGATGTCTCAAAATCTATTTAAGCTAGGACCTTGAAACTTGGTGAGCTAATTGGGGATGATAGGATGATAAGATCACCTGATTAACTTTTGAAAAAGTTCTGATGTCCATCTATTCGTCCATCTGTTTGTCACGCTTAGCATATGGTCAAGAACGGTTAGAGATAGGGTCTTGAAATTTTATACATGGAATAAGAATAGAAAATAAGCAGACCTGTGTTTTATCTTTTTTCCATCTTACTTGTAGTTCCAGACCCTTTTTCAACTCATGCATTGTAAGCCTATGGGATATAATGAAATCTTATGAACAAGATATCGCAAAAAGTATTTGAGCCAGGGTCTTGAAACTTGGTGAGCTTATTGGGGATGATGAGTAGATCACCTGATTAATTTTTGAAAAAAGAAAATGGATTTTGTCAGAGTTATGCACCTTTCCATCTTCAGCGTTTTGTATGGACAAGCAATAATTGGGGAAATAGTGTTTTACAAACACATTTCCAGTTTTAAAATATTTTTCTTATTTCATACATGGGTACTCATTAAAATAGCCTCACTGAGACACTTTAATTGAGTACCTACAATATTTATGTCTAAATAAGGAAAATAATTTTTGGGAAAAAAAGATGCTTGTTGTTGTGTGTGGCATTATAAAAAGGGAGACATTTTTCTTACCACTTTTACTGAATCATTCCATTCAGCCATAAGTGTTCATTCCAACTAGCCTGACATCAAGAGAGTGATCAATCTGCATACCGTTTTACTACCATTTGATGTGTCGAAAAATTGTTGTTGGATGAGTGGCAAACATTGTAGATCCTGATCAGTGCTGTGTTATATGGCATCTGATCTGGGTCTACACTGTTTGCTAAGGCCTATCTGAATACTTTGGGTAAATATGGTATCTAGATTTTGTCTTTTTATAATCTGGATGACCCATTTATGTTTGACATTGTGAATTTGATCTTAATAATTGCTTACACGTTTTACTGAGTTTACCTCTTGGCACTGAATTTTAGTTGTACAATTTCCTGCAGACTGCTTTTAAGAAAAGACTCTTACATATACACTAGTAGTAATAACATTATTTTAAAACTTTTTGAATTCTTACTGGATCTTATATCATCAGATCTGTTGTAGCTTTCAGCATACCATAATAACCATAAGTATTGGGACAGACAGGCCTGTGCAAAGAGTGTAGACCTAGATCAGACACTGCAGAATGTGATGACTGATCAGGGTCTATAGTGTTTGCTATTCATCCAGTAATATTTCAGGCATATCAGAGAGTAGTAGAATGGACTCTTTCAAATATTAGAAGTATAGCTAATAATCAGGTGTCCCAATACTTAGGGAACATATGGTACTACACCTTTTCCAGTGACTGACTCAGTTGGATTTGGTGACTGCTGACTTTGGTCTCCTTGTACCTTTGACATCTTTGGCTCACTTCAGACCAAACGTTTAGTAAAATGTCTGTAATACCTGAAATATTCAGACACCTTACTTTACTGACAAACTTATCCAAAAGTTTGAAAACAAAAACCGAAAAAACAAAAAACAAAAACATACTGAACTTGGTGATGTATTTAAAATATTGATGGCTGCATGGCAAGCAGTGTAGACCCTGATTGGATGCTGTGCTCTGCAGTATCTGATCTTGATTGACACTGTTTCCTCCGTCCTTTCTGAATACTTAGGATAAATACTGCAGCTAATGAAAATGAGGCAGCCCACGACAGAACCTACAATAAGATTGCACCCAGCAAAGACGCAGATCAGCCAGTGCATCCGCCCAGTCTGATCAGTCTTTGCTGTCAGCATGAAGAAAGCATGGGTCCTTAGCTACCCACTGAGTGCACAGCAAGGACTCTGCTCAGACTGGGCACACATGTCATTTTGTTGGTTTTGTGGTGCCCTGGCTCAAATCAAATATTTTATTTATTTCTCCACAAAAACATGTTGGTACTTATAAGAAGTGATTTTTCAAAGCACTTCTAATGTGTACCCACAACATATGGTTTCATGGAGACATAAGAAAAATAACAGTACTTTTCGGTTGAAAAAAGCATCTTATCTGGGGCTATGAAAATGCTTGAAAAATGTTCAAAGTTGAGTTAGAAATGAAGACAGAACAAGCTGTTTATGATAAACAGCCAGAGTTTTCTTACATCTGTGTTTTTAGCCTTGCTCTTTTAAACTGTGTGTATCTGCATCTTATATTTTAAGAGCTCTTTGGTAAGAGCACCCCAAGCCTATGTTTTCATGGAGAAATAAAAAAAGTACATCAATACTCTTTGACTGAAAACTACAAATGACCCAGGGCATGACAAAAGCTACAAAATGGCATGTGCGCCCAGCAAAGACTGAGATCAGCCTGGGCATCTACCCAGTCTGATCAGAGTCTTTGCTGTCCACATGAGGAAAGTTTGGGTCCTTAGCTACCCATTGAGTGCACAGCGAAGACTGATCAGACTGGGTGGTTTTGTTATGCACTGGCTCAAATATTATATGAAATATTGATGGGAGAATATTGTCAGTATATTGATACTGGAGCCCAGGCTCCAGCTCCAGAGAAGCAGAATGTTTCAAGGCTCTAGATAAGAGGACTATCAAGATAAATATACTAGTATTTCTTACTTCTCCACAAAAACATGAGGTCTTTCTTATGAGTATCTACTACAGCTCTAGATAAGAGGTGATATCAAATAAATATTTTTCTTATTTCTCCACAAAAACATGTTATGGGTACTCATCAGTAGTGCCTTGACAATGCATGAGTAACCACAACATACATTTTCATTTTGGTGGATACTCATTAGAAGTACCTTGATAATGTGCTTCTAATAAGTACCTACAGTGTATGTTTTCATGGAGAAATAAGGGGAAAAATTTATAGTTTTTGGTTGAAAAAGCACCAGGGCCCAATTGTTCAAAGCATTGTTAGCTTAACGAGCTCGTTTAGGGTCATTTCGTTAACTGTTTTAGTGGATTCAATATACAATATTCTGATATTTTTTGCTGAAAAAATGTGAGTAAGCTACTCACATTTTTTCAGCAAAAAATTTCAGCATATTTGTGTATCACTCGATGTAAATTTTAACGAATCGTTAACTAACGATGTCGTTAGCTTTGAACAACTGGGCCCAGATCTCTAAAGTGCTTCATTTAATATGAGTACAGCTTTTCATTTCTCCTCCAAAACATTTTGTGGCATCCCATTAAAAGATGATGCTAAAATGGCCTCAAATTTCCATCAATAGGAGAATACCGTTGTTTTTATTCCTGTAATAACAACTTATAAACAGTCCTAAGTTGTTTTTATTGATATAATTGTTAGTCAGACCACTTGATCTGTTGGAAGCGAAATCTCATAAGAATTATTTCAGTTTTGTGGAGTTTATTCATGTTTAAACACCTGCAAATCACTCAGAAACTGAATGAAGAGGGCTTTATATTTGTGAGTGATTTGCTGGCATTTACACATCAATAAAATCTGCAAAAATTAAACTGATTTCCTATAATTCTAACTCTGACAGTTATGTTTGTTTTGAAAATGTGAGTAAAGTAGCTTATTTTAGAAATTTACACAAAGTAGTTCCAAGGTTGCTGCTCAGCAGACTTATTGAAGGATAAATGCTGTTTTGAATTTGTGCATGACCAGTGATAGTGCATTATATTAGTGTAAGCCTGTTCAGTTGGAATTATTCAACTTATGATATTTATGATGTGCAATACAAGAAAAGGACCATTATACCATATACAGGCAAGTCAGCTCAGCATTTGTGCAGTCTAAGGAGGACCTTAGTTGCCTGCTGGTAGAGTACTGTATAATATGTTGACAAACAGAAGGCCCTGATCAGACTGGATGCACTATAGGAATCTTAGATGGGGGACAGAAAAATCCATCAGGAGGATCACTGTCTATGATCCCGATGGACAGATTTTTCTATCTACCTCTCTTACCTATCAAAGATTCTTTTTCTTGCATACCTTTCATTTCTGAACGTGGGTTTTTAATAATGCAGTCACTTCGATTGCTGACATATTGTGATGATATTACTGATGTTTAGTGATGTCATTACATTCAGTGACATTAACCTTAACGATGGCATACATGACATCTTAAACACACAATGCATGTCAAACACGTGAGATTTCTTGATTTTTATCTTTCCCTACCTTTTATCTTACCCGGGGTAGGATAAGAATTTTAATCCCAGGGTAAAATCCAGGTTTTCCATATCCGGTATGCAAGAAAATCTGATCTGGCATGTTGCTGGTATAGTCTTACATGTCTTATATCCCCTTTTCCTGTGTTGTGCATCACAACATATATTTACTATGGTGCATGTTATATTTACTATACAGTGTTTGTAACTAGGATGAAAGAAGGAATGTAGATATTTTATTCTGATGTTTGTGTTGTCTAGTAATTACAAGTGTTAGCAGTTCACCTGCATGCATTTAAAATTTGTATTCATTATTTTATTTGTACTGTATTTACCCGAAGTACTTGAACAGACACACCTGAGCAAACTGTAGACCTAGATCAGATACTTGAGAATGTGGCATCTGATCAGCATCTATACTGTTAGTTACCCACTTTATAAACTTGTTCATATTTTAGGTGATATGGTGAATTAATACAATACAAAGTGTACATGCGTTGTCCTTGACTACATCCAATGTATGAGCCACCTCATGCAAATGGAGAGTACAGGTTGTATTTGAGCCACGTGACAGCTCCAGATAAGAGGTATGTCAGGTAATTTTTTTTCTTATTTCTCCATGAAACATACATTGTAGGTACTCATTGCCTCAGTGAGGTGCTTCTAATGCCTACTCAAAACATGTTTTTGTGGAGATATAAGAAATATATCAATACTTTTTGGATGAAAAGAGCACCTTCACTGGAGCTATGTTATGACAGCATTCAGGAAAGACTAAGGTCAGCCTGCCAATTTTATGTTGTCTGATCAGTGTATTTTACAGTATCTGTTCACTCTAAGTTGAATGAAGGCCCTGTGCAACCTGCATGGATGTGCAGGCTGATCTGAGCATTTCTTGTCCACGTATGTGATAAGGATACACATTGCTCTCATATGCCATATTTTCATCAAGTGTTTGTACAGACAGGCATGAGCAAACAGTGTACACTCCGTTCAGTCTACACTCTGCCACTCATTCACTTGATTTTAGATATGAACAGCTAGTAAAATGGAGTTGTTGAATTTTTAGGACCAGTATGGTAAGGCCTGTTGGAATATGTAGGGTGAATATGCCCCACAGCTTTGCCGTTTGCAATTCAGCCAACATTTGTTGGACACCAAGTAGAAATAAGGAACTGTTCAAATTTTAGGACGCTATATAGAACCTAAATATTAGACACCTTAACTTCCTAACCATACTTATCCTAAAATTTGATCCAGTCCATTTTATGCTACCTGCTGATATGTCAAAAAAAAAACAACTGCTAGATGAGTGGCAAACAGTGTAGACTTTGATCTGACACAGCATTCTGCCATAAATAAATTTGTGAAGTGCAATGTCCCAGGTCAGTCTGTAAGAGCTTCCTTGCATAATTTTCTCACCCGAGCCTTTAGGATCATAGGTGAACTTATAGTATAGGCAGGCTCCACTGTCCATCCGTCCATCCTCCACACTCTTCAAACATCCTCTCCTCAGAAACCACTGGGCCAATCAAATGCCAAATTTCATGTGAAATCTTCTTGACCAATGGAACTGAAGTTTGTTCACCACTTCTGGGTCACATGAATATGGCTGCCATGCCCATATCGGGTAAAAACCCTTTAAAAATGTTTTTCTCCTGAATCAAAGTGCCCAGGGGTCACTTGTTTTACATAGACTCATAAAGGGAAAACTCTTCAACTTATCCTCCTTAGAATCCTTTTTTCAGAATAACATTTGTATGCCAAACGTGTGGTAAAAGGTTCAAATTAAAGAAACATCTCACTGAACATGAAAGGAAACACAAGGGCACAGCCACATACGTTTGTTGTGGAAAAAGTTTTTTCTCTTGGGCTAACTGGAAGAGACATCAGTGCAGCACTCATGGAGCGGCAAAGGATTTTGTGTGCTCAACATGCCAGAAAGCGTTTGCCATAAAAGCAGACTTGGTAAGGCATGAGAGAAGAGAGAAAGATCAGTTCAGCAAGACATGCGACATATGTGGTTTCAAGGCTGAGGACATAAGCTCTATGAAAAACCATGTAAAAAAGCACACAGGTGAAAAGTCCCACAAGTGCAACGTCTGCCACAAACAGTTTCGTTGAGTAGGCATTTTTTGAAGTTTTATGAAACCAGTCACTAGTATCAAAGTTTCTACTTTAAATGCAAATATACGATCAAAATTTATGCCATGTCACAAGATAATGGTGCTTTTCTTCCTCAATTAAGACATTCTTTCAATGTGCATGGCAAACAAACAACTGATTCTTGGTCGAAACAACGATTTATTCTTACGGTGACATATTTCTGCCAACAGATGGTGAAATAGCCATCACAAGCATTTGAAAATGCATTGCAATAATTTTTCAGTTTTCTTCCAAATAATTGAACATTTTATCGCGATAATTTAGTATCAAAGCTTTATGGTCCCCAGAGCTAACACAAGGTAGCAAGATCAACTATTGTGATACTATTTCATGATATTTTCGTCATTTTTATAGTCTACACTTTGGAATTCATTTGTTAATACTGTATGTGTATGCCTTAAACTACACAAATATTTTGGCAGATGATGATGATGATGATGAGTTCAGGTTTAACGACGCATCAACCCATGAGGGTCATTTGCGTCAAAATGGTGAACTAAAATGATTCTGTAATGAAACGGTTATAACGATAAGTCATATCTGCATAAAATGTAAAACTAGAACGAATTTAAAAATGAAAGCAGTTATACTTTGTTAAAAAGATTGATGTGTTTTAAAAACACAAGTATGTTATCAGCCGGTACATTTTCAAATAAATATCTCAGGTCATTTGTTTGGAAGAATTGATGTCGCACATGAAAGAATTCAATGCAGTCGATCAGAAAGTGTTTCACTGTAAACGGTTCATTACAGCTGATACAAAATGGCTGATCTTCTCGTTTGAGTAGATAAGAATGTGTGAGTCTAGTATGACCTATACGTAGACGAGTAAGAACCACTTCTTCTCGCCTTAATGATCTATAAATGGTATTCTTACCAAGAACCGGTTTTATTTCATGTAGTTTATTGAATGTCGCTCTGTCCCATGACAGCTGCCATGTGGATAAGATGTACCTGTTGATAAAAGATTTAAAATCTGTACATGTAAGTTTAAAATTCGAAATTTCTAGATCGAGTGAGGCCTTTTTGGCAGATGATCTATTTATAGAAATCAGAATGGAAATGACGAAAACATAACCCTTTATTTTTTATGAAAATATTAAGGAAATTTTAGAATTTTCATGACAAGTTTTCATTTTATCATAATAGTTATGTAAATACTTCAGAACAGCTCAGGGCTCCAAATTCTTAAAACGAGGCAATAATGTTATTTTTTCTAGCAGTTTTTTAGCAGGAAACTTAATGTCTTCATTTTTCTAGCTATCTTGTGGCAGAAATAACCCACCATAGCTTCGATAACGTGAGTTAAAGTCTCTGGTGAGTTTGCACTTGAGCCTAAGCTGGTCGCATGTGCGATCTTATGTGCCAGTTCAAATAAATCAAAAACATCAATGCATTCATTAAAACAAACATTTCTATCAAAAGTAACTGTTGTTTACATTACGAAAACATGCCTATTCAAATATACTGAAAATTTTACCACCAAAAAATGAAAACTTTCAGATAAAAAATCCTGATATTTTTTATACTTCTGCTCAAAACACAGATTGTGGGTACTCGTTAGAACTGCCTCGTCGAGGCGGTTCTAACGAGTACCCACAATCTATGTTTTTGAGCAGAAATAAGAAAAATAATGCATACCCCTGTAAACCCCAGTTTTACTATATAAAAGTGGGGTTTAAAGGGGTCAAAATTTTATAGGCATGTTTTCGTGATGAACAGTTGAATTATCGATAACGATCTTGTTACAAATCTTGATTAATGATACTAACGTGGCAACATCGTCAGGTCTTTCTCGTCTTTTTTGTTTTTGTTTTACACTTTGATGGTCGGCCTTAATGTGTTGTCACCACTGAAGTGCCTACTGTCTGCCAGGGCAAAATGCTGTTGAATAGCTCATGACTACGGGTTCGGTATGAAAGCCACTGCCAAGCTGTGCCAATCCAAATTTTTTGATACTCTTATATTTTGATTTTTCGTTTAACAGTGGCTGATAATTCCTAAACTTTAAACTTTTATATTGCAGAAGTACTGTTATTTAAATTGCAAAACAAACTTTTCGATTTTTATAACTTTTGGGGGTTTTTAGCTCACCTGAGCAAAAGCTCAGGGTGAGCTATTGTCATCACCCTCTGTCCGTCGTCCGGCGTCCGGCGTCGTCCGGTGTCCGTCGTCTGTCGTCAACAATTAGTTTGTTAACACTCTAGAGGTCACAGTTTTGACCCAATCTTGATGAAACTTGCTCAGAATGTTTGCCTCTATGAAATCTAGGTCAAGTTCGATACTGGGTTAGTTGGGGTCAAAAACTAGGTCATCAGGTCAAATCAAAGGAAAAACTTGTTAACACCCTAGAGGTCACAGTTTTGACCCAATCTTGATGACACTTGCTCAGAATGTTTGCCTCTATGAAATCTAGGTCAAGTTCGATACTGGGTTACTTGGGGTCAAAAACTAGGTCACCAGGTCAAATCAAAGGAAAAACTTAACACTCTAGAGGTCATAGTTTTGACCCAATCTTGATGAAACTTGCTCAAAATGTTTGCCTCTATTAAATCTAGGTCAAGTTCGAAACTGGGTCACTTGGGGTCAAAAACTAGGTCATAGGGCCAGATCAGCAGAAAACCTTGTTAACACTCTAGCGGTCACATTTTTGAAGCAGTCATCATGAATCTTGCTCAATATGTTTGTCTTGATGAGTTCTAGGTCAAGTTCGAAACTGGGTCACTTGGGGTCAAAAACTAGGTCACTGGGCCAAATCAGCAGAAAACCTTGTTAACACTCTAGCAGTCACATTTTTGAAGCAATCATCATGAATCTTGCTCAAAATGTTTGTCTTGATGATTTCTAGGTCAAGTTCAAAACTGGGTCACTTGGAGTCAAAAACTAGGTCACTGGGCCAAGTCAGCAGAAAACCTTGTTAACACATTAGCGGTCACATTTTTCAAGCAATCATCATGAATCTTGCTCAAGATGTTTGTCTTGATGATTTCTAGGTCAGGTTTGAAACTGGGTCACATGGGGTTAAAATCTAGGTCACCAGGCCAAACCAGCAGAAAACCTTGTTAACACTCTAGCAGTCACATTTTTCAAGCAATCATCATGAATCTTGCTCAAAATGTTTGTCTTGATGAGTGCTAGGACATGTTTGAAACTGGGTCACGTGGGGTCAAAAACTAGGTCACCAGCCCAAATCAGCAGAAAACCTTGTTAACACTCTAGCGGTCAAATTTTTGAAGCAGTCATCATGAATCTTGCTCAAAATGTTTGTCTTGATGATTTTTAGGTCAAGTTCAAAACCGGGTCATGTGGGGTCAAAAACTAGGTCACATGGCCAAATCAGCGGAAAATCTTATTACCACTCTAGCGGTCACATTTTTCAAGCAATTATCATGACTCTTGCTCAAAATGTTTGTCTTTATGATTTTTAGGTCAAGTTCGAAACTGGGTCAGTTGGGGTCAAAAACTAGGTCACCAGGCCAAACCAGCAGAAAACCTTGTTAACACTCTAGCAGTCACATTTTTGAAGCAGTCATCATGAATCTTGCTCAAAATGTTTGTCTTGATGATTTTTAGGTCAAGTTTGAAACTGGGTCACCTGGGATCAAAAACTAGGTCACCTGGCCAGATCAGCGGAAAACCTTGTTAACACTCTAGTGGTCACATTTTTCAAGCAATCATCATGAATCTTGCTCAACATGTTTGTCTTGGTGATTTCTAGGTCAAGTTTGAAACTGGGTCACTTGGGGTCAAAAACTAGGTCACCTGGCCAAATCAGCAGAAAACCTTGTTAACACAGTAGCGGTCACATTTTTGAAGCAATCATCATGAATCTTGCTCAAAATGTTTGTCTTGATGATTTCTAGGTCCAGTTCGAAACTTGGTCACATGGGGTCAAAAACTAGGTCACCAGGCCAAATCAGCAGAAAACTATTTACACTCCAGAGGTCACATTTTTGAAAATAATCATCATAAATATTGCTCAAAATGTTTGTCTTGATGATTTCTAAGTCTAGTTTAAAACTGGGTCACTTGATATCAGAAACTAGGTCACCTGGCCAAATCAAAGGAAAACCGTGTTGATGCCCTAGAGGTCACATTTTTGAAGTGATCATCATGAATCTTGCTCAAAATGTTTGTCTTGATGATTTCTAGGTCTAGTTTAAAACTGGGTCACTTGATTTCAAAAACTAGTTCACCTGGCCAAATCAAAGGAAAACCTTGTTGATGCTCTAGAGGTCACATTTTTGAAGTGATCATCATGAATCTTGCTCAAAATGTTTGTCTTGATGATTTCAAGGTGATGTATAGTTTTCTGTCCAGTGACTCTCTTACGTTTTTCCATTTAGGTCAGTTTCTCAGTAATTATTGGTCGTACAGAGTGATATTTGGTACTTGTGAAGTGTTTTGTGTTTAGGTCAGTTTCTCAGTAACTATTGCTCCTACAGCCAGTGATACTTAGTACATGATACATCTTAGCATGACCTCTTGAGTGCAGTCATCCATATTTGACCTTGACCTTTATTTCACAGTCCATTAGACATGCTACATTGTCTTACTTGTTAATATAATCATTTTGAACTTTGATCAGAATGTTTGCCTTGATCAGTTCTAGATCAGGCTCTCAAAGTGCTTTGTTGCTCAGGTGAGTGTTACAGGGCCATCTTCTGCCGGCCTCGGTGGCTCAGTTGGATGCACCATCTGACTGGAGACCAGGAGGTCGTGGGTTCAACCCCCGCCGAGGTCGGCAACATTCTTTCGTGGAGATTGATCATGAAATATTTTCTACGGTCATTCTCTCCCTTCCGCTGATTCAAGAAGGGCAGTTGTCAGTTTCTGGCGAAAGAATGTGCACAATACTGGTTAACCGCTTAGAGGACTAAGCCTGCCCAGTAAAGTGTGGTTAGGTAAACTGACCGCGCTCAACATGACCCCATTGGGTTGACTGGGCGGTAAAACCTCAACACAAACAATACAGGGCCATCATGGCCCTCTTGTTTTCCTGGTGGGGTTATTTCTGGGCCCGTTTATGGCTTCATCCCAGCAGACATGGCTTTCAGCAAATCCCCCTATTTTGACGAAAAAATATACTGATGCAAATAGTGACATACATTATAAAGACAAAGGTCCAAAAACTTTCAAATAGAAAAATGATAAGAAATTTCAAGTCTGAGACCAATGGAAGAACTTAACATATTTGGTCCTGTATATTTCCTGTGGCTACTCCGAGGAAATGTAAAAAGGAGGAAATGTAAAAAGAACGGCAGATACTCCTCTAAAATTTATAAAATTTGAAAATATTTATTTTTTCAATTAATTTGTTTGCATCTGATAATAAAAATCTTATAAATTAGAAAATACAAGGCATTTGTAATCAGGAAGTTGAAATATCAGGATCAGCAATATTGGATCCGCTAATCGGCTCGGCAGTGGCTTTCATACCTAACCATGGCTATGCTTTAAATTAGTCACTAACAATGTTGCCAGGGAAAAGACTCGCACCAAGTGAAAATCAAGAAAAGCATAGATAATTTTGGGTTTTGATTATTTAAAGTAAGAGTTTGGAAATCAATAATGCGGCTATGGACGAGGTACGGAAAATTTTGCAATACCATCTCCCCATAAAGAACATTCAGAATGGACTGTCAATACTACAGCAGTAAATGGAACAACCCATTTGGCACAGTTTTAATAAATATCTTTATAAAATTGACTACCATGTCAGTGTAAACCCATTTGGCACAGTTTTAATAAATATCTTTATAAAATTGACTTACCATGTCAGTGTAAACAAAATAAAACTAATAAAATGGACTAGAAACACAATATGCAAACAAATGTTAAGAGTTTTCCTGTCGGTTTAAAGCCAGAGCAACACAAAGATGGTAATCTGGTGATAATTGAGATATAAGGAGATCTTGCAATTAGATGGACATTTTCCCTTTTTTGTATGTTCTGATAGCATGATGTCTGCGCTAAGTCACACAGTGTCGAAATATTCGAACATTCTCTTTTAGTGTGCATAAATTACTTCTTCTCAGCCCTCCCTCGTTAATGGAACTCACTATCAATCGGTACTTTCACTTATATTGCATGAAATTCCGACGTTCTGTTACAAATTGTCTATGTTGTAGCTAAAAGAAATATACGCATTAAATAAACACCATTAATAAATGACACAGTACATGTGCAGCATAATTTCAGGATAATATACAGAATGTCACAGGAAAAATGAAATTAATTTCTTTAATTTTAGATATGCCCCTCCTTCACCCAAGATGTCCATTGGTCAGGAAACTTTCGCATCAAATATTCACAACAAGTGTATGTGGCATCTTGTGAATGGGCGGAACAGGGTTGTAGAAGCCTCAGAAGTAAGCTCCAAGTAGATGTAGCAAATAACAATATCATTTAGGGGCATCAACTGTACCAAATATGTATAATATGGGTGCAACCAAGGGGTAAAACAAGTTTTACACCTGCATTTATCCGCTGATTTAGAATGCACATATCTTAATGTAGAGCTACAAAATAATACAAATCTATAACAACGCTCAATCCGCATATATGCAAAATGAAAAATGCACATGTGTGTCGTATTCAAGAACCATTATCCGAAGTAGGTGTGCACAAAGTAAGCAAGTAATTCTAGGTTGAAAATGATGGGAATCGGGGGGAAAAAGGGAAAATCCCATTTTATCGCAAGATCTTCTTTCTATTCCCTCAGTAATATACAAATACATCACTTATGTGTTTTCATATGCCTACTCAGGTTTGACCTGTAACGAAACTGTTTGTGGCAGACCTTGCACCTGTGGGACTTTTCACCTGTGTGCTTGTTTACATGGTCTTTCATAGAGCTTATGTCCTCAGCCTTGAAACCACATATGTCGCATGTCTTGCTGAACTGGTCTCTTCATGCCCTACCAAGTCTGCTTTTATGGCAAACGCTTTCTGGCATGTTGAGCACACAAAATCCTTTGCCGCTCCATGAGTGCTGCACTGATATCTCTTCCAGTTAGCCTGAGAGAAAAAACCTTTTCCACAACAAACGTATGTGGCTGTGCCCTTGTGTTTCCTTTCATGTTCGGCCAGATGTTTCTTTAAGTTGAACTCTTTACCACACTTTTGGCATACAAATGTCATTCTGAAAAAAGGTATAGATTGTGTATCAACAAAAAATGTTTTACCCATGACCATCATCACGTGAATTCCCACCTTGTTGTTGCGATATGTTGAAAAGTATCATCAGGATGGCGTTTACGTTATCATGGTTGTGAAGCTACCGTGAACTTTACCTTCATAATTTTTTACCCTGAACTTGATAATTTTATAAAACTTTGCATAACAGGCAAACAAACGGTGTATCGGTGCTAACTCTTATACGGAAACATTCTAGAGATAATATTTGTAATTCAGAATGCGGTAGGACTATTTAAAACACTCTATTGGCAATAAATTAAAGATTTTTCCTGTTTGCCATGGACTTTATCTGTCACCTGTTGGGCTCCGAGAAAAAAATTTGGGCGCGCATTTCTCGAGAACAAGGCAGTTTCTGCCTTCAAAGCAAACGTCATCAAAAATCGGAAGTTGAGCAGAGTACTTTGTTATATGACTCGTATAAATGCACGCTGCAATAACAAAAATATCAGGGAAAAACCGTACCTGAAGCGAGCGTGTTTACTTGTTTTAATTCCGTTCACTGTAACAAATGGTAACGTGGGTTCGCCACTTTGTAAATGAAGTTTCAGCTTGATCGGATGTAAAATGTAGGAGTTAACCGGAAATGAAAAGTAAGTTTTCAAAGGGGCATAATTCTTCAAACATTTGGTGGACTATAACCCCGAAACAATATGCGCTGCACCACATCATGGTCTAACTATATACCAAGTTTCAGCTTGATCGGATGTAAACTGTAGGAGGAGTTAGCCTGAAACAAAAAAGTTTATGGACGGATGGATGGATGGACGGACGCCATACCCCGTAACATAATATGTCCCGTATTTCAAACGGGCGTATAAATAGAGTCAGAAAAGTTCAAAACCTCACATTTTGGGCATATCCAAGAGCAGTTGGAGATTTCCAAAGTTCCATATTCAGCATCCAAACATTCAGTGCAGATCCACATTTCACACCAGTCACACAGAACTGCTTTATGGCCATTTAGAACAGCACCACTGCACAAGCCACAGTCAGCTTTACAGTCTGTGCAGTACCAAGTTCCAACTCCAGATTCAAGTTGGGGGTGGTCGGGTGGTGCGAAGGTGCTGTGTATCTTACATCACTGGGGCGTCCAACTGATATTGGCTTACAGTTGGGCAAGGCCTGCTATCCTTGTAGTGGGTAAGGGTATAGGGGGAATGTTTTTATTTCTTCTGTTTCTTCACTTTCTTTCCTGTTCCTCTTTCTTCCCTGTCCCTCTCTTTCATCTCCTCTACTCTCTCTTCTATCTCTTTTCTCCCTTTCTCTGGGAGACAACACAAAATGACCCTCAAGGGTTGATGTGTCGTTAAACCCCAACACAATAAAAAAAAAACAGATTCAAGTTCCAACAGTTGGTTCCCATCAATTTCAGAGCACGATATGTGAAAGTGCTTTTCACAGTCTCCACATTTGACCCATTTCTCAGAAGCTTTGCCATACTTTCTGCAGAAGCCGCAGCGATGCCTTGGACCAGGGTTAGTTTTGGTATCCCTAGCGAAGATCAGAAGAACCATCCGGTTTGTTCCATTTGAGGATTTGAAGTTTCATAAGCCCTCTGAGCATCTTTTTTTCCCCCAAGTTTCTTCATAATAGCCAAATACTGTGACACCCCTTTGCCAAGTTTATTTACTTTAATCATACACTAATGGATTTAAGAGTCAACTCATCTATTGAATAGGCTACGGGTGCTCGCCTCAGTCTGATAATACTTGTGCCATTTCATACATAAATAACATGGGTGATATTACTTCTAGAGATATGGATGAGCTGGCAAATCAGATCTGGGTTTGGTGTAGAAACAGAAATATTTTCATTTTTGCTCATTTTTTTTTTTTTTTTTTTTGGCCAGGAACAGAGAACGAGCCTGTGGATTTCTGTAGTAGACATTTTTCCAAAGCTACAGAATGGATGTTGAAATCAGATATTTTTACGCGTTTGTCTCAGCAGCTGGTAGAGCCCAATATTAACATGTTTGCTTCTCTGCTAAATGCTCGGGCAAATATGTATCCTGGCTTCCACAGCTGGGAGCCTTCCATGTGAATGCCTTTTCCCTGCAATGGACAAGCTTTACCCCTTATTTATTTCCCCCTTTTAATCTTATAGGGAAGGTACTGAACAAACTGAAAGAAGATAAAGTATACAGAGCCTTGCTTGTTGTACCTTGCCAGAGGAATCAGACTTGGTTCCCTTTGTATTGTTTCTGTTCCAGTTAGATTGCCGAGACACAAAGATATTCTGATGTTGGCGCACAGTGTGGAGTGTCATCCCTAGCAAAGAGGTTAAATATGATTGGTTGTCTTATATCAGGGCAAAACTCAGAAATTCAGGAGTTTCATCATCAGCTGTCAGTGTCATTTGTGAAAGCTGGAAACCAGGTACTCAAAAACAGTACCCTTTAGTGTGGAAAAAATTTAGTTCTTGGTGTTCTGTCAGTGGTTGCAATCCCTTTAGTATTACTGAAGAGACATTAGTATCCTTCCTTTCATTTCTGGTTCATTTGAAAAAAATCTTATAGTGTAGTCACGACTCATAAAACAGTACTTGTTCAAATGTTAAAGTTTTTTGTCTTGGTGCAGTAGCACTGTTTTATGGTGGCTAGATTCATGAGGGGCCTATTTAACAGGTTGCCGCCAAGTCAGATACAGTTTTACATGGGACATCAAAGTTGTGTTGGATCTGCTGAGTTCTTGGAGTCCGTTGAATTCCCTTTCACTTAAATTGCTGACTTACAAGCTGGTTGCTTTGATTGCATAAGCTTGTGCTCCAAGAGTTCAAACATTAATTGCATTATCAAGTCAAATTTTCAGGCTTTTCATGAGAAGTTTAGATTTGTTATAACAAGGTCTTTAAAAACTTCAAAGCCTGGAAAGCCTTTCATTTTGGATGTTATAAAATTCCATTCTGCAATGATTTTTTCTATGAGAACTTCATTGTTTTACATTCAGGCAACAAAAAATGTCAGAAAGTCTGAACAATTGCTGATTTCTTATAAGAGTTTTAGAAAAGTTTCCACTAGCACATGCAGTTGCCAGGTGGCTTAAGGATGTGTTATCTTTGGCAGGAATCAGTTGTGACAAGTTTAAGGTGCATTCATATAGATCTGCCTCAGCATCAGCTGCTTATCTGGGGGGGGATGTTCATTGGAGGAGGTGTTGAGAACAGCCAATTGGAAATTAGCTAAGAACTTGCAAAATTATTACTTGATGATGGCTTGCTCATCAATGAATGGAAGAGGATTCTCAGATGTGGTTCTAAATGCCGAACATCAAGGTGTAGAATGAAACATTTGTTTATACTTTGTAGCTGGAATTAATTTGATTAATGATTATTTCTGTTTTCAGTCATATTGTCTTTTCTTTAAAGTTGCTATACAAATACATGTGAGGCAAAGGTAAACGAAAATGTGAGCCTCATCCAAGCATTTTGTGATGGATGAGGTACATTATTGGAATTTAAGGCCAATGGCTGAACATGTATAAGTCCCTCCCTGTTTGGTTGTGTATTTAGTTTCAAGGGCTGTATTTGGCAGATTTTTGTCCGCATACTTTTTACCTATCCCCTTGCTTAGGGTGGCCATGGAAAAAAAAGGCAACATGAATATAATTGTATGCTTTAAATTACTGTGAGCCAGTGTGAGTGTGTTTTGGCTTTTTATATTGCCTATACGCATGGCTAAATTTAACCTCTGAATGGGTCAGCGGCGGTAGTTATACTCGCTAGAATAACATGCTATACTTATACATGCTCTGCCTCTGGCCTTAAATTCCAATAATGTACCTCATCCATCACAAAATGCTTGGATGAGGTTCACATTATAAGCTTTCTAATGATGTCGCATCCTGTTAGATGCCATTTGTAATCAGAGATTTGTAACACTGTGACAAAGAATTTATTAAAAGTAAAACTCTCAAAAAATGCTTTGCAGTATAACAAATTTGTTATTTGGATTCTTGACTGGGGTCATAGGTTCATATTCCCTGTCTGAGAAGTATGGTCACCCTTGCCTAATGGCTTGGGTGAACATAGTTCTTAGCAGGGAATATATCCTATGTCCCTTGTCAATCCAAATAACTGATAAAATCCATATCAAAATAAAAACATGCTAAAAGCTTCAAAACATTGGCCTTTACAGTTAAGTAAATGAGCTAAATGCAAATATCAAAGAAAAGTTTGATACTTTGCCATCACCATCACTGTTAAAAAAGTAAAAGTCACTGGCAAGGCCAAATCAAACTGAAAAAAAAAATTAACAAAAGAAATAATTTTATTCACTTTTATTATAATTTAATCCTGTCAGTGTGATAATTACATGAACAGATGAATGTTTTCTGACCATTGCATTGCAAAGGGAATACTGAAATTTTACTGCTAAACATAGGAATCCCATGCTACATTATGGTCAGTAAACAGTCATCAAATTATACCCGAGTATCCATATATGTTTGGCCCAGTAAACAACATTATTATGTTATCATAATGATACATTACTTGGTGTCTCATACTATATCACACTGATGTGTAATAAACCTATTTTCATATGCATATTTCTGGAATACATTTGTATACTGAATTAAAAAATGTGGACCAATAAAAATGCGGCAACATTTACATATGCGAAGAAAATTTAATTATAATAGGAATGAATATTATTTTTGTGGATTTTATCAATGTGTAAATGCAGGCAAATCATCCACAAACTGAATAAATTAAAAAGGGCTTTATGTTAACCCTTGTCATACTGAATAAATTAAGATGCCACGTCCATTTCCAATTTTCAGCCAATCAGATGACTTAATCCAGGTTGTTGATACAGTCACATATTTGCTTGCAAACAGTGCAGATCTGCAGAAGCTAACTGATCTGGATCTACACTGTTTGCAAAGGCAGGATATATCCGGGTTCAGCAGGACAAGGATTAAGTTTATGACTGATTTGATGGCATTTACACATGAATAAAATCTACAAACATAAAATTCATTTATTATTCCAACTTGGTCATATTTACAAAGAAATGAGTAAAATTACTAATTTTAGAATCTGCACAAAGAAAATAGTTCCAAGATTCCTGCTCAATGGATTTATCAAAGTGTAAATGTCATTAGCTCGCCTGTACGAAGTACAAGGAGAGCTATTGTAGTCACCCCGGTCGTCCACGTTTGCGTTTGCGTTCCCGTTCCCGTCACACTGTGTTAAAGTTTTTCAAATGCTTATATCTCAACAGTCACTCCTCACAGAGGCATCAAATTTGGAACTTAGGTACCTTGGAGGGTCTTCTGAGATTCCAAGAGAATAAACCCCTGGGTTCATGCCCCTGGGTGGGGCTAGGGGTCAGAATCTAGGACACCTTTGTAATACTGTGTTAAAGTTTTTCAAATTCTTATATCTTGACTTTCACTCCTCATAGAGCATTCATATTTAGAATTTGGGTACCTGGACGAGTCTTCTGAGATTCCAAAAGAACATACCCCTGGGTTCATACCTCAGGGTGGGCCTTGGGGTGGGGCTAGGGGTCAAAATCTAGGACACATTTGTAAAATCTTATATGCCTACAGGTTATAGACACAACTGATTATACATCAGCTAACTATGTGACATCAGTTTAAGTGTAAGAGAGTGAAAGTCATGGTGACCTACATTTTACGGTCCAGGTCACCTAGATTTCACGGTCCAGTGATTTTGCCTTATATCTTGAATACTATTTGTTGGATAAATGTCACACCTGGGATATTACTTCCATGTGACCCAATGAATGACCACTTACTATATCTAGGTCATTGTGACCTATATTTCATGGTTCAGTGATTTTGCCTTATATCTTGAATACTTTTTGTTGGTTAAATGTCACACCTGGGATATTACTTCCATGTGACCCAATGAATGACCACTTACTATATCTAGGTCATTGTGACCTATATTTCATGGTTCAGTGATTTTGCCTTATATCTTGAATACTATTTGTTGGATAAATGTCACACCTGGGATATTAGTTCCATGTGACCCAATGAATGACCACTTACTATATCTAGGTCATTGTGACCTATATTTCATGGTTCAGTGATTTTGCCTTATATCTTGAATACTATTTGTTGGATAAATGTCACACCTGGGATATTAGTTCCTTGTGACCCGATTATTGACGTCAAAATATATCTCTGTTGGTGTGACCTATATTTCATGGTTCAGTGATTTTGCCTTATATCTTGAATACTATTTGTTGGATAAATGTCACACCTGGGATATTACTTCCTTGTGACCCGATTATTGACGTCAAAATATATCTCTGTTGGTGTGACCTATATTTCATGGTTCAGTGATTTTGCCTTATATCTTGAATACTATTTGTTGGATAAATGTCACACCTGGGATATTACTTCCATGTGACCCAATGAATGACCACTTACTATATCTAGGTCATTGTGACCTATATTTCATGGTTCAGTGATTTTGCCTTATATCTTGAATACTATTTGTTGGATAAATGTCACACCTGGGATATTAATTCCTTGTGACCCGATTATTGATGTCAAAATATATCTCTGTTGGTGTGACCTATATTTCATGGTTCAGTGATTTTGCCTTATATCTTGAATATTTGTTGGATAAATGTCACACCTGGGATATTAGTTCCATGTGACCCAATGAATGACCACTTACTATATCTAGGTCATTGCGACCTATATTTCATGCTTCAGTGATTTTGCCTTTTATTTTTATTACTATTTCATGGAGAATTGTCATACATGGATTATTATATCTATGTGACAAAATGATTTACATACAAATACATCTAGGTCAGTGTGACCTATATTATATGGCTTAATGATAAAAATGTTACAATATAAAATGTACCCAGCAGGCGAGCTCGCTGTCCTCCGACAGCTCTTGTTTTGAATTTGCTTTTGGTCAATCAGATTGCACTAAATTACTATAAGCCTGTTGACTTGAAATTATATACTAACAAGCTAAAAACAACAGAAATATAAGGATGTAGTCAAAATATGCATTTTGATATTTATTCTGCTCTATCTGCTAAATTAAAACTTCTGATCAACAGATATTGTATCTAACTGAAGCAAGTAAGTACAGAATCACTTATTTCCAGGTGCTTTTTCACTCTGATAAATAAAAGTCATTTTCAGCCATATGTTTGTTATTAATATATCACTTACTATTTAGGAAAGGCACTGAGCAACAGGTAAGAGACAACCAAATGCATACTAAGTCTGAACTAAGACTAGCCGGTATTGAATAGTTTTCATAAAACATGTACTACAGGGAATAGATGCACTTTCAGGGGAGGTAACTCTTTCAAAGTTGTTTTGCATTCCCATTATGAAAACCCGCCTATTCAAATATATAGAAAATTTCACCTCCAAAAACTGATCAGAATTTTCAGATAAAAAATTCTGATATTTTTCATATTTCTGCTCAATACATGGATTGTGGTACTCGTTTGAACTGCTTCGGCAAGGCGGTTCTAACGAGTACCCACAATCTCTGTTCTCAAGCAAAAGTAAAAAAAAAATAATGTATGCTCCTGTAAACCCCAGTTTTACTATATAAAAGTGGGGTTTAAGGGGGTCAAAATTTTTTTTCAATCATCACGAAAACAAGCCTATATAATTTTGACTCAAAATTACATAGGCTTGTTTTCGTGATGATTGAAAAAAAGTACACTAAAAGAAAAGAATTTGCTTCCAGTCCTTCCTTTAAAAGTAGACCCCTTTCAGATGGGGCATAAAGTGAAAGGAAGCAAACGGGAAGTTACAAAAGTTCTCTCCCTTGCAAAAATATGGCAAAAAATCTATCAAGTGTATCCAGTCCTCTTTAGTGCTTGTGCTGGGACTGAAAGCCTAGTTTTCACACAGTGCAGTGATGGCACCTGGCACTGCAATGTCATCATAAGAGTACTTGATACAGTTGCTAGATTGTCATTGTTACAAGGCACATAAATTTTGTGACAAGGTTTGCTTTCATGCACATCAAGTCCCTTTTGAAACGGGTCTCTAAGAGGAAAGAATTTTCTCTCAAATAGCGCTAATTCTTTCCACACCTTGAAGCAAGTCTTTCCATATAGAGAAGACACCTTGGGAGTAAATTCTTTCCTTTCATAGTAGAGCCCTTTTCGGAAGATAGGCAAAACAGTTGGACAGAGATACTTCCCCTGTATGTGTATTTGTTCCCCTTAACCCTTGTCCTGCTGAATAAATTAAGATGCCATACCCACTTCTAATTTTCAGCTAATCAGATTACTTGATCAGGATTGTTGTTATAAATTCACATACTTAATGGCAAAAAGTGCAGATCCAGATCAGTTGGCTTCTTCAGAAGCCAAATGATCTGGATCTACACTGTTTGCAAAGGCAGGGTATATCCGTTCAGCAGGACAAGGGTTAACTAACTGTGGGTCCCAGCAAAAAAGTATTCTTGATTTTTGTCTGAAAATTACTTGCATTCCCTACTATGACAATATAAGAATCTATCATAGGGGTAGATAGTAAAATCCTTTCCGAGATTTACTGTCTGGCATCACAAGGCTTGCCGAGTGATGTCAGCCTGTGATCCAGAGGGACAGATTTTTCTACCGAACACCTATGATAGATTCTCTTTTCTTGCATACTTTTCATTTCTGGAAGTTTTTTTTTGATAATGCAGTCAGTTTGATTTCAGACATCCACCATATTGTCATGTCACTACCCTGATTTTAAGTGACGCCATTACTTGCAGTGACGTCAACCTTAACGACGGCGTACGGTAACATTCTATAACAACCAGTGTATATCAAACACCCTGAAAATTCTCGATTTTTATCTTTCCTATGGGATGGATAAGGGTGTGTGGGATAAGATTTGCTAGCACCAGTATAATTTGCGGAAATCCTTATCTGGTATATAGTGGTATACAAGTAAAAATAGTTACTGCCATCGTATCAAGGAGTACGAAATGCCCAACTATTGCAATACAAAAAATGAATATGGATTTTTTTTTTTTTTTAGGTTTTTTATTTAACTAGGTTTTGTTTTGTTTCTCCCTTTATTAGTGATAACAGAAAATCTGTGATTTGAAAGCACTGTGAATTAATTGAAATACATCCTAGTTCACAGGGAAATCTGTAAAATATGAATTTATGTAAGTTGACATCTTATTGTAACATCTTATTGTAAAACTGCATCCATAAAAACTGTGCAACTAAAACACATTCAGTAGAAAAATCATTTATGTACAAAACAAAGAGATGATTTATAAAATAAAGGCTAAAATTTAACAGATCTTATACACATTACAGCTAGATACATGTGGTTGGAATGTGCATATATTCACTTTCTGCATCCATTTCTAAATAGGGTGCACAACATTTCATCTAAACCCATTTCGTCGAATAGACACTTCCTCTAACATGACAATTGGTCTGAAAAACCGGCCTGGTACGACATTTCGTCAAAAAAAAATTAAGGATTTTAGACGAAATGTCGCACTTTTGTTATTTTTCGTCTTTCGATTTTTCCTCCAATATTTAGACGATCTGCCTGTTGTCCACCATATTGATTTTATATGGATTTTTGCCCTTCGATTTTATCCGGCTAAACATTGCAAAAATGTTCATCAGTATTATTGTGAGTTGTTTTCACCATTGTGAATTTTTAAGAGCAATAAAAGAAAAAGAAACTGGTCTTTTGTGTTCTTTGTTTTCTTTCCCATTGTATAGTTTCTTACCTTTTGTGTAGTCAGTTAATAGTTTGACATGTACTGAATTCCTTTCTTCACTACCTCACTAAAATGGAAGAAGTGCAGTTCTATACTAGCAACAGGGGACACCCTAAAATAGCCTACAAAGGCTTTGATTATTCCAAAGATTGTATCTATAAGGAACATACTTACTGGAAGTGTGTAGATAGGAAATGCCAGGGACGTTTGACCACAAAAAACAATCAGGTGATAAGAGAAACTGAACACAATCTTCATGGGCCAAACCAACTTCTATTTTCCTAAACTATTAACTTTGAAACCATAGAAATTTCATGTCATTGGCAAATAAAGATCAGCCTTCGTAGATCACTTGTCTTTCCTTCCTTACCAATATATGTGTAAACAAAATTTAGACGAAAAAAAATTTAGATGAAAAAAATTTATACATTTTTAGACGAATTTAGACACTTTTTGATGAAATTCAGACGAAATGTCGTATTCGATGAAATGTCTTTTAGACAAAATGTCCTTTAGACGAAATGGGTTTAGATGAAATGTCATGGACCCTTCTAAATAAACTAGAGGCCCAAGTGGGCCAGAAATCACTCACCTGGATAAGGCTGATCATGGTATGTTACATTGTGCCATGGTGGCCATCTTGGCTATCAAATCAGATTGCCTTAAGCAATTCAGAATCTGATGTTGCTTGAAGCGTTTCAAGATTGCCACCATTGCCGTCATCTTGGATATTGGAACAGAATGATTCAGCAATTCTGAATCTCCATTTCACCCTCCATTTGCCTCCCATCAAGTTTCGGCTCAACCTGACTTATTGTTTGAGGAGATGTGATTTGAAGAATTTCAAGATGGTGGCCATCTTGGACATTGGAACAGAAGGATTTTAGCAATTCTGAATTTCCATATCACCCCAATGCCTCCCATCATGTTTAAGCTCAATCAGACTTACCCTTCGGTAGCAGATGTGATTTCAAGATGGTAGCCATAGTGGCCATCTTGGATATCAGAACGGAATCATTTTAGCAATTCTAAATCTCCATGCTGCCCCGATGCCTTCCATCAAGTTTACCCTCCATCCGACTTACTGTTCAGAAGCAGACAACAATTGAAGACTTACAAGATAGCCGGAGGAGATGTTGTTCGAAGATTTCAAGAAGGCTGACAATTTTAGTAATTCTGAATCTCTATGTCGCTTTGATGCCTCCAATCAATTTTGACTCAATAAGACCTATGGTTTAGGAGATGTCGTTTAAAGAATTTCAAGCTGGTCATCTTGGATATCGGAATGGAAGGATTTTAGCAATTCTGAATCTCTGTGTCACTGTGAAGCCTCCCATCAAGTTTCAGTTCAATCGGACTTACCGTTTAGGAGATGTCGTTTGAAGAATTTCAAGATGGCCGCCCTGGTGGCCATTTTGGATATCGGAACGGAACGGTTTTAGCAATTTTGAATCTCTGTGTCACTGTGATGCCTCCCATCAAGTTTCAGCTCAATCGGACGTAGGGTTTGGGAGGAGATGTCGTTTGAAGAATTTCAAGATGGCCACCCTGGCAGCCATCTTGGATATAGGAACGGAACGATTTTAGCAATTTTGGATTTCAGTGTCACTGTGAAGCATCCCATCAAGTTTCACCTAAATCAGACTTAGGGTTAAAAAGGAAATGTCGTTGAAGAATTTCAAGATGGCCGCCCTGGCGGCCATCTTGGATATCGGAACGGAACGATTTTAGCAATTTTGAATCTCTGTGTCATTATGATGCCTCCCATCAAGTCTCAGCGCAATTGGACTTAGGGTTTAGGAGATGTCATTTGAAGAATTTCAAGATGGCCCCCATGGCTGCCAGCTTGAATATCGGAACAGAATGATTTTAGCAATTCTGAATCTCTATGTTGCCACAACACCTCCTACTAAGTTTCAGCTCAATCCAACTCATCTCTGGAGGAGATGTCGAAAATGTGAAAAGCCAATGACGGATGGACTACGGACAACAGGCCATTGCATAAGCTGACCTTGAGCAAAGCTCCAGGTGAGCTAAAAATACCACAGGCAGGTCTTATTACATGTAATCATTACTAATGTCAAAGTTCTAGATTCTACCAGATCTGCCTCCACCCCAGTAACAAAGGCCGGGCCACATATTGTAGATGCATAGACTGTTCTAAGTCTTCAAATCTACTGTTTGACCAGGATCTATACTGTCTGACACTAATCAGGCAAAGGGCATCTTTCATTTCTGCCCACGCATGGATTTTTCTGAAACTTTGTATAATAATAACTAGGCATATGCAACCTATGAAAATGTGCTTATTAAATTATATAATAAAAAGTTGGACTCAGGACGCAACCTTGACTCACTCCCCCAATGAGCTGATACCTGTCTCCAATTAAGTATGTCATACATCTTAAGTTTAATTTAGTTTTAAGATTTTTGTGCTGTGCTGAATGGTGAACACCATAGTAATTCTATTGGTACCACAAAACATTTATATTTAATTAAAGTTAACATTTTTTGATAAATTGATTATAAAAAATCTGAATTTTTTACCAAAAAATGAAAAAAATATCAAAATTAAACTTTCAAAATTAATATGTTATAGTCTTTGTCAAGATTTCATACTACCAGGAAAATTTGCTACATATATCCTCTATAGCTGTGCAAAATTTCATAAAAAATCAAAACCGGTAACATTGTCATTTTCGGCCTTGAATGGATATAGGTCGATTTTTACAAAATTGACTATTTTGTTACATTGATAAAAAACAGTTGAGAAAGGCAGTGTTATCAAACACTTCTAACACATAACAAATCAAAGAGAGTTTAGACAACTCGGAATGAATATATCTTGAGCTACCCATTAAATTTTCATGACTTTCTATTACTTGCCTTCTATTTATATGGACTCTGACTAACCAACTATTACAAATGTAGACAGCATAACAAATTAAATCTAAAGAAATTCTAATTAACAAATTAGGCTTAACAAAATCGTACGCTTTAATTCATGTCAGCAAATCATTGAGCATTTTGTATAAAAGGCATAAAACTAAAATAGGTGTAAAACAGGGGTATCCATTCTCACCATTACAAAAATAGGCATAAAACAGAGAGATCCATAATCTCCATTGTCATATTAAGAAGATGTGCAAACGTACTATTGCAAGTAGTTGTTGCTTGCTTGTTTGTTTGTTTTGAAGAAGGATTTGCATCCCCATCAACAGCTTTTAGGATTTTTGGAGATTTGCTTCTGGACTGGTGAACTCTAACCAAACTAAGAACGCTTGAAAAGAAAATAATACCTATAGACTTAACTTCTGATATATCTATAGCTTGCTTGCAAGCCTATATTGTATTTTGAAATTATGAACACTGGATTTCTTGTCCTGTAACATGTTCAAATGTGTCATTCAATCGGTATTTCGTGCGATCGAATTGACACTGACACTGGAGTTTTTCTCTTTGTTTCAACAGTTATCTTTGATGACAGCAGCACAGAATACTGTTTATGTGGTCTTAACTTTTGCTATCAGAAAAGTAGATCTATCCTTTCTTCCTTACAGTAAGCATATATGAAATTGTTTCTGTTCTGCATAAGTTCTATTCTAGTGCACATAGTTTGACTTAAACAACAAATTGGTGTTTTGTAGTTCTTCATGTTAAAGCTTTAAGATTTTTCCAAAGGTTGTATGACATTCATATTTTAGTCATTTGCCTAAGGACTTCCATACTAGTTTGAAACTCCGCCATATGTTAATTAACACAGGAGTTTAAAACAGCTAACTTGTGTGGTCTTAATGTGAATCTAAAGGATATATTGAAAGTTTTTGAACAATTTCTATTCAGTTGGTTGCTGGCAGTTCTATGGTATTTAATTAATTCTATTTTCACCTTGTCTGCATGGTCCAGATCATGAAAATGAAAAGTTTTTTTGTTTTTTTTTGGACATGGTGTTCAACAAGGTGTAATTCAATCAACTGGTTATAAATGAATATGTACAATTATGGTATCAACTTCTTATACAAATCATACTATATCATGGTAATCCAAACTGAAAGCTATTGATAAGTTGACTTTACACGATACTACTTATACATGAGTATTGGGTAATTTCATATTTTGCCGACTCAGGGCTCTATGTATTCAGGCTGTTCAAACAACATGTTACCGGTCTTCAATTTTTATGAAATTTCATGTGTTTATTTGTAATACATATGGAAAGTTTTTATGCTGAAATGGTGTCTTGACAAGAATCGGAACATGGTAAAATTGCAGATAATATCTGGATGAATACATAAGATGCAGCTGAAATATGGGGCTACCGTTCAACTTACGTTATTGCTCCAACATTATTGCTAAGTAAATGAAGCCATCCATAGTATCAAAACATGTTCTAATGATGGCCTTAATTAATAAAACATTCCAGCATCTGAAAAATGAAATCCTGTTTACTGTACGAAGGTTAATATTAGGGCACCCCCTGATTTGGTAGTGGCCGCGTACAAAACACCATAAATTTACAATGGAACTACATTTAAAAGCCAATGCCTCATAATCATCAGTGTAATACCCTAGGCAACCATTGTACAGAATTTCATCCAATTCCAAGCGTGGGCAGAAACCAATGTAAATTTCCTATACCGTGTAAGAGCCCCTTTGAAACATCAATGGGTAATATAATGGACTTGTTTAAATCTTAGGACATATACGTTAAGGAAATAAGGTGTCCAAATACTTAGGGTTAATATAGTATTGCTTTGCAGCAGCCTACCTTCCTGTTAATCCAAAATTTCAGGGATGAGTGAATGATTCAGAGTGTAAATCACCTACATTACAAGGTGGTTTTGGCCAATTTCAGATTTTACTATGGCTTGGCCAACTTTTTAAGCATAATTACAAGACAGTTACTTTAACCACTATAGCCAAAGCACAGATCATGGATAAGAGAAATTTTGCTGCAGTACCCAAGTGACAGACAGCAGCCAGTCGATGGCAATGTTATAAAACTGACTTGGCTGTTATATTTTAACTGGGCAGCATGATATGTGCCTGTAAACTAAACTGACAGAACAATGACCAATAGACACAGGTTATTGCCTCAAAGAAAGTTGCACTTTATTGGCAATATTCATGGTAAAAAAAGCCAAGCTTGAACCTCAACAATGAGTAATTACATACATGTAATCTATTGAGCTGCCACATCAGAAAATGTACTTTCCGGCATGTGCATCCAATGAAGATTCAGATCAGCCTGCACATTCATGCAGTATGATCGGAATCTTCATTGGAAACATTTTCAATAGCCAAAAATGCAAATTTTCCTCAGGTGGACAATGAGGATTCTGGTCAGACTACTCAGATGCACAGGCTGATTTGAGTTCACTGGGAGCACATCAGAAGGTACACACTGCAGCTCTGGGCCTAGTTGTTCAAAGCGTTGTTAGCTTAACGAGCTCGTTAAGGGTCATCTCGTTAAGTGTTTTAGCAGATTCAATACAATATTCTGATATTTTTTGCTGAAAAAATGTGAGTAGCTTTTGCACTGCAAAAACTACTCACATTTTTTTCAGCAAAAAAATTCAGCATATTTGCGTATCACTCTATGTAAATTTTAACGAATCGTTAACTAACGATGTCGTTCGCTTTGAACAACTGGGCCCTGTTGTTTACTAATTTAGGCCTTCGGATCTTAGAGTCTGGTAAGATGATAACAATATTTTTATCACTGATTATTATCACAGACAATAAACAAAAACATAGCTGATGTTAGATTGGAAATTACACATTTACAAGAAACAGAGATGGAGTACAGACATACATGTATGAATATTCTATGATAACTCAAAATAATTACATAAATTCTACAACACCAAAATTGGCAAAAACAAAAGCTCTGGGGCCCAGTTGTTCAAAGTATCGTTAGCTTAATGAGCTTGTTAGTGGTCACAATGTTAATTGTTCTAGTAAGTACTATTTCTAATTCACATGTATTTTTGCTGAAAAAATGTGAGTGCCATATTTAATGATTAAAGATTTAACGATACATTAACTAACGACATCGTTAGTTTTGAACAACTGGACCCTGATTTATAAAAAGGAATTGATCCCATTCTATGATGATGATTTAGTGTTATATGTTCCTTTCAACATTATTTAAGTCATATGAAGATGACTGAAGGCTGACAATGAAAGCCTCTGAGCAATGAAGCACCATACAGTCATGAGCTGAATTCTGCAAACCCAGGATCTCATGATCTGATTCAGGAGCGCTAAACACTTAGCCACTTGGTCGCTTCTTGTCAAAAAATGTCACCCGAAAACTGAGAAAATAACTTGCCATTTCTCATTTTCTAAGGCACATAGAAATACATGCAATATTTTTAGCTAGTAACCTTGTATATAATATTTCCTGGCTCAGATCCTGCTTTCCTCCAGTGAAAGACAGATCATATCTTTGAGATATGCCATGTGAAAATCTGTTTTGTGGCATATGCTGGCAGTATATGCTCAGATCAGGCTGCACATTAGAATACAGCAAAGTCCTTGATCAAACTATAAAACCTTGTTGGCTGATCTGGAATTTTATTGTTTGCATATGCCCCAAAGACATTTTTTCACATGATCTGGCTCATTTGTAATATAAACAAGTATCTAAACTGGCTTGTCTGAACTATAGTGATCACACAGGCACCTCACTGTAATATGAGCAGTTATCTAAACCCATCCTGTCTGAGCTGTAGCGATCACACAGGCACCTGACAGTAATATAAACAAGTATCTAAACTCATGCATATCATTTACGAAGATAATTATCAATTCATGCAATAACTCCAATCTCTCACCCAGTTACTTTTTATTTACAGCTGAAATGACAACAGTATCACCATTTTGTTCAGTCTGTTACAAAATGCTTGCTTTTGTTGTATTAATGCCTATAATGCATGATTCTAATAGCTATGAAGTATGCTTCAACCAATCAAATCACAAGAAATCTAGGCGACATCATAGGTTGCACTTAACTGGCAGTCTGATTGAAAAAGGAGTGATGATCAAAATGATCCCAAGCCTGTTCTCTGTATTCTCTAGGAAGTTCAGGGCCCATCTAAGAGGGCCATTTGGGCAAAAAAGCACTTGATCTTCTTCCTCTGAAGACTGAAACAAGACCTGTCACCAGACAGGATAGTTTGCCTGAACTTATGCTTGTCAATCAAATACAAAAGTAAGACTATGATCTTAAAATCAGATCACAGTGGTGATAATGGTGGGGAGGGATGGAAACATTGTAATGGATATAATTTTGGATAAAGAACAGCTTCCGTAGCTCTCTGTATACCATACATAAACTAAATGAATAGTATGATTTGAAAACTAGCTGAGAAAATACAAGACCTTGAGAACTTTGAGGTAAAACTTAAAGATAAAATTTCTACATCCCTGACCTTGACGTCAAGGTCATATGGTAGGGTTAGTGCCTAAAATTTTGGACCAATATCTATAAACATTGCAAACATAAAGTAAATCCATGCAAGGCTTCAGAAATGAAGAGAGCTTAAAAACTTTGATATAAAATTTTAACACAAAATTTCTAGGTGTGTGACCTTGACCTTTAGGTGATAAGCAGGAGTGGGGATAGTGCTGATTTAAATTTTGGACCAATATCTACAATAATGCCAAATATACAGTAAAGCCATTCAGAGATTTAGAAGTTAAGAGATCTTAAAAACTTTGACACAAAACTTTAACATAAAATTTCTAGTTTCTGATCTTGACCTCTAGGTCATAAGCAGGGGTGAGGATAGTGCCCAATAAAATTTTGGACCAACATCTATAATCATGCCAAATATAATGTTAATGTATGCAAGGATTTAGATATTAAGAGATCTTAAAAACTTTGATGCAAAATTTTAACATAAATTTCTAAGTCTGTGACCTTGACCTCTAGGTCATTCACTGGGGTAGGGATAGTGCAGAATAAAATTTTGAATATTGAGGCAATATGTATAATCATGCCATATATAAAGTGAATCCATACCAGGACTAAGAAGTCAAGAGATCTTAAAAACTTTGACACAAAACTTTAACATAAAATTTCTAAGTCCGTGACCTTGACTTCTCGGTCATGAGCAGGGGTGTTGATAGTGCCCCCAAAAAATTTGGACCAATATCGATAACCATATCAAAGATAAACAAAATCCATCAGAGGATTTAGAAAATATAAGGTCTTATAAACTTTGATTTAAAACTAACATTTTTGTTAACACCACCGCCTCCACCCATGCCAACGCCAAGCCAGGGGTAGTGCAATAGCTCTTCCTGTACTTTTGTACAGGTGAGCTAAAGAGAAGTCAACTTCACCTATTTTTCCTTATTCTTCCTTTTTTTTCTACTTTCATTTTCACCATATACTGATAGTTCTACAACTGCGATAATCACATTTTTAATAGTGTAAGTAACTGACACTTGTGGCATGTTTGTTTATTTAAACACAACACACTATCTTGATGAGAACCAAATAGGAACAATTATCCAATTAATCCTATAATTCTAACAGTCTCATAATGATTACCAATGATTCACCCAAAGAGTGAGGTATTACCTGGCATGGCTGTCCTCCTAAAATGAATTGTAGGTGGCGTCATATCTTTCATTGCTTTAGGCTAAGATTATCGGCATACAAGTTATTTCACTGTCAGTCGGCTAACTGGCGGCACATACACTACCAAGTCAAATAACATTGTTTGTGCTCATAGCACTTGCTTTGGCAGTTGCTACACCAAGCCTCTAACAGGACTAACTGCAGCAGGCTGTTTTTAATTTGTTTAATTTTTCTACAAATAATAACTATTTGAACTAGAGCTGGTAATTATTTTCTATTCCAAAGTTTTCGGACACTTAATTTCAGTCACTGAGATCAAAGACGAACCGATTTAAATGTTTACTGTTTTCATCTGAAAGACAATAAAAACATTGAACTATAATACCCCGCCACTGTCGCCAGCAGATAACCGTAAAAATTTGACGAAATTTGCCCATTAACAATCCCAAACTAGATCTCCACAATATCAATGCACATACCAAGTTTCGTGAAAATCCATTGATGTTTACTCAAGTTATCATCCGGAAACAAAAAACCGACGGATGGACGGACAGACACACGTGAAACCATAATACCCTGCCACTATCCTGTGGCATGGGTATAACAAAAGGTGACATATTAAATGGTATCTTATTGCTTATGTGAGATACCAGTCTGTGATCACACAGGCACCTGACTGGAATATGAATAGGTATCTAAACCCATGTCCTGCCTTAGCTGTGGTGAACACACAGGCACCTGACTGTAATATGAACAAGTATCTAACTCCTGTTCTGTCTGAGCTGTAGTGATCACACAGGCACCTGACAGTAATATAAACAAGTTTCTAAACTCATGTCTTGTCTGAACTGTAAGGATCACACAGGCACCTGACAGCAATATGAACAAATACCTAAACACCTGTCCTGTCTAAGCTGTAGTGATCACACAGACACCTAACAGTCATATGAACCAGTATCTAAACTCATGTCCTGTCTGAACTGTAGTGATCACACAGGAACCTGAGTACTATAAACAAGTATCTAAACTCATGTCCTGTCTGAACTGTAGTGATCACACAGGAACCTGACAGTTATATAAACAAGTATCTAAACTCATATCCTGTCTGAGCTGTAGTGATCACAAAGACACCTGACAATAATATAAACAAATATCTAAACCCATGTCCTGCCTGAGCTGTATGGATCACACAGACACCTAACAGTAATATAAACAAGCATCTATAAAACTCATGTCTGAGTTGTAGCGCTCACACAAGCACCTCACTGTAATATAAACTAGAGGCCCAATTAGGCCAGAAATTGCTCACCTGGATTAGGCTGATTGTGATATGTTACATTGTGCGATGGTGACCATCTAGGTTATCAAATCAGATTGCCATTAGCAATTCAGAATCTGATGTTTGAAGAGTTTCAAGATTGCTGCCATGGCCACCATCTTGGATATTGGAACTGAACTATTTTTGTAAATCTCCATGTCACCCTGATGCCTCCCATCCAGTTTCGGCTCAATCTGACTTACAGTTTGAGAGAAGAAGTGGTTTGGAGAATTTCAAGACGGCCGCCAAAGCTTTGGCGGCCGTCTTGGATATTGGAAGGGTACAATTTTAGCAATTCTCATCTCCATAACACCTTAATGCCTCCTATCAAAGTTAGTCAATCCAACTAAACATTTGTGACCAGATGCAATTTAAAGATTTTCAAGCTGGCTGTCATGGTGGACATCTTGGATATCAGGATGGAACCATTTTAGCAATTATAAATCTCCATGTTTCCCCGATGCCTTCCACCAAATTTGGGTTCAATCCAATTTTTTCTCTTTGGGAGCAGATAACAACTGAAGATTTTCAAACTGGCTACAATGGCAGCCATCTTGGATATTCTAACAAAATGGTTTTAGCAATTCTAAATCTCCATGTCACCCCAATGCCTCCCACCAAGTTTTGGCTCATTCCAACTTAACATTCGTATGGCCACTATGGCGGCCATTCTGGATGTTGGAACGAAAGATTTTTGCAATTCTGAAACTCTATGTTGCCCTGATGCCTCCCATCATGTTTCAGCTCTATCCAACAGGGTTTAGGAGGATCCTTTGAACAATTTCAAGATGGCTGCCATGGTGGCCATCTTGGATATGGGAATGGATTGATTTTAGCAATTTTGAATGTCCATGTAACCCTAATGCCTCCCACAAAGTTTAGGCTCAAACTGACTTAGTGTTCAGGAGAAGGTGTGGTTTGAAGACATCTTGGCTATTGGAACACAATGATTTTGAATGTCCGTGTAACCCTAATACCTCACACCAAGTTTGGGCTCAAACTGACTTAGTGTTCAGAAGCAGATGTGGTTTGAAGACATCTTGGCTATTGGAACAGAATGATTTCATCAATTCTGAATCTCCATGTAGCCCACCAGGTTTCACCTTACTCTCACCAAGTTTCAGCTCAATTTGACACGATTCTTGAGGAGATGTCGAAAATGTGAAAAGTTAACGACGAAGGGATGGATGATGGACAACAGGCCACAGCATAAACTGACTTGGAGCAAAGCTCCAGGTGAGCTAACAATTGAACTGCCATGTGGCCATCTTGGATATCAAAACAAAATGCTTTTAGCAATTATGAATCTCCATGTTACCCTAATGCCTCCCACCAAGTTTATCTCAATCTGATTTACCATTCGGAAGCAGATGAGATTTGAAGACTTTCAAGACGGCCATTGTAGTGGCCATCTTGGATATTGGAATGGAACAATTTTAGCAAATCTGAATCTCCATGTCAACCTAATGACTCTACCAAGTTTGGGCTCAATCTGATTCAGTGTTCGAAGATTTTAAAGATTTTAAAGATGTACCATATTGGAAGGTTTTTCCATAGCTATTTTCTGTGTTCCTTTTTCACGAGAAGTATCTCCCGCATAGTAATTTATCTTTTTTTTGCTCTATTTTGGTAATGTGTTGTGAAATTTGGGAATGCCCAAGTCCCAATCTTGGGGATCTGAAGTTGCAGTCACAATAAGGCTTCTTGGGATATGCATCCTAACTGTCTTTCTTATTCTAATTGCAGCATCTCTAATAAGTGTGATTCCTGCAGCTACCTGGTATAAGGCCATCTTTCGTCATTCTTATCAAAGTAGTGGGGAAATCCAAAAGACAAGCCATTCCAGACATTCCCCTTTTCTACGAGAAGTGCTGCTTTAGAAGAACTTTCTGACCAAGATCCTTCTACTTCCCAGGGAGGTGAGGTCACTAGTGGTGACGTCTACCACTTAGTGGTGATGGCTACCACTTAGGTACAGGGATCTCTGACAATTTACTATTAAATGTGCCTCCAAGTATCAGTCCTGTGCAGATAGATACATTTATCTCATGTGGAGAAGTTCAGACTGCTGCAGCAGTCTTTCTCCAGGACAACTATGGGCACTTGATTCAGGCTTCCAGTTCACGAGGTGATGGTCGGGTCACCTGGTTAGCTCTAGACACCTAGTGTCAGATCAGAGCTATATTCAAGCCATTTCAATGGGTGATCGGTCTAGTCACTCGGTAACCCGGTTAGCTCCGAACATCTAGTGTCAGATAGGAGCTTCACTTTGGAAAATTTCAACCAACCACCCGGTCCACCAGGCACTCAGTGCATCGGGTGCCTGTTAGATGTTAATCAAGCATCTAATCTTCAATCTAGTTACCCAATTGTCATTGGACAACAGATACATCTCAGTAATTCTACTGACAAAAGCAGACATAGTCCTCAACCTGTTAGATCTATGTTTTTCGTCAAGTCCAGAAGGCTCATCATCAAGTTTTGATTCAAATGGATTATAGAGGAGACGTCCAAAATATGAATTCTCAACATTTTTCCAATATAAATGTATATGGCCCATACAAATGCATGGGGAAGCAAATTTTACCTTGCCATCAAAAGGTCAAATGTCAACATAGGACCATCATTTTAGCAATTTTGGTAGATCTCCCGTCCCCGATGATTTGTGCAAAGATTCAGCCTGAAGGCATCCTCTGTTCTGGAGAAGAAGATTTTTAAAGGTTTTTACCATATATGGGCATGGTGGCCATCTTGATCTAGGAAACAAAACCATTCTTCTTTTAGTGATAGTTCTTCTGATTCTTCAGGTAGAACTACTTCTTAATCTTTATCTAGCTCTTCTTCTCAAAGAAGATCAAGGAAGAAGTAAAGAAAGAAATATCACAAACATTGTTCTCATTCTAGGGAACATAAGAAATATAAGAGGTGTCGTTCTAAAACTCATTCAAGGAACCTTTAGACACTGTAGTCATCATTCTAGATATGACAGATGCCGACCATCTACAAGACAGTCCATGTCTCCTAAGAGAAAGTCCAACTGCTTCCTCTGAACTCAAGACAGTCAGAAACAGTATGACATCTTATTGGTCACTGTTTCTAATAATGTGTATGACAAAGTAGAAATTCTTCTAAATACTTATCTTCTCACTCCAAATCTTAAGCCAGGGTAAAGAAAGTTTCCAGAACTTCCATTAAATATTGACAATATTTACTTTGACCAAATGGTGGACCGCATATACCCTACAGAACTCCAATTAAATAGAGCAATTCTTCCGATACAGAGGCACCTTTTTTGGATTTGAATCTATGTATATCTAATGGTACAGTTTCCACCAAAATTTATGATAAGACGATTTTGATATAGTCAATTTCCCTTTTCTGGATGGCGATGTCCCCCGGCGTACCTCATATGGGGTATACATATCTCAACTTATTAGATTTGCCAGAGCTTCTTCAAATCTTAATGACTTTAACTATCGTAATAAAGCCCTTACTGCCAAACTTCTTAGGCAGGGCTATCGTTATTTTAAACTTCGTCAGGCATTTTCGAAATTTTATCACAGATACAGTGCCTTGTTAGAAAAATATAGCATCAGTCTGAAAACACTTCTGCAACAAGGTATATCGGAACCAGAATTTTACAATGACTTAGTGTACAGATTTAGAAAAATTGTAGGTAAATCTAACTTTTCGGAGCAATTCAGAAAACTTATTAACCGTTATAAAAGAATTGGCTATAGCCTGGCTATTATGCGGCAGACTGCATGCCTAGTTGTCACCCCAATCATTGTTGATGGCTATGCTTCACTCCTTAATTGCACAACGGCGGTTCGGGCCTCAGACTCAATGACGGCCTCTTTGTAAAACTTTAACCAGTGGGTTGGGGCTTGACGATATGTCTTTGGCTTGGCCCGCCGTGGTTCAACTATTGGTTTTCATTTACTCTGGCATACAGTAGAATTAGCCATGAGTACTCGTCTTTGTTTATTATAGGGATTAATTTGATTTTTATGTTTTCGCTCTGATACATTGACTGAGTTGGGAGCCTTTATGCGAACCGAATTTTTATGTATTTTTGTATTAAGAGTAGCATCGGGACCCAGGGTGAAGTTAGCTAGCTGTAAAAGTGCTTTAAACCCCCCGGTAGTTTACTCTACTGACCGTTCTAAGGCGGTGGTCCCGGTGTTAGTCTTACTCTTTGTTGCTTTGTGGTTTATTCTACGGGGCGATTTGTTGTATGTCTTACCGTGTGTCATTTTGTTGTGTTTTTCAGTCCTTTTAGTATTGCGATTACCTCGCTTGGAGAAGAGAGAGCTAATCTTAGTGCTTTTCGTACGTCTGTTCGATTTGTGCTTGTTTGGATTTGTCGGTTTCCTCTTCCTCTTGGTGTCTGGGAAGGGCTGCGGTTTGTATTTTTGTGGCACTCTCTGGACTTTTCTCTTACTTTTTTTCCAAAAAACAGTCAGTGTTATCGGATGAAGAAGAGTACTCTAAAATCCCTTATGTGGATATTATTAAAGAAGATTTTAAATTACTTCCTGCTCAGATTTGTGCTTCAAAGGTGAAATCATCCAAACTATCGAAGCCGATATCAAGTTTTGATCTTCTCAATCCCTTAGAAGGGAAAGAATCTATCTCTTTACCTCAATCTCATATGATCAAAGACATTTTGGATATAACTCATGATCATGTTACTGCCCAACACAGACTTGAACCTGGCTGGACAACACCGGTAAGTCTTGAAAAAGACCTCGGTACAAATATGAAGTTTTATAAACCTCATGCGGATAATTTTCCTGCTTCTATTCGTAAGCTAGATACGGATGCTTCTAAGCTGGAACTGTACATGTCTGGCTCCTTACCTGTCAGTAACATGTTTCTAAAGGCACTTGAGTGTCAAGCTGGAAATGTGATCTCTATTAATTCTTACGCAGATCATTTTGCTGCTGCTGCTTTTAGCTCCCTTTCATCAGAAAATATGGATGCTAACCTCCTTCGTAGATTGGTTGAATCTTTGGTAAATTGTGTCAAGCATTCAACCAATCTTTCTGTTTTCATGGCTATGGAATTGCTTCTCACTAGAAGAGAACTAGCAATTTCAAATTCCAAGATTCTTTCAAAACCAGCCAAAGACAGTCTTAGGTCAGTCTCTCTTTCAGCAGATACTTTATTTGGTGGCAAATTATCTGAAGTCCAGAAAGTGAATTCAGAATCATATACTCAGAAATTCATTGCTCAATTTATGTCTCAGAATTCCAAGTCTATTTTTTCGTTCAAGATTCAAAATCTGGATCCCAAGAAGAATGAATCTAAAAAAGAAACATTCAATAAACATCAAAAAGATTGCTTTTGGAAACAAAGAACATACCATGGATTAGAAAATGGGAGTCTCGCTTTTATTGAGACTCTTCATAAGCAGAAACCTTTTCCTCCTTCTAATAGAGGCAACTCTAATAGACCTCCATTAGGTGGTATCTCTACAGGAAGTCTTAAGCAGGCCCCCTCCCGAGGAGGTGCCTCTAATACCAGACGTCAATAAAAGTATTCATCCACTACCCTATCCTCAAAAGGATCTTTCAGATCTTAACAAAAGATGAATGGGTTCTACCAGGTTTTAGCTCAATCCAACAAGATTCTGGAGGAGAGGTCGAAAGTGTGAAAAGTTAACAATAGACGGATGGACGACGGACAACAGACCACGGCATAAGCTAACCTGGAGCAATGCTCCCAGTAAGCTAACACCATGTTACCCCAATGCCTCCCACCAAGTAATTTAGCTCACACTGACTTACTATTTGGGAGCAAATGACGTTTGAAGATTTTCAAGATGGCTGCTTTGACTGTCATTTTGGATATCTGAACAATTTTAGCAATTCTGAATTTTCATATCTCCCTAATGCCTCCTACCAAGTTTCAGCTTAATCCAACTTACCTTTTTTTTTTCTTTTTTATTTGGGTTTTACAGCCCTTTCAAGAATATTTCACTTACATCGAGATATTGTTCATCAAAGGTGGGTGAAAACCACCTGACCATTCATAAGCAAATCCTGGCTTTCCCACATGTGACCCGAGTGAGGCTCTAACCACAGGGGTGAGTAACCTAACAGATTAAGAGTCACCTCTCCTATCCACCAGGCTATGGGGGCCCGCAACTTAGTGTTTCGAAGCAGATATCATTACAACATTTTCAAGATGGGCACCATGGCAGCCATCTTGAACAATGGAATGGAATAATTTTAGCAATTCTAAATCTCTTTGTCGCCCCAATGCCTCCCACCAAGTTTATGCTCAATCAGACTGAGGGTTCATGAGCAAATGTGGTTTGAAGATTTTCAAGATGGCTACCATGGCAGCCATGTTGGATATTGGAACAGAACTATTTTAGCAATTCTGAATCTCTATGTTGCTCCGAAGCCTCCCATCAAGTGTCAGCTCAATCCAACTTACAGTTTTGGAGATGTCATTTGAAGATTTTTCCAGATGGCTGCCATTATGGCCATCTTAGATATCTGAACGGAACAGTTTAGCAATTCTAAATCTTCATGTGGCGCCAATGCCTCCAACCAGTTTTGGACTAAATCTGACAGGGTTTAGGAGCCGATGTGGTTCAAGACTTTCAAGATGGCCATCTTGAAACTCTACAGGAATGATTTTAGCTATTCTGAATCTCTATGTCACTTTGATGCCTCCCATCAAATTTCGACTCAATCTAACTTACTGTTTGAAGAATTTGAAGATGGCCGCCATGGCGGCCATCTTGGATACAGAAACAGATGATTATAGCCATTCTGAATCTCTGTATGGTTCCAAAGCTTCTGCTCATACAACATATGGTTTGGGAGGAGATGTTGTTTGAAGAATTTCAAGATAGGTGGCCATCTTAGATATAGGAACAGAATGACTTTTACATTTCTGATCTCCATGTAGCAACAAGGCCTCCCACCAAGTGTCAGCTCTATTCAACTTAGGATTCTGGAGGACATGTCTAAGATGTGAATGACAGATGACTGATGGATGGACCTGGAGCAAAGCTTTAGGTGAGTTAACACATATCTAAACACATGTCTTGTCAGAGCTGTAGTGATCACACAGACACCTCCCTGCTCAGCTTGCTTACTCTACTTTCACATCTTTCAGAAAGTCATTGCTTGCTTGCTGCATTACTCAGGTGTAAATTAGCAAACTGTTGTCATGATTCAATGCAAAACCTTATGCATTACTCAGATGGTGTAAATTAGCAAACTTTTGTCATGATTCAATGCAAAACCTTTGCACAAAAAGTTTTATTCTAGTCAGTATTTTTTTTATACAATGGAAAAAAAATCCATTTTTCCCATAGTCAAAAGCTGCAAATTATGCCAAAATGAATAGGGAAGGTAGTTTGGATGCAGGTTTTCAACAAGTTCCACTTTCTGGAATTTCCACAATATTGTTATGGAGCATCAATAATTTAAAATTCGTGAAGAAAAGCAAAAAATTAATGATAAAAAGTTTTCAAAAATCCGGTACAGGATTTTACAGTACTCTTTGAAAACAAAGGGCAGAAACAGAAAAGACAAATGGTTCCTGATAAGATATGGTCAATGAGACATTTTCATTTAGAATAAAATGCTGAGTAAAAAAAGTCTTTCCAAATGATGTCGAAATGACGGTAGTTTCAAATCCCAAAGGAACAACTACATAATTTATAGCTCTAGATAAGATTTTCTTTAACCCAAAACTTATGATATTCTTATTTCTCTACGACATATATTGTGAAGCAATTCTAATGAGAGTCTTCAACATGTTTATATTCTTCTGGGTAGTCCTCTTATCTACAGTTAAGCAGTCATATCACAGATGTCACATAGGTAACCCTTAAAAGGGCCAGTTACAACAGCAGTTGATGGCATTTTTATTTTTCAGAAGAAATAGGACTTGACATTTCATATGTTTTTCCACCAGGTAGACAGTTAATACAAAATATCAAACTTTATTTTCTCAGGAAACTTTCTCAGGAAATAGTTATAAAAAAAAACAAGAGGCCCATGGGCCACAACCCTCACCTGAGTTATCTGCTGTAAGTTAATCAGGTCATTTACTCATCATTCCCTATCAGCCTGTCAAGTTTCAAGGCAATGGCTTAAACAGTTTTTGAGACATCTTGCTTACAAGGTTAAAATGCTGAAATTTTCAAAGGGCCATAGTCAAAAAAAAAGGGGGATAAGAGGAACATTTCTGTGAAATCAGATCACTGGCAAAGTAGGAGATGTCGTTTAATGTTGTTTTTTATTTTTAGCTCTGGCCACCATTTTGTTCAGCCAAGCAGAACCATTTTAGCAATTTTGGTAGAGGGTCATTGGAGGAACACTTCTGAGCAAATATTTTGAAATCAGGCCATTGGCCAAGGACAAGATGTCGTTTGAAGATTTCTATTTATAGCTCTGGTGGCCATCTTGTTCAATGGAGTGGAACCATTGCAGCCATCATTTCGACCCAGAAGTCATCTTGTTGCTAAAGAGCAAGTTTCGGCTCAAAAGCAACCAAAGATGTCGAAAAGGTTTGGGAAGAGATGTCAAAAATTGGTTTTCAAGATGGCGGCTGTGGTGGCCATCTTGGATTTTCTATTGGCTCATTTAGCTATTTTGTGTCTACTAGGAGCCCTAATGCTTATCATCAAGTTTTGATTCAAATGGATTATAGAGGAGATGTCCAAAATATGAATTCTCAACATTTTTCCAATATAAATATATATGATCATTACAAATGCATGGGGAAGCAAATTTGACCTTGTTGTAAAAAGGTCAAACGTCAATATAGGACCATCATTTTAGCAATTTTGGTAGATCTCCCGTCCCTGATGATTTGTGCAAAGATTCAGCCTGAAGGCATCCTATGTTCTGGAGATGATGATTTTTAAAGGTTTTTAACATATATGGGCATGGTGGCCATCTTGTCACTGGACGGCAACCATTTTAGCAATCTTTCATTCTCCTGCCCCAGGGAGGTTCAAAATGAAATTCATCTGAAATTCTCAACATTTTTCCCATACAAATGCATAGGGAAGCAAACTTGACCTCAACGCAAAAAGGTCAAATGTCAATTTTTATATCATTGGTAGACCTCCAGTCCCCGATGATTTGTGCAAAGATTTAGCCATAAGGCATCCTCGGTTCTGGAGAAGAAGATTTTTAAAGGTTTTTACCATATATGGGCATGGCGGCCAGCTTGGTCAACAGACCATTTTAGCAATATTTCGTTCCCTCAACCTAAGGAGGCTCCATATGAAATTTGAGCAAAATTTGCTCAGCGGCTTCAGAGGAGAAGTCGTTTGAAAATGTTAACAGATAGATGGATGGATGGATTAAGGAACGGAAGATGAACAAAAAGTGATCACTATAGCTCATCCTGAGCACAGCTCAGGTGAGCTAAAAACACCACAAAACTACGTCATTTGCTAAAATTCTGAATGGTGCTTTAAGGGTTAAATCCAATTCAAGGCATGTACTCAAGTCCATGTATATGTGGGGCAAGCTTGAGTAACTGAAAATTGCCAATTGGTCCAGTCATTTGAGTCTGCATTTCCGGAGTTTGCCAAGTCATTTTCAGCTGCATTTATGGAGTTTGCCGAGTGTGGCTCTCGGTATTCTCTGTAATCATTGTAAAAGAATTTCCGTGTTGCAATTTCAAAACACAGATACTGCTTTTGTTTTTAACATAATGAATGACATATCAACATTGCTTACACTTGCTGAACTTACATTCACATATGTATCACATCAGCAATATAGCTCAATATTATCAGTGCTATTATCAGATGTACTTTCACTTTCACAACAACCGAAAACTCAGCTGGTGAAGAGCACAAAAGAGAAAAAACAGGAAGGTATGGCAAGTCAAATTTTCATGTTCCCCTTGTGCTGTTGCTAGCTACTACATTTTTTTTCTTTCATTCTTTAGGCCAGCCAAAAGCAATAGTGTTTCATCCTTGTCCTGCATCGAGGCTCAGTATTTCAGCAGGCTGAGCACATTAAAATTACAATGATCTTTTGAAATTAAATAAACAAATTAACAACAGCGAGACAAACATTTTTAATTGTTGTATTGTGCGACCAAGCATGTACGAAGTGCTGTCCCTATTATACTTGCTGTATAAACCCAAGTGTTGAGACAGATGGGCCTGAGCAAACAGCGTAGAACCAGATCAGATGTGGCATGTTAAAACATGTATCTTCTGATCCCCATCTACACTGTCTACCACTCATCCAGCAATGTAAAAGATGCAGTATACTAGACTTGTTCAAATTTTAGGACCAGTATGGTAAGGCCTTGAGGTGTCCCAATACTTAGGATAAATATGATAACAATAGTACTGATTTTTTCACGTTAATCAAATGGACTGCTACTTATTTTTTTGACACACAGATCAAGTGATGTTGCGATAATGAACAGATTGCTCAAGGTCATTTCGGTTAAACAGTTAGTATTATGTGTTGAAAAAAGGTTTGTTTGTTTTTATAGCTCCAGATAAGGTGTAAATTTTAAAGTCAAACATAAAAAAACAAAAAGCATTATGGACCAAATTTTTTATGTCCTTCTAAAGTGAAAATCAGTCCAGCACCTCAAAAACTGGTCTCAGATCGACAAACTGGCCATTTTCTCCAGCCCTAATGTGGGGCATGCTAATATTCTTATCCAGTGAGCCGTGTGAAGTAAACAAACTCATTACATATACACAATGCAAAGAGCCAGACCAGCCTCATAGGTCCAGATAAAGCTATTCAGAAGATAATGTTTGTTATTCTTTTTTTTTTTTTATCAAAGGCAATGTCTAGCCATATAGATCTTTACAGGTAGCCCCAAATCTACCTGTACAACAGATTAAATGCTAAATGCTGCCCATATTGTAGCCAATACAGGCAGGGCTGGTAAGCTGGCAGCTTTTATTCCAATAATAACTTTCGAATAGAATCAGACTTTATATATGTTTTTTTTCTGAGACGAAATAATACTAAATATTAAAATAAAAATAGATTTTCACTTTATCTGGAGCTATGTAAAAGAGTCTAAATTCCACGCAGTCTAATTAGTTTGTTTCCAACACCCAATTTCCAGATCTTGTAGACAAGGTATGGTAATACTCCCAACTGGGCAAGAGCTCTAGATAACTGGATTATCCGGGTACTTATTTTTCTTATTTCTCCAAGAGAACATAATTATGTTGTGGGCACTCATCAAAAGTACTTTGATGGGCAATGTGAATGTACTGATGGTCTATCTATACTTCACATGTGGACAGCACCAAGTGCAAATACATCTTTAAGCATACACAAAATGTGCAGATTCAGATCTACTGTATCCATAGTCTATAAAAGGACAGTGAAGACCCTGATAAGACCAAATGGATAACATACCTCCAGATAAGATACTGGTTTCAAACAAAAATTTATTTTTATCATTTCTCCACAAAATCCTATCTTGTGGGTACTCATTAGAAGTGCCACAACATAGGTTCTTTGTACTCTGGAGACCCCTAAAAGGTTAATTGGCAAACAGTGCAGACCCAGATCAGATGCCACAGAATGCTGCATCTGATCAGGGTCTCCACTGTTTGCAAATAGTTCAACCATTTTTCTCTCAGAATATCTCACACATAGCCTGACATACCTAAAATGTAAATTTGAATCTTCCAATATATATTGTACGGAAGTTCATTGAGGAGAAATAAAGAAATAATTTTCTGGATACTCCTCATCTGGAGCTATGGATGCATTAGCTGATCTGGGCCTTTGCTGTCCACAAATGCTTCAGACCCAACTATTCTCAACTGTATCTGTTGTTACTTAAACAAGTCCGTCCATTAATATGCTAGAATCTAGAATCAGAGAGTGATCACATTTGGTATCCAGCCCTTTAGTGAATCTCTTCTGTAATACAGTTCTGAACTTACAATTTAGCCTTTTCATGTGTTGGCGAATCCCATCTGCATTTGGAAGTACATAAAGACCTGAAAGTATAATAATATAGGTACTGGTCATCTGAAACATTCAACAGCAGACCCAAAAATATGTATCAAGTTATCCAGAAAAGGCCACAATCATGAAGCACAGATTTTCCCAAGGCATGGACAGAAGAAAAGATGAGGAACAAAGACTGACAAGATACAATGCCACAGTTGCAATAACCGAACAGAAATAAAGAACTGCGACTGCATCATGGAACAGACAGCAGAAACAACTACCGAGGGCTTAAACTAGTTTACAAGATCGCAACCTTGCCCTTAACCCATTGAAGACTGAATAGACTCACCCACACTATATATTGGAAGATTCTAATTTCGATTTTAGGTATGTCAGGCTATGCAATTTAGATAATCATAGAGAAAAATGGTGGAACTGTTTGCAAACAGTGGAGACACTGATCAGATGCTGCATTCTGCAGTATCTGATCTGGGTCTGCACTGTTTGCCAATTACCCTTTTAGGGGTATCTAGACTACAATGGGTTAATTATGATGCACCTCAAAATTACAAATATGTGTTCAGCCCATGTAGGGTTCTATACCTCATCATTTAAACATTACATTTGGTTGGTTGGTTCAACAGTGCAGTTACCACTATTAAGATCTTGTCAAGCTGTTCAGTTTACCTACACACTTTTCCTGGGTAGGCTTAGTTCTCTAAGCCATTAAACAGTACCTGTGCACATTCTTTAGCCAGAAACTGACAACTGCCCTTCTTGAATCAATGGAAGGAAGAGAATGACCACAGAAAATATTTCATGATCAATTTCCATGAAAAATGTTGCTGGACCTGGCGGGGATCGAACCCGTGAGCTCCTTATTGCCTGTAGGACACACATCTGGTCCCAAGGTTATAAAACTTCTTTCATGCTCAACTCAGCTGAGCATGAAATTTGTCCAGCTAATAAATCTCAAATTACTAGCAATTGCAAATTCTTTCTTGCTAAACATAGCTGATCATGAAAATTTCTCTGCTAATAAATATGAAAATGCCAACTATTGTTGGCATTTTCATATTAATTAGCAGATGAAATTTCATGCTCAGCTGAGTTGAGCAAGAAAAAAAGTTCTATAACCTTGAGGCCCGACTGAGCAAAACATTAGAGTAAAACACAAAATAATCACAAAACTGCAATGAAGCTAAATTAAGGGCTCACTAACAATCAGAAACCAGAACAAAAGAAAATCACATGTTGGACTACAATGGGCAGCTTAGTGCCAACCTTCTGAAACAGACTGAGCCATCATTCTATCAGCAGAAAAATACATATAGTGTTGAAATATTTTGAATTCAACCTTATCAGATAACACCAATATAGGACGGACCCACCTCCCCCCCTTCACCACTAACAAGTGTGGTATAAGTTTCATCAAAGTAGGACTACAAACATTAAAGTTATACATTAACCCACTGTCCATGCATGTACCTGGTTTTCAAAGCCCATCCCCCCACCCCCACCCCATGGTATCAGTTTCATCGAAGTAGGACTATAAACATAAAAGTTACTGAGCAAAATGCATTTTAATTTTTTGAAAACCTACCAAGGGACATAAGAGTTATGGACCCTTGGCCCCTATTCAGGAATACACGTTACATCCAGTCATTGTCCATGTTTATACAAACTTTCAGCTAACTAGCTTTCATAGTTCCTGAGAAATCTGTTATCGGTTTCCAAATTTTGCCATTCATGAAAATTTAAGAATGGCAAACTTTGGAAACCTATGAAGGGACATAACTCCAAAAGTTATGGGCCCTTGGCAACCATTCTGCCACTACACCTTCCTTACCTTAGAGACCCAAAGTGTGCATTAAGTTTCATAGAAGTAGGACCACAAACATAAAAGTCATTGAGCAAATGCATTTTAATTTTTTGAAAACCTAACAAGGGACATAACTCCAAGAGTTATGGACCCTTGGTCCCTATTCGAGTATACACAATACATCAAGTTGTTGTCCATGTTTATAGGAATTTTCAGTTTTCTAGCTTTCATAGTTCCTGAGAAATCTATTACGAAATTTTCAAGAATGGCAAAATTTGAAAACCTATCAAGGGACACCATTTTACCACTACACCTTCCTTTACCTTAGAGACCAAGTTTGATTTAAGGTTCATTGAAGTAGGACTACAAACATAAAAATTATTAAGCAAAATGCATTTAAAATTTTGAAAACCTAGCAAGGGACATAACTCCAAGAGTTATGGGCCCTTGGCCACTATTCTGCGATTACACCATACTTACCTTGGAGACCAAGTATAGTATTAGTTTCATCGAAGTAGGACTACGTAAACAAAAGTTATTAAACAAAATGAAGGCGACTGAAACAAGATCAGTCCATTCTACAAATGCAATACGGTATATGATTATGCTCCTTCTAGCCATTATTACAAATTTAGCTAGTGTACAGATGTTGCTAGTAAATGGAGTTGAGTGAAACATTGACTGAGAGTTTTGGGGTTTAACGAGACATCAACCCTTGTGGGTCATTTTATGTCATCTCCCAGAGAAAGGAAGATGAGGTATAGAAAAGATAGTAGAGAGATGAAATAGAGGGACAGGGGAGAGAGGAAAATGAATGAAAGGGAAGAAACAGAAGAAATTATAACAGTCTCCCTCTACCCTTACCTACTGCACGGATAAGAGGCCTTGCCCAACTGTAAGCAAATCTCAGTTGGACAAGGCCTGGTGTCGTAAGATACACCACACCTTTGCCTCACCCAACCACCCCCTTCTGAAACAAGATCAGTCCCTTCTACAAATGCAATATGGTATGTTTATGCTCCTCTTACCCACCATTACAAATTTGGCTAGTGTACAGATGTTGCTACTAAATGGAAGTGACTGACACAAGATCAGTCCATTCTACAAATGCAATATGGTATGTTTATGCTCCTCACAACTACCATTACAATTTTGGCTAGTGAACACATGTGGCTACTAAATAAATTTGGAGGTGACTGAAACAAGAGGTCTGTATCCATAATACTGGGGTATTTATCTTTATACTGCAGCATCTTAACTCCTGACCATACTCATCCTAAAATTGCTATATCAGAGGCAAACGGTGACCCTGAACAAATGCTGCATTCTGCGACATCTGATTTGGGTCTATACTGTATGCTCCAGTCTGTCTGTTCCAATACTTGTAAATACAGTAGTTTCTCTACCTTAATTTCTTTATCTTCTGATCCTGAGAAGAGAAAATCTCCATACAACAGTAAAGTATTCACACTGCCATCATGTCTCTGTAGGGACTGGATTGGCAACATGTTCTCTAGGTTCCAGATCTGCAGGAAAATAATGTACCGATAGATGAGCTCTACTATGAGTAAAAGTAGATTATTTGAGCAATTTTCATAATTATGCTATCAAAACCTACTTTCAATACTTTGATATCAGTAGTTTTGGTGATTCCTCTACTACTAAAAAAATAGCCATCAGAGGAGATGGCAAATCCCCCAACCAAACCACCAGTTCTAAATTTAGTGTATTTCAATCGATATCATGTTTGTTTGTTTATTTGTGTTGAGGTTTTCCGGCCCAGTCAACCCAATGGGGTCATGTTGAGCGCGGTCAGTTTACCTAACCACACGTTTACTGGACAGGCTTAGTCCTCTAAGCGGTTAACCAGTATTGTGCACATTCTTTCGCCAGAAACTGACAACTGCCCTTCTTGAATCAGCGGAAGGGAGAGAATGACCGTAGAAAATATTTCATGATCAATCTCCACGAAAGAATGTTGCCTACCTCGGTGGGGGTTGAACCCATGACCTCCTGGTCTCCAGTCGGACGGCGCATCCAACTGAGCCACCGAAGCCGGCATCGATATCATGTATATATTGAACGAGAGCAAAGTAAAAAGATGCAAAAATAGTATGAAATATGACCAAAATAATAAGTGAAAACAAAACCAGATGTACTGTGAATGATTTTATTTTTGCGTGTTCTTTTATTTGTTTTTTTTTTTTATTTTTGTCAAAATCATCTAATAATTACTTCTGATGTGATAAGTTGTACAGGATACACAATATTTGCAAATACTTTGAATTTGTGAGTGTACATATTCAGAAATAATAGCACAAAATAAATGCCTTGTAAAGGTAAAGGAACTTGCTGTATGTTTATTGGGGTAAAAAATCAACAGAGTAAAAGTTGTCCTTCTTGCATGCTACACACCTTGACCTGATATATGTCCCTACCAAAAATTATCAAGTTATTTCAAACAATGTGGGAGTTATGGCCTGCACAAGATTTTGGCATCAGGGGAGATAATAATGGAGAAAGTGAGAGTACTCTTGAACATGACATGCCTACTGATCCTTATCTATGCCTCTACCAAATATTATCAAAATATTTCAAACCACATACTCAAGGATTTAGCTTAGAAATTCTTCAGGGGAGGTAACTAGAAAACCACAGCAGTGACACACCTACTGTTCTATACCAATTCCTCTACCAAATATTATCAAAATATGTCTAAGGGTATCAAAGTTATGGAACGCAAGATTTTGGCTTCAGGGGAGATAACTACATAATGGAGAAGAAAGTGAGAGTTGTTGCTCTTGCATGCAACACACCTACTGGTCCTCCTCTTCATTTCTACCAAATATTATCATATTATCTCTAACAGTATGGGAGTTACGGCCTGCACAAGATTTCCGCTTCAGGGGAGATAACTACATCAGGAAGAAAGTGAGAGTTGTCTCTCTTGCATGGTACATGCCTCCTCTTCATTTCTACCAAACATTATCAAAATATGTCTAAGAGTATCAAAGCTATGGAGGGCACAAGATTTTGGCATCAGGGGAGGTAACTACATAATAAGAAAGTGAGAGTTGTCTCTCTTGCATGTGACATGCCTACTGGTCCTCCTCTTCATTTCTACAAAACATTATCAAAATATGTCTTAGGTTATCAAAGTTATAGAGTGCACAAGATTTTGGCTTCAGGGGAGATAACTACATAACGAAGAAGAAAGTGAGAGTTGTCTCTCTTGCATGTGACATGCCTACTGGTCTTCCTCTTAATCTCTACCAAATATTATCATATTTTCTCAAACAGTATGGGAGTTATGGCCGGCACAAGATTTCTGCTTCAGGGGAGATAACTACATAACAAAGAAAGTGAGAGTAGTCTCTCTTACACGCGACACACCTACTGGTCCTCCTCTTCATCCCTACCAAATATTATCAAATTATCTCAAACAGTATGGGAGTTATGGCCTGCACAAGATTTCGGATTCAGGGGAGATAACTATAACAGACAGTGTGAGTTGTCCCTCTTTCATGCAACATACCTGCTGGTCCTCTTCTTCATTTCTACCAAACATTATCAAAATATGTCTTAGGGTATCAAAGATGGCCTGCACAAGATTTCAGCTTCAGGGGAGATAACTAGACAACGAATAAAGTGAGAGTTGTCTCTCTTACATGCTACACCTACTGGTCCTCCTCTTCATCCCTACCAAATATTATATAATTATCTCAAACAGTATGGTAGTTATGGCATGCACAAGATTTCAGCTTGAGGGGAGATAACTATATAAGGAAGACAGTGAGAGTTGTCTCTCTTGCATGTGACACGCCTACTGGTCCTCCTCTACATTCCTATCAAATATTATCTAAGTATGTCTATGGGTATCAAAGTTATGGAGCACACAAGGATGAGGCTACAATATTTCTGCTTCAGAGGAGATAACTACATAATGAATAAAGTGAGAGTTGTCTCTCTTGCACAGGACCAAAATATGTCTAAGGGTATCAAAGTTATGGAGCGCACAAGGATGAGTACAATTTCTGCTTCAGGGGAGGTAACGAATAAAGTGAGAGTTGTCTCTCTTGCATGAGACATGCCTACTGGTCCTCCTCTTCATTCCTACCAAATATTATCAAATTATCTCAAACAGTATGGGAGTTATGGCCTGCACAAAATTTTGGCTTCAGGGGAGATAACTGCATAAAGAAGACAGTGAGAGTTGTTTCTCTTGCATGCAACGTGCCTACTGGTCCTCCTCTACATTCCTACCAAATATTATCAAAATATGTCCAAAGATATCAAAGTTATGGAGCAAACAAGGATGCGTCTACGGATGGATGGACAGACAGATGGACTAATGGACACCATGCTGATCTCTATATCCCCCGAACCTATCGGTTGGGGGATAAAAATCACCAATTTTACTTTAATTTAGTATTTTACTAGGTTAGTATAAAAGTTCTATCTGCGCTGTGTTATTACAAAAGGAATTCCAATGCTAAAATATAGTTAAATGACATGTACATGATGAGAGAGTTTATAAGATATGTATTTAAAAGGGAAAAAATCACAACAGAACTTCTTGGTATTTTGAAGGAATAATATTTAATCAATAAATTACAGTCTTATTTGCAGACCATTGTATATTCATATTATGAATTTAAAAAATCCCTATAAATATAATTACAGCTTCTCACACAAAACTTTGATAAAGTGATTCAGCATAAGCAGTCACATTAAGCCCTTACAAATAGCTAAGAAGGGTTACGCTAAAGAAATGGGTGTTAGATTCTCAGGCCATTTTTTTTTTAAAATCAAATGAGGGAGGCAGGTTTTTTAGTTTATTTTTTTATTTTCCCCTAAAAAAAAAACAGATAGGGCATTTTTTTTCTTCAAACATCAACTTTCAATTCGAACAAAAACAGAAAGTATTAGAAATCTTAACAAGAGTTGTCAGAAGACAACGCAGCTCGCCGGAAAGGGATGATGGGACAAGAAAACAATCTTTAAATATTAAAAGATTAAATGCAGAACTTAAACATAGCTGTAAATGACAGAGTATGACCTGACTTTGATGTCGGAAGAATGTCAAACTGAGGGATGGGGTATATGCCATTGAAATATCTTCCCTTAGGTTGGTGTGGACAAAATATGAAAGCTGTATCTTACATGCTGAATCCTTTAGGTTGGTGCGGACAAAATATGAAAGCTATATCTTACATGTTGAATCCTTTAGGTTGGTGTGGACGAAATATGAAAGCTGTATCTTACATACTTCAGCAGTCATGTACACTTTTCAAAACTTAAACACAACTGTAAATGACAAAGTATGACCTGACCTTGACCTAGGCAGAAGGTCAAACTGAGGAAGGGGTGTGTCTTACTAAAAGGTCTTACCCTAAGGTAGGTGTGGGCCAAATATTAAAGGGGCATCTTGAATACTTCAGCAGTTATGAACACTTTTCAAAACTTAAACACAGAACTCAAACATGGATTTAAATGACAAAGTATGACCTGGCCTTGACCTAGGCAGAAGGTCAAAATGAGGAAAGGGTGTGTGCTATTGAAAGGTCTTACCCTAATGTTGGTGTGGGCCAAATATTAAAGGGGTATCTTGAATACTTCAGCAGTAACAAACACTTTTCAAAACTTAAATGCAGAACTCGAACATGGGTTCAAATGACAAAGTATGACCTGACCTTGACCTAGGTAGAAGGTCAAACTGGGGAAGGGGTGCTATTGAAAGGTCTAACCCTAAGGCTGGTGTGGGCCAAATATTAAAGCTCTATCTTGAATACTTCAGCAGTTATGTACACTTTTCAAAACTTAAACGCAAAACTTAAACATGGGTGTAAATGACAAAGTAAGAACTGACCTTGACCTACATAAAGGGTCTAACTTGGGGATGGGGATGTATGCTATTGGAAGGTCTTACCCTAAGGTAGGTCTAGGCCAAATATAAAAGCAGTACCTTAAGTTAAAAAATTATGCACACCTAACACTGTGCTAACGCGGACGCCGACGCCAACGACTGGCTGACAACATAAGCTCTCCAGGGACATAGTCCCGGCGAGCTAAAAGACTGAGACATCATAACAACTAGTGTAATCCATATACCCCAAAACTAGAACAATGATGTGGTTTTCCATCACCTACAGCAAAAAATTGCATCTAGAAAATACACACTCATTAATAAACAGTGTAGACCCTAATCATAAGTAGTATGATTAGGGTCTGCACTGTCTTTTTATATTTGTGTCCAAAAACTAAGGATCATTCAAAACATTTACAGGATTTAATTTCTACAGGATAGTTTTGAACTGATCCGTTCTTTGTTTACACATTGTTAATATGTTTTTAAAAAGTTTGGTGGCCTGCCGAAGTATTTAGTCAACCCTCTTTATACCGACACTTGATACAACAACAATTTTGTTATAATATGAATGTTTGCAATTATCTAAAGGTGTCTATAATTCACCATCCAGAACAGGCACAAACAGCACAAATACAATTTAGTGTCCTCAACATGTACCAGCTTTTGGACAAAAACAAAGACCAAATGGCAACAAAAATCCAAATCACCTAGTTTTACCTACTACACAATCAAACACTATAATCTCTCTCTCGCTACATCCTTTGATAGGTTAAACAACTAGCTTTTGATAAATTTTCTTCAGCTTTCTGACTGCTCACAGCGGGTACATCAGTTGTATGGATTTTTTATTTTGATGAAACCATTTTCAGCATATGAATTGCAAGACATTTCTGCCCATCACTAAATCGGACCATGTCAACTACAACCACGTTATTGTACACAGATTTTGCCAATGGCCATTCTTTGAACCCACAAGGGCTGAAAAGTGGAGTTACCCTATTTTTTCTAGACAAATTTTTTTTGCTCATTTTTTTTCTCTGAATTTTATGCAGATGCTTTTGTTGTTTTTGGCGAGGCATGAAAAATGGAAGATGGACAGCATTTACAGTATATGTGGAGGTGCCTGAGAATCTAATACCTTTCTTTTGGCCTTAGTTCGGATCTATAATGAAATTCATAATGGCTGTTGCTGATCACACAAAATACATTTCAACAAAAAATGTGTATCTCATTTGAAACTTACCTATATCTATCAACTGAATATATGACAGCTGCTTCCTGCACACACACATCACAACCTTATAAATACTTTCAGTTTTGACTGTTCTGAGCATAATGGATTACTGTGTAAACATCAAATGTTTTGACATTGTCAGAAGCAAATATTTCTGATAATTTCCTATAGAAAAGTGAGAAATGAAATGATCCTCAACACATATGTTCAATCAAATTGTTGGTTACTGACTCCTTACAGAAATATCACTTGGCTCTGCTCTATCTATAATTTATTTATCAATCTTCAGAATTGTTCTTCCAAGAAAATTACAATATCTGTCCTAAATACTTGGACACCTTAACTCCTTACCATACTTGTTCTAAAACTTGAACAAGTTCATTTCATTACTAAAAACTGGCAAACAGAACACATCCTGATTAAATGCCATATTCTGCTGCATCCGATCTGCCTCTACACTGTTTGCTCTGACAAAGCTTATTTGTCTGGATACTCAGGTACATGACTATCTATGTTTAGCTCTTTTTATTTCTCCATGAAATAGGCTTGACTTTTCAGTCAAGCGGTCTTAAAAAGAACCCTGTCAAAAAAAGGTAAGAGAAAAGTCCAATGAGTGCCACAATCACAAACTGCAATCCTTCCCAGACACCAAGAGGAAGAGGAAATCAACAAAACCAAACAAGCACAAATCGAATAAACATATGAAAAGCACTAAAATTAGCTCTCTCTCTTCCCCAAGTGAGGTAATTGCAATGCTAAAAGGATTGAAAAACAAGAACAAAATAACACAAGGTAAGACATAAAATAAATCACCTCGTAGAATAAACCACAAAGCAACAAAGAGTAAGACCAACACCCGGACCACTGCCTTAGAACGGTCAGCAGAGTAAACCACTGGGGGGTTTAAAGCACTTTTACAGCTAACTCTATTTTGGAGACAAATACTTTACAATTTGTCTACTAATATTTATACTTCTCAGGCTAGAACTTAGACAAAACCACTATGGCAGGCTAGTGTCATACCTGTCAGTGTTGTAAACAAGTAAAGACTCTGCATAATGGGTAAATCTTTCAGTAGATAACATTTTGAAATATTTTTCTTATTTTTTTCCCAGAAAATAGGCTTTGACATTTTGTGCAAATTGTCTCCTAATGAGATAATTTGCATGAAATGTCAAAGCCAATATTCTGGGTAAAGTAAGAAAAATATGATCAATTTGTCATCTGCTGAATTAGCCCAGAGAGTGGCAAAGGTTAAACCCAAAACTTTCACGTAAAGATTGATAAAGTCATGGGCTGCGATACATGTCTATATCATGGTCACAAACTGATACCGCAGTATTTGAGTCCCAGTTAGGAAGGAAAAGCATGCCAGGGTTGATGACTGCAGGTTATATAATTAATCAGAAATGGAGCTAAATGATAGGACTGATGCAGATAGTGTGAAATACAGATCATTAAACAGGACCAAACAGGAAAAAGCAAAGTGGGCAGCAACTGAAGGTGACCAAAATGCTGGCATTAAAACAAGAAAACATGACACCTGAAAGCAAACACACAAAAAAAAAAGGCAGCCATGCAGCAGGTGACTATGTAAGAATTCAAACAGGAATTAATTTGCAGTAAGCATTACATAGAATGAACAACACACTAACTACATCCTGGGAAGTAATCTCTAGGTAAGATGATTGTAGATGTAATTTTTATTCAGAAATGGGCCTGATGGCTAGTATTGATGGATAAATGAATTGACAGAGGAATGGAAAACTGCAGTTTTGAATCTCATCGGCTTGCTAATACAGATTTGACAAAACAACAAGAGGACCATGATGGTCCTATATCGCTCACCTGAGCAAACAGCTTTGCATACTTACTGTTGAAGTTTCAGCCAAGTTCACTGCTCTAAGATTTTTGTATAAATTTTATAGCCCTGCTCCCCAGCGGCCATTTTTTTTTTTTTTCATGCATCATGATGGCTTGATGGCTTGAACTGAACCTTGAAAGAGGATCACCAAAGGAACAATTCAGCGAAGTTATATTGTAATCGGTCCAGTGGTTTCTGATAAAAAGATTTTTAAAATGTTTTATATAGCTATATAGGGAAAATAAGCCCCATCCCCTAACAGCCATGTTTTTTGACAAATCATGACAGCTTGAACAAACTTGGTAGAGGGTCACCATAGGAACATTCCTGCCAAGTTATATTGAAATCAGTTCAGTGGTTTCTGACAAGATTTTTTAAAGTTTTCTATTTAGCTATATAGGGAAAATAAGCCCTACCCCTAGCAGCCATGTTTTTTTGACGAATAATGATTGCTTGAACAATCTTGGTAGAGGGTCACCAAAGCAACATTCCTGCCAAGTAATATTGAAATCAGTAAGGTGGTTTCTGACAAGAAGAATTCTAAAGTTTTCTATACAGATATATATGAAAAATAAGCCCAGCCCCACTGGTGGCCATGTTTTTTGACGTATCATGTGGGCGTGAACAATCTTGGTAGAAGGTCACCAAAGCAACATTCCTGCCAAGTTACATTGAACTTGATCCAACGGTTTCTTACGAGAAGATTTTTAAAATTTTCTATATAGACTAGTAAAGGACCCGCGCAAGCGCGGTTATTATATTAAATTTTGATTCATCGAACAGATTTCTATCTGGAAAAAAAAAGTTCGAAGGTTGTTTTTTTTATTATTATTATTAAATTCTACCTGTGTTCAATGTCACAATCTTTTAGTGATATCACGACAAAGTCTTTATATGACAGGGAGCTCAATATTCAGCTTTAGAGTGCTGCCTCACTAAAATATCCCGCGCCAGACACATGACGTAACATGGCACCCAGTCATACCAGGCCAACCAGTTCAGTTTTCTCAATGCTGAGCTCCAAGTGAAAGAACAACTACAGTAATATCATGTTTAAATTCTTTGGCCGGGGATCAAGCACACAACCTTCCGAATGCAAGGTGGACGTTCTAGCAACTTAGCCACTGCGGCGGTAGATTTGTAGGTAATCTGCCTACTGATTTTGGACGGTTAAACCATATGAGCCAGCGCATGACAAACCCAACAAAATGATTTAGCTACCCAGGAGAGAGTCAGGTCAACATAGGTATTCGCCGTTTGATCAGTCTGGCTGCGCACACGATGGGTTGCTAAAGGTCCAAGGTTTCTATGTGCGAACAGTGAAGACGGATCAGACTGGGCAGATACACAGGTCACTGCATGTGGTTCACACGTCAATTTGTTGATTTTGCCATGCGTCGGCTCATATACGCAGAGTTGCCGCTAGAACCTATTACAGTCGAATCTCAATAGCTCGAATCTGATGGTGATCAGATTGGGTTCAGACTGACCCAGCAGTGTTTGTGAGGGTTCGTAAAATGAGTGCTTATACAACAATTCAGCTATATTGATCACAGAGGACAGTAATAACTGACCAAAATTAAAATATTTATTTGGTAGATTTTTCAATGCAGTTTGAAATAAATATTTTTTTTCCGAAAAAAAAAAAAAAATCTTAATTACGTATGTCATTACGTTCTCGTACTTTGTTCTTTCATTCGGTTCACACCTTTGTCATTTTCAGAAGCATAGCTGCAATGTATAAATTGGCTATTACGCCACACAGGGAATATTCAATGTTCAGTCATATAAATACGCACCCGTCTATGCTTAGATGAGGAGATGTGCACGTTATCTATTTATAGGTGGTACTTTGGGAGAATTTGAATAAAGTATTGTCTATTTCCCCTCAAAAGACTGGAAAAATGAATAACAGGCCTCCTAGTGGCCCACTTTGAAAATATAGGTTTTTATATAGGTTCTTCTTACTCAAAATATAGGTTATTTACAGGTTTTTCAATAAAAGTAAGGTTAAAAAAAGAGTCTTCCAAACTTACATAAAGATTTAAAACTGAAGAAAAAATATTTGATGAATTTTTGTGCCACAATTACTCAGATAAAGTTGATCTGAATTTTACAAAGTCCGAGCGAGCGAAGCGAGCGAGGAAAAAAATTACAATTTCTTGACAGTTTTCATCACTTTTTATGGGACTAAAAAGTAAAAAATAGTAGTGCATTTTGAAGAAAAGTTAGGGTTGAGTCACAAGAAGGTTCAAAAAGTGAAAAATATAGGTTTTTTCATGAAAATACAGGCTTTTTATAGGTTTTATGAACAAAATAAAGATATTATAGGTTTGGCACAAAATTATAGGTTATTATAGGTTTTGCTAGGAGGCCTGGAATAAAATTCCAGAAAGTAAATGTAAAATTTATCAATAAGAACAATATCGTTATTGATTTAAACCAACCAACTGTCGCAGGTTTTTAGCGTTTTCTAGTTTTTGAGGCTAATTCATTCTTTTAGTAGTATAGATATATAGGGAAAATATGCCCCGCCCCCTAGCTGCCATGTTTTTTGATGAATCGTGACGGCTTGAACAATCTTGGTAGAGGGTCACCAAAGAAATTTTCCTGCCAAGTGATATTGAAATCTGTCCATTGGTTTCTGACAAGAAGATTTTTAAACTTTTCTATATAGATATATAGGGAAAATAAGCCCCGCCCCCTGGCTGCCATTTTTTTTGACGAATCATGATGACTTGAACAATCTTGATAGAGGGTCAACAAGGAAACATTTCTGCCAAGTTATAATGAAATCGGTCTGTGGTTTCTGACAAGAAGATTTTTAAATTTTTCTATATAGATCAGGGCTCGGGAAAACCGAATTTCTTTCGGTCCCAGACCAAAATTCAGAAATTGGGACCGATTGGAAACAGCCAAATGCCCAAAACAATCGGTTCCATACTGGCCTTATACTAAGGAAATTTTCTCTGATTCTGTCAGATATTTAGGATATTCTCAAATTCTAAACTTACCTAGGTCAGAATGTCAATCCGTTAATTACACATGACTACTCCAATAATCGCCTCGAGTCAAGCTGTGTAAACAAATTACCTGAGATCTCGTAGTTCATCGCGTTATCCCAAATCTTGCGAGATTACAGTGGTCGTGTGAAAGTAATTAGCTTCGGGCGCTATTACTGAAGTTTAAAGACTCTTCGATGTGTTTGATGTTTTGATAGTTAAAAAGAAATCTGTTTTGCTTACAAATATGTGGCGAGATCAATGAGAATATGCTTTCCTTGTGACTTTTAGGAGCATGTTTCTAATATTCTCAGCACCCCGTGAATGACCGTGAATGCTTATGAACACTTATGATTCATAAGTACATTTCCTATTTTTATTTTTTTTCTTTCCCATTTTACATGATAGGTAGCGCAAACAACAATTCTTGTCCCGGAATCTTGTCTTGTCTTGTATATGGTCCTGGTAATTATACTCTCAGTCATACCAGGTTGTCTCCCCTGTCCATCTGTCAATCAAGTATGATGTCTTCTATCATGTCCGCTTTGCCTATGAACACGTTCTAGTCTTGTATTCGCTTTTACATGCGTAGCTAAATGTCTTAAAATGTTTGAAACCAAGAACTCCACCAAACACAACAATGTAAGACCATTGTACAGAAATTGGGATTAATTCATAGAACTTCACTTGTTGTCATTAGTTTTCGTGACAGGTATCAAATTTTTTTCCTATGGAAATTAGTTAGGTGATGACGTCATCGGCTGGACCGATTCATTTTTCAATATTTTCCGAGCCCTGATATAGATATATAGGGAAATTAAGCCCAGGCCCCTGGCGGCCACATTTTTTGATGAATCATAATGACTTGAACAATCTTGGTAGAGGGTTACAAAAGAAACAATCCTGCAATGTTATATTGAAATCGGTCCAGTGGTTTCTGACAAGAAGATCATTAAAATTTTCTATATAGATATATAGGGAAAATAAGCCCTGCCCCCTAGTAGCCATTTTTTTGACAAATCATGACTGCTTGAACTATCTTGGTAGAGGATCACCAAGGAAACATTTTTGCCAAGTTATATAGAAATCAGTCCAGTGGTTTCTGACATGAAGGTTTTTAAATTTTTCTATATTTATATATAGGGAAAATAAGCCCCAGGCATCCCCTGGCGGACATGTTTTTTGACGAATCGTGATGGCTTGAACAATCTTGGTAGAAGGTTACAAAAAAAACATTCCTGCCGTGTTATATTGAAATCGGTCCAGTGGTTTCTGACAAGAAGATTTTTGAAGTTTTCTATATAGATATATAGGGAAAATAAGCCCTGCCCCCTGGCGGCCATGTTTTTTGACGAATCATGATGGCTTGAACAATCTTGGTAGAGGATCACCAAAGGAACATTTCTGCAAAATTATATTGAAATTGGTCCAGTGGTTTCTGACAAGAAGATTTTTAAAGTTTTCTATACAGATAAGCCCCGCCTGGCAGCCATGTTTTTTGATGAATCCAAAAGGCTTGAACAATCTTGGTAGAGGATCACCAAAGGAACATTTCTGCAAAATTATATTGAAATTGGTCCAGTAGTTTCTGACAAGAAGATTTTTAAAGTTTTCTATATAGATATATTGAGAAAATAAGCCCCGCCCCCTGGCGGCCATGTTTTTTGACGAATCCAAATGGCTTGAACAATCTTGGTAGAGGATCACCAAAGGAACATTTCTGCAAAATTATATTGAAATCAGTCCAGTGCAGGGCTCGGGAAAACCGGAAAAATAGCCGGTCTGGACCGAAATTAAGAATTCTGGACCGATTTCAAACACCCCAAAACGCTAATAAATCAGTCCAACAGGTTTGTGCCTTGAACCCCATTTTTCCCCAACCAACCAATTTTCACGAATCAATGATGTCTAAAAAATCACAAACGGTCAAGTCTTCCCAAACTGACAACGTCCGCGCACCTTTTAAATGCAATATTATGGTAGTTAAAAGGCTCTAAACGGTCATTTGACATGTATATTGGAGAGACAGCTGAATAACGGCAACCTACCGCAGCACAAATTAATTACGTCATTATCCAAACCTTGTCAAAAAAATCAACACTTCACTGACATTTGTGCGGTAAACAAGCGATTAACATGAATCATCAGTAATGGTAGTCTGATAATTAATCCGTTTGTGTGACACGCGTGAATACACTGAGACTGCAAAACATCCAGGTGCACTCGGCGTGTCCAAAAGATCAAAGGTCGCTCTACTTAGAGTGATAAAAGAATGCACCGCTTGAATGCACCCGTTTTCTTCCTCTTCTTTTTTGTTTTGATCAACACGGTTTGTCGGTCCAAGATTCGATAAATGAATTCCCAAACCGTGTACGTCCTGATCAGATGTCGCATACAACGGCGTCTGATCTGGGTATTATTGATTGCTTCTTTTTTTTTTTTTGTTGTTGATTGCCGTAACATGCGAGTATAATTCAAGGTAGATTTCACGGTAAAAATAAGTAATGCACCACTTGCGCTAGACAAGACTGGTCAGTGCTTAAAATTTAAGCAGTCTGATCAAATCTTGAAACATTGAAAACTGCAAAACCGTCCGTGGCGCAGGCCTTTTTTATTAGACCTAATTAGGTCCATCAAAGTCGTTTCGTTCCGTCTCTCCTGTTTCCCGCCGTCTTCGCGCTTATACAAGACGGGAATCAGTTGTTTATAAATAGTTTAGGAAAAACCCTACGGAGGTGGAAATAAAACAAAACCGTTTTTTTTTTTTCTTTCTTTCTTTTTACATACCTGACTGTATTTATTGATGACGCCGGCTTTGATCATGCTCGTTATACCCGAACTTCCGTCATATAACGGAGTTGAGGTGTATTATTTAAAAGGTTTTTTTTTTTTGATTGTGTTGGGGTTTAACGACACGTCAACCCTTGAGGGTCATTTTGTGTCGTCTCCCAGAGAAAGGGAGAAAAGAGATAGAAGAGAGAGTAGAGGAGATGAAAGAGAGGGACAGGGAAGAAAGAGGAACAGGAATGAAAGTGAAGAAACAGAAGAAATAAAAACATTCCCCCTCTACCCTTACCCACTACAAGGATAGCAGGCCTTGCCCAACTGTAAGCCAATATCAGTTGGACGCCCCGGTGATGTAAGATACACAGCACCTTCGCACCACCCGACCACCCCCTTATTTAAAAGGAGTTATAGGACTGCCAATTGTCATTAGTTTTCCTGACAGGTGATATATACCTATTTAATTTATTTTTTTGAAAATGGGCTCATTGATGACATCATCGTCATCGGCTGGACCGATTCAGATTTCAAAATTTCCAGAGCCCTGGTCCAGTGGTTTCTGACAAGAAGATTTTTTAAGTTTTTAGTTAAAAAATCTATTTTTAGCTCCTGTGACCTAGCTATGCAATGGACTGGAACCATTTGAACAACTTTGAAAGAGGACCAACCAAGGATCATTCCTGTGAAGTTTGGTCAAAATCCAATCAGTGGTTTAGGAGGAGATGTTGTTTAAAGATTGTGGACGGATGGACGGACGGACAGATGGACGACGACTTCGACAACGGACGGTGAGTGATCACAATAGCTCACCTTGAGCCTTCGGCTCAGGTGAGCTAAAAAACACATTGCTTAAATAGGACAATCTATTAATAATAAAAAGTACACACACTGTATAAATATGAAGCTTTTACAGAAAATAAAATGACATGAAACACAAAGAACTTGTCATATAAAGTACATGAACAGTGCAACTTTGCTACAACAGCTACTATCGAAAAGAAATAAAACTGACTGATGTCGCAAGAGGTCATGGAATGAATGGATGCAGATGGAAAACCATATGCCTATACTGCAGGTGTGACAAAAAAGCACAATTCTTTAACAGGATGATCCATTAATAACAAGCATGCAGACTTTATTAATAACGAGCTTAAGCGACCTGCACAGCAGGTCGCCACCTGTGCAGCAGTGCCGAAGCTTAAGCTCGTACTATAGGTATTGTGAGTCTCTCACATACTATGCAGAAGAATTCCCATGCGGTGGCTGACAGGTTTCCCAAATCTACAGCAGAGTGTATCGGCTTAATGTTAAACCCGAAAACCAATGCTAATTTATGTCTGTTGCCAGTCTGGTTTCCGAAAAATATGATGTTTATATACGCTCTGCTGCAAACATGGAAAGCCAGTCAGCCGCAGCAAGCGATCTCATTGGCTGTAATGAATCGTATAGCAAATGAAATAGAAGGATACATTTTTTATGACATTGACACAGATGAATGCGTGACTGATCTACATTTTAAATAGCCGCCATATTTAATCTGTAACCTCACGCATTAAACAACATTTTCACGTATTTAAGTGTAAATACTGAAGTTTTGCCATAAAAATGGATTACATTCCTACAGCACATGACAGGAATTATGCATGGAGAAGAATTTATCTCTGACAACATGATAAAGGTAGGATATGGGGTGATTTCAGTTAACTGGCAATCAGCTGATCGTTCACGGTATAGCTAAAAGGAGAAATCAAGTTGTTTTTTTTGTTTTTGTTTTTTTTGAAGAAATCAGCCTATAAAAATAAATTTTCGGGGCACATGCATAATTTCTTTTTACTATAAGACTAAATATTTATTTGTACACTAATAACAGGTAAAAAAAATTTGCATGCCACAATCGGGGATTGCACCTGGGCCACCTGCGTGACAAGCGGACACTCTACCACATCGCTATGAAAGCCGACTTCTACCATAAGGCAGTACAAGTATATAATATGCCTATACCAGGTGACACACTAATGTGCAAAATTTCATGGAAAAAAAAATTGTTCAATGTTGTGCACCTACATTTAAACAGGTTTTGTCTGGTCCGTGACTTTGCATACCTGATGAAAAGAAAAAAAAAAAAAGTGCATAAAATGCTTAAGCTCGTTTCATAGGTAACACCTATTTATTTCATATTATTCATAGAAAAAAATGACACTAAATACAAAGCTACATACATGTAAAGTGCAACTTTGCTAAGACAGATATTGTTGAAAAGGATTAAAAACTAATGTTAAGTATGTGCAGTTATACATTATAGAAATAAGAAAGTGGTTGTTGCTGAGTAATGATTGTTAGTCAAATTATATGAAACACTGTAAAAGAACACACACTGATATTTTAAAGCTACAGATAATCACCTGTATACATTTGTCAGCTGAAGCCGAGAACAAGAATCTTCCCGAAGGTGGGGTGACAAGACATTGTACAACACCAAAATGCATCCTCAGCTCTTGTGTATACTGGTAAGAGTGTGCATCAAAAACTTGTATGCTGTGATTGAATGTCCCTATGAAGAGAAGATACTGTCATTCATTAACCAGAAATTAACCCTTTCATCCCTGATTTTGTGATGTTGACTCTTGTCTTGGTTTTGGAAAGGTCTTTTGTTGCAAATAGGGCTGTGAGCCAAAACACCATAAACAAAGTAGCAAACAGTGTAGATCCTGATGAGATGGCTCATTATGAGCCATCTCATCAGGATCTGCACTGTTTGCAAAGGTGTCTGGGTTAGTTTACACAACAGAAAGGGTTAAGCTGTGGAAAAGGTATATTCATTCATTATCCATGAATTAAAAGGTGCAAAACAAATATTTGTTTGTCAAGTTTTCAGAAGTGGACTGCAAGGACCTGAACAGACAACTACTGTAACTGCAACACTTCCTATAACTGTCATACTCTATTTCATGATTGTGCATTTTACTGCAAACAGTGGAGTCTTATATCAGCATACATGTAATCAGGTAATTGTTGTGTTGAGGTTTTACGGCCCAGTCAACTCAATGGGGACATATCGAGCGTGGTCAGTTTACCCAACCACATTTTTACTGGGCAGGCTTAGTCCTCTAAGCAATTAACCAATATTGTGCACATTCTTTCGCCAGAAACTGACAACTGCCCTTCTTGAATCAGCGGAAGGGAGAGAATGACCGTAGAAAATATTTCAGATCAATCGCAACGAAAGACTGTTGCCGACCTCAGCGGGGGTCGAACTAGCGACCTCCTGGTCTCCAGTCTGAAGCACATCCAACTGGAGCCACTGAGGCCAGCTGTAATCAGGTAAGTATCTTTGCTGTCCACCAAAGCAAAAGATGAACACAGAGAACTAGTTTAGGGGAATATTTGAAAATACTTTGGGGATAATTTTCTCTATTTGTCTTAAGAAATGCTAATAGTGGCAACAGCTTTTATTTTTATGCAGAAATATGCAACCTTATTTCAGAATTATCAGCAAATATTTCTCCTTGAGGGGCTTAGATATACCCAGTAGCTTATCTGCCATGGTTACAAGAGGGGCATTTTTGTCACTATCTGATTGCTTTCCTGTATACCAAGCCCCTTCTGAAAGGATTCCGTGAAAAAGAAGGAATTTTCTCCCAAATTCTTTCCTTTTAGACTCATTCTATCTAAAGGGATGCACAAACAATCTGAGTTGCCTCCCCTCTAAAGAGTGTCCATTCTCTTAAAATGCTCTGTGAAAAGATTGATTCAGGTCTTCACTGTTTGCTAATGCCCTTTTCCACCTGATGCCATCGAATTATTGTATTTGTGGATATGTGTATGTCAGAAACTGGTACTGCCACATAGTACAAACTAGCTTTCCTAGTGTTGTCATAGAGTGTAGAACTGATATCTGCAGAGTGCCAGCTCTAGTGTATTATCTGAGTTTTCTTCTCCAATCACAACATGTTTAAAGAGCCTTGTTTCCTTTGGAGAAAAGAATTGTTCATCTGTCAAGTGTTTTCCCAGCAGGATGTTCATTTCAGTGTTATAAATGTCTTGTCTCTCCCAAAAAACTTTCTCATTTGTTTTGTTTTTTGTTTTCACAGGAATAGAAATGTGTACTTAAACTTTACCACTCTCTGGGCTAATTTAGTGGACAACAAATTGGCATCATTTATTTTTTATTCCCAGAAAACAGGATTTGACATTTCATGCAAATTGTCTCCAATGCAGAAAATTTGCATGAAGTGTAAATTCATATTTTCTGATTGGCAACAATTTGCATGATATGTCAAATCCTGTATTGAAAAATAAGAAAATATTTCTGTGTCATCTGCCAAAAATTGTATCCAGAGTGCTAAAAATTAAAATTAGATGTAATAATGTTAGCAGTCTGCATGCTTGTTTCAACAATTTTTCTGTTCACCTTCATAGACTTGTCTGATGAGGAGGAGAAACAGTAGCCCCCACAAGGGGAGGCAACTATGTCAGTGACAACCCCTATGTGACCTTTCAATGATGATACATGTTCATAGCTGCTCACACTGTAGAGATGGATATTTCTGTTGTATGTCCCTGTAAGTTGTCATAATACAAGTTGCCAGAGAAATTTACCCTAAATATTTAACTCCTTATCATACTTGTCCTAAAATTTCAGCCTCCATTTTACAACCTACTGATGAGTCTCAAAACTGCTGAATGATGGCAAACAATGCAGACACTGATCAAATGTTACATTCTACAGTGCCTGCTCTGGGTCTACACTGTTTGCTCAGGCCTGTATGTCTGAATGATTAAAGTAAATAATATAGCAAAAGTTGTCAGACAAATGAAAATATCAAAAACGCTACCGCAAATCCTAAGTATTTGGACAGACAGACTAGGGCAAACAATGTAGACCAATATCAGATGATGCAGAACATGGCATCTGATTAGGATCTACACTATTTGCCACTCATTCATTAGGTTTTAGATACATCCACAGGCTTGTTTAACCCTTAAAATGCCAAGAAAACCTGCATCTGAAAATGTCATCTGTTTACGTCATCTGTTGAATATTCTTGCAAACTTTTCAAACCTGTTTTTGCATACAGGCAAACAAGTGGACCCTGATCAGACTGCTCCTAGAGTCTGATCTGAGTCCACACTGTTTGCAAAAATGACCTGGTAATCGCAAGCAGATGACAAAGCTGATGACAATTGTTATGATTGGCAGTTTAAGGGTTAAATTTCAAAACAGGTAAGGTAAGGAGTAAGGTATTTGACTATTGAGGGTAAAAACAATATACAACACAATAGCACACTGGAAATAATAAGCAAATAACAAATCAGTGATATGGTCTTGTTCCTGACTGAAAGAATATACCTTATATCATCGCTCCAGAAAATAAAGGTAATTTTTTCAGCTATAAGGAGATATTTTTTCTAGATACCCTTCTTATCTGGAGCTATATTTGCATAAAGTATCAACCTTAATTTTCTGGCATAAACATCTTTAAATTATCATCTGCTAAATTTTACATTCACCAGGTGGAGGGTTAACTCATATCTGTAGTTCTGCACTGTCACTAAATTGTCAAGGGAATGGATACACCTCCAGAGGAATTTACTGACATGAAATTACATATTTTTACCTCCCTTGTCACTGGGGATAATTTTTTATCTTTTTCAGAACTGAATTACCATGATCTTTTTACATATTTTTTAAATATTAATAGTTTTTAAATATGTCCCTGATAAAATGTTTTTCAGGAGAGTGACCACTGACTTCTCAAACTAGAATTCTGAGAATCGGATGTGTCGCCTGCTTAAAGCACCAACCATTTGCTATGAAAGAAAAAAAAGACAAAAAAAAAACACTGTATTCGTCCTAATAATTGCTCCTATCCCTAAAGGCAACCCCTCACTACTTTGTCTATATTTTATTAATCAAGTAAATAAAGAGCTATAATTTGACCGAATTTTTTTTTTTTTTTTTTGGTTGATCAACAAAATCAAACATGACCTCTATGCTATAATGATACACCATTCTGCAAACTTTGAATGAAATCAGGGCATCCCTTCAAGAGTTATTGCGGGGAAACAATATCTTTACCTAGTATTTTACCCCAACAACAAAAACTAAGTCGAAAAAAGGCCATAACTTGACCAAAATTTTGTGGATGTTTACCAATTTCAAATGTGACCTATAGTTTACAATGATACTTCTTCTGCAAACTTTCAATAAAATCAATGCATCCCTGCAAAATTTATTGAGCGGAAACCAATGTCAACACACCAACAAAAACTAAGTCGAAAAAGGGCCATAACTCTGCCAAAACTAGACCATGAAGTGAGCATATGCTCACTAATAGTGAGCATATGCTCACTAATACCCCCGGCCATGGCCATCAGTATAGCCAGAACAACAAAGGGAAATAACTCTAAGGGACCTGGCCCCATGGCCCTTATTTTTTTTCCCACAATACAACTAGTCATACTTGTCATGTGTACAAAATTTCAAGTTTCTAGGTAAAGTAGTTCCTCAGATATCTTTGACACAAATAAATGCCATGGCCATCAGTATAGCCAGAACAACAAAGGAAAATAACTCTAAGGGACCTGGCCCCATGGCCCTTATTTTCTTTCCCACAATACAACTAGTCATACTTGTCATATGTACAAAATTTCAAGTTTCTAGGTAAAGTAGTTCCTCAGATATCTTTGACACAAATAAATGCCATGGCCATGAGTACAGCCAGAACAACAAAGGGAAATAACTCTAAGGGACCTGGCCCCATGGCCCTTATTTTCTTTCCCACAATACAACTAGTCATACTTGTCATGTGTACAAAATTTCAAGTTTCTAGGTAAAGTAGTTCCTCAGATATCTTTGACACAAATAAATGCCATGGCCATCAGTATAGCCAGAACAACAAAGGATAATAACTCTAAGGGACCTGGCCCCATGGCCCTTATTTTCTTTCCCACAATACAACTAGTCATACTTGTCATGTGTACAAAATTTCAAGTTTCTAGGTAAAGTAGTTCCTGAGATATCTTTGGCACAAAATAAATGTTAACAGACAGACTAACTGACTGACACACAGAAAAAACAAAAACTATATACCCCATTGCATACTTCGTATGCCGGGGGTATAATTATGCAGATGATTACTAATATCGAACTTGACCTGTATTTTTCAGTGATATATTCTCCTGCAAACTTTCAATAAAATCAATTCATCCCTGCAAAAGTTATTGAGCGGAAACTGATATCAACACACCAACAAAAATTAAGTCAGGGGCCATAACAGCCAAAATTTGGCGGATGATTACCAATATCAAACTTGACCCATATTTTAGAGTGATTTAAAGTTCTGCAAATTTTCAATGAAATCAATGCATCCCTTCAAGTGTTACTGAGCAGAAACGAACAACGAAAACGAAGTCGAAAAAGGACCATAACTCAGCCAAAATTTGCCAGAATATCACCAATCTTGAACCTGGCCTGTATTTTACAGTGATATAAAGTTCTGCAAAGTTTAAATGAAATAAATGCATCCCTTCAAAAGTTAATGAGTGGAAAGGAAAAGTGGGACAACCACACCGACGCTGCCCATGACAATGATGCCAACGCCGAAGCTGGCGCCGCTGACGCAGACAGACAACATGATCCCTATGTGTCTGCGATGCTACACAGTTGACACAAAAAGGTTTCTGCCATCTGCCATGTCTGAGTAAAGCAGTAATCTGATGCAAATTCAGCAAATTCCAGTTTGCCTGAAAATTTTATTTACTTTAAGTCGACCCTTGATGAACTGTACTGACAGTTCATTATCTGCTCAATGCATGGTAAAAGGAACAACAAGAGGGCTGAGATGGCCCTGTATCGCTCATGTGATTACCAGACAAGTTTCAAATCATTTGGACTTTTGGTTCAAGAGAAGTTCAATATAGATTTTCAAGATGGCAGCCATGACTGCCATCTTGGATTTCCAATCATAATGATTTTAGCTACTTTTGATCTACAAGTCACCTCAATACTTCCAATGAAGTTTCAAGTCAATTGGGTTTTTTTTTGGTTCAGGAGAAAGCTCAAGATATATTTTCAACATGGCTGCTAGGGCCACCATCTTGGGTTTCTGAACAGAATGATTTAAGATTTTTCTTTTTACCTACAAGTCACCCTGATACTTCCAATCAAGTTTTGAGTTAACTGGCTTTCCGTTTTAAAAATAGATTTTCAAGATGGGGACTGTAGTGGCCATATAATATTTTCAATCAGAACAATTTTAGCTATTTTTGGTCTACAAGTTGCCCCAATACTTCCTACCAATCAATTCAATTGGCATTTGGTTCAGAAGGTCAAAATAAATTTTCAAGATGGCAGCCATGACGGCCATCTTGGATTTCCATTTGGAACGATTTTAGTTTTTCTTGATCTGCAAGTCACCCTGATACTTCCTATCATGTTTCAATTCAATTGGCCTCTCCGTTCAAGAGAAGTTCAATACAGATTTTCAACATAGATTTTCAACATGGCAGCAGTGGCGGCTATCTTGGATTTCTGATTGGAATAATTTTAGGTATTTTTGATCTACAAATTACCCCAAGTTTTGAGTCAACTGGCCTTTTAGTTCCGGAGAAGAAGCTAAACATGGATTTTCAAGATGGTCGCCAATGTGGCCATGTTACTTTGCCCTGGTGACCTAGTTTTTTACCCCAAGTGACCCAGTTTTGAACTTGACCTAGAAGTCATCAAGAAAAACATTTTGAGCAAGATTCATGATAAAAGCTTAAAAAATGTGACCTCTAGAATGTTAACAAGGTTTTCCTGTGATTTGGCCCAATGACCTTGTTTTTGACCCCAAATGACCCAGTTTCGCACCTGACCTAGAAGTCATCAAGATAAACACACTGAGCATTATTCATGATGATTGCTTCAAAAATGTGACAGCTAGAGTGTTAACAAGGTTTTCAGTTGATTTGGCCCAGTGACCTAGTTTTTGACCCCAAGTGACCCAGTTTTAAACTTACCTAGAAATCATCAATATTTTGAGCAAGATTCATGACGACTGCTTAAAAAATGTGACAGCTAGAGTGTTATCAAGGCTTTCCGTTGATTTGGCCTGGTGACCTAGTTTTTGACCCGAAATAACCCAGTTTTGAACATGACCTAGAAATCATCAAGACAAATATTTTGAGCAAGATTCATGATGATTGCTTCAAAAATGTGACCTCTAGAGTGCTAGCAAGATTTTCTGTGATTTGGCCCAGTGACCTAGTTTTTTACCCTAAGTAACCCAGTTTCTAAGGGGACCTAGAAATCATCAAGACAAACATTTTGAGCAAGATTCACGACTTCAAAAATGTGACAGCTAGAGTGTTAACAAGGTTTTCCTTTGATTTGGTGCGGTGACCTTATTCCTGACTCGGTGGTCCAGTTTCAAAGTTGACCCAGAAATAATCAAAACAAACATTTTAATTAATATTCATAATGATAGCTACAAAAATGTGGCCGCTAGATGGTTAACAAGGTTTTCATTTGATTTGGTCTGGGACCTAGTTTTTGACCCCAAGTGACCCAGTTCAGAACCTGATCTAGAAATCACCAAGACAAACATTTGAGCAAGATTCATGATGATTGCTTCAAAAATGTGCCTGTTAGAGTGTTAACAAGGTTTTCCTTTGATTTTAGCCTGGTGACCTAGTTTTTGATCCGAAGTGAGCCAGTTTCAAACTTGATCTAGAAATCATCTAGACAAACATATTAAGCAAAATTCATGATGATTGCTTAAAAAATGTGACCACTAGAGTGTTAACAAGGACTTCCTTTGATTTGGTATGGTAACCTAGTTTTTGCCCCCAAGTGAGACAGTTTCGAACTTGACTTAGAAATCAAAAACAGAAACATTCTGAGCAATATTCATGATGAGTGCTTCAAAAATGTGACCGCTAGAGTGTTAACAAGGTTTTCCTTTGATTTTAGCCTGGTGACCTAGTTTTTGACCCCAAGTGACCCAGTTTCAAACATGACCTAGAAATCATCAAGACAAACATTTTGAGCAACATTAATGATGATTGCTTCAAAAATGTGACTGCTAGAGTGTTAACAAGGTTTTCCTTTGATTTGGCCTGGTGACCTAGTTTTTTACCCCAAGTGACCCTGTTTCAAATCTGACCTAGAAATCATCAAGGCAAACATTTTGAGCAATATTCATGATGATTACTTCAAAAATGTGACCTCTAGAGTGTTGACAAGTTTTTCCTTTGATTTGACCTGGTGACCTAGTTTTTGACCCCAAGTGATCCAGTCTTTTGACGTAGATTTCATTGAGGCAAACATTCTGAGCAAGTTTCATTGAGATTGCGTCAAAACTGTGACCTCTAGAGATTTAACAAAATAATTGTTGACAAAGGATGATGGAAGATGGACTGCGGACAGAGGGTGATCACAATAACTTATCCTGAGCTTTTGCTCAGGTGAGCTAAAAACTTAAATATAGCTGTAAATGACAAGGTATGACCTGACCTTGACCTAGGCAGAAGGTCAAATTGAGGTAGGGGGTGTGTGCTACTGAAAGGTCTTAGCCTAAGGTATTTATGGGCCAAATATGAAAGTAGTATCTTGAATACTTCAGCAGTTTTACATACATTTTTCAAAACTTAAACGCAGAACTTGAACATGGGTTTAAATAACAAAGAATGACCTGACCGTGACCTAAGCAGAAGGTCAAACTGAGGAAGGGCTGTGTGCTATTGAGTATTGAAAGGTCTTACCCTAGGGTAGGTGTGGGCCAAATGTTAAAGATGTATCTGGAAAACTTCAGCACATACATTTTTCAAAACTTAAACACAGAACTTGAACATGGTTTAAATGACAATGTATGGCCTGATCTTGACCAAGGCAGAAGGTAAAACTGAGGAAAGGATGTATGCTATTGAAAGGTTTTACCCTAAAGTAGGCATAGGCCAAATATTAAAAAAACAGTATCTTGAATACTTCAGCAGTTACATACACTTTTCAAAACTTAAACGCAGACCTTAAACTTGGGGGTAAATGACCGTGTGAATTGACCTTAACCTATATAGAGGGTCTAATTAGGGGATGGGGTGTACATTATTGAAAGGTCTTACCCTAAGGTAGGTGTAGGCCAAATATGAAAGCAGTACCTCAAATAATTAAAAACTATGCACACCTCTGAAAACTTGAACATTGTGCTAAAGAGGACATCAATACCAATGCCAATGCAGATGCCAGAAGCCGATGCCAATGACTGGGTGACGACATAAAAATCCATTCTAAAGTTACTGAGTGGAAAGGAAAAGTTTGATGATGACACTGACGATGAGGACACCGTAGAAGATGCTATCGACGATGCTGATGGATACATGATCCCTGTATCTGCCATGTTATGCAGCCAATACAAAAACAACTACACAAAGTGACCAGTGAGTCACAAATACCCCAAGCTGACCCTGACCTTCAATTTAAAGTAATACTTATAGCTATATACTCTGATAAAATTTAGGAACCACATGTAGCAACTGGCAAAACAAATTAAATCCATCAACAGATCTTGATGTCTTAAAACTTTGATCAGATGTTCACTTATGTTGGGGAAGGACAAATGAACATACATACATATGTACAAATGGAAGTACAAACCCCTCGGTACTTAAGTATGCCACGGGTGAATTTATGTGTGATATTCATTATAATATCAAAGCTGCAGAATAAGTTTCAAACATAGTAAGATTTCATACTACTTGTATTTCCCAGTGGACTTGTTAAGGAAGAATTTGATGATAATTCTGGGACAATTTTCTCCAGTTCTCCATACAACCCTACATTGTGGGTACTAACTAGAAGTGCCTCACAGACACCTTTCTAATGAGTACCCACAACATTGGTTAGTGGAGAAGTAAAATAACTTTATCTTAGAATATTCATCAAGTACTCCATATACCTTACCTGCAATGATATATTTTGCCGTGATGGCAAGTGAATATACAGAACCAAACTGATGATCCACCTTTCCTTTCAGACTAAATGGCTCATTTATATCCCATATGTCTATAGTATTGTGAGACCCACTGAATAGTTTATCCTATAAAATAATAGAAACACCATAATTAGCCCTTTCACCCCTAAATTTCGAAGCAGACTATTCCATCTTTGAATTTGGAAATGTCCATCATTGTAAATAAGGTTTTCAGCAAAAAATCAAACAGTGTAAATCCAGATGAGACAGCTTGTTACATGCTGTCTCATCTGGATCTACACTGTTTGCATAAGTGTCTGTTCGAGTCTGTGGGGCTGAAAGGGTTAAAGCAGTAAACAGTTCTTATAACTGGGATTTCTGATACTAAAGTAGAAGCTCTTGGTTTTAACAGAGAATGATATCTGTCATATGACTTGGTAGCTTATGTAACTGAAAGCTTCAGATACGCGATGCTTTTTGTTTTAAACTAAAAAGTAAAGCCTAACCTGGTCTTCAGGCCACCTCTTTTAATTGTGACCCTAGCTTGAGCGACCAAGTTCTTATCCCTGAACAATTTTTAATGCATATTCCTTCTATTAAGCATGCCCCTGTCAAACACCGCCAGCAAATTTTTATCCAAAATGTCTCAAATATTGTCATTAAGCAGCCATCTTGAAAAAAAAGAGCGACCATCTTGTACGAGGGTCCTGCAAAAAGTTTTGTCACCGGGTTCGGATTACTTCAGTGGTACGTTTTATCAAACATATTTTTATTACAAACCTTCAAAGTATTCCCCCTTTACTGAAACACATTTTTGTAACCTTTTTACCCAGTCACAAAAAGCAGATAAATAGTCTTCTTTTGGTATCTGTTGGAGACACTGATAAAGAGCGCTGCCCAGAGAACTTCTAGACGTATACTTATTTCCAGAAAGCATTTTCTTAAGCCTTGGAAATAAAAAGAAGTCACAGGGACTCAGGTCAGGTGAAAAAGGTGGATGGTTCAAAACTTTCACCTTTTCAGAAGCCAAAAAAGACTTAACAACCTCACACTTATGAGAGGAGGCATTGTCATGTAAAAGGTGGACTCCTGACCATCCTTTGCTTGGTCCATGTTCCAATGTAACAAGTAAATTGGTCATGTATATGACTGCATCTATTTCAATTTGAAATAACTCGGTCAGTTGGAAAGCAATTTGAACAAAATAAACAGGTATCGTTAGCTATTCAACACACCATTCAAGTGCAGTGAAGCATTTTAAAATATGCCTGGGATAAAACTAAAGAAGCCTATTTGTGACAGAACTTTTTTGCAGGACCCTCATATGATTCCTGAATGACTCAATGTTGTACATTGGTTATACATCTTGGTGCCATTTTTGGCATGCTATTGAACCATGGCCAAAATATGCTAATTAAACACATCAAGACTCAACACTGGTTCTCAGTTTTAGACAGAAAATGAACTGTGAAAGATACCATCTGAAGTAAACAAACTGTGTCCCTGCTCACAAGAAGGAGCAGTATCATCAAAAGCTAAACAGAAAACCAGATAAACTATTGTCATTGAATTCGGTAAGATCAAAGTAAGTCTTTGACGATTTTTATTTTAATACTGGCTGTATGGTTGCACAATTAGACGTTTGCGTAATTTCTGAATAACGATTCCTTGACTTAAACTAGAGGCCCAAGTGGGCCAGAAATCGCTCACCTGGCTTATGTTATTGAAAAGTCTTACCCTAAGGTAGGTGTAGGCCAAATATGAAAGCAGTACCTCAAATAATTAAAAACCATGCACACCTCTGAAAACTTGAACATTGTGCTAAAGAGGACACCGATACCAATGCCAATGCAGATGCCAGAAGCCGATGCCAATGACTGGGTGACGACATAAGCTCTCCAGTTTCACAGTCCCGGTGAGCTAATAATATTAAAGTAAGTAGATACACCACCTCAAAAATATCCATGAGTCTTATTGCAACTTTTCATATGGAATATTTATATTGCATTTTAGAAGTGGTTAAAGAAATGAGTACACAGACTCATTTCCAGGTGACAGTCATGAAAATGGTGTAAGGAATATTTCATATGTTAGACTGATCATGATATGTTACATTGTGCCATGGTGGCCATCTTGGTTATCAGATCAGACTGCCTTTAGCAATTCAGAATCTATGTTGTTTGAACATTTTCAAGATTGCCACCATGGCTGTCATCTTGGATACTGGAACTGAATGATTCAGAAATTCTGAATCTCCATTTCACCCCGATGCCTCTCATCAAGTTTCGGCTCAACCTAACTTACTGTTTGGGAGGAGATGTGATTTGAAGAATTTCAAAATGGTGGCCATCTTGTACACTGGAACAGAAGGATTTTAGCAATTCTGAATTTCCATATCACCACAATGCCTCCCATCATGTTTAAGCTCAATCTGACTTACCCTTCGGTAGCAGATGTGATTTCAAGATATTCAAGATGGCTGCCATGGGGGCCATCTTGGATATCAGAACGGAATCATTTTAGCAATTCTAAATCTTCATGCTGCCCCGATGCCTTCCATCAAGTTTCCCCTCTATCCAACTTACCAGGGCTCGGGAAATATTGAAAAATGAATCGGTCCAGCCAATGACGTCATCACCTAACTAATTTCCATAGGAAAAAAAATTTGATACTTGTCACGAAAACTAATGACAATAAGTGAAGTCCTATGAATTAATCCCGATTTCTGTACAATGGTCGTACATTGTTGTGTTTGGTGGAGTTCTTGGTTTCAAACATTTAAAGACGTTTAGCTACGCATGTAAAAGCAAATACAAGACTAGAACGTGTTCGTAGGCAAAGCGGACATGATAGAAGACATCATAATTGATTGACGTGGACAGGGGAGACAACCTGATATGGCTGAGAGTATAATTACCGGGACCATATACAAGACAAGACAAGACTCCGGGACAAGAATTGTTGTTTGCGCTACCCATCATGTAAAATGGGAAAGAAAAAAAAAATAAATAAAAATACGAAATGTAACATGTTATTGTACTTCTTTGGTTTACTGAGATTGTTTTCTTTTCACTATGTGTTTCTAATGTGTTGTTATATGTCAACTGGTGACCGATCGTATTTGATACCCGCCTGTCCTGGGTAAAGACCTTGTTTTGTGCGTTGTGCTGCAGCTAGCCATTACAACTTTATTCCATTTCTCCTCAAGCGTTTATTTGACCTGTTTATTTGACTTTTTGAACATCGATAAGATGCTCTGCTGTGCCACTGCAATAAAACTGAACGGCGGAATTTTAAGGAAAGTTCATACTTTATATACCCATAATGCAGATTCACACCTTAAGATTACTCAAAGTGTTTATTTTACTCAAATGATCTTTTAAAACAACTGATCAAACATGGTAAAGAAACTGCCAAAGTAATTATCATTCCGCGCCGCATCATTGAAGACCAATTAAGTGTTGCACTTTACAAACACAGCAAAACAGATTTCTTTTTAACTATCAAAACATCAAACACATCAAGGAGTCTTTAAACTTCAGTAATAGTGCCCGAAGCTAATTACTTTCACACGACCACTATAATATCGTGAGAGTGGAGATAACGCGATGAACTACGAGACCTCAGGTAATTTGTTTACACAACTTGACTGGAGGCGATTATTGGATTAGTCATGTGTAATTAACGGATTGACATCTGAGCTAGGTAAGTTTAGAATTTGAGAATATCCTAAATATCTGACAGAATCGGAGAAAATTTCCTTAGTATTGGGCCAGTAAGGGACCGATTTTTTGGGGCTTTTGGCTGTTTCCAATTGGTCCCAATTTCTGAATTTTGGTCTGGGACCGAAAAAAATTTGGTTTTCCCGAGCCCTGCAACTTACTGTTCGGGAGCAGATAACAACTGAAGACTTACAAGATAGCCGGAGGAGATGTTGTTCGAAGATTTTCAAGAAGGCTGACAATTTTAGCAATTCTGAATCTCTATGTCGCTTCGATGCCTCCAATCAAGTTTTGACTCAATCAGTCCTATGGTTTGGGAGGAAATGCCATTTGAAGAATTTCAAGATGGCCGCCATGGCGCTGAACGGAAGGATATTAGCAATTCTGAATCTCTGTATCACTGTGATGCTTCCCACCAAGTTTTGGCTCAATCCAACTTACGGTTTGGGAGGAGATGTCGTTTGAAGAATTTCAAAATGGCTGCCATGGATATCCAAACGGAACAATCTTAGCAATTCTGAATATCTATGTTGCTGTGATGCCTCCCATAAAGTTTCGGCTCAATCTGACTTATGGTTTTGGAGGAGATAACTTTTGAAGAATTTCAAGCAATTCTGAATCTCTGACAACTGTCACTGTGATGCCTCCCATCAAGATTTGACTCCATCTGACAGGGTTTGGGAGAAGATGTCGTTTGAAGTATTTCAAGCTGGCAACCGTGGCTGCCATCTTGGGATATTGGAATGGAACAATTTTAGCAATTCTGAATCTCTATGTCACTGTGATGCCTCCCATCAAGTTTCAGCTCAATCAGACAGGGTTTAGGAGGAAATGTCATTTGAAGAATTTCAAGATGGCCGCCCTGGCGACCATTTTAGATATCGGAATGGAACAATTTTAGCAATTTTGAATATCTGTGTCACTGTGATGCCTCCCATCAAGGTTTAGGTAGAGATGTCGTTTGAAGAATTTCAAGGCGGCCATCTTGGATATCGGAACGGAACGATTTTAGCGATTTTGAATCTCTGTGTCACTGTGATGCCTCCCATCAAGTTTCAGCTCAATTGGACTTAGGGTTTAGGAGGAGATGTCGTGGCAGCCATCTCGGATATCGGAACGGAACAATTTTAGCAATTTTGAATCTCTGTGTCACTGTGATGCCTCCCATCAAGTTTCAGCTCAATCGGACTTAAGGTTTAGGTAGAGATGTCGTTTGAAGAATTTCAAGGCGGCCATCTTGGATATCGGAACTGAACGATTTTAGCAATTTTGAATCTCTGTGTCACTGTGATGCCTCCCATCAAGTTTCAGCTCAATTGGACTTAGGGTTTAGGAGGAGATGTCGTGGCAGCCATCCTGGATATCGGAACGGAATGATTTTAGCAATTTTGAATCTCTGTGTCACTGTGATGCCTCCCATCAAGTTTCAGCTCAATCAGACTTAGGGTTTAGGAGGAGACGTCATTTGAAGGATTTCAAGATGGCCATCTTGGGTATCGGAGTGGAACGATTTTAGCAATTTTGAATCTCTGTGTCACTCTGATGCCTCCCATCAAGTTTCAGCTCAATCAGACATAGCGTTTGGGAGGACATGTCCTTTTAAGAATTTCAAGATGGCCGCCCTGGCGGCCAGTTTGGATATCGGAACGGAATGATTTTTGCAATTCTGAATCTCCACACTGCCACAATGCCTCCTACTAAGTTTCAGCTCAATCCAACGTATGGTTCTGGAGATGTCCTAAATGTGAAAAGCTAACGACGGACAGAGGGACGAGGAATGATGGACGGACGACGGACAATTGGCCATTGCATAAGCTGACCTGCATAGCTCCAGGTGAACTAATAAAGGTGAGAAAACTTGACTGAAATGGGAAAACAGAAACAAACAAACAACATCATGCTCTTGTTTGCATTGATTGCCAAAAGAAGTTTTATACCAAGGGCCAGCCTTCACTAATCAAATTCTTTTTGTTTCTTAAGTTGTCCGATAAGGTTATGATCTACTTTTATTGAATCATTGGGAAAAATGTGTTACCCTCTTTTGTTTCTGTTTAGGAGTCTTTTAAAATGCTGACCCTCTCCCCATTCACATTCTAATATCAAAACTTGTGTTCAAATCAATATCTCAGATACTAACTTAAAACCATGACTGCTACCTGGTGAGATCTCTTGGGCGGGTTAAAATGGTACCCCAACCCCAAAAATTACCAGTCCCAGACCACCCTGTATTTTTTTTTTTTTTTTTCATTATCCCATGGGTGCTTGCTTAAGACAGGTTACAGTTATTGACATTTTTCCTTTGCTCCGCAAAAACATGTTGCGGATGCTCCTTTGAAGCACCACACTGAGCTGCTACTAATGAGTACCCATATTATGTTTAAAAGGAAAAATAAGGCAATATTCACTTGATATACCTCTTATCTGAAGCTATGTGAAAGCTGACCCCATACAATTTGTTCCAAATATGAATGGTTTGTGCGAAATGGCTGCTGTGATCTAAGAATTTGAAAACTTGAAACTTTAGCATTATACCATTCAACTTTTTTTTTACCATTACAGGGATGGACTCTAGTAGATTTTTGGCTATTTGTTACAATGGAGATAACTTTTGTGGCTTTCTGTTTGCTTTCCTGCATACCAAGCCCCATTGGAAATGGGGTCTAGTCAAAATGAAATAATTTGGTAATAAAAGCAAATTCTTTCTTTTTAGAGTAGACCCTTTCCAGAAGGGATGTAAAACAACTGTCAAAGTAGTATTGCAGTTTAACATTATCCTGGTGAAAATTGGTCAAGCTGTTTCAGAGTAAAAGAAGTTTTAAGATTACGAGATTTTATACATGTATGTAGCCCAGGGGCAAGGGCAAATAACCCCTGGGACAAAATTTTGATTGTCACTAAAAGGGTTTGCTACTTTGATCATACATTGTAAGTTTCAGCCATTAGTTTTTAGTACATTTTGAGACACTGACTTTTCAATATTTTCCTCATACAAATGCACAGGGATGAAAATTTGACCTTGTGGTAAGACGGTCAAATGTCAACCTAGAACCATCATTTAAAGCAACTTGGTAGATCTTGCCTCACAGCTTTCGTGGTTCTGGAGAAGAAGACTTTTAAGTGTTTGTATGCCATACTGGCACGGTGGCCATCTTGATTAATAAACTGTGACCATTTGTATAAATTTCCAATCCCCCTTCAGTATAAGGCTCCACGTGAAGACTGAAGGAAATTGGCTCACAGGTTTCAGAGGAGATGTCGTTCAAAGGTGTGGACAGACAGATGGATGGCAAGTGATCAGAATAGCTCATCCTGAGCCTTCAGCTCAGGAGAGCTAAAAATGTAAATAAATATAAAATAAATGAATAACAAATAAATATTAAAATCAGAATGTGAAGCAAAACAGATTTTTGGATCTGTAAACACAGTTTAAATGAAACAAACGCATGGTTTTAATATTTTATTCTTTACAATATTTTTGTTGATGTTGTTGTTGTTTACAAAAGCGTTTATAAACATATTTCTAGTAGTAATGAGAAAAAAGCAAATTTGATTAATTTTTCTTTTTTTGTGTTTGTCCAAAAAGTGATCCGAATTGGTCCAAAAGATTGTTTGTTTTACATAGAAAGCAGTTCCATAAAAGTTGTCACACAATGTACATGAGTGCTATTTTTAGCTTTTTATCTTTCCCATGGGACGGATAAGGGTGGATGAGATAAGATTTGCTAGCTACGGTGTAATTTGCGAAAATCCTTATCCAGTATGCAAGCCAATGTTATCTGTCTGCTATAATACAATCTGTATTTTATCTGTCTGCTATATTGTTATCTGTATTCATCTGTCTGCTATAACATTATCAGTATTTTATCTGTCTGCTATAATTCTATTTGTATTTCTAATAATTTTACAGACTTTAGCTGATAAGTCTAACCATTACAACAGGTTAAAAGGGATAAAAGATACTGTATTTGTCCTAAATATTCCAACATTTCATACTGGGCATATCATCTAACTGGCTACTTTTGTTTTCTTGGTAAATCCTAAATGTGAATGGATTGAAATAAACTTGGTCTAAAATACTTGTATAGACGTATGATGAGCTGGCAAAGATTAAGGCAATTTTGAGATTAACACGAGTTTCCTAGCAAAATTTAAAAAAACATTAAATGCACATGCGCAATCCTTATTCTATGAATTTCAATTCTAAACAAGGCAATGGCTTAAACAGTTTTTGAAATATCTTGCTTACAAGGTTTAAAATGCTGAAATTTTCAAAGGCCATAAGTTAAGAAAAAAAAAAAAAAATCAGATTTTTTTCAGAAGTTTATTGGGTCATCTACTTATCTCCTATCAGCACATTTAGTTTCAATACACTAGCTCAAATAGTTTTTTGAGATATCTTGCTTACAAGATTTCATTGCAATGTTTTGCAAAAGGGCATAACTAAAAAAGACAGCTTGTGGAAGTGATCGTGTTATGGCTTGAGATATATCGATTAAAGGCGACCATTTTTTTTTTTTTGTTGTTGTTATGGTAAATCTTTAAAGTAGGAGATTTGTGAAATACCAGCAGGGAAAGAAGACCATATGAAGCACCACCAGGGAAAGAAGATCATGCTATGTGCCCACAGGGAAAGAGTGTGAAGCACTAGCAGGGAAAGAAGAACCCGCAGAGCTTGTTTCTTGTCAATTTTTAGCTCTGGCGGCCATTTCTTCAGCCTAGTGGAACCATTTTAGCAATTTCGGTAACAAAACATAAGAGAAACATATCTGTGAAATGAAGTTTTTAAAAGTAAAACATATTTTAACGAGTAATACTTAACCTATAGATAATGTGCTATTCTCTTCTGTTTTCACACCTTCCACAGAAAAAACGACCTTTCAGTCGTTAATTAAAGTCTTAAACCAGAAGGTCCCTTAGGTAGTTACCTGTGTGACGTAACTCTTCCCGCTCAATTGACCACGTGTCAGTTTCTTTTATGTGTAAAACAATAGACACAATTAGGAGAGATAAGCGAGGGTGGGCGGAGGGAGATAATTGATTATCTATAGCAGGGCTCTGGAAATTTTGAAATCTGAATCGGTCCAGCCGATGACGATGACGTCATCAATGAGCCCATTTCCAAAACAAAAAATACATGTATATCACCTGTCACGAAAACTAATGACAATTGGCAGTCCTATAACTCCTTTTAAATAATACACCTCAACTCCGTTATATGACGGAAGTCCGGGTACAACGAGCATGATCAAAGCTGGCGTCATCAATAAATACAGTCAGGTATGTAAAAAGAAAGAAAAAAAAAGAAAAAACGGTTTTGTTGTTATTTCCACCTCCGCAGGGTTTTCCTAAACTATTTATAAACAACTGATTCCCGTCTTGTATAAGCGTGAAGACGGCGGGAAACAGGAGAGACGGAACGAAACGACTTTCATGGACCTAAATTAGGTCTAATAAAAAAAGGCCTGCGCCACGGGCGGTTTTGCAGTTTTCAGTGTTTCAAGATTTGACCAGACTACTTAAATTTTAAGCACTGACCAATCTTGCCTAGCGCAAGTGGTGCATTACTTATTTTTTACTGTGAAATCTACCTTGAATTATACTCGCGTGTTACGGCAATCAACAAAAAAAAAAAAAAAAAAAAAGAAGCAATCAATAATACCCAGATCAGAAGCGGTTGTATGCGACATCTGATCAGGACGTACACGGTTTGGGAATTCATTTATCGAATCTGGGACCGACAAACCGTGTTGATCAAAACAAAAAAGGAAGAAAACAGGTGCGTTCAAGCGGTGCATTCTTTTATCACTCTCAGTAAAGCGACCTTTGATCTTTTGGACACGCCGACTGCACCTGGATGTTTTGCAGTCTCAGTGTATTCACACGTGTCACACAAACGGATTAATTATCAGACCACCGTTACTGATGATTCGTGTTAATCGCTTGTTTACCGCACAAAGGTCAGTGAAGTGTTGATTTTTTGACAATGTTTGGATAATGACGTAATTAATTTGTGCTGCGGGGAAGGTTGCCGTTATTCAGCTGTCTCTCCAATATACATGTCAAATGACCGTTTAGAGCCTTTTAACTACCATAATATCGCATTTAAAAAGTGCGCGGACGTTGTCAGTTTGGAAAGACTTGACCATTTGTGATTTTTTAGACATCATTGATTTGTGAAAATTGGTTGGTTTGGGAAAAATGGGGTTCAAGGCACAAACCTGTTGGACCGATTTATTAGCGTTTTGGGGTGTTTGAAATCGGTCCAGAATTCTTAATTTCGGTCCAGACCGGCTATTTTTCCAGTTTTCTCGAGCCCTGATCTATAGGTTAAGTATTACTCGTTAAAATATGTTTTACTTTTAAAAAACTTCATTTTAACTTCATAATACATTAACCTATAGATAATGTGCTAGAATTTGCAGAATAGGAGGGAGGTGCTCTCCTAATTCTAACACCAATAATATCTCACCACTTCTGGTTAAGACTCAGGAAACTCAAAGGAATCAGATACATTCTAATTCTATATTTAATAGAAAGAATGATCTAGATTCACAAAATAGCATATCTTTAAGGTGTTATGATCTAACAACCTTATATATATTAGTAGACTCTAGAGGAAGCCAGTTCTTAAGTCTTAGAGACCTACAACATTGGCCCCCCCACCCCCCCCCCCCCCCCCCCTCTTTTTTTTCTTTTTGGGAAACAACAATTGGCTTCAAAAAGAAAAGGGAGTCATTGAGACATAACATAAATATTCCATCGCAAAGTAAGCTAGGAATATAGGAATATTTTCAAAACAAAATTTGTAAAACAAAAAGCCAAGGCCATACACTGTAAGTAGTCTATGTAGGGTCTTGAATAAATAAGGAAAAGTCTACTCGGTGGAGTTTCCTATAGATAACTGACATATGTAGATATTTTGGATAAAATTCTAGATATGTGAAGCTATGTAATTGTAATAGTCTAAGCTATTAGAATTATAAACTAATTAGATTCTGTTAATTGGAGCGACAGACAGTTTCCGATGAACAGACACAGACTTAAAATAACCATAATATGTAATTATTTCCCTTTGATCAAATTAAAGAAGGGGAGATAATAAAAGTAGATGGAGTTAACTTAACTATAACTAAGTTATCCATCAGAAGAAAAAAGGTATAGACAAACATAATGGTTAACACTATTGCTAGACTAATTGTATTACGAATTTTTAGTCAAGCAATAAAATAATACAGAGTTTGCATATAACTGCTGGGAAGAAAAAACAACCTAAACCATTGATAATTAGTTTTGTCATAGACATACATGCCATTAGCTGTTGACAGAAATCTGTGAGATTTTGCAAATTTTTAGGGGAGATTTGATGAAATTCTGTGAGATTTTTATGAAAATCACTTTCAAGCTTACATAAGTAAGTTAAAAGCCATTATTTTAATGAATTAAGCTTGGGATAGCCATGCTAATGTGTGATTTATTTCTAGTTCGTCAAAAAGTAGCTTATTAAATGGTATGAAAATTCTGTGAGATTTGAAAATCTTATGGGAAATGGGGTCCAGAAGGGCCAAAATTCTGTGAGATTTTGTCTCACAGTGTGAGGTATGGCATGTATGCATAGACATATAAAAGCGTTTGATGTCCTGACAAAAAAAATAAAGAATAAACTGTCAACATCATAACTAAAGAGTTTGACAGAGAATAAGAGAGATAAGAATAAGGTTGATCGCAGCAAACTGTATGACGGACACAGTTTGGCTAAATCTTACCGTATTGATAAGATTAAGCAATAATAAATAAGCTGGATAGAATCTTTCTATACCAGAAGATTGCCATGAAAAATACTCCTGAGTAAATAATCATGGAAATCAAGAAATGTTAAAAAATCCACTTTGATACGAATCAAAATATTCATAAAAAGAGAAGGACTCAGAGAAAAAGTAATAGTGTGATAATCTCTGAAGAAAGATTATACAATAATACTGATTAATAATCTCAAAAAACACTTAATTTATAAGTTAAGAGATAGTATTACTATTCTATACGCATATTTAAGAATAGTAAGAAATATATTAATACTAAATAAAAATTATACTACTGAACAAAATTCCCGCTATAAATAATAGGTTAAGCATAACTATTTATTAAGCAAGGAATTATTAAACATATAACTCTCTATAAAATTACTGCCCGGAAATTTTATAGATAAACATTCAATCAAATTTTTAGAATTGATTATTTTTAGAATAAAATCTATGTCTGCATAATTGGTAATTCCTGAAATATCAAATTATGTACTCGCAAATGAGTTCAGGAAGAAAATACATATATATACTCTCGAGATCTATGTGTAAACCATAGAGAGTAATAATATTATTACCGCGATCCCTGACGGAAGGGTAAAAAACATGTATATGAAAGAGATAATAATTAATTTAATGTCATATAGGTTTAAGATAAAATTTGTTTAATCTTTAACCAATATGCAGCAACAGTGACTCGATATTCTGTATTCGTACGTAGAAAAGGAGTACTTAGTCATTAGAATTTTGTATGACTGAAATAGAGATAATGGGATCTAAAAGGATGTATCTCCATGAACTGAATCGAAGGATAATATCCATTCTAAAAAACTAGGGCTTGTTATAGGCTTAGTTTAACAAGCGTAGAATTGAATTATTTCCAAGTATTCATGAAGTCGTTATGCTCTGAATACTGAGAAAAATGTTAAAATATTGTTTAGAAAATAAAAAAGTGACTGTTCCACAATGTTAGCTAGATTTAAACCTGGAACGTAGCGAGAAGGTCAATCTAATTTAAAAGTAAGATGAGAAAGATAAATAATGAAGATAGATATATAAATATCAGACTAATATATTATCTCCAACAATTATCAAATAATCTGAATGTTTAAAAGCATAAATACTACTCGAAAGTTTATTTACCGAATGTATAATCGGAGAAAACTTTCAGTATGTTCAAAAACGTATCACAAAAGTAAGATCTGACCAGGAACGTAGGTGCAGCACTTACTAAGTTGTGAAGTTAATATAAACATATTTTATATTATAAATTGAAGCAGTGCATTTCAAAATCATCGACGTCTTGAAATGACTTATTGTGTGGAAAAATAAATAAATATCCAGTTTCGGAAAAGATATTTATCTATATATATAGACCATTTTTGATGTGGACTGGAAATCAAGATATTAATCTTTGCATTATTCGCAAACTGAACTTGAACTCTTAGCGAGAATTACTATGATCCCTTTAACGAATGTTTTAGAGGAAGGAAATGATTGACTTTGGCAGTTTCTGAATAGTTACAAAGTCAATAAAACAAAATATCAAAAGGAAAGTATTGTATATAATATCTAATTTAGGCAATAATAATCTGTCACGTACTGAATAATTAATGCCTTTACTAAATATGTATCCATTGTCAATACTAAAGTGCAAGAAAATTTTGATTGACATGGACTCTAGTTATAAATAAAATATTAGAGGTATAGAGCTAGTCGAAGCAAAACTATTCCTCAATAAGATAAAGTAGACCTATAATATACGAGGATTAATTGGGTCTAGAAATTATAATCATAATAAAATTATTATTCCAATATGAAGAATCTTCGGCGTAATAGATTCTTACTGAGGCAAAAATATCTGGTATATTGCTATCGTAGTCTTAAATGATCCAGAAGAAAAAATAAAACAGGCAAAGTTAAGAACATATCGAATTATATCTATGCCTAAATATAAGATTTTTTTCTTATTTATTATTTTATAGCAGAGTTTAGACAGAGCACGACTGACCTAGACTCTTATATAATCAATCAAAAGATAGTATAAAATAGAATAATAGCTTATCGGATCAACTATTTTCCATGTAGAAAAGGCAAAAGGAAAATATGTACCTCAACTAGAATTTTAAATCGTAGTAATCTAGAGTGGTAGCGAATAAATAAATAAACTGTTAATTTATTTATCTGGTTGGTGTAAATTTCCGATACCTTAAGAATGAAAAATTAATAGAAAGTAGAAAAGATCGATTGCTACTTTCTTGTCAATTTACTCCTTAGATTACATGCTGATTACATATCGGAGCATGTAGAAGAAAAACAGGGGATGAAAGAAGAAAATTTTTTAGATTTCGTGTATATTTTTCTTCTTATAAATAACGATAGTTTTATAGTTCACCTTTGCCCTAGAGCCGAATAAGGTGAATATGTAAGAAGTTAATCTCTTTGTAGCGAATAAAAGAGATATAATTATAGCTGGAAGTATCTTCTACACTTAGTGAATGAATTGCGAATTTGATCGTAACCGATAATTCTTAATTCATTTTCAATAATAAATATATATATAGAATTTAAGTCAAGTTCAAAAGTGACTGGACAGAATTCAACAATATAAATGGCTACTAGGTATTAGAACCCATCGCTGTCATTCAATAACCTATAATCTGAGACTATACATGTCTATAGTGGTTATTAAATAAATATATGTTGAGCGAGTACTAGTGACTACTACTCGGACACTAGTAATCCGACACAAAGTCTACGAAACTACTGCCCGGTGGAATTTCGTTAGAATGACCTGGCACTACTCTACGAAGTGCCTCCCGATGAAATTTTCGTTAGAGCCGGAATTTAACCGCTTTCTAGCGAATTAAAGAGATAAAACATCATTTGAATGACCTGGCACTAGTCTACGAACTGTTGCCCGGTAAGAATTTTGTTATAGTCGGAAGTTTAACTCTTTCTAGCGGATAAAAGAGATAAAACATAAGTTAATTTAAAATATTAATGGAATTACACACCTATAATAAGTCAATGGAATATTAAAGATTCTAGTCTGATTTGGGAAAGACTGTACAGAATTTTTTGTATAAAAAGTTATTATGTATTTCACTTAATAACCTATATCCATTGACTTAAACGTGAATGGAGCTCTATGAACAATAATAGATTGTTAGGGAATTAGTGATCATTATTTTGACACTAGTTACCCGACACAATGACCGGACACTAGTATTCGTAACTGTTGCCCGGTAAAGTTACAAGTAATATGACAAATTGATCGGATAGTAGTATTCGTAACTCTAGTCCGATGATTGATTGATTGTGTTGGGGTTTAACGACACGTCAACCCTTGTGGGTCATTTTGTGTCGTCTCCCAGAGAAAGGGAGAAAAGAGATAGAAGAGATAGTAGAGGAGATGAAAGAGACGATTAGGGAAGAAATAGGAACAGGAATGAAAGTGAAGAAACAGAAGAAATAAAAACATTCCCCCTCTACCCTTACCTGCTACAAGGATAGCAGGCCTTGCCCAACTGTAAGCCAATTTCAGTTGGACGCCCCGGTGACGTAAGATACACGACACCATTGCCACTCCCGACCACCCCCTCTAGTCCGATGAAAAAGGGAGATTATATATGAAAACTGAGCGGGCACAAGTATTCGAAACTTTTTCCCGAAGATAATTAATTATTAGGCAAAAATTGACCAGACGCTTTCTGTAAAAGTTTGCCTGGTGAAAAATCAGAAATAATATAATAATATGACCGAGTATAAGTATCAGAAATATTACTGATACTTTGCCCAGTGAAAAAATTTTTTAATAATTAGACATAATGACCGGAAGTTAGTATACGTGACTATTTTGTCCGGTGAAATATGTCAAAAACTAAGTCTTTCCAGAAAATAATCAAATTATTGACTGGAGACTAGTTGACTGGTGCCTGGTTGATCGGTGACTGGTGACTGGGTGACTGGTGACTGGTGACTGGGTGACTGGTGACTGGTGCCTGGTTGACTGGCACCTGGATGACTGGTGACTGGTGCCTGGTTGACTGGCACCTGATTGACTGGTGACTGGTGAAGCTGATTGACTGGTGCCTGGTTGACTGGTGACTGGTGACTGGATGACTGGTGACTGGTGGACTTAGACTTTATCGGATACTAAGTACCCAAAGATGCCACCTTGATGGGTCTTACCCCGGCAGTATAGCCATATGGGGTGGGGCTCCCATCAGTAAAGAATTGTCTTATAACCCATCAAGGGTTGACAAGTTCTTTACAATCAGCTTCTCCACCATGAGAATCTTTAGCCAACTGAAGATCTCTGCAAACAAAAGTCCAGGAAAAACATATCGTAATTGCTGAATAACCTGGAACGAAAAGAACAAAAATATTCTGCATATATAAACACGACTATCGAACTGATCGCGCACGAGCGTTGTGCCGAATAGCGAGAGTCGCGAAAACGTATGTAGAAAAAGACCAGTCAAAAATACATGAAATCGAAAATTGAAAATTTTAAATAATAACACAGAAAGTGAAAGGAGTGATAAATAAACAAAAGAAACACAAGGATACATAAATTTATCCGTGAGGAAAGAAATAATCCAAATTTCTATCACAGGTAAATAATCCTTGTTGAATTTCTTTGTCCACAGAAAAGAAACTGACATGTGGTCAATTGAGCGGGAAGAGTTACGTCACACAGGTAACTGCCTAAGGGACCTTCTGGTTTAAGACTTTAATTAACGACTGAAAGGTCGTTTTTTCTGTGGAAGGTGTGAAAACAGAATAGCACATTATCTATAGGTTAATGTATTATGAAGTTAAAATTATTTTGAAATTGACTAATGGCCTTGGAAGAGCAGGGTTTTTTTTTCTATCTTTAGCTCTGGTGGCCATTTTCTTCAGCAGATCATAACCATTGTAGCAATTTTGGTAAAGGGGCATAAGAGGAACACAGACGTGAAATTATTTTGAAATCCGGCCACCAGCCACGGAGACGTCATTTAAAGTTTTTTCTATTTTTAGCTCTACTGACCATTTTGGAAATTTTTGTAAAGGAGAAAATTTTCTGTGAAATAATTTTTAAATCAGGCAACTGGCCAAGGAAGAGATGTCCGTTAAAGGTTTTTTTTCTATTTTTAGGTCTGTCTGGCAGCCATTTTGTTCAGCCAAGCAGAACTATTTTAGCAATTTTGATAAAGGGCCATAAGAGGAACACTTTTGTGAAATTAATTTGAAATCAGGACACTGGCTGTGGATATGTCTTTTAAAGGCTTTTCTACTTTTAGCTCTGGCTGCCGTTTTGTTCAGCCAAGCGGAGCCATTTTAGCAATTTTGGTGGAGGGCCATTGGAGGAACACTTCTGTGCAAATATTTTGAAATCAGGCCATCGGCCAAGGACGAGATTTTGCAGCCATCTTGTTGAATGGAGCAGAACCATTACGGCCATCTTGGATTTTGGATCAATACAATTTTAGCTCATTTCGATCCAGAAGTCATCCTGTTGCTACAGAGCAAGTTCTGGCTCAAAGCAACCAAAGATTTGGGAAGAGATGTCGAAAACTGATTTTCAAGATGGCAGCTGTGGTGGCTATTTTGGATTTTCTTTCAGCTCATTTAGCTATTTTGTGTCTACTAAGTGCCCTAATGCTCATCATCAAGTTTTGATTGAACTGGATTACAGGAGATGTCCAAACTATGAATTCTCAACATTTTTCCCATATAAATGTATAGGGCCTATACAAATGCATGGGGAAGCAAATTTGACCTTGCCATAAAAAGGTCAAACATCAACATAGGACCATCATTTTAGCAATTTTGGTAGATCTCCTGTCCCCTATGATTTATGCAAAGATTAGGCCCCAGGGCTTATTCAGATCTGGAGAAGAAAATTTTTAAAGGTGTTTATCATATATGGGCATGGCAGCCATCTTGGTCAATGGACCACAACCATTTTAGCAATCTTTCATTCCCCTGCCTCAAGTAGGCACCACATGAAATTGGAGCAACACTGGCCCAGAGGCTTCAGTGGAGAAGTCATTTGAAATTACCAACATTTTTTCCATACAAAGTATGGGGCCCATACAAATGCATACAGAAGCAAACTTGACGTCGCTGTAAAAAGGTCAAACATCAATGTACGACCATCATTTTTGCAACTTTGATAGACCTCTCATCCTCGATGATTTGTGCAAAGATTCAGCCCAAAGCATCCTCTTTTCTGAAGAAGAAGATTTTAAAAGGTTTTTACCATATATGGGCATGGCGGCTATCTTGGTCTATGTACCGTGACCATTTTAGCAATCTATCATTCCCCTGCCCCAAGGAGGCTCCACGTGAAATTTGAGCAACACTGGCCCAGAGGCTTCAGAGGAGAAGCCGTTTGAAATTCTCAACATTTTTCCCATACAAATGTATGGTGCCCATACAAATGCACAGGAAAGCAAACTTGATCTCGCCCTAAAAAGGTCAAATGTCAATGTATGACCATTATTTTAGCAATTTTGGTAGATCTGTCCCTGATGATTTGTGCAAAGATTCAGCCCCAAGGCATCCTAGGTTCTAGAGAAGAAGATTTTAAAAAGGTTTTTACCATATATGGGCATGGTGGCTATCATGGTCAACAGACTGCCACTATTTTAGCTATCTTTCATTCCCCCAACCTAAGGAGGTTCCATATGAAATTTGAGTAAAACTGGCTCTGGGGCTTCAGAGAAGTCTTTTGAAAATGTTAAAGGACGGATGCATGGACAGATTTCTTACGGTTGGGACATTAAGTGGCTAGTCATCAGCATAATAGACACATAGGTGGCAAAATTCTCTTAAAAGGTTACCCATGTAAGAGGTAAAACTTTTGGACACTTAAATGTCAATTTTACAGATTAAACCATATTTTTACTCATGGCTGACTACTTCAGTGGCAAAGTGTCCAAATTTCTAGCCACTTATTGTCTCTCCCGTGGGTGCAGACAAACAGAAGAAGGACAAAAAGGGATCACTATAGCCCATCCTGAGCATAGCTCAGGTGAGTAAAAATGAACAATCACAGTTGAATCTTTATCACTAACAACTGAAACATTAAAAACTACAGCTTTGTCAAAGTGCAAAGCAAGAAAATGACAATGAAGTTTCAACATTTTGAATTTTGTAACTTTCCAGCAACCTAGATGGAAACTTAGTCAGTCCGTAACACAAGAAGAATTAGGCCATTCCATTTCCGGCCTGCTCTTTTGAATTTTGCTATCCTGATAATTTATTCAGTGAAAAATCTTAAAAGTTTCTTGGCTACTTTTTTTAAATAGAAACCGTCAAATATTGTTTATGGAGATTTAAGCCAAATGGTGGCCGGGAAGAATTTTTGATTAGTATATATGTAGACGGATAAAATACAGATGTAGCGCTTTACTGAAGTTATCCTAAGACAGAATCTGTCCATTTGAAGATGTATCTAAAAATTCCGGCTAACTAGCTGACAGTGCAGACCCTGATCAGATGACAAATTCCGCAGCAATGATTGATTGAGTCTGTACTATTTTCTCAGGCATGACTGTCCAAATATGAAGTTTTTATAGTAAAACATATTTTAACAAGTAATACTTAACCTATAGATAATGTGCTATTCTATTCTGTATTCAAACCTTCCACAGAAAAATGGCAAGTTTTAATCCAGAAGGTCCCTTAGGCATTTACCTGTGTGACGTCATTCTTCCCGCTTTTTTGATCACAGGTCAGTTTCTTTGTAGAATAAAACAATATAACTGAGCAAAGCGGGAGAGAAGAGGGAATTTCTTATCTATAGATTAAGTATTACTTGCTAAAATCTGTTTACTATAAAAACTTAATTTTAACTGCATAATGCATTAACTTATAGATAATGTGCAAGAATTAATAGATTAGGAGGGAGGAGCTCCCCTAATTCTAACACCTAAATATAATTATTCCCTAAACCCAGGAAGCTCTAAGAAAACAGATATATTTGTGATAAATAATCTTAAAAATGATCTAGATTCCCAATAACATATATAAGATATTAATTACATTAACATATGTAAAGTAGACTTTGGAGGCTGCCAGTCTTCTTTAGCATCCAAGGCTAGGTTTTCCTGGTCCCCCACCACTTTTTGGGCAACAACTAAAATGGCCCAAAGTATGTAAATTTGCCTTTTGCTGAGACATATCTCTCAAGCAGAATTTTGCAAAAGTAGAAGATTGATTCCAGACTGTTGCTTTGAGGATCTTATTGAGCAGAACCTTATCAAAGAATGCCCAGGAAGAAGATATTGCCCTAACTTTGTGAGCCTTAATTTTAGGAAAGAGATGTCTTTTCGAGTGAGTTTCCTATAGGCAAGCTTAATAGCTACCCAGCTCGAGACAGAAGTCTTAGAGATGTCATGATTGCCTTTAATTGGTAAGAATAATCTATTCTGACAATAAGAAGTAGTCATTTTAAGGTAACATTTTAATGCTCTAATTGGGCATAAAAGTCTATCCAAATGTTCCCTCTTACATTTTCGAGCTAAATTAGGGATAACTATAGGATCTGGGCAAATGGACGAAAGTTAATTCTTTTCAAAAAACCCAGTTTGTACTATCAATGATACTGAACCATCTGATGATTGAACCTTAAATGATTTGCATCCATTGTCAAAGCATGAATTTCACTTCCTCTCTTAGCTGTGGCAAGAGCTAGCAGAAAGGCTGTTTTAATTGTAACGTGAAGTTAAGAAGTCTTATGTAGAGATTTATAAGGGGCTTTTTGTAGACAAACTAAGACCCAAGATAGGTCCCATTTTGGAGTAAGAGATCTTTGTACTGGACGCTGCAATTCAAATGATCTAATCAATTCTGACAAGACTGGATTAAATCTGATCCTATTACCAGTCTTAAATTTAAGTGCATTTAAAATCATGGATCTATAGCCCTTGATGGTACTTATTTGACAAAAGCAAGTCGGCTATAACAGTAAGAGGGGCCGAGACCGGATTAACCTTCTTTCTATGACACCAATTTGAATGTACAACCCATTTTGCGTCATAGACTTTCTGAGTAGAGGCTCTTCTTGATTTTGAGAAAACTTATTATCTCTAATTGATTGCTTGATAACTCCCAAGCGTGAAGTGCCAGAATTGGGAGATTTTGATGTTGGAATTTTCCTATTGCTTGTGTTAGTAAGATTGGAAAGAACAGAAGTGGAATCGGGGCTGATACTAGTAGTTGCAACACCTCTGAGAAACAAGGGTGTTGAGGCTAAAGAGGAGCTATTAGAACTAATTTGCACCAAGATTAACATATTTTGGCTAGAATAGAAGGTATCAGAATTGTTGTAGGAAATGCATATGCATACAGATAGTTCCAGTTCATTGATAATGTGACTATCACCAAGGCTTCATTGTCTGGAACTGGAGATACATACAATGGGTGTTTGTGACTGAATCAAGTCACAAACAAATCCATACTGGGAAAATTGAGCATCTGAAAGAAGGAATTCGCCGACCATTCTGTATTGAGAGGCCTGTCCAATCTCGAGAGACAGTCTGCTAAGATATTGAATTTGCTTGGGATATGACGAATATGACCAATGGAGAATTTCCCATACCTCCACGCACAGGTTACGGGAATGCGTTCCTCCTTGTTTGTTGATATACGAGACCACTGTTGAAGTGCTGGTGGAAATCTTAACACAAGAGTGGTGTATGTATTGTATGGCTTTCTTCAGTGCAAAATGAATAGCCATTATTTCCAGAATACTGACATGGAGCTGGGATTGGGCTACCCTTCAGCAACCATGAGAGGATAGTATCATCGGTTCGAGATGAGCTCTCCATCCATAATGGCTGGCGCCCTTGAAAAGGAATGCATTGGGATCTGGAGGATCGATGAATGTTCCCTGAACAAAAGCAACTAGTGTCCATTCACCATTTCAAATGAAATCAAATCATACTGTTGATCAGAACTTGGTGATCCAGAGGTAGAATATGAGGTCTCCAGATAGATAAGAGACATATTTGAAGCGGTCGTAAATCAAGTCTGCCTAGAACAACTAAGTCTGCTGCTGCATTGAGTTTGCCCAAAAGAGAAAGGAAAGTTCATGCTGAGACCTGAGTCTGAGTTAAAAATTGTTTGATAGTCAGAAGTAGGGATTCCATGGGATCTGTTGGTACCCTGACTATATTCTGTTGTGTCAGAAATTCCATCCGTATGAAAATGAATTGCTGAGCTAGTTTCAAATCTGACTTCTTTAGCTATGGCATGAATCCTACACTTTGTACTGTTTGAAGGCAATATAGTGTGTGAGATATAAGCTGGTTGCATATCAGATCTCTGATGAGCCAATCATCTACGTATGGAAACACAGAGATGGCACATTGACACAAATGAGCCACAATTACGAGGGCGAGTCAATAAAAAACCAGCTTAATTTATTTCTGGGTGATATCGATCTCTTCTTTTTCCGTGTAATTGCCCTCTAGAATAATGCACTTGGACCAACGGTGTTCCAGTGCCATCAGCCCAGAACTGAAGAAGCCAGGGTCCTTGTCTCTGACCCACTCCTCAACTGCCGCCATGACTTCTTCGTTGGACTGGAAATGACGTCCACAGATATCCTTTTTCAAGTTTGGGAATAGGAAATAGTCACTAGGAGCTAAGTCCGGAGAATAGGCGGGGTGCGGTATTAGCTCGTACCCATTCAGCTCAACAGCATCCATTGCAATTTTGCAAGTGTGGACTCTCGCATTGTCCTGTTGGAGCAGAATCTCTTTGGAGAGTTTACCTCGGCATTTTTCACGGATCACAATTCTCTGTTAGTCGAGCAAATTTGCATAATACGCACCTGTTATTGTACTTTTCTTTGCTAGAAAGTCCAACATAATAACACCTTGTGCATTCCAAAATACAGTTGCCATCACCTTGCCAGCAGAGGGTTGCGTTTTGAACTTCTTTGGCCTCGGAGACCCTGGCCCTACACTCTGGTGACTTTGAGCTTTATTCTCTGGCTCATAATAATGGACCCAGATCTCATCTACAGTCACCAGACGTGAAAGGAAATCATCTTCCTTTGACCTAAACTGCTTCAACAATGCGCTGTATACTGATGCTCTGGTTGCCATTTGCTCGTAGCTAAGGGATTTTGGGACCCAACGGGCTGTTAGCGTGTGCATACCCAAGCGATCATATAAAGTTGTTGAAACGCTACCATGTGAAATGTGTAATGCATTCGCTATTTCATCCACCTTAATTCGCCTATCAGAGTACACCAGATCCCGTACTTTGTTACACATTTCTTCATCAGTGGCATCTGATGGGCGTCCAGACCTGGTTTCGTCTTCTAAAGACGTTCTACTGCGTTTGAATTCCCCAACCCAGAATTTAACTTGTGCATACTATGGTGGAGAAGATCCATAAACATTGGTCAACTTGCAATGTATTTCCTGACCTGTTTTCCCTTTCAAATACAAGTACCGAATTACAGCACGGTGCTCAAATTTTGACGAAAAGCTTACTTTTGCATCACTAGCCATGTTTGACATTCAATATCTTATGAGTGAATGACATGATAAGGGTGCAACTTTGCCCTCAGGCCTAAAACATGTATTGAAACAAGGCATGAAAATCTTGGGTGTCTCGGTCAATTGGAAATGGGATAGGCTGGTTACTTATTGACTTGCCCTCGTATGTCTATCAGTTTGGTGAAAATCCACAGACTTTGGGACATTCCCAAAAATAGGGCCATGAATTGGAATATCTCATTTTCGAACATGAAACGAAGGTACTTCCTCAATCGAGGATGAATCAGAACGTGTAGATAAGCATCTGTCAGATCTATGGAGAGAGCCCAGCCATTGACTATTATTGATTGTTGTACTGACTTGACTGTCTCCATTTTGAATGGTTGTTTCTTTATTTTCTGAGTCAACAGAGCAAGATATATTACAGGACATAACCTTCTGTTCTTTTTCGGGACAAGAAATAGCCAGGAATAAAAACCAGGAGTTCCCAGATCTTTTACCCTTTCCACTACCCATTTCTGGAGAAGTTCTGTTATATCTTCTCGTAATACATTACGAAAACAAGCCTATTCAAATATACTGAAAATTTTACCATCAAAAAATGAAAAAAATCAGATAAAAATTCTTATATTTTTCATATTTCTGCTCAAAAACATAGATTGTGGGTACTCGTTAGAATTGCCTCGGCGAGGCAGTTCTAACGAGTACCCACAATATATGTTTCTGAGCAGAAATAAGAAAAATAATGTATACCCCTGTAAACCGCAGTTTTACTATATAAAAGTGGGGTTTAAGGGGGTCAAAATTATATAGGCATGTTTTCGTGATGAACAGGGAGGAAGATTGACTCAGACTTATCCGAACTTAAGAAAGAAGGGGAGTCGAATTGAGAGTCGAACTGAATGGTATCCTGAAGCCTTTTCATACAATAGAAAGGACCCATTTGTTTTGCGTTAATTCTCCCCATTGTTCCACAAAGTAGGCCAATATTCCTCCCACTGGAATATCTGGGCATGGTAAGATAGGCAGTGGAAAGGGTTGGCTTTCAGAACTTTGTGGAGGACGAGGCATGTTTAGAGGAGGGGAACTGCTTTGTGTTGCTACTCCTCTTAGAAAAGGCCTTATTTGTATTTGACATATAGGATTGTGATTGAGTTTTAGACCTGTACGGTTGGTTTTGTTTAGGTCTGTAAGATTTTGTCAGCTGTCTAGGCTTCTTGAAAGAAACTGTAGCCGAGGATGATGATCTTTGTTGTTGTTGAATATTTAAATTACTAGTGGAAGAAGCTAAAAATCTAAGTTGTTGTGCTTTGTAGTTAGACTTTGCAACTTCCTTGATTTTATTGTCAAATAATTGAGAATTCATGACTAGAATGGTCCAATAATAGTTTAGATGAGGCTATAGCTGCAGCATGTTTGATTGATTTCGCCACTGCTTCCAGAGGTCTGGACAAGGCATTGACTGACATAGACTTTTGTTGAAGGCAAAGATAGGTTACCGATGAAAATAGGTCAGTATGGGAATTAATCGCCACTAAGTTGCCTGCTCTTTTTTCCCATATTTCTAGATTATTAAGTAGTTTGCCCTTACTAGACATGTCCAGTTGCAAAGCATCTGCATCTAGATGGGGAATACTCTCTGTAGGAAAGTACTAAGATTTGCTATTATGATTTCTCATAGGCGCCAACAACTTAACTAACTGTTGTGGACATAACCAGTCTTGACCAAGTTAACTTGTCCTAGATGAATTTGGTAGTGTTTTAAATTAGTTTTGATTGAGGAAGAACTTGCAATAGAGTTGAATGCGACTCCATTAGCTGTTCAATTCCCAATAGAGGTCTAGAAGGAGCATGGTCTTCGGAAGGTTTCGGACACATCTCCTCTGGTAACAGCCTGAAGACACTTTGTTTCCAAAGGCAATCCTTTTTGACTTTTATTTTACTCTACTGTAGCTTGTTTTGCGCTGTGTGGCGGCCATAAAAATTCTCCCCATACATCATCAAAGTGCAGATTATATTTTATTTCCTTTGGGATCATTGAGCCCATCCTGGTTATTTTGAAAATCGAAAACCACTTAAGCCAGCGCTAGGGGCCTATGCAGTCTTGCAAACTACAGTGTTGCATGTGAAGAGACTCAATCAAACTGAGTCTCTGATTTTCATGATTTTGTGTGTTCTTTATTTCCAAAAGCAATCCTTTCTGACTTTTATTTTACTCTACTGTAGCTGGTGTTGAGCTCATCCTGGTTATTTGGAAAACCGAATACCACTTAAGACGGCACTAGGGGGTGTATGCAGACTCACAAACTACAGTGTTGCATATGAAGAGACTCAATCAAACCGAGTCTCTGATTTTCGTGATTTTGTGTGTTCTTTGTTTCCAAAGGCAATCCTTTCTGACTTTTATTTTATTAATTGCCTTATCAAAGACCAGGTTTCTATTTTGGGTTCAGAACCTGAATCCTTTGATAATTTTGCACCACATTATTTGAATGTATATTTTGTGTTTCCTCTATAATCCTATAAAGGCTGTTCTGTTGACTGAGCGTCTACAACTTATGGAGAGGAATGTCTTTGTCTTTGGTATCTACCATAGTCTTTAATTGATTGTGAAGAAAGAGAAGAATATGAAGAAGAATGTCTTTTCTTATGTGAGTGTCTGGATCTCTTTGTGGGAAGACAAAGAGGAAGATGTTGAAGACAAAGAAGATGAAGACGAGTTATATCTTCTTCTCTTTTTACTCTTATGTCTTGACTTAGGCTGATCTCTTCTACAATGTCTGTTTAGAGATGTTTACCTATTTGATTCCCAAGTGTTAGTTGGCGGGTCGATAACTAAACTGGGATCTGACATGGTACTTAAGTCTGGTTCTAATGGTATGTAATATTCTCTGTCTATTTCCTGAGTTCTGAGGCTCATTCACCACTGACTGCTCAGAACTCATTTGTCTACAACTGACCACCCGGTGTTCAGGGCCCAACGTTTGCTGCCTGATGACCCGTGCCTGATGACTGGTGCCCAGTGCCTGGTACTCAACACTCATTGACCAGTGCTTAGTGACTGGTGCTCGGTGCCAGGTGATCATCACTTAATGACCCGTGCCTCGATGACCCATATCTGCTGAATGGTGACCAGTGACTGATGCCTTGTGACTGGTTGACCAGTGCCTGGTGACGATGACTGGTGCTTGGTGCCCGGTGCACAGTGACTCGTAACAGGTTACTGGTGCACTTACACTATGAATGCTTCTTAGATCCCTGGACATGCCACTAAGATGGGGCCTATCCCCGGCAGTACAGCCTTGCTGGGCGGTGATCCCATCTATAAAAGATTTGTCGTCAGATAAATCCAACTGCACAACTTTCTTCTTTTTCACCAGTCTTTTCTTTATCATGGTAGATCTTCTAGAGCAATAAAGTCTTCGTCTGTCTGCAAGATCCCATGTATTCTCTGTCCAGTTTTTACAGACCAAACAACTAGAAAACCTGGAACAAGAAGAACAAGATAAGCAGTTTGAAAGATTATCCTATGAACGCCACGAACGGTCGACAGCAAAAATCAGAAAATGTATGACATAGATCAACGATCAATAATAACCAGAAATTGAGAATCAATTCAAAGAAAGAGACAGAATCATCTGTGAAAGGAATGATAAAGGAACATAAGAATACCAGGAAATAGGAAAACAAACCAGAGAAAAGAAAGATAAATTAGATTGTTTTTCACCCAATAAAAAATCCTGTTTACTTTCTTTGTTCCAAAAAAAGAAACTGACATGTGATCAAAATAGCAGAGAGAATGATGTCACACAGGTAAATGCCTAAGGGACCTTCTGGTTTAAGACTTGCCTTTTTTCTATGGAAGGTCTGAATACAGAATAGAATAGCACATTATCTATGTGTTAATGTATTATGCAGTTAAAATGTCTTGTAATTAGGTAAGCAAGATTTTTTCTTATGAGTTACTTATTATATTCACTCTAAATATTTGGACAGATCGGTCTGAGCATACAATGTAGACCCAGATCAAACTGCTCCTAAAGGAGAATTTGATCAGTGCCTACATCATGCCATAAACTATCAAGTATCACCAACAAGGTAACACAAATCTTGGTATCTGATCAATGTCTACAATGTTTGCCACTCATCCATTAGTTTGTAGACAGCTCAACTGATAGTAAAATAAACTAGTCCAAATTTTGGGACCAGTATGGTTGGGAGATAACGAGTCCCAATATTTAGGTTTTTGCTTCCAATACATGGAAAATCCATTTTCGCATTATATGGTCGAAATTAAACATAAGCAGGAATGACTTACTACAACTTTTACGTTTCTGAGAAATGATAATTTTATCTATTGTGCCTTGCATTGTTCAAACTGGTTCAATTGCTTTTGTCTATTAGAAACCGGGCTTCCTATGGGGAAAGGCCAATTTACCCTTATGCACAGAGAAAATGCTTAGACTGAACTCCAAACTGGTATGTAGCATTTTCACTTTTTGCTATAAACTTCCTATTCCAACAGCTTTTTAAAGCAGAATATCTGAAGATAATTCTGGGACATTTTTCTCTAGTTCTGCATTAAAACATACATTTCCATAAAAACATATTTTCTCCAAGTTGCCATAAAAAAATATACTGTGGGTATATGTCAGAAATCCCTATTACTGATGAGTACCCACACCATGTTTCTATGGAGAAATAAAAATGATCATTCCAGAATTATCAATACCCATGTTTAACAAGTACTCTGGTTTCTACAAAGCCAAAGCTAGGCTGCACAGATGTGCTGGCCTGTCTATATATTTTCTGTTCATACATGGAACAAGAGGGCCACGATGGCCCTGTAACGCTCACCTGAGCATCATAGCACTTTGAGAACCTGATCTAGAACTGATCAAGGCAAACATTCTGATCAAAATTCAAAATGATTATATTAACAAGTAAGACAAGTAGTATGTCTAATGGACTGTGAAATAAAGGTCAAGGTCAAATATGGATGACTGCACTCAAGAGGCCATGCTAAGATGTATGCATGTAGTATCACTGGCCGTAGGAGCAATAGTTACTGAGAAACTGACCTATACACAAACACTTCACAAGTACCAAATATCACTCTGCAGGACCAATAATTACTGAGAAACTGACCTAAACGGAAAAACTTAAGAAAGTCACTGGATAGAAAAATATACATCACCTTGAAATCATTAAGACAAGCATTTTGAGCAAGATTCATGATGATCACTTTAAAAATGTGACCTCTAGAGCATCAACAAGGTTTTCTTTTGATTTGGCCAGGGGACCTAGTTTCTAGTGACCCAGTTTTAAACTAGCCCTAGAAATCATCAAGACGAACATTTTGAGCAATATTTATGATGATTATTTAAAAAATGTGACCTCTGGAGTGTTAACAGTTTTCTGCTGATTTGGCCTGGTGACCTAGTTTTTGACCCCATGTGACCCAGTTCCGAATTTGACCTAGAAATCATCAAGACAAACATTTTGAGCAAGATTCATGATGATTGCTTCAAAAATGTGACCACTAGAGTGTTAACAAAATTTTCTGCTGATATGGCCTGGTGACCTAGTTTTTGACCCCAAGTGACCCAGTTTTGACCTAGAACTCATCAAGACAAACATTTTGAGCAAGATTCATGATGATTGCTTGAAAAATGTGACCACTAGAGTGTTAACAAGGCTTTCCGCTGATTTCACCAGGTGACCTAGTTTTTTACCTCAGGTGACCCAGTTTCGAACTTGACCTAGAAATCATCAAGACAAACATTTTGAGCAAGATTCATGATGATTGCTTAAAAAATGTGACCGTTAGAGTGTTAACAAAGTTTTCCACTGATCTGGCCCGGTGACTTAGTTTTTGACCCCAAGTGACCCAGTTTCAAACCTGACCTAGAACTCATCAAGACAAAACATTTTAAGTAAGATTCATGATGACTGCTTCAAAAATGTGACCACTATAGTGTTAACAAGGTTTTAGCTGATTTGGCCAGGTGGTCTAGTTTTTGACCCCAAGTGGCCCAGTTTCGAACTTGACCTAAAAATCATCAAGACAAACAATTTGAGCAAGATTCATGACGACTGCTTGAAAAATGTGACCGCTAGAGTGATAACAAGGTTTTCCGCTGATCTGGCCAAGTGACCTAGTTTTTTACCCCAGGTGACCCAGTTTCGAACTTGCCCTAGAAATCATCAAGACAAACATTTTGAGCAAGATTCATGATGATTGCTTAAACAAGTCACCCCGCTGCTTCCTAGCAAGTTTGGAGTCAATTGGCCTTTCGGTTCAGGAGAAGAAACAAAAAATAGATTTTCAAGATGGCTGTCATGGTGGCCATCCTTGATTTCTGATTGGAATGATTTTAGCTATTTTTGATCTATAAGTCACCTCAATGCTTCCTACCATGTTTGGAGTCAACTGGCTTTTGGGTTTAGGAGAAGAAGCAAAAAATAGATTTTCAAGATGGCTGCCATGGCGAATTTGGAGTCGATTGGCTTTTCGGTTCAGGAGAAGAAGCAAAAAAACAGATTTTCAAGATGGCGGCCATGGCGGCCATCTTGGACCAAGATGGCGTCCATGGCGGCCATCTTGGACTTCCAATCGGCACGATTATAGCTATTTTTGGTCTACAAGTCACCCTGATGCTTCCTAGCAAGTTTGGAGTCAATTGGCCTTTCGGTTCAGGAGAAGTGAAAAATAGATTTTCAAGATGATGGCCATGGCGGCCATCTTGGATTTCCGATCGGCACGATTTTAGCTATTTTTGATCTACAAGTCACCCTGATGCTTCCTACCAAGTATGGAGTCAATTGGCCCAGGGGTGTAGGAGGAGTAGGCTTTTAAAGCAATTGTTGACGCCGCACGACGGACATTGACTGACCACAATAGCTCACCATGAGCACTTCGTGCTCAGGTGAGCTAAAAATGTCATGCCTAAAGTTTGTCTCAAATGTCTTCAGATGAGCATAAAATAACTGTCATAAAGACTTACTCTTTCTGGATTCAGTGCTAAAGCTCTCACCCAATGATGTAGTCCTGAAGTGGTGTGTTTCAAACTCAGTGTTTTGGCATCCCACACCTACAAAATAAAACTGTGTTTGTGATAATCTGTGATCTACAGAAAGCTTATTTACTAATAAGCTTTTGACCTCCTTCAGAAAGATGGTTTTTGCTTAGTGTTTTATGTTTGTTTGTGTTGAGGTTTTATGGCCCAGTCAACCCAATGGGGTCATGCTGAGCGCGGTCAGTTTACCTAACCACACGTTTACTGGGTAGGCTTAGTCCTCTAAGCGGTTAACCAGTATTGTGCACATTCTTTTGACAACTGCCCTTCTTGAATCAGCGGAAGGGAGAGAATGACAGTAGAAAATATTTCATGATCAATCTCCACGAAAGAATGTTGCTGACCTCCGCGGGGAGTCTCCAGTCGGACAGAGCATCCAACTGAGCCACCGAGGCCGCTTAGTGTTTTATTCTAAATGGAAAAGCTGATTTGCAATTAACAATATCTTATGAAGAACACTTCTCTTTTCCATTTCTGTGCTTTGTTTTAAAACAAAAATAATGTTAAATTAATTTTACAGCCAAAAATGTTTGATGAATAAATGTTGTACTTGGTATTTTGGTTCCATGTGACACCAAGACTGAACTCATGTCATATGTAGGTCAATATGAACTATATTTTGTGGTCCAGTGATTTTGCCTTGTATTCTGAACACTATTTGATGGATGAACGTCACAAATGGGATATTGGTTCCATGTAATTGAAAGACTGACCTGATCATATATGAAGGTTCATGTGTACTATATTCCATGGTCCAGTGGTTTTGCCTTATAAATTGAAAACTATTTAAAGGATAAACATCATACTGAGGGCTTCATGAAGCTTAATATAGTTATCCTCTTTAAAAAGTTTTTACTTACTAAGGACACTGGTTCCATGTGATGCAAAGATTGACTTCATACAATGACCTATATTTCACAGTCTAGTGGTTTTAGTGACCAAAAATAAGTTCAGCAGGCAAGCTATGCTAGCCTGTGATATTTCTTATTAAAAAGAAAGTTTACCCAGTTTCTTGAAGACTTAATAAAGTACAACATGTACATTTAGTTAGAAAAGGCATATCTGAGTAATCTTAAACTTATTTTCATTTAATTTTTATAGTATTCTGCATGTAGTTTTTTGTTGTTTTTTTACTGTAGCTAAAATGTAGAATTATGTAGAATTACAATAAGTTATTTTAGTTATTATTTTAAACAAAAGATCAAAATGGGCCACAATTCACTCAGCTGAGTAAATCAGCCATTTCATATCTGCAGATGCCTTGCAACATTCTTTCAGTATTTCCACAGCAACTAGGACAGAAATTTGACTATGCCGTAAAAAAGGTCAAAAGTCATCCTAGGATCTTTATTTGAACAAACTTGGCAGATTTAGTGTCCCCAATGCTATATACTAAGATTAAGCCTCAAAGCTTTCTTCTGGAGAAGAAGATTTTTATCTTGTTCAATAGTGCAGAACCATTTGAACAAACTGACAATATCCCTTCCAACAGAAAGCGCCATGTGAAATCTGGTGAAAATTGGTCAGAGAAAAAGACACTTAAAGATTACACAATTTTATTCATGTATATAGCCCAAAGACAAGGGCAGATAACCCCCAGGGGAGAACAATTTGATTGTAACTAAAAAGTTTTTTACTACTTTAATCATAAATTGTGAGTTTCAGCCATTAGTCTTTAATACATTTTTTAGAAAATGATTTTTCAAAAATTTGTATTGGGATGCAAATTTGACCTTGTTGTCAAAAAGTCAAAGGTCATCCTAGGATCATCATCGGAAAATAAACTTTTTAGACCTTGAGTCCCCAATGCTATATACAAAGATTCAGCCTCAAAGCTTTCTTGGTTCTGGAGAGCATTTTTAAGCGTTTTTTTTTTTTTTACCATATATGGCCATGGTGGCCATCTTGTTTATAGGTAGAACCATTAGATCTAATTATCAATATCCCTTTGACAGATTCCCATGTGAAATCTGTTGAAAATTGGTCAGGCAGTTTCAGAAAAGAAGATATTTCAAGATTACATGATTTTATACCTGTATATACCAGATAGCAGACAGCTCACAGGGAACAAAATTATCAATGTAACTAACAAGTTTTACTACTTTCATCATACATTGTAAATTTCAGCTATTAGTCTTTAACAATTTTGAGAAAATGATTTTTCAACATTTTCCCCATACAAAAGTATGGAAATGCAAATTTGATCTTGCCGTAAAAAGGTCAAAGGTCATCCTAGGACCATCATTTGAACAAACTGGTAGACCTTGAGACCCGATGCTGTATACCAAGATTCAGCCTCAGACCTTCCTTGGTTCTGGAGAAGAAGATTTTTAAGCATTTTTTACTATATATTTGGGCATGGCAGCCATCTTGTTCAGTGGTGCAGAAACATTTAAGGATTTTAAACCCCTTCAACAGAAGGCCCCATGTGAAATCTTGTGAAAATTGGTCAAGTGTTTTCAGAGAAGAAGAACTTTTAGAGATTAAGTGATTTTATACATGTAAACAGCCCAGGAGTAAGGGCAGATAATCACGGGGACAAAATTTTGATTGTAACTAGAAGGGTTTTCTACTTTTATAATACATTGTAAGTTTCAGCCATAAGTCTTAAATACATTTTGAGAAAATGATTTTTCAATATTTTCCCCATACAAATGCATAGGAAGACAAATTTGACATTGCTGTCAAGGATCACCATTTGACGTAGGATCATCATTTGAACAAACTTGGTAGACCTGATGCTATATACCAAGATTCAGCCTCAAAGCTTTCTTGGTTCTGGAGAAGGAGATTTTAAAGTGTTTTTACCATATATGGGAATGGTGGCCATCTTAGTTAACGGATGGTGACCATTTGTACAAATTTTCAATCCCCTTTTAACAGAAGGCTCCATATGAAGTTTGAAGAAAATTGTCCCAGGTGTTTCAGAGAACTTGTTCGAAGGTGTGAACAGATGACCAACAGACTGACAATGGATGGGGAGTGATCAGAATAGCTCATCCTGAGCCTTTGGCTCAGGTAGGCTAAAAAAAAAATATTTTCACCTTTTCCTCTAGTAATAATGGCTGCAAATTATGCAGGAATTAGTAAAGTAGGTAACTTGGATACAGGTTTCAACAAGTTCCATTTGTTCAATGTTTTTTTTTGTTTTTTTTTATTTTCACAGAATTGTTATGAAACATCAACAATTAAAAATCAGCAAAGAAAAGTAAACAATATTTTCTTAGGTAAAAATTCCAAAAAATCATTTTACTTCAGAAATTGCAATGGCCAGACTAATGTTTGGACATAAAATTTAATTGTAGGATAAATATTTGAGAACAAAACACAGAAACACAATCTTTGTTGCTTTGTGGTTTATTCTACGAGGCGATTTGTTTTTATGTATTACCTTGTGTCATTTTGATCTTGTGTTTTTCAGTCCTTTTAGCATTGTGATTTCCTCGCTTGGGGAAGAGAGAGCTAATCTTAGTGCTTTTTGTACATTTGTTCGATTTGTGCTTGTTTGGATTTGTCGGTTTCCTCTTCCTCTTGGGGTCTGGGAAGGGCTGCGGTTTGTGATAGTGGCACTCCCTGGACTTTTCTCTTACCTTTTTCTGATAAAATAAGGTCAATCTGAACAAAATATTTTCATTTAAAATAAAATCGTCTTTCTCAGCGATAGTGTAAGGCAAGCAATAGCATCATGGCCTCATCCTTGTTTCATCACTGTGTTGATAGGTTAACTTAGATATGTTTATCTGTGCTGATCAATTGATCAGTTAAGAAACTCTTTGAGCACAGCTGGTACTGTTTCAGGACTAAGGACAAGGTCTGTCTCATAAAAAATCAAGTTTAAGCCTTGCAAAAGTTTGCTGTTGACCTCCCCAAGGGATATTTCTGTTTCAGTTCCTCTTTGTTTGTTTGTTTGTGTTGAGGTTTTACGGCCCAGTCAACCCAATGGGGTTATGTCGAGCGCAGTCAGTTTACCTAACCACACGTTTGCTGGGCAGGCTTAGTCCTCTAAGCGGTTAACCAGTATTGTGCACATTCTTTCGCCAGAAACTGACAACTGCCCTTCTTGAATCAGCGGAAGCGAGAGACTGACCATAGAAAATATTTCATGATCAATGTTGCCGACCTCGGCGGGGGTTGAACCCGAAACCTCCTGGTCTCCAGTCGGACGGCGCATCCAACTGAGCCACCGAGGCCGGCAGTTCCTCCTTGTCCATTCTTGTTTTTGTGAAGTGTTCTTTTATGGTGTTATTACATCATTACACCCTTATTCAAGGCCTTACAAGAGCTATGTTCCGTGGTTGTGGTATTTCCTGTGTATCTCCAAAAAGCATCCTATTTGTGAAATCAACAAGCTGCTATTACAGGTGTTGTGCAAAACAAGAAACTGGCCCTTATGCCATATCTGAGCAATCAGCCTGTATGTTTGCCTAGTCTGATCTTCACTGCCTGTTCATAGAATCAAAGTAGAAAATATCAACAAAAAGAACAGGCTCTGATCAGACTGCTTAGATGTAAAGGCTGATCTTGGCCTTCATTGTTCACAAATGGCTGAAGGGCCCTTTTCTTGTTTAATTGTAATTTGGATTTCAAGTATGTCTTTTGAATGCTAAGATGTAAATCTGCAAAAAAAAGTACTGCAAACAAGAAGTTCAAATAAATAAAAAACCTTATTCAGCATAAATATTCAGCCACTTTTACTACTTTCCAATTGTATCCTAGAATCTGAACAACTCCATTTTACTATCTGTTGATGTTTCAAACAACTACTGGATGACTGGCAAACAGTTCTGCAGCATCTGATCTCAGTCTAAACTGTCAGCTCAGTTCTGTCTATCTGAATACTTATGGTAAACTTTGTTTTCTGACTTTATGTCTATGTGAATTTAGAAAAGCCTGTTTTGGCACCTGTGTGTACAAAGGAATAAGAAAGAAATATTACTTACCTTTATAAGAGAGAAGGACGATGTGAAGAGATGATCTCCAACTAAAACCATTGAACTAATTATGTTATCATGGGCATTCTGTAAAAACCAGTATGAGAGAAATCGGTTCAATATTTTCTTTCATTTTTCATGAAACATATTCTTACTCGACTGTCTTACTGAGATGATTCTAGTGAGGTCTTCATAGAGAAATAAGAAAAATATAATTATTTCATTAATTATATAATCACCTCAGAAATAAGTTTGCAATATTTTAGCAAATAGATTCTAAAACAAGACCTGTCGCCAGACAAGACAGCTCGCCTGATATTGCACATTTTGTTTCTGGAAAATTCTAAGTCCATGACCTTGATTTTGACATGACCTGAGGAGGAGGGGGTGGATTGCACTGTACAAAATTTTGGACCAGTATATATCATCAAACCATAGATGAATCAAACATCAAATCGGTGATAAGGTTAGGAAATAATGAGGTCTTAAAAACTTTAGCAAAAACTTCAACATTTTTAAAATTCTAAGTCTGTGAACTCAACATCAAGGTCACAGTCATGAGTGCTGATGGTGCTGATAAAAACCTTGCACCAGTATATGGTATGATACCAAATATATATTGAATCCATCATTTGGTTTAGAAGTAATGAGGTCCTAAAAACTTTGACATAGAATTTTAACAAGAAAATTTTGACATGACTGTAACTTTGACCATTACATGAACTAGGGGGATGGGAATGGAGCTGGGCAAAATTTTGGACCAATATGTATCATCATACCAAAGATGAATAAAATCGGTGATTAGCGAAAACTTTAACATTTAAATTCTAAGTCTGTGACCTTGACCTCAAGGTCACGGTCATGAATGCTGATGGTGCTGATAAAAACTTTTGACCAATATCTATCATGATACCAAATAGGAACTAAATCCATCATTTGGTTTAGAAGTAATGAGATCCTTAAAACTTTGACGTAAAATTTTAAGATGAAAATTCAAAGTTTGTGACCTTGACCTTTACATGACCTAGGACGGTGGGGATGGTACTGTGCAAAATTGAATCAAATCAGTGATAAGGTTAGGAAATAATGAGGTCTTAAAAACTTTAACAGAAACTTTAACATTTGTGGACGCCGACGCCGAGGGTAGTACAATAGCTCTCTGTGAACATTGTTCAGGTGAGCTAAAAATTACTCTTGAGAACAAAGAACACACTTATTGTCCTTCTTTGAATAATAAGTAGTTTTCACTGCTCCAGATAAGAGTATGTTAAACTATTTTTTCTTATTTCTCCACAAAAATATATGCTGTGGGTACTTATTAGCAGTAGGTCAGCAAGCCCTTCTAATGAGTACCACAATGTATGTTTTTTTGTGGAGAAGTAAGAAAAATATACATACATTTCATTTGAAAAAAAGCATCTTATCTGAGGCTAAGGTTTTATTTCACCGACAAATATAAAATTGCCTGGGTTTCAGCCTACTATTTCAAAAAGATATTTTTGAAGCATTTAAAGGATTTTTCCAATTTTTATAATAAAAAAGAGCCCTGTGTTGCTCAACTGAGTACCAGACAAGTGACCCCTCAGATGGGTCCATTTTTTTTACCCAAGGGCTATAATTTGAATGAGTCAACTTGATACTTCCAATGAAGTTTCAAGTCAGTTGGCCTTTCTGTTCAGGAGAAGAGGTTCAAAATAGATTTTCAAGATGGCAACTGTGGCAGCCATCTTGGATTTCCAATAGGAACTATTTTGGCTAATTTTGATCTATCAGTCACTCCAATACCTTATATCAAGTTTCGAGTCAATTGCCCTTATGGTTGAGAAGTTCAATATAGATTTTTAAGACAGCGGCCATCTTGAAATTCCAATCATAACGATTTCAGCTATTTTTGATCTACAAGTCACCCGATAGCTCGTATTAAGTTTCCAGTTGATTCGCCTTACGGTTCAGGAGCAGAAGTTTAAAATAGATTTTCAAGACAGCAGCCATCTTGGATCTCCCATAGAGACAATTTTAGTTTATTTTTTATCTACAAGTCACCTCAATACATCCAATGAAGTTTCGAGTAAATTGGCCTTTTGGTTCAGAAGAAAAATTTGGAAATAGATTTTCAAGATGGCAGCCATGGCAGCTATCTAGGATTTCTGATTAAAATGATTTTCTACAAGTCACTCTGATACTTCCTACCAAGTTTCTACTCAATTAGCCTTTCCATTTGGGAGAAGTTCAAACTAGATTTTTTGCCACCAAGCAGCCATCTTAGATTTATGATGTGAACAATTTTAGCTTTTTGTTTATCTACATGACACCCTGATACTTCCTACCAAATTTCATGACAATTGGCCTTTCGGTTCAGGAGAACCTCAAAATAGATTTTCAAGATGGCGGCCATGGAAGTTGTCCCAATACTTCCTACCAAGTTTCGAGGCAATTGGCCTCTAGTTTCACACATGCAAAAACAGGTCAACAAAAAGGAGGATACTTTTTTGCTTTAAACCATACAAAAACTGCTTTTAACAATTTTGTTAAAAAATGTATACATAAGCCGCAGAGTCAGAAAATGTATACATGAGTAGTAACATACCTTCAGTACCTTCAGGCATGTACACCCAGCAAAGATCCATGCAGTCTGATCAGAATCTTCACTGGGCACTAAGCAAAATTGTAGCAGACAACAACCTATTTTTTTATCATTTTTTCTGAGAAAACAAGACTAACACTTCATGTGAATTAGCCTGGCCCATGCTTTAATATAAGTTCTGACAAATAAATTTGTCTTAAATTCCTCTAATGTATATATCTCTTATCGAGAACTGTTAATCACTTCCATTAATATTGACGTCTCGGGACACTCATGGGGAGTCTCTTTGATTAGCAATTAATCTAATTATAGTGCATTGCTTTAGTATGATGTCACAAAAATCTGATAATAAGATGAAATTATGAGACTGAGGCCTCAACACACGCCATATGTCGGCAACAACATGGAAGCTGGCTGTGCATCTGTAAACACACCTAGAAAACAAGAAGGCCTAGATGGCCCTGTATTGCTCACTTGAGTACCAGACAAGTGACCCCTGGGTGGGGCCACTTTTAACCTCAGGGTTGTAAATTGGACAAGTCGATACTTCTAATGAAGTCAATTGGCCTTTCAGTTCAGGAGAAGAGGTTCGAAATAGATTTTCAAGATGACAATCATGGGAGGTGGCCATCTTGGCTTTTCAAGCGAAACTATTTCAGCTGATGATGATGAGTTCAGGTTTAATGACGCATCAACCCATGAGGGTCATTTGCGTCAAAATGGTGTACTAACTTGGTTTTGTAAAGAAACGTATATAATGATAAGTCGTATATGTATAAAATGTAAAACTAGAACAAATTTAAAAATTAAAATAGTTATATTTTGTTAAAACGATTGATATGTTTTAAAAACATAAGTGTGTTATCAGATGGTACATCTTCAAATAAGTATCTCAGGTCATTTCTTTGGAAAAATTTACGTCGCACATGAGAGAATTCAATGCAGTCAATCACAAAATGTTTCACTGTAAAAGGTTCATTACAGCTTATACAAGGTGGCTGATCTTCTCATTTGAGTAGATAAGAATGTGTGAGTCTAGTATAACCTATATGCAGATCAGTAAGGACCACTTCTCGCCTTAATAATCAACAAGCAAATTCCATAGGGAATTTATGTCCCCCGCCTTATTTTTATTTGAGCTGTTAAAAATGGGTAAGTTAACCAGAGGACCATTGGTCCTGTATCACTTACCTAAGTATTGAAGCAGGAAACCAGTGATAAAAAATAATTTCAGGATTCTGAAAAAACCACATGCATATCTTCAGACCATCCTTAAAGCACCTGTAAAGTTTCAAAAGGATCGGCTTAAAACTGTGGTAGGAGTTACGGGGACAAGGTACCTACTCCCTATACCCTTCTGTAGTATTAGAACTCAAAAAATGTCTAAGTTAAAAATGCAGAAAAATTAAAAATTATTTCAGGATTCTGAAAAAACCACATGCATATCTTCAGGCCATCCTAAAAGCCCATGTAAAGTTTCAAAAGGATCGGCCAAAAACTGTGGGAGGAGTTAAGGGGACAAGTACCTACTCCCTATACACTTCTGTAATATTAGAACTCAAAAAATGTCTAAGTTAAAAATGCGGAAAAAGTAATAAAAAATTATTTCAGGATTCTGAAAAATCCATATGCATATCTTCAGACCATCCTTAAAGCACCTGTAAAGTTTCAAAAGGATCGGACAAAAACTCTGGGAGGAGTTAAGGGGACAAGGTACCTACTAAAAATTCGGAACTACGCACCACGCGCCACGTGCCATGCACCACGGAAAGCAGAAAACAGTGTCCCTCCGCTTTTCTTCGAAAAGGCGGGGGACAATACATGGTATTTTTACCAAGAAGCGATTTTATTTCATGTAATTTATTGAATGTCTCTCTGTCCCATGACATCTGCCATTTGGATAAGATGTACCTGTTGATAAAAGGTTTAAAATCTGCACATGGAAGTTTGAAATTTGAAATTTCTAGATCGAGTGAGGCCTTTGCTTTTACATCAGCAGCCTTGTTGCCTTTTATGCCAACATGGCTGGGGAGCCAACAGAACAAAATTTCCAAGTTTTCGATAACTTATGATGTTTTTCTATCAGGTTCTGAAATTTTTTTTTTTTTTTTTTGAGGATGTGTGGTTTAGAGATTTCAAAACAGAAAGAGAGTCTGAGAAAATAATCCAATTTGCTGTCTAAAGAATTAATTCCTAACGTAATCCAAAGCCATATCAATAGCCTTGGAGTCAGCAGTGAAATTTTAAATAGATAAGCCATCAGGAAGACAGATCTTTTCATGGTGGCTGTCCAATACATATGCTTAGCCAACCTTATCTTCAACTTTGGAGCCATCAGTGTAGATGTGTTGATAATCTGAATGTCACGATTGTAATTCTTGGAAGTTTTGTTTTATGAGATGTGAATCAGAAAGTGACTTTTTGCTGTTGTGTAAATCAAAAAGAATGATTGGTTTAGTAATGTACCAGGATGGAATATCAGGAAAAAAGTGTTTTTGGATGTTTTTAGTGTTAATATTGGAAGATTCTAAGAGTGGTGCTATACGAAGCCCAAAGGATTTAATTGTATTAGGTTTTCTTTCATAATATTCAGGAAATTGTGATGGAAATAAGACTTCAAATGCAGTGTTAGAAGGATAAGCAGCAAGTCTGATGGTATACTGAAGAGACAGTTTTTCTCTGCATAGCCATAACGATGGCTCATCTGCCTCCACGTTAAGGCTCACTACTGGAGATGTACGAAAAGCTCCCATTGCCAAATGAAGTCACTGATAATGTACAGTGTCTAACATTTGTAGATAAGATTTTCTAGCAGATCCATATACGATGGACCCATAATCAAGTTTGGATCGAATTAAAGTGCCACAAAGGTGAAGAAGAGTCATTCTATCCACACCCCACCTTGTATGAGATAAAACTTTTAAAAGACTTAATGCTTTTCAACATTTAACTTTCACGTATTTTAAATGCGGTATGAAGGAGAATTTTAGATCCAATATAACCCCAAGAAATTTTGATTCAGCAACAACTGGTATTTGAGATCCATATATGTAGAGAGCTGGATCATTGTGTATTTTCCGTTGTTGACAGAAATGAACGCACTGAGTTTTCGACTTGGAAAATTTGAAACCATTTCTAGTTGCCCAGTCTTCAATTCTATTCAGACATTGGTGTAGATGTCTTTCTACTGTGTGCATATTTTTTGAGCAAAAACATATACAGAAATCATCAATGTACAAAGAACCATCTGTCTTGTAATCCAGGAAATTTATAATATCGTGTAATTTCATGTTGAATAAAGTGGTTGAAAGTATGGCTCCTTGAGGAAAGCCATGTTCTTGATCATAGAGGTCAGACAGGGGCAATCCTACACATACTTGTATAGTACAATCTTCAAGAAAACTTTTAATAAGGTTTGGTAGTCTTCCTTTCAAACCAAAGTTGTGTAGTTCTTTCAAAATTCCATATCGCCAGGTAGTATCATAGGCTTTTTCCAACAGCATCTTTCTGTTATATTAAACAGACTGTTATATTCTTCATTATTTGAAGAGGTGAAATTAAGTTTGATCTTTTCTTGTTGTTTTCATATTTTGAAACTTCTCTAATTCCGAGATGAGGAATTATCAAAAAAAAAGGCTTTGCCAAGGGTATTTGCTATCTGTTCTTTTGATGTGGCCTTTGTTCCAGCTTTTGTATTTAAGTGGGTGAAACTGGGTGATTTTTATTTATCAGATATTTTTTGTATCATATCCCAAACCTTTTTAATTGGAGTTTTATGATTTAAATTTGAAACGTAACATTTCCATGATTTGCATTTGGAGGCCTTTATTGTTCGACGGGCCTTTGCTCTGAAATTCTTAATCTTCTCCTTTGCTGGATATCTGGAGAACTTTGATAATGCTTGCTTGTGCTGTTTTATGGCATCTTTGCATTCATCATTGTACCATGGCTTGCTTTTCTTTGGATTTGTTGAGGTCTTCGGTATACTTTTGTTAGAGATGTCAAGAAGAGAAGAAGTAAAATCATCTAGAGGATCCAAGGAATTGTCAAACTTATTTTTTTTTTAGACTTTCTTTGCATAATGAGTGATATACTTCCCAGTTCGCTTTATTTAGCTTCCACTTTGCGTTGTGATCATTTGTGGAAGTATTTATGCTTTCAATACTAATACCGAAGTGATCACTTCCATGTTAACCTTCAGTGACTGTCTAGTCAAAGTCTACAGGAGAGATGGGTGATATAAGGAAAGATCTAAAGAAGAAAATTTTCCAGATGCAGGACGGAGATAGGTGTAAGATTTGTCATTCATATAACATAGATCGTTTTTGATTATAAAGTCTTCAATACTATTACATTTGAGATTGTTATCTTTACATCTCCAAAGGATATTGTGACCATTAAAGTCACCAACTAATATATAGGGTGAAGGAAGTTGTTTGAGTAAAGTGTCTGAATGCTCGGTCTCTAAATATATACACAGAACAAATAGTAACACTTTATCCAAAGTGACAGAAACCGCAACGGGTTGAAGATTGGTTACAAGTTTAATTTCTTGTTGAGGACATGAAAAGTGAACTAAGACTGAGCTTCAACCAGACGGCCTCTGGCCTTCTGAATATATATAACTGTATGTAATGAAAGCTTTGATATTTAACTGATCATCAGTTTTTCAAAAAGTTTCTTGCAAGCAAAAAACTGATGGACTCAATAAAGATAAAAGTAATAAGATCTCATTATAGTTTGACCTTAGACCTCGACAGTTCCATTGTATTATTCTGTGATTTGAATTCATTTTAGAGTGGATAGTTTTTAGTTAGACTGGAAACTAAGGATAAGTTATTGGTGATTTTGATCTATTATTACAACTGCTGGCGCATGAATGTTCTGATGATCTCAATCTATTGCTGTTCGTGGGTGATCTAGAGCCTTTTCTACATCCATATCATCGCTACTTTGATGATTAACTTCTTGCTTGTCTTTCTTTCTGTTGTTGTCTTTTAAAATCTTTTTTTTATTATCTCCATGGTGGCTTTTTTCAGGCCAGCCTCTGTTTTTTTCTCCTCAAAAGATGTTTTTGTTTGACTTCTGTTTATGGTGTTAGTTTGAACTTTTTGTTTCTGTAGTTCTTCTGTTTTGCTGTTTGGATTTGTTGTATTTGATTGTACTGCAGAGTCGAGAATAGTAATCAGATTAGTTTGAGTGGCAGTATCAACCACAGAAACCTTTTTCATAGAAGACTGGGTAATTTTGGCATAACTGACTCCAGGAATTGGAGTAGGGGCCTCAGCAAGTTTCCGTGCTTCAACAGAAGAAATATTTCTGGTGAACTTAATACCTAAGATTTCTTTTTCTTTGTGCCAAATTTGGCATTCAGCACTGTGTTTTTCACCACAATTAACACAGTGTCGTTCGTTTCTATATCTACTTTCGAGGTGTTCTGCTGTTTGACCACATTTCGGGCAGACAGGGTCTTTAGATCACCTATCATGGTGTCCATATTGTTGGCAGTTATGACAACGCAACAGATTTGGTATGTAGACTTCAACGTTGACTCTAAAAGATATGCCACTTTGACTGTCTCAGGTAAAACTGGTGTAAAGAATGTGAAGACAAAGGTGTTTGTGTCCTTTAATTCTCTGTTTCGGTTTACTTCGAATCTTTTTACTGCAGTTGCTCCTTGAGATCTTGTGCCTGCGAGAATCTCCTCCTCACTACAATTCCCCAATTCAGGGCAACAAATTACCCCTTTTGAGAAATTCAGCAAGGTATGAGGGTAGACCCAGACTTTCAAGTCGTGGAAAGTCTGTGCAAGAAGAAGATTCTTGGCATGGGCTTTCCTGGATACCTCAATGAGTAGCTGATAAAAGACCTGTGTAGATTTTTAATGTTTTCAGGTTCACCAGCTATACTTTGTATTACATTTTGTATAACAAATGGTGACAATGATGTTATATGTCTGCTTTCTTCCTTGCTTTCAACTAAAATGAAACACAGAAAATGCTGAGCTGATGTATCATTTGCAGAGGTAGTTGGAGGTTGAGTGCTTTCATCAATATCTGAAATATCAGATTCTGAACATTGCTTAGTCCTTTTTCTTCAATTAGATCACATGATGAAGATGTGTTAAAATTCTAAAATTCATCCTCCGTGCTCTCTGCCCAGCCCAACATGGGAACACATAAATGGAATGGCTTTCCTACTCACTTGTGCTAGAGATACACAGAAGATATACTCGCATGAGCAAAATGCTGCACAACTGACCCGTTGAGCTGCCGCCTTCTTAGGATTGGAAAGGTTGGGAAATAAGACTTATGAGCAAACGGTGAGTATGAGTACAATAAAAAAGACAAGGAAGAGAAAGAAAAGATTTTTCCTAGGGCTTAACACGACCAGCTGATTGACAGTGCCGGGTCTCACGGACACCCTTCTATACCAAAATTCAGGCCAAAGAGGCGTGTTGAGCTATCAGGAGAGACCAAACTCCCAATAACTCTCAACCTCCAGGGTCTCTTCTTCCGGCTTTACAGGTTGCCACCCACGGCAAACAGGTGGTATTTCCTCTTTGCTCTTCCCAAAGGGGACAATTACTGCCCACTGTGGCAATGTCCCCAGTGGGACTGATCCCTGGAGGCCTCAGCAAGGCTGGAAGTTTAATACCTGGGGGAAATATTTCAGCTATTTTTTATCTACAAGTCACCCTGATACTTCCTATCAAGTTTCGTCAAGTGGCCTTTCCATTAAGGAGAAGTACTTCAAAATAGATTTTCAAGATGGTGGCCATGGTGGCCATCTTAGGATTTCCAATCAGAATAATTCTAGCTATTTTTGATCTACAAGTCACCCTTATACTTCCTTCCAAGTTTCCAGTCAATTGGCCTTTCGGTTCAGGAGAAGAGCAAAATAGATTTTCAAGATGGCGCCCATGGCAGCCATCATGGATTTCTGATTGGAATGTTTTAAGCTACTTCTGACTATGTTGCCCCCTTCTTCCTACCATGTTTTGAGTCAATTAGCCTTTTGGTTCAGGAGAAGAAGCACAAAAGAGGTTTTCAAGATGGCAGCTATCTTGATTTCTGATCGAAACAATTTTAGCTACTTTTGATCTACATGGTGCCCCGATACTTTCTATAAAGTTTTGAGTCAGTTGGCCTTTCCACTGAGTAGAAGAAGCACAAAATAAATTTTCAAGAAGGCCACCATGGCAGCCATCTTGGATTTCCAAGTCAAATGATTTTAGCTATGTTTGATCTACAAGTCACTCCAATACTTCCTACCAAGTTTTAAGTCAGTTGGCCTTTTAATTCAGGAGAAGAAGTGCAAATCGATTCTGTTAGGGTTTAACGACACGCCAACCCTTGTGAGCCATTTTGTGTCATCTCCCAGAGAAAGGGAGAAGAGAGTCAGAAGAGATAGTAGAGGAGATGAAAGAGAAGGACAGGGGAGAAAGAGGAAACTGAATGAAAGTGAAGAAACAGAAGAAATGAAAATTGTCAATAAGCAGCCCTTATTCGATACCCCAGCATAAAGGATAAAACCTTTTCCTAACAAAATTTAAGTTTCAAAGTGCCGGTGTGACCTTAAAAATAAAGTCCAGGTCACCAAAATCTAATAAAATTATTAAGCAAGATAGAGAGGAAAAATAAAAATTTCCACAGCAACAACAACTTATCAATATCAACATTCATGCAAAATATTACAAGATTCCAAAAACTATTAAGCAAGATACACAGGAAAAACAAAAGTGTTACAGACATTAAAGAATTACAAAGGGGAATAACCATAACAGTATTGATCCCTTGACCCTTCTTTTTCTGTAGCAGCAACATCTGATGAATATGAACATTTATGCAAAGTATGTTAAGATTCCTAATAATATTAATCAAGATATGCAGGAAAAAAGATAGAGTGCACACAAGGCTCACTTTTTGAGTAGTTATAATGTAGTGACCTTGAAAATAAGGTCAAGGCCACCAAAATCTAATCACTTCTTTCCCCCATCCTGATGATGTATCTGTGCCAGTTTGGTCGAATTCCAGCCATTGGTTGAAGAGATAGTGTGCACACAAACTTTCTACTGGCTCACTTCTTGCGTATTTATAATGTAGTGACTTTGAAATAAGGTCAAGGTCACCAAAATCTAATCAATTCTTTCCCCTATCCTTAGGATGTACCTGTGCTAGTTGGGTCAAATTCCAGCCATTGGTTAAAGAGATAGTGTGCACACAAACTTTTTACTGCATTAAGAAAAAATTTTATAAAGGCAGTAACTCCAAGAGAATTGGCCCGCAGCCCTTACTTTCTCTTATGTAGGTATACCTTACTGATATCAATGCGTCTACAGAAATTGATGAATATCCATCACTGCATTTTTAAGATATTAGGAAAAAACCAGCTTCGTGGACAGACACACGGACAGACAATGTGAAAACAGTATACACCCCCCGCCCCCCCACAAACAAAGTTTGCAGGGGGTATAATAAAAACATTCCCCCACTACCCTTACCTGCTGCAAGGACAGCAGGCCTTGCCTAACTGTAAGCCAATCTCAGTTGGATGCCCCAGTGACTTAAGATACACAATACCTTTGCCTCACCCGACCACCCCCTTGAAGAAGTGCAAAATAGATTTTCAAGATGGTGGCCCTGGCAACCATCTTGGATTTCTGATTGGAATGATTTCAGCTATTTTTGATCTACAAGTTGCCCCGCTACTTCCTACCAACTTTCTAGTCAATTGGCCTTGCAAATTAAAAATTGATACAAACTGCAGGGCCATTTGACTTGAAATTTGGTAGGAATAGAAGAGATAGTAGAGGAGATGAAAGAGAGGGACTGGGAAGAGGAACAGGAATGAAAGTGAAGAAACAGAAGAAATAAAAACATTCCCCCTCTAACCATACCTGCTAGAAGGATAGCAGGCCTTGCCCAACTGTAAGCCAATATCAGCTGGATGCCCTGGTGACGTAAGATACACGACACCTTCACACCACCCAACCACCCCGGGCAACTTGTAGATCAACAAGACCTGTCGCCAGACAGGATAGCTCGCCTGATATTGCACATTTTGTTTCTGGAAAATTCTAAGTCCATGACCTTGATTTTGACATGACCTTGTGTGTGTGTGGGTGAGGGGGGGGGGGAGGTGCAGTATCTGTCTTTATACCAAATAGGAACTAAATCCATCATGTAGTTTAGAAGTAATGAGATCCTAAAATACTTTGGCGTAAAATTTTAACATCAAAATTCTAAGTCTGTGACCTTGACCTGACATGACCTAGGGTGGTGGGGATTGTACTGCATAAAAATTTGGACCATGATGTATCATCATACAAAAGATGAATCAAATCTGTGATAAGGTTAGGATTTAATGAAGACTTAAAATCTTTAACAAAAACTTTAACATTTAAATTCTAAGTCTGTGACCTCGACCTCAAGGTCATGGTCATGAAAGCTGATGGTGCTGATGAAAACTTTTGACCAGTACCTATCATGATACCTAATAGGAACTAAATCCATCATTTAATGAGATCCTAAAAACTTTGATGTAAAATTTTAACATGAAAACTCTAAGTCTGTGACCTTGACCTTGACCTAAGTTGGTGGGGATGGTACTGCACAAAATTTTGGACTACTATGTATCATCATACCAAAGATGAATCAAATCTGTGATAAGGTTAGGAAATAATGAGGTCTTACAAACTTTAACAAAAACTTTAACATTTAAATTCTAAGTCTGTGACCTTGACCTTGACATGACCTAGAGTGGTGGGTATGGTATTGCGCAAAATGTTGGACCAATATGTATCATCATACCAAAGATGAATCAAATCGGTGATAAGGTTAGGAAATAATGAGGTCTTAAAAACTTTAAAGAAAACTTTAACATTTAAATCTTAAGTCTGTGACCTCTACCTCAAGGTCACAATCATGAGTGCTGATGATGCTGATAAAAAACTTTTGACCAGTGTCTATCATAATACCAAATAGGAACAAAATCCATCATTTAGTGTAGAAGTAATGAGATCCTAAAAACTTAGACATAAAATTTTAACATGAAAATTCTAAGTCTGTGACCTTGACCTTGAGATGACCTAGAGTGGTGGGGATGGTACTGCGCAAACTTTTGACCAATATGTATTATCATACCAAAGATGATCAAATCGGTGATAAGGTTAGGAAATAATGAGGTCTTAAAAACTTTAACGAAAACTTTAACATTTGTGGACACTGACGCCAACGCTAACGCCAACGCCAACACTGACGCCGGGGGTAGTACAATAGCTCTTCCTGAACGTTGTTCAGGCGAGCTAAAAATAGCTAGAATGGTTCTGATCAGAAATCCAAGATGCCCCCCGGAAGTGCAAAATAGATTTTCAAGATGGCAGCCATCTTGAATTTCTGATCTGAACAATTTCATCTATCTTTAATCTACAAGTCACCCTGATGCTTCCTACCAAGTTTCTACTAGTCAATTAGCCTTTCGGTTCAGGAGAAGAAGCGTAAAATAGATTTTCAAGAAACCAACTGATTTGGATCCTACTGTTTGTCATTAAGTATGCGAATTTGTATCAACAATCAGGATCAAGTAATCTGATTGGCTGGAAATTAGAAGTGGGCAGGGCATCTTAAGTTATTCAGCATGGCAAGGGTTAGTTTAGCAACTAGAGTGCATAAGATTAGCCTTACCTTAATACTATTAATGTTAGTAAAATCTTGTATAGACCACATCTGTATAGAGTTATCACTCCCTCCAGTATACAGAACATCACCACCTATTGTCATAGCTTGTATCTACAGGCAAGAAATATAATCAGCACTAATCTTAACACTTAATGCACAACTGCAGCAGATAACAGTTTTATTTTACAACAGTTTTGATTTTTTTTATTTGTTGTTCATAAAAAATATGTCTTGACATTTTATGTGAATCATCTGCTAAGCAGACAATTCACATGACATGTCAAACTTATTTTCTATGAAAAATAAAACAAAAAAAAATATTAGAATGTCCTCTGCTACAAATTTTCCTTGGTGCTTTAAGAGTTTAATATTAAGCTTTTCAAATCACTGTTAGCTTAATAAAGTTGTTAATTCAATGTGAAATTCAATATTTTAATGTTAAATGAAGTTATCCCCTATCTTTTTTAGAAAACTATGTGAGTAATTTTTGCTGGTGTTTATAACATACTAATGTAACTAACTAATGATGCTTTGAACAAATGAGCCCAGAAATGTTTTATATCATATTTTCAGTGCAGGTGGAGAAAATTGTCAATAAAGTAAAAAAGGATTGCCTTTGGAAACAAAGAACACACAAGAATTCCGCGGAAGGCGTCATCGCACCTGCTGGCGCAAAAGTCACAGGAGCCACAATCAGAATGTGGTTATTAAATAAGTTTATTTCATTCTTAGCAGTGCTTACTTGGAAAACTGGGTTGAAAAATGTAGACAAAGTGCCAAGTGGGGCACATATATTCCAGGCCAGTCCCATTCCCTCTAATGGCTATATCTTCAGCACTGACTTTTCGTATCATACAGCCCAATGATAATGGAACATTGACGTAAAATGTGTAAAAGTCACTGGAGCATGAAATTTAGGTCAAGGTCACGGGTCAAGGTACCTGCTAATTCAGTACATCAAGGAGAAGTACAATGCAAGGTATGGTGGTTGTAGGCCTTATAGTTGAGGAGTTATCAAACATCAACGTAAAATTTGTCAAATATAGGTCAAGGTCACTGGGTCAAGGTACCTGCCAAGCCAGTGCAATGAGGTGAAGCACTATGCAAGGTTTAGTGGCTGTAGGTCTTATATTTGAGGAGATACCGAACATCAATATAAAATGTGTCAAAGTCACTGGAGTGCACAATATAGGTCAAGGTCACCAGGTCAAGGTATCTGTCGAGTCAGTACATCGAGAAGAAGTGCTATATAAGGTTTAGTGGTTGAAGGCCTTACAGTTGAGGACATATGGAAGGGTGACGTACACGGTGTAAAAGTCAATGGAGCGTGAAATATAGGTCAAGGTCACCCAGTCAAGGTACCTGCAGAGTCTGTACATTGAGGAGAAGCACTATGCAAGGTTTGATGGTTGTAGGCCTTATAGTTGAGGAGATATTGAACGGTGACGTAAAATGTGTAAAAGGCACTGGAGCACAAAATATAGGTCAAGGTCACCGGGTCAAGATACTTGCCAAGTCAGTACATATTGGAGAAGCACTATGCAAGGTTTGGTAGCTAGAGGTCTTACACTTGAGGAGATCTGGAATGTTGACGTAAATTATGTTAAAGTCACTGCAGCCAAAATATAGGTCAAGGTCACCAGGTCAAGGTATCTGCTAAGTCAGTACATTGAGGAGAAGCACTTTGCAAGGTTTGATGGTTGTAGGCCTTATAGTTGAGGAGATATTGAATGTCGACACAAAATATGTCGAAGTCACTGGAGCGCAAAATATAGGTCAAGGTCACCGGGTCAAGGTACCTGCCAAGTCTGTACCTCTAGGAGAAGCACTATGCAAGGTTTGGTACTTGTACGCCTTATAGTTGAGAAGATCTGGAACGTCAACGTAAATTGTGTCAAAGTCAATGGAGCGCAGAATATAGGTCAAGGTCACTGGGTCAACATATCTGCCAAGTCAGGAGGTCAGGGAGATGTGTCATGCAAGGTATGATGGTTGTTGTAGAATTGTAGTTGATTAGAATACTAACTTTGAAGTAAATGTCGAACTTCGACATAACAGAACTGTTAAGAGACAGACGGACGGACGAACGGACAGACGAATGGAAAAGGGGGCACCTATGTTGCAAAGTCAGGAGGTCAGGGAGATATTTCATACAAGGTTTGATGGCTGTTTAGTCTTGTAGTTGATTAGAATACTAACTTTGACATAAATGTCGAACTTCGACATAACAGAACTGTTAAGAGACGGACGGACGGACAGACAGACGAACAGACAGACGAATGGAAAAGTGGGCACCTATGTCGCAAAGTCAGGAGGTCAGGGAGATGTTTCATGCAAGGTTTGATGGTTGTTTAGTCTTGTAGTTGATTAAAATACTAACTTTGACATAAATGTCGAACGTCGACATAAATGTTGACAGACGGACGGACGAATGGACAGACAAACAGAAAAGCGGACGCCTATGTTGCAAAGTCAGGAGGTCAGGGAGATGTTTCATGCAAGGTTTGATGGTTGTTTAGTCTTGTAGTTGATTAGAATACTAACTTTGACATAAATGTCGAACGTCAACATAAATGTTGACAGACGGACGGACGGACGGACGGACGGACGGACGGACGGACGGACGGACGGACGGACGGACGGACGGACGGACGGAAAATCGGACGCCTATATCGCACCCTGCTACAAGCAGGTGCGATAATAAAATCACAAAAATCAGAGATTCGGTTTGATTGAGTCTCTTCATAATCAACACTGTAGTTTGCGAGGCTGCATATGCCCCCTAGCACCGGCTTAAGCAGTATTCGATTTCCAAAATAACCAGGATGGGCTCAATAAGTTTATCATCAAACTGTAAACTTTTGTCTGTACTTTTAAGACAACAGATCTGAGCAAACAGTGTAGACCCAGATCAAATGCAACAGAACATGACGTCTGATCAGGTCTACACTATTTGCCCTCATCCAGCAATTTTTTTAAGACATGTTCAAATTGTACGACAAGTATGGTAAGGAGTTAAGGTATCCCAATACTTAGAGTAAATGTATCAGTCTGTTACGACAAGTATGGTAAGGAGTTAAGGTATCCCAATACTTAGAGTAAATATAGCAGTCTGTACGACAAGTATGGTAAGGAGTTAAGGTATCCCAATACTTAGAGTAAATATAGCAGTCTGTATGACAAGTATGGTAAGGAGTTAAGGTATCCCAATACTTAGAGTAAATATAGCAGTCTGTACGACAAGTATGGTAAGGAGTTAAGGTATCCCAATACTTAGAGTAAATATAGCAGTCTGTTACGACAAGTATGGTAAGGAGTTAAGGTATCCCAATACTTAGAGTAAATACAGCAGTCTGTTACAACAAGTATGGTAAGGAGTTAAGGTATCCCAATACTTAGAGTAAATACAGCAGTCTGTTACAAGTATGGTAAGGAGTTAAGGTATCCCAATACTTAGAGTAAATATAGCAGTCTGTTACAACAAGTATGGTAAGGAGTTAAGGTATCCCAATACTTAGAGTAAATACAGCAGTCTGTTACAACAAGTATGGTAAGGAGTTAAGGTATCCCAATACTTAGAGTAAATACAGCAGTCTGTTACAACAAGTATGGTAAGGAGTTAAGGTATCCCAATACTTAGAGTAAATACAGCAGTCTGTTACAACAAGTATGGTAAGGAGTTAAGGTATCCCAATACTTAGAGTAAATATAGCAGTCTGTTACAACAAGTATGGTAAGGAGTTAAGGTATCCCAATACTTAGAGTAAATACAGCAGTCTGTTACAACAAGTATGGTAAGGAGTTAAGGTATCCCAATACTTAGAGTAAATACAGCAGTCTGTTACAACAAGTATGGTAAGGAATTAAGGTATCCCAATACTTAGAGTAAATACAGCAGTCTGTTACAAGTATGGTAAGGAGTTAAGGTATCCCAATACTTAGAGTAAATATAGCAGTCTGTTACAACAAGTATGGTAAGGAGTTAAGGTATCCCAATACTTAGAGTAATTATTTCAAGACGGTTAAAATAAGAACAAAGAATATGTTGAAATAACCTTTATCAACTCTTCCTGAGTGTTTTAACAAAGTAATAACTATTCACAGTGTTTAACATACACATAAAATAATTTGTGGCGTAAAGGTTGCAGATCAGTGGTTGGAAATTCGAAGAGATGCAATCAATAAGGAGATGCTTTCTCATCTTTTTATCCCACTGGTTTCTACATAGAAACCACCGCAAAGCAACACGGTGTATACACATGATGCTTGCTAAACAACATGGTACATACACATGCTGTTCTATTAAACAGCACACCGCAAAGTATCACGGTACAGACACATGATACCCGCCAAAACAAAACTCCGCAAAGCATTCCGGTATGTACACAGAATGCCCGCTAAATCATATACACCACCGCTGAGTAAATGGTACATACACATCTACCAGCAAACTGTTGGATGAGAAAGCAGCTCCCAAATATATAACAAGATTTCAGTCAGAATCACATCCCTTCGGAATTTTCCGCCACCCCCAATCAGCAACAGCTAGATTGCATACTAGACTGGAATGTTCCTGCCCATGAGTTATCCAAATAATCCACAGATTTAAAAACAGCTTAGTCTTTCTGATATTGCAATTTATACTTAACACTCATGTATCTGATGATACACTGTAGAACATTAAAGCAGCATAACTGTCTTTCACCAAAATATAACACCATTACTTAATCCACCAGGCAGGAGAATGAAAGGACATGGATGACTGTTCTTTCTGAAATTATAAAAGAAACTGGGCGGCAGTATCCTACCACAAAATAATGACAAACATTGACATAATTATTTATTTTAACCATCTGAAATAATACATAGAGCTACTGTTCTTTAGCTGCAATACTAAATGGTTATTAGTGAATTAAGAATAAAAATTGGGAGGGAGGGCGGGAAAACTTTTTCCTTGCTGCAGCAATCAGCTGTCGTCAGAAAGAGGCTGTTGCACTGGGACCCAGCTGTGCAAAACACTTTCAGTATGTCTACATATAAGCCTGGAACCAATCCTTTACAGTGCTCAAAGGACATGTGTACTGAAATGACCTTACAAGTTGGTACAGTAATCAAAGTACTGAAACAACCCAAATTACCAAAAATGCGAACTGGACTTACTATTTTAATGCTGAAATAAATGGAGCCTATTGTAGATCAATATGCTGTAATATAGCAGTCTGTTACAACAAGTATGGTAGGGAGTTAAGGTATCCCAATACTTAGAGTAAATGTAGCAGTCTGTTACGACACACAACAGGGCATGGTGCATTTTTGTATTGTGTAGGGTATTTTTTTGTCCCTGTAAGTCTTTTTTCTACCCATTTGTGTAAAAGTTACGTAATTTAAATCTTACATAATTTAAAATTAAGTTTTTTAAAAGTAAAACGTATTTTAACAAGTAATACTTAACCTATAGATAATGTGCTATTCTTTTCTGTTTTCATACCTTCCACAGAAAAACGACCTTTCAGTCATTAATTAAAGTCTTAAACCAGAAGGTCCCTTAGGTAGTTACCTGTGTGACGTAACTCTTCCCGCTCAGTTGATCACGTGTCAGTTTCTTTTATGTGTAAAACAATACACACAATTAGGAAAGATAAGCGAGGGTGGATGGAGGGAGATAATTGATTATCTATAAGTTAAGTATTACTTGTTAAAATACATTTTACTTTTAAAAAGGCTTCATTTTAACTTCGTAATACATTAACCTATAGATAATGTGCTAGAATTTGCAGAATAGGAGGGAGGTGCTCTCCTAATTCTAACACCAAATAAATAATATCTCACCACTTCTGGTTAAAGACTCAGGAAACTCTAAGGGATCAGATACATTCTAATTCTATATTTAATAGAAAGAATGATCTAGATTCACAATAAAGCATATCTTTAAGGTGTTATGATCTAACAACCTTATATATAATAGTAGACTCTAGAGGAAGCCAGTTCTTTAGTCTCAGAGACCTAACATTGGCCCCCGCCGCCCTCCCCCCCCCCCACCCCCCACCCCTACCTAAGAAAAGGTATACATAAAAATAATGGTTAAAACTATTGCTAGACTAATTGTATTACGAATTTTTAGTCAAGCAATAAGAAAAAATACAGAGGTTGCATAAGACGGGAGGAAAAGCAACCTTAATCATTGATAAATACTTTTGTCATGGACATATAAAAGCGTTTGATGTTCTGGACAAAATAATAAAGAAGAGGCTGCCAACATCATAACGTAGAGTTTGACAGACAATAAGAGATAAGAATAAGGCTGATCACAGCTAACTGTAAGACGGTCATATTTTGGCTAAATCTTACCTTATTGCTAAGATTAAGCAATAAGAAATAAACTGGATAGAATCTTTCTATGCCAGAAGATTGCCATGAAAGGTACTCCTGAGTAAATAATCATGGAAATCAAGAAATGTTAAAAAGTCCACTTTGTTATGACGAATCCAAATGTTCAGAAAAAGAGAAGGATTTAGAGAAAAGGTAATAGTGTGATAATCTCTAAAGAAAGATTATACAATAGTACTGAATAATAATCTCTAAAACACTTAATTTATAAGTTAAGAGATAGTATTACTATTCTATATGCATATTTAAGAAACGTAAGATATATATGAATACTAAATTAAAATTATACTACAGGACAAATTCCTGCTATAAATAAAAGGTTAAGCGTAACTATTTATTAAGCAAGGAATTATTAAACATATAACTTGTTATAAAATTACTGCCCGGAATTTTATAGATAAATATTCAATTAAATTTTTAGAATTGAATATTATTAGAATAAAATCTATTTCTGCATAATTGGTAATTCCTGAAATATCAAATTACGTACTCGTAAAAGAATTCAGGAAGAAAAATATATATATATATACTCTAGAGATCTATGCGTAAACCATATAGAGTAATAAAATAATATTATTTCCACGATCCCTGACGCAAGGGTAAAAACCTGTATAAATATGAAATAATATAGGTAATTATTAATTTAACGTCATATAGGTTTAAGATAATATTCGTTTAATCTTTAACCAATATGCTGCAACGGTGACTCGATATTCTGTATTCGTACGTAGAAAAAAAGTATTTAGTCATTAGAATTTGTATGACTGAAATAGAGATAATGGGATCTAAATGGATGTATCTCCATGAACTTAATCAAAGGATAGTATCCATTTCAAAAAACTAGAGCTTGTTTTATGCTTCGATAAACAAACGTAGAATTGAATTATTTTCAAGTATTCATGAAGACGTTACGCTCTGAATACTGAGAAAAAGTGTTAAAATATTGTCTAGGAAATATTTTATCTGTAACAAAAAGTGACTGGTCCATAATGTTAGCTAGATTTAGATCTGGAACATAGTGAGAAGGTCAATCTAACTTAAAAAATAAGTTGAGAAAGATAAATAATGAAGATAGATATATAAATATCGGTATAATATATTATCTCCAACTATTATCAAATAATCTGAATGTTTAAAAGCGTAAATGCTACTCGAAAGTTTATTTACCGACTGTATAGTCGAAAAAACTTTCAGTATGTTCGAAAACGTATCACAAAAAGTAAGATCTGACCAGGAACGTAGGTGCGGCACTTACTACGTTGTGAAGTGTATATAAACAAATTTTATATTATGAATCGAGGCAGTGCATTTCAAAATCATCGAAACGTCTTGAAATGACTTATTATGTGGAAAGAATAAATATCCAGTTTCTGAAAAGATATTTATCTATATATATTGACCATTTTTGATGCAAACTGGAAATCAAGATATTAATCTTTGCATTACTCGCAAACTGAACTTGAAGTCTAAGCGAGAAGAACTATGATCCCTTTAACGAATGTAAACATAAAAAGGGGTAAAAAAATAATGAAATGTATCTTAATTCTTTACCGACTCGTAATTAAGGATGTTTAATATGAATATGATAATATCTGCTATTATGAGGTATCATATCGTTAATTAACCTCTAAGCAGTAAAAATATATATAAACATAATCTAAGGCTTCGGTAAGTTTAGAGGAAGGAAATGATTGACTTTGGCAGTTTCTGAATAGTTACAAAGTCAATAAAAAATCAAAAGGAAAGTATTGTATATAATATTTAATTTAGGCAATAATAATCGGTCACGTACTGAATAATTAATGCCTTTATTAAATATGTATCCATTGTCAATACCAAAGGTGCGAGAAAATTTTGATTGACATGGACTCAGTTATAAGTAAAATATTAGAGGTATAGATCTAGTCGAAGCAAGACTATTCCTCAATAAGGATAAAGTAGACCTATAATATACGTGGATTAATTGGGTCTAGTGATTATAAGTTTAAAAACCTTCCTAAATAATTTCTAATCGTAATCATAATAAAATTATTATTCCCAGATGAAGAATCTTCAGCGTAATAGATTCTAACTGAGACAAAAATTATCTGGTATATTGTTATCGAATTATATATATGCTTAAATATAAGATTTTCTTCTTATTTTTTATTTTAAAGCAGAGTTTAGACAGAGCACGACTGAACTAGACTCTTATACAATCAATCAAAAGATAGTATAAAATAGAATAATAATTTAACGGATCAACTATTTTCCATGTACAAGGGCAAAAGGAAATATGTACCTCAACTAGAATTTTTTTATCGTAGTAATCTAGAGAGGTAGCGGATAGTTTATTTATCTGAATCGTATAGATTTCTGATGCCTTATGAGTAGTTGCGGTCATGGTACCAAAGCCGTAATCCAAAATCATAAATCCATAAACGAATGACGAATCAGAATGTTCAGACCAACAGACATGGACCCCAGAACAAAGGGTGTAATCAGGCGTCCGCGGATAGTAAGCATTACTTGGTAAGCAAGCTTCGCCCACCATGCCCATGGGCCTGAACGAAGGAAATATCGGTAGAAGCGTATGTCCGGGATTTGGGAAGTCTACTTATGGCGCGTCACTGGCAAAAACATCAGAAACAATTCTGGAAACTGCCACATTGTAGGGATTGACTAGATCATGATGTCTCCCATAGAACTTCTTAAGTGTTGCTACCAGTTTGGTTTTTTGATACCCCTGGCTCAACAACTTTTGAGTGAGCACTTTCCCACGCTCCATGAAGTCCTGATAATTTGAACAGGTTCTGGCATAACGGATTAACTGTGAAACGTAAACGCCGTATGCTGGTGCAGAAGGGATATTACTGCTCAGGAAAGGAAAGTTAACGATGGGAAAATTGAAGTCATCCCGTTTGTCGTAAAGCCTAGTAGTAAGCTTTCCATTGTCGATGTAGAGATAACAATCCAAGTATGAGGAGGAGGCTGAAGTCTCCGTTGTTTCCTTTATTTCAAGTTCACGTGGGTAGATGAATTCTAAATACTCTGCAAATTTTGTGTTTTTCAGAGACAATACATCATCTATATATCTGTAGGTGAAATTGAATTGTTGTGCGAGGGGTTTCTTGCCTGCTTGGAGGAGACTTTGTACAAACTCCGCCTCATACGAGTATAAAAACAAGTCGGCAAGTAACGGTGCACAATTAGTACCCATCGGTATGCCGATTGTTTGTTGAAATATCCAACCGCCGAACTCCACAAAAATATTGTCGATTAGATATTCCAGCATCTTAATGACATCTGCATCTGAGTATTTTTGTGGTGCATCGGAGTGATCCCGAATGAAGTATGTGTCTTTGTAGCCAATGACAACATACTGAAATCGACGGTTACCATTCTTGTGGAAGAAACACTGATTGATAATTGCCTTTAATTTAGATTTCAATTTATCATGAGGAATAGTAGTGTAAAGAGTAGAGAAATCGAAAGATTTAATACTGTTGACGGAATGAAGAGATTGTGCCTTTAGGTTTTCTAAGAGCTCTTTGGAGTTTTTCAGGATCCACATCTGATTAACACCACTTCTGGCATATGCAGTGTCACAATACTTCTGAAGGCCTTCTTTAACTGCGGTTAGTATTCATGTTAGAATCTGAGAAAGAGGCTTGGTTGAGCACTTAGCTGAACCCGCAATATATCTCTGCATGTACGGATTCTTGTGAAGTTTAGGAATCCAGTACAGTTTGGGAAGGTCAATATCTTCCTCTGGGAGGGAAATTCCAAATGTCAGCATCACCGAATGGTGGTTTTGTAGAATTTCTTCCTTGGACATAGCAGTAAGATTATATGTAGGGTTTCCGGTCATGGTACTCATACCAAGCTCTTCCATTAAGCAGTTTATATAGTGTGTTTTGCAAACAAACACAATGTTGTTAGATGCCTTGTCGGCTGGAACAATGACAAACTTCTCATGGATTTCAGCTAACTCAGCAGCAACATCCTGATCGTCAAACAATGAATGAAATATTAATAGAAAGTAGAAAGGATCGATTGCTACTTTCTTGTCAATTTACTCCTTAGATTACATGCTGATTACATATTGGGAGCATGTAGAAAAACAGGGGAGGAAAGAAGAAAAAATTTTGATTTCGTGTATATTTTTCTTCTTAGAAATAACGATAGTTTTATAGAGTTCACCTTTGCCTTAGAGCCGAATAAGGTGAATATCTAAGAAGTTAATCTCTTTATAGCGAATAAAAAGAGATATAAATTATATAATTATATATGGAAGTATCTTCAACACTTAGTGAATGAATTGCGAATTTGATCGTAACCGATAATTCTTCATTCATTTTCAAGAATAAATATATATATATAATTTTAAGTCTAGTTCAAAAATGACTGGACAGAATTTAACAATATATGGGGCTACTAGGTATTAGAACCCAATGCTGTCATTCTATAACCTATAACCCAAGACTAGACATGTCTATAATGCTCAATGAATAAAAATAGATTGAGCGAGGACTAGTGACTACTACTCGGTCACTAGTAATCCGACACAATGATCTGGCACTAGTCTACGAAACTACTGCCCGGTGGAATTTCATTAGAATGACCTGGCACTAGTCTACGAAACTGCTGCCCGGTGAAAATTTCGTTAGAGTCGGAAGTTAACCTCTTTCTAGCGAATGAAAGAGATAAAACATAAGTAAATTTAAAATTTTAATGGAATTACACTCCTATAATAAGTCAATGGAATAAAGATTCTAGTCTGATTCGGGAAAGACTGTACAGAATTTTATTATGTAAAAGGTTACTATGTATTTCATTTAATAACCTATATCCATTGACTTAATTGTGTATGAAGCTCTATGAACCATAATAGATTGTTCGGGAATTAGTGATTACTATTTTGACACTAATTACCCGACATAATGACCGGACACTAGTATTCGTAACTGTTGCCCGGTAAAAGTGAACAATAATAGATTGTTCGGGAATTAGTGATTACTATTTTGACACTAGTTACCCGACATAATGACCAGACACTAGTATTCATAACTGTTGCCCGGTAAAAGTTATTAATAATTTGACAAATTGATCGGATAGCAGTATTTGTAACTCCAGTCCGATGAAAAAAAGAGTTTATATAAGAAATTGACTGAGCACAAGTATTCGAAACTTTTTCCCGGTGATAAATAATTATTAGGCAAAATTGACCAGACACTATTCTTTAAAAAGTTGCCTGGTGAAAAATCAGAAATAATATGATGAAATGATAAAATGACCGGGTATAAGTATCAGTACTATTTTGCCTGGTGAAATTTTTTTTAATAATTAGACATAATGACCAGAAATTAGTATACGTGACTATTTTGTCCGGTGAAATATGTCAAAAACAAAAACTAAGTCTTTCCAGAAAATAATTAAATTATTGACTGGAGACTAGTTGACTGGTGCCTGGTTGACCGGTGACTGGTTGACTGGTGACTGGTTGACCGGTGCCTGGTTGACTGGTGACTGGTGAAGCTGATTGACTGGTGCCTGGTTGACTGGTGACTGGTTGACCGGTGACTGGTGGACTTACTTTATCGGATACTAAGTACCCAAAGATGCCACCTTGGTGGGTCTTACCCCGGCAGTATAGCCATATGGGGTGGGGCTCCCATCAGTAAAGAATTGTCGTATAACCCATCAAGGGTTGACAAGTTCTTTACAATCAGCTTCTCCACCATGTGAATTTTTAGTCAACTCGAAGATCTCTGCAAATAAAAGTCCAGGAAAATCATATCGTAAACACTGAGGAACCTGGAACGAAAAGAACAAAAATATTCTCTATATATAAACACGACTTCTGAACTGACCGCGCACGAGCGTTGTGCCAAATAGCGAGAGTCGCGAAAACGTATGTCAAGAAAAGCCAGGCAATAAATACATGAAATGGAAAATTGAAAATTTTAAATAATAACATAGAAAGTGAAAGGAATGATAAATAAACAAAAGAAACACAAGGATACAGAAATTTATCCGTGAGGAAAAGAAATAATCCAAATTTCTTTCACAGGTAAATAATCCTTGTTGAGTTTCTTTGTCCACAGAAAAGAAAACTGACACGTGATCAATTGAGCGGGAAGAGTTACGTCACACAGGTAACTACCTAAGGGACCTTCTGGTTTAAGACTTTAATTAATGACTGAAAGGTCATTTAAACAGAAGAGAATAGCACATTATCTACAGGTTAATGTATTACGAAGTTAAAATAGGCTGAACCACTTGTAAAGCACTTACAGCATAAATCACTAAATAAAGTGTATTGCACGGACATAGTCTTACCATCGAAAATGTTTCAATAAGAGGGCAATCAGACAAAAAATAGAGTATCAAAAGAACTATCGTTAAAATCATTTCAGAGAGAGATTTTTTATATCATTTTAATTAAATTGTAGAAATGCACCCGAGACTTAAACAGAAACCTTCAAATTATTCATTGAATATTGTGTGCAGTTTGAGCCAATTCTGCCTATGTTACCTGAGTTATTTCGGGAGTACCCAACAGGCTGCACTAGGTTATGCAGTCTGGTCGCAATTTCCCAAGTTTGTGCGGGTTGTAGCTGTGGTCAAGAGTGCTGAGCAGGGTCTCTTTCTAGTAGGCACAAAGTGTAATTAGTAGGAATGAGACCACTGCATGATCAGACTTGCCAATGCATTCAAAGCACAGCAACATAAGAAATCGCACTGGTCAATAAATATTAGAAATTGCAGACATATGCTCGAAGATACAGGCCACAGAAATATACAATTATGTATTAGAGGATACACACACATGTACACAATTTTGTAGTATAACTAATTAAAGTAGAAGTAATATTAGCCACAGACAAAATGTCGTCTGCTGAAATTCTTATAAAATATAACCCCACCAAGAAGATTAGATCATAGTGAGCCACAAGGCTAGCACAGAAAATTTTATCATAGTGAGCCACAAGGCTAGCACAGAAAATTTTATAGTGAACCATGAGGCTAATAAAGAATACTATTAATAATAGTAATAAACTAGAGCTGTCAGAGAATCTGACTATAGCCCCGTGGCAGCTCTATCGGAGGAGAACTACATATAGTGTTGAAATATTTTGAATTCATCCTTACCAGGTAACACCACTGTAGGACATGGTAACATTGCATCCCAAAACCTATCAAGGGATTTTAATCCATGAGTTATGGGCCCTTGGCCCTGATTCCTGAATACATAATACATCAACCAACTGTCCATGCATGTATCACTTTTTCAAAGCCCCCAAGTGTGGTATAAGTTCCATCGAAGTAGGACCACAAACATAAAAGTTATTGAACAAAATGCATTTCAATTTTTTGAAAACCTACGAAGGGACATAACTCCAAGAGTTATGGACTCTTGGCCCCTATTCCAGTACACACAATACATCCAGTCATTGTCCATGTTGATACAAGCTTTCAGCTTTCTAGCTTTCATAGTTCCTTAGAAATCTGTTACAAAAATTTTCAAGAATGGCAAAATTTATAAAACCTATGAAGGGACATAACTCCAAGAGTTATGGGCCCTTGGCCACCATTCTGCCATTACACCATCCTTACCTTAGAGACCAAGTGTGGTATAAGTTTCATTGAAGTAGGACCACAAATATAAGTTTTTGAAAACCTACAAAGGGACATAAATACAGCCAGTCATTGTCCATGTTTATACAAACTTTCAGCTTTCTAGCTTTTATAGTTCCTCAGAAATCTATCACAAAAATTTTCAAGAATGGCAAAATAGGAACATCTATGAAGGGACATAACCCCAAGAGTTATGGGCCCTTGGCTACCATTCTGCCTCTACACCTCACTTACCTTAGAGATCAAGTGTGATATAAGTTTCATCGAAGTAGGACCACAAACATAAAAGTTATTGAGCAAAATGCATTTTAATTTTTTGAAAACCTACGAAGGGACATAACTCCAAGGGTTATGGACCCTTGGCCCTTATTCCAGTAGACACTTTACATCCAGTCATTGTCCATATTTATACAAACTTTCAGCTTTCTAGCTTTCACAGTTCCTGAGAAATCTGTTACGAAAACTTTCAAGACCTACAAAGTGACATAACTCAAAGAGTTATGGACTCTTGGCCCCTCTTCTGGTAAACACAATACAGCCAGTCATTGTCCATGTTTATACAAACTTTCAGCTTTCTAGCTTTTATAGTTCCTCAGAAATCAAGAATGGCAAAATGTGAACATCTATGAAGGGACATAACTCCAAGAGTTATGGGCCCTTGGCCACCATTGTGCCTCTACACCTCAGTGCCTCTACACCTCACTTACCTTAGAGATCAAGTGTGATATATGTTTCATCGAAGTAGGACCACAAACATAGAAGTTATTGAGCAAAATGCATTTTATTTTTTTGAAAACCTATGAAGGGACATAACTCCAAGGGTTATGGACCCTTGGCCCTTATTCCAGTACACACTATACATCCAGTCATTGTCCATGTAAGAGTTATGGGCCTTTGGTCACCATTTTGCCACTACACCTTCCTTACTTGGGAGACCAAGTGTGGTATTAGTTTCATTGAAGTAAGACCACAAACATACAAGTTATTAAGCAAAATGCATTTCAAATTTTGAAAACCTACCAAGGGGCATAACTCCAAGAGTTATGGGCCCTTGGCCACCATTCTGCCATTATACCTTCCTTACCTCTGAGACCAAGTGTGGTATTAGTTTCATTGAAGTAGGACCACAAACATACAAGTTATTAAGCAAAATGAATTTCAAATTTTGAAAACCTACCAAGGGACATGACTCCAAGTTATGGTCCCTTGGCTACCATTCTGCCACTACACCTTCCTTACCTCAGAGACCAAGTGTGGTATTAGTTTCATTGAAGTAGGACCACAAACCTAAAAGTTAATAAGCAAAATGCATTTTAAATTTTGAAAACCTACCAAGGAATATAACTCCAAGAGTTATGGGCCCTTGGCCACCATTCTGCCATTTCATCTTCCTTACCTGAGAGACCAAGTGTGGTATTAGTTTCACTGAAGTAGGATCACATACATAAAAGTTATTAAGCAAAATGCATTTAAAATTTTGAAAACCTACCAAGGGACATAACTCCAAGAGTTATGGGCCCTTGGCCACTATTCTGCGACTACACTTTACATACCTCAGAGATCAAGTGTAGTATAAGTTTGATTGAAGTAGGACCATAAACATAAAAGTTATTAAGCAAACTTTGCAATCACAGAGTCACAGAATTACGGAGTCACGGAATCACGGAAGGACATGGCAAATCCAGTATAGCCCCACTTTTTCAAAGCGGGGCTATAATACTAAGGATATTGATATTCGGAATTCCAAATGCACAGCGAAATGGGCCCAAATAACTTAATGTGATTAAAAGATGTTGAGGGGGAAGGACAATCTCTTCGCATCTGCATGGCAGCGTTCTCCGCACTTGGTTGGATGATACTGGTCATTCAAACAACTGATTAACCAAGCCAGGTTAATCAAATTATAGACCAGTATAGTTTCCAATCCTGCTGTGTTCTCTGCCAAGGCGGACATGAAGAGAATTGCAAGTGTCTTATTGTTGTATGTTACTGTGATTAATGTTGTAAATAGTACATGTAAAAAAAAATATAAAAAATTCTAATGTTGTTAGGGTCTCTGTGTAGTAGTACAGAAGCATCACCCAACCTGCAGCTTAATGAAATAGTAAGTCACCCTCGGTACAATAATAACACATCACACACTTGATTAGGATTGGTCAATGTCAGTAATGACAGAGGAAGAAGAAGTCACCCTCGGTACGCCCTTAGGCTCAACATAGTCTACATACAATCATCAAGAAAATACACGTCAGTGAAAACACTGAAAAAAAAAAATTCATCGCAACAAGATCTCCATAACTAGTGATACTAGATAAGTTGAAAGGCTGGATAATGTGAGATGCCATACTTCACCAGTATGTCCCTGTATAGTCTTGATACAGCCCCTTGAGAGATTCTCTAGGTCCCAGACTTTGATCATGGAATCAGCACCTGCAGTGTATAGTTTCTTGTTCTTGGTACTCATACACCAGACAACACCTTGGTGACCCCTGTAGAATTCAAATCAAACAAGTCTTACTTAGTTTCAAACAAGTCTTTATTCCATTTTTTTCATATTATTAAATACATTTTTTTCACGTTATTTACATCCCTTCGACTCTTCTACCAGAACAATTTCTTTCGTGGCGGTTAATCATGAAATATTTTCTACGGTCATTCTCCCTTCCGCTGATTCAAGAAGGGCAGTTGTTAGTTTCTGGTGAAAGAATGTGCACAATACTGGTTAACCACTTGGAGGACTAAGCCTGCCCAGTAAACGTGTGGTTAGGTAAACTGACCGCGCTCGACATGACCCAATTGGGTTGACTGGGCCGTAAAACCTCAACACAAACAAAAACCACAACACTTTGGACTGGTCTATTTCCAACAGCAGGGTGTCTGGTTAGTTTTTATTATTACTGTTTTATAGAAATTCATATATTTAATGCAAACTGTGTAGACCCTAATCAGATACCCCATTCTGCAGCATCTGATCTGGGTCTGCACTGTTTGCCAATTACCCTGTTAGGGTTTCCAGTCAAAAAAGGGTTAATGCTTAGCATACTTGGTGAAAAGTACAGCAGACAGTTCTGATGAAATATGACCAAACCTTTTATTTTTAAAAGAGAAGAATTGAAAATCACCAATTTGCCATTTGTTGAATATGCCCAAAGATAATTCAAATTTTAAGACTGCAACAACTGTTATTAAGAGCTTGTGTTGCGGCTGTAAATATACCACCATACTTCAATGCAGTGTTTTAGTCAATTATCTGGTCCTCTGGGACTGATTATCTCATACATCTGAGACATCACTTGGTAGTGTGAGTGATGTTTTACTTTCAGGTATCTCTTATGAACTAACTCATTTATAATCACTGCTATTTTCTTATTTTGGACATTCCATTTATTTACTAAGTATTATCTTTTTCAGATTAATTTAATATCACAGCAATCATTGTAAAGTTCCTGTGTGACAGCGTAAAAAAGCTCCTCTTACTTCAATACATGCACAGGATAAAATTTCCTGCTTAGTGGATTTATAGAAGTATAAATGTTATCTCGAATCTGTTCTCAACCAGTCAAACTGCTATTAGCTAATGTGAGCCTGCTGAGTTTGTATTATTACACTGTTATTATAATTAACTTGGCTATTGAGTCCATACATTTTTATCTGATAGCAGAGTAGGGCATAACCATTTCAACCCTGTAAACCAAAACAGATATCTTTGCAAACAGTGCAGATCCAGATGAGATGGTTCATAACAAGCTATCTCATCTGGATCTGCACTGTTTGCCATTCTGTTTTTCATTTTTGACTGACATGCCAATTTACAATAATGAACATGTCTAAATCCAAAGATGGAAGAGTCTACCTCAGAAACTCAGGGGTGAAAGGTTTAAGGTACTGCTAGGTGACCTGAGGGATGTTGCAGTTTGCTTAGTTTGACTGCAGGCTTGGTTTGATTGTGTCTGTCAATGAGAGATTTTCCCACTGACAGACACAATCAAACCAAGCCTGTTACTGTCTAACTTGGATGTTTTCTATACTTCCTTTTTCCCCTTTTACTGATTATATGTATTTTGTCAAGTATAGAAATATTTACATGCCAAAACAACTGCACAGTTATACCTGTATACTGGTGCAGTTTGGCATTCTTTTTCTAATCAAGAGGAACAGATACACTTCAGGGGAGGTAACTCTGATAAAACCATTTCTTGTTGTCTCCATTCTCAAATAAGAAGTCTACTCTAAAATGAAAGAATTTGCTTCTACTGGAAACAAATTCTTTCTTTTTAGAGTAGACACCTTCTCATAAGGGGCTTGGTGTGCTAGAAAGCAAAAAGGAAGTCACAAAAGTAGTGGTCCTTGTAAAAAAAGATGAAAAAACCAGCATCCAGTCCCTTTAAGTGTCTGGTTGTGACAATGGGATTTGATGCCTTTTTACAGTGCTACTTCATTGTAGTATCATTAGAAAGTTTAAGGTATGACCCAATTGGGAATCAAACCCACAACCTTCACTCTGAAGGCAGTTACTCAACTGACTGAACCACTCAGACCTGTTACAGCAAATCTGGTTGACATCCACGCAACAGTGCAGCAGTTTCAGGCTATCTGAGCTCTCATCTGGGACACAGAGTCAAAAATCAATATAGAGTGCAGGAAAGCTGAACAACAAATCTGGTTGAAATTTGTGCAGAAGAAAACAATGTAACCAGGTAAATCAATCTTTCAGAGTGCATGCCTGGCCCCTTAGAAGGGCTACTTGTCTAGTTCTCTGGCTGAATTTTCCTCGGCCTATTGCTTATGTGAGCGTGCAGCAAAGGATCTGACAAGACTGCATGGTTGTGTAGGCTGGTCTGAACCTTTATTTGCAATGCTATAAGGGCTCTTTTCCCATGATGCAGCTCAATTCCATCTGAAAACTACCTGAGAGTTCCGATACATTTGAACTGGAAAGGCATAGCCCATTTCTCATATCTCGCTGTAGAAGGTGGACTCCCCGACAGAGACTTCCTGAATGATCCTGTTCAAGAGAACACAGGATTGTAAGTACATTTTATATATGTTATATGTTTCAGAACTCTAGATAAGGTGCCTTTTTTTTCCAAACAAAAATTATTTCTCTATGTTGTGGGTATTCATTGAGGCACTTCTAATGAGTATCCACAACATATTTTTGTGGAGAAATCAGGAAAATACTGGTCTGGATACCATTCTTATCTGAAGCTATGATTGTTATGTAAAAAATACAGCATTTATCAACATCAGCACTATTACTTATAACAAGCACTTTTCTGATAACCCTGAAGTATGTTTAACTAAATAGTAAAACCTCTCTACAACAGCCACCTTTCTCTACAACAGCCACCTTCTAAAACAGCTTATTCTGTGTCTTCCCAAGTCTGGCTATTACAGAAATGCTGTTCTCAATAAGATTCACAAACATGAGAAATAGTCCAAAGTAACACTCACAAAAATTAGAAATACAGATCCATAGGCCTTGTCAGAAATGCTGTTCAAGGTAAAACTCACAAACAACAGAAATACAGAACCATAGGCCTTGTCAGAAATGTTGTTCAAGGTAAAACTCACAAACAACAGAAATACAGTACCATAGGCCTTGTCAGAAATGCTGTTCAAGGTAAAACTCACAAACAACAGAAATACAGAACCATAGGCCTTGTCAGAAATGCTGTTCAAGGTAAAACTCACAAACAACAGAAATACAGAACCATAGGCCTGGTCAGAAATGCTGTTTAAGGTAAAACTCACAAACAAGAGAAATACAGAACCATAGGCCTGGTCAGAAATGTTGTTCAAAGCAACATATACATGAGAAATACAGATCCATAACCCATGTAAGAAATGATGTTCAAGGTTACACTAACAAACATGAGAAATACATATCCATAAGTCTGAATAGAAATGCTGTTCAAAGTAACACTAACAAACATGAGAAATACAGACCCATAGGCCTGGTCAGAACTGATATACTAAGTAACACTAACAAACATGCAAACTACAGATCCATAGGACTTGTCAGAAATGCTGTTCAAAGCAACATTCACGAACATGAGAAATACAGATCCATAGGCCCTGTCAGAAATGCTGTTTAAAGAAACACTAATAAACATGAGAAATACAGATCCACAGGCCTGGTCAGAAATGCAATTCTAAGTAACACTAACAAATATGCAAACTACAGATCCATAAGACTTGTCAGAAATGCTGTTCTCAGTAACATTCACAAACAAAAGAAATACAGATCCATAGGCCTGGTCAGAAATGCTGATCTCAGTAACATTCACAAACATGAGAAATACAGATCCATAGGTCTTGTCAGAAATGCTGTTGAAAGTAACACTCAAAAAAAAAAATACAGATCCATAGGCCTTGTCAGAAATGCTGTTCTCAGTAACATTCACAAACATGAGAAATACAGATCCATAGGCCTGGTCATAAATGTTTAAAGTAACACTAATAAACATGAGAAATACAGTCTTGTCAGAAATTCTATTCTCAGTAACATTCACAAACATGAGAAATACAGATCAATAGGCCTTGTCAGAAATGCTGTACAAGGTAACACTCAAGAACATGAGAAATACAGATTCATAGCCCTGGTCAGAAATGCTGATCTCAGTAAACATTAACATTAATTGCAAAATACAGATCCATAGGCCTGGTGAGATATGCTGTTCTCACAAACATTCATAAACATGAGAAATACAGATCCATGGGCCTTGTCAGAAATGCTGTTCAAAAAGACACTCACAAACATGAGAAATCCATGGTTACAGATAAAGAGCATATTCTGAAAAGAATTCTTGTATCAAACATTACTTGCAGTCAATCAATAGAATCACCTCAACAATGCAATTCCAATGAGTATCCATAAGAAAAGTTTACGTGAAAAAAGAAAATCAGAGGCCCATAGGCCACAATGTTCACCTGACTGAACTGCTGTGTAAGTTAATATTTTGGACTTTGTTGCAGTTTACTCTCCTTATAGTTTCTGAAGATTTTTTTTATTTATTTTATTTTATTTCACAATTTTTTGTTTCCATGGCAACCAATCAAATTCAACCACTTGGCCAGAATTCATATGTTTGGTAGAGGACTATGCGTGGTACATTTCTTAAAAAAATTTGTCTAAATATCTGGCGTAAGAAAGAAAAAATGGCCTACTTTCACTTTTCCCTATGGACACTTTAAAATGCCATAGTGACAAAGAACACATGCAATGGCAACAAAAAACAAAATTTTTGTAGAGGCTAATGTTATGAACATTAGCATTCTTCCCCCTTATGGCTTCTGATGAGAAGATTTTTGAATAGTTTTGGCAAAATTAATATTTTTGTTGCCATGGCAACCGATCAAAATCAGCAGTTTGGACAAAATTCATCTGTAATATAGGGGACTACTCAAGGAACATTTCTGTAAAAGTTTTGTCAAAATATCTCCAAAGAGATACAAAACAATACCTACTTTCACTTTCCCCTTATAAGCCTATGGAAATTATAGTTGCCACAGCAACAAAAAGCACATGAGCAATGGCAATAAAAAGACATTTTTAGCAGAGGTTAATGTTATGAACATTTCTGTAAACTTTCAGCTTCAGCCTCTTTTTGGCTTCTATGGAGAAATGTTTTTAATATTTTTTGCCAATATAACATTTCGGTTGCCATGGAAACAAATCCAATTCAGCAGTTTGGATAAACTTCATTTGTAGCATAGAGGACTACTCAAGAAACGTTTCTGTAAAATTTTTATCAAAATATCTGCAGTGAGACAGCAATAAATGACAATTTTCACTTTTCCACTTATAAGTCAATGGCAACAATAAGTAAGTTACACAGCAATCAGAGTTCTTATCCGACTGAAACAAAAAACACAATTATTTGTTCCCCCTGCCTATAGATGCTATATGTAAAATATGGTAAGAATCAACTTCAGAGGAGGTCATTTGAAAATGTTAAAAGACAGACAGAAGACAGCCAGACAACTGATACATGCTTATACTATAAGCTCGCCTATGAGCCTAATCAGCTCAGGTCAGCTAAATAAAGGCCTACTTTCACTTTTTCCATCATAAGTTAATAAGAGAACTCAGGAACACATCAAGACCCCAACACCAAAGGGAAAGACAGATAAATACAAAAAAGCAGCCACAAAATTAACAGATGGCAAGCAGAGGCCTATGGAAACTTTAAGCTGCCATAGCGACGAAAGCACGAGCAATGGCAACTAGAAAATGTGTTTGTAAAACACTATGCCCCCAGTTATATGCTTTCCCTTAAACATACATTGACCGTAGTACTTAATCACCAAAAATGGCTCAGTTCAAAAGTTGAAAAAACTGACAAAAATTTAATTGACTACAATGCCAAAATCTCATGCACATCTACAGACCATGACAAAAGGGCCTGCAAAGTTTCAAATTGATAGGTATAAAACTGTAGGAGGAGTTGTGTGCACAAGATACCCCCAGTAATGCACTTTAACAGCATTTAAGCCCCAAAATTGTCTAAGTTCAAAAGTCAAAAATAGTGATAAAAATTTAATTGACAATTATGCCAAACCCAAATGCACATCTACAGGCCATGACAAAAAAGCCTGCAAAGTTTCAAATTTATCAGTATAAAACTGAATGAGGAGTTGCGCACACAAGGTACCCACCATCTGTCATCAAATGCCTAAGTAGAAAAGGGGGAATAACTCCGCAAGGAGAACCCCGACGGAAAAAACAAACCAGAATTCCGTGGAAGGCAGCGTCGCACCTGCTGGGGCAAAAGTCACAGGAGCCACAATCAGAACGTGGTTATTAAATAAGGTTATTAAATAAGTTTATTTCATTCGTAGCAGTGCTTAGTTGGAAAAGTGACAAAAATTTAAGACAAGGATTATATGAATATATGAACTTCATTGAAAGCATATGCATTTTCTCACATGATGCATGAGAAATTGGGCTCAAAAAGTACCCATAGTCTGTACACTTTCTGAGGTTCAGAAAATGGCAAAGTTCAAGTGGAAAAAGTGACAAAAATAAATTTAAAAATCATATCCAACCACATGCACTTCTGCAGACCCAGGAGAAAACTTGTGCAAAGTTTCAAAAAGACCGGTTTAAAACTGTGTGAGAATTTGCAATCACAAGGTACCCACTGTCTATACATCTGAGGTCAGAAAATGACAAAGTTCAAAAAATACAAAAAAGTGACAAAAAATAGGGCAAGGATTATATGAAAAGCACATGCACATCTTCAGACTATGGAGAAAATATGTGCAAATTTCCAAAAAGATTAGTATAAAATTGTATGAGGAGTTGTGCTCACGAGGTACCCACTGTCTATATATTGAGGGTGAAAAATGACTAAGTTCCCAATGTGGAAAAAAGTAAAAAAAAATATAATCTAACAATTACATCCAAACCACATGCACATCCTCATACCATGAAAAAAATGCATGCAAAGTTTCATAATAATCTGTACAAAACTGTAAGAGGAGTTGCGCTCACAAGAGGTACCAGCTGTTTATATATAAAGGGTGAAAAATGACTAAATTCACAATGTGAAAAAAGTGACAAAAAATAACCTAACAATTACATCCAAACCACATGCACATCCTCATACCATGAAGAAAACATATGCAGTTTCAAAATGATCGGTACAAAACTGTAAGAGGAGTTGCACTCACAAGGTACCCACTGTCTATACATCTGAGGTCAGAAAATGACAAAGTTCAAAAAATACAAAAAAGTGACAAAAAATAGGGCAAGGATTATATGAAAAGCACATGCACATCTTCAGACTATGGAGAAAATATGTGCAAATTTCCAAAAAGATTAGTATAAAATTGTATGAGGAGTTGTGCTCACGAGGTACCCATTGTCTATATACTGAGGGTGAAAAAAGTTCACAATGTGGAAAAAAGTAAAAAAAATAATCTAACAAAAAATGTTCTAACAATTATACCCAAACCACATGCACATCCTCATACCATGAAGAAAAGACATGCAAAGTTTCAAAACAATCAGTATAAAACTGTAAGAGGAGTTGCGCTCACAAGAGGTACCCACTGTCTATATATTGAGGTGAAAAATGACGAAGTTCACAACGTGGAAAAAGTGAAAAAAAAAATAATCTAACAATTATATCCAAACCACATACACATCTTCATACCATGGAGAAAACACATGCAAAGTTTCAAAATGATCAGTACAAAACTGTAAGAGAAGTTGCGCTCACAAGACAACAGGGTAAACTGTAAGAGAAGTTGCGCTCACAAGACACCAGGGTAAATGTTGACGGAAAGACGAACAAATGTATGGACTGGCATCCGGACGAACAGATGGAAACTTGCACGCCTAAGTCCCCCATGCTAAAGCTAAAAAAGGCTTTTTAGAAAAAAAACAAATGTCCCCCCCAATCCCGCCAGAGTTGTCATTCTTGTATGCAACACGTCATCTCATCCTGTTCTACATTTGTACCAAGCATCATCAAAATATTCCAAAACAAGAAATCAAATTCAAACACAAGAAGGGGAGAAAACTCAAGAAGTAAAAACAACCAAAGTCATTCTTGTATGTGACATGTCATCTGGTCCTGTTCTTCATTACTACCAAGTATCATCAAAATATTCCAAAGAGGGTTCGACTTACATAGCAGACACTAAATCAATGCATAATCAGTGCCAAATATAACAAAGGGAGATAACAGCAAAAGTAAGGAAGGCAGAGTTGTCATTCTTGTAAGAAACATGTCGTCTTGTCCTATTCTACAGTTCTACAACATACCATCAAAATATTCTGAAGGGTATTCCAGTTACAGAGCAGACGAGAAATCTATTTCAAACAAAACAAAGGGAGACAACTCCAAAAGTAAGAAAGCCAGAGTTGTCATTCTAGTATGCGACATGTCGTCTGGTCCTGTTCTACATTTCTTACAAGTATCATAAAAATATTCCAAAGGGTCTTTGACTTACAGAGCGGACAGGAAATCAATGGATAATCACTGTCACACATAAGAAAAGGAGATAACGCCAAAAGAAAGAAAGGCAGAGTTGTCATTTTGTATGCGACATGTTGTCTGATCCTGTTCTATATTTCTACCAAGTGTCATAAAAATATTCCAAAGGGTCTTTGACTTACAGAGCGGACATGAAATCAATGGATAATCACTGTCAGACATAACAAAGGGAGAAAATGACAAAAGTAAGAAAGGCAGAGTTGTCATTCTTGTACCTGACATGTTGTCTGGTCCTGTTCTACATTTCTATCAAGTATCATAAAAATATTCCAAAGGGTCTTTGACTTACAGAGCTTACACGAAAGCAATGGATTATCACTGTCAAATATAACAAAGGGAGATAACGCCAAAAGTAAGAAAAGGCAGAGTTGTCATTCTTGTAAGCGACATGTCATCTGGTCCTGCTCTACATTTCTGCCAAGTACCATCGAAATATTCCAAAGGGTATTCCAGTTACAGAGCAGACAAGAAATCAATTTCAAACAAAACAAAGGGAGATAACTCCAAAATATGCTAAATATATAAGCTGTGGGCCTCATGGTTTCAGAGAAGAAGATCTTTTAAGTTTTTCCTATTATAAGTCTATGGGAGCTAATGACCCCCAGGGTGTGGCCAGTTTGGGCCCCAGGGCCTTGATTGGCAGGATTTATGTAGGGGACCATTAAACATTGCTACATACTAAATATGTTAGCCGTGGGCCTCATGGTTTCAGAGAAGAAGATTTCTTAAGTCTTTTCCATTATAAGTCTATGGGAGCTATATATCGGCATTGCAGCCAGCTTGATTTACGGACCGCGACCATTTGTACAAATTTTCAATCCCCCTTTAACACAAGGCTCCACATGAAGTTTGAAGAAATTTGGCCCAGGGGTTTCAGAGGAGAAGTTGTTCAAAGGTGTGAACGGACAGACGGATGGATGGACGACGGACAGGGAGTGATCACAATAGCTCATCCTGAGACTTTGGCTAAGGTGAGCCAAAAAAAACGGGTTTGTTTATTTCTTATGCTCATGCCATGTATAAAATTTCAAGCTCCTAGCATAAGCCATACTCTAGTTTCACAAAAACCTAAAAGTGGTAACAAGCAGACAGACAGACAAGGCCAAACCAATATCCATCCCTGCCCCCTCCCCAAAGTTTTCATGGTTGGGGGCATGATAAAAAAAAAAAAAAATTAAAAACACAATTTTTGTAGCAGTAAATGTTATGAACATTTCTGTAAACTTTCAGCTTCATCCTCGTTATGGCTTCTGAGGAGAAGATTTTTTAATATTTTTTCACAAATTTAACATTCCAGTTGCCATGGCAACAAATCAAATTTAGCAGTTTGGACAAATTCATGTGTAAAGTATAGGTCTACTCAAAGTAAAACTTTGTCAAAATATCTCCAGTGAAACAGCAATAAATGATAACTTCCACTTTTTCCATTATAAGCCAATGGCAACTATAAGTTACCATAGCAACCTGAGTTCTCATCCAATTGAACCAAAAAACAATTAATTATTTCCCCTGCCTATACATGCTATATGTAAAAATATAGTAAGAATCGACTACACGGCTTCAGAGGAGAAGTTGTTTGAAAATGTTGATGGACCAACGGACCACAGATATTTGCCTATACTATAAGCTCACCTATGAGCCTAAATGGCTCAGGTGAGCTAAAAAAAATGTTTATCCTATGTCATCTCATTTATTATGTTTTGTGCAGCTATGCAGCTCAGCAAATATTCAAAATTGCATCTAGAAATGTCAAGAGATATGTTAACTGTCCTCAAACTGTTCTGAAAAGATTATTTACGCAAAAAATGAAGGAGCAGTCTAATCAGGGTCTACTCTGTTTGCCATTCCACTGAGTACTTTGCAAAACCAATGAACAAAAAAACAAACAAAAACTTTGATTCTCCTATTTTCATACAGTCTCATAAATCTATACATCCTTAAATAAGCAAAATGGTTATGAAAAGTTTATGAAAGCTAGTCTTATAGACATCCTTATATAAGGTCAAGGGCCTCATACAGATTTCAAACTTTTATTGAAAGGGTTTCTGGTAAATATTTAAAACTAAATGGTAAAAATATTCTAAAAAAGCTTAATTTTGATGGATGTCTTGGAAAATGTATAATGCTAATAATATGTGCATACAAGAAATTGATGCTTTTGGCATTTTCGGTGCCAAATAATTAGTTTCTAGTAGTTGCATGAGCAATAATAGTTTCAGATTTATTGGATAAAAGCTAAAACCTGGCACTAAAATGAAGTTTTTATAAGTAAAACATACTTTAACTAGTAATACTTAACCTATAGATAATGTGCTATTCTATTCTATATTCAAACCTTCCACAGAAAAAAATGACAGCCTGGCAACTGGGTGCCCGGTGACTGGTGCCTGGTGACTGAATGACCAGTGCCCAGTGCCTGGTAATCACTGCTTGATGACCGGTGCCTGGAAGACCCGTGACAGGTGACCAGTGCCTGGTATCAGATGACTGGTTGACCAGTGATAAGCTGCCCAGTGCCTGTTAGCCCAGTGCCTGGTTGACCAGTGCCTGGTGAAGCTGACTGGTGCCTGGTGACTGGTGCCTGGTGGACATACTTTGGGTGCCTCTGGCTCCCATATTTTTGCTGCCCAGATGGGTCTTACACCTGGCAGTTAAGCCCTGTGGGGTGGTGATCCCATCAAGAAAAGAGTTGTCATCAGACCCGTCTGATTGGACAACTTTCTTTTTCTTTGCCAACTTCTTTTTCATGGTAGATAAAGTCTTCTTTTGTCTGCAAGATCCGAAGTCTTCTTAGACAAGAAATTATAAATCAAACAAGTAGACAACCTGGAACAAGAAGAACAAGATAAATATTTTGGATGATTATCCCATCACGCTTTACTACCTCCACAAACGCCGCAATTGATCGGCATGAAAAGTCACAAAAATGTATGACATAGAAAAATGATCAATAATAACAAGAAATTGAAAACAGATTTAAAGAAGGAAATAAGATCTTTTGTGAAAGGAATGATAAAGGAACATAGGAATGACAAGAATTAAGAAAATAAACCCGAGAAAAGAAAGAATATATTTTAATATAGATTTTTTTCACCTGTTAAAAATCCTTGTTTACTTTCTTCCACAGAAAAGAAACTGACACATGATCAAAATAGCGGGAAGAATGACGTCACATAGGTAACTGCCTAAGGGACCACCTGTATTAAGATTGATTGTGTTGGGGTTTAACGACACGTCAACCCTTGAGGGTCATTTTGTGTCGTCTCCCAGAGAAAGGGAGAAAAGAGATAGAAGAGAGAGTAGAGGAGATGAAAGAGAGGGACAGGGAAGAAAGAGGAACAGGAAAGAAAGTAGAGAAACAGAAGAAATAAAAACATTCCCCCTCTTCCCTTACCCACTACAAGGATAGCAGGCCTTGCCCAACTGTAAGCCAATATCAGTTGGACGCCCCAGTGATGTAAGATACACAGCACCTTCGCACCACCCGACCACCCCTCCATCTGTATTAAGACTCTTTAGACTGTTGTTTTTTTCTGTGGAAGGTTAGAATACATAATAGAACAGCACATAATCTATATGTTAATGTATTATGCAGTTAAAATGAAGTGGGATTCCCTTATCTAGGTTAAGTATTGCTAGTTAAAATATGTTTTACTTTTAAAAACTTCATTTTAACTGCACAATACATTAAACTATAGATAATGTGCTAGAATTAGCAGATTAGGAGGAAGGAGCTCTCCTAGTTCTAACATCAGTAATAAAAATCCCACTTACTTCTGGATAAGACTCAGGAAACTCTAAGGAATAAGATGTATAAAGGAAATAATCCTACGGATGTTCTTATTCCTTACATATATATATAAGATATTAATTACCTTAATATATGTACTGTAGGCTTTGGAGGCTATTAACAATCTTTAGGCGTCAAAGGCATTATCTTGCTGGCCCCTGACCACTTTTTGGGCCACAACCACTGGGCCCAATCTCTGGAGGTTTTCCGCTTGTTGAGACATGTCCCTCAGGTAAAACTTAGCAAACGTAGAAGAATGACTCCAGACCGCTGCTTTGAGGATTTTGTTCAGAGGAACTTTATCAAAGAATGCCCAAGAAGAGGATAGAGCCCTAACTTCATGAGCTTTAATCTTTAGGAAGGAAATGTCTCTATTAGTGAGTTTCCTATAGGCAAGCTAAATATAAGATATCCATCTAGAAACCGAAGCCTTAGAAATATCCTGATTGCCTTTTATAGGTAGAAATAGTCTAGTTCTGTTCTGACGGTTGGACTAGTCATTTTTAGGTAAAATTTTAAAGCTCTTATGGGGCATAAAAGTCTATCCAATTGATCCCTTTTACATATTCGAGCTAAGCTAGGGATAACTATAGGATCTGGGCTGATAGATGGAAGTTGATTTTTCGCTAAGAAACCAGTTTGAACTATCAATGAAACTGATCTGTCAGATTGGTTGAATCTTAAATGATTTGCATCCATTGCCAAGGCATGAATTTCGCTACATCTTTTAGCAGTGGCAAGAGGTAATAGATATGGCTGTCTTGATCGTAACGTGGAGTTTAGAAGCCTTATGAAGCGGTTCAAATGGGGCTTTCTGTAAGCAAGTTAAGACCCAAGACAAATCCCATTTAGGGGTAAGAGATCTTTGTACTGGATGTTGCAGTTCGAAAGACCTGATTAATTCTGACAAGACTGGATTAGATCCGATTCTGTTACCAGTTTTAAATTTAAGAGTATTAGAGATCATAGCTCTATATCCTTTGATAGTACTTATTTGATACTTTTTCTCAGAGAAAAGGTAGATAAGGAAGTCGGCTATCACTGTAAGAGGGGCCGAGACCGGATCAATCTTCCTTCTATGACACCAATTAGAGTATAAGATCCATTTCGCGTCATAGACTTTTTGAGTAGATTTTCGTCTTGATTTTGAGACAAAGTTTGCAACGTCTTTCGAAAACTTTTTATCTCTGATTGATTGTTTGATATCTCCCAAGCGTGAAGGTCGAGTAATGGGAGGTTTTGGTGTAGAAATTTTCCTTTTGACTGTGTCAGAAGTCTTGGAAATAGTGGAAGGCGAATTGGAGCTGACACTAGAAGTTGTAGTAACTCTGAGAACCACGGCCGTTGGGGCCAGAAAGGCGCAATGAGAACTTTTCTGCACTGAGATTGGCATATCTTGGCTAGAATAGAAGATATCAGAATTGTAGGAGGAAAAGCATATGCATGAAGTAAATCCCAGTTCATTGAAAGAGCGTCTACTGCTAATGCATGGCTGTCGGGAACTGGGGATACATACAATGGAAGTTTGTGATTGAATCGTGTCGCAAACAAGTCCTCATTTGGATAATTGAGCATTTGGAATATGGAGTTCGCTATCGTTTGATCCAATGCCTATTCTGTTTGATAGGTTTGTCCAATCTGGAGAGGCGGTCAGCCAAAATATTGAATTTCCCTGAAGTATGACGAACTCTAACCCCGTTATCGTGTTCCAGACACCAATTTAGGACCTTCCAGACCTCTATACATAGGTTGGGAGAGTGAATTCCGCCTTGTCTGTTGATATTAGAGACGACTGTTGTGTTGTCCATAAATATCATGACACAAGAATGGTGAATAAATGTTATTGCTTTTTCTAGTGCGAAGCGAATGGCCATCATTTCCAGCATATTGATATGGAGCTGGGATTGGTCTTCTGTCCAGCGACCGTGAAAGGATAGTCTCATCGGCTCTAAATGAGCTTCCCATCCATAATGACTGGCGTCAGTAAAGAGAAATGCATTGGGTTCCGGGGGATGGATAGGAATTCCTGTTACAAAACAATTCGTATCCATCCACCATTTCAAATGAATTCGTATCATGCTGCTGATCGTGATCTGATGATCGAGGGGCAAAATGTGAGGTCTCCAGACAGACAATAGGCACATTTGCAGGGGTAGTAAGTGAAGTCTGCCTAGGAGAGTGAGATCTGCTACTGCACAGAGTTTGCCAAAAAGAGAAAGGGAAGTTCGTATCGATACTTGATTGCATGAGATAACTGTTTTGACAGTCGATATTAGGGTTCGGACTCATTCTACTGGAACCCTGACTAAATTCTGCTGTGTCAGAAATTCCATGCCTATGAACGTGAAATTCTGAGCAGGTATTAATTCAGACATTTTTAGGTTTGGAATAAAACCTAGATTCTGAATTACTTAAAGGCAATATTTTGTCTGATACAGTAATTGATTGCGAATCAGATTTTTTATTAGCAAATCGTCTAGGTACAGAAAAACTGAGATGGTACGTTGACATAGATGCGCTGCTATAACGTCCATCAATTTGGTAAAAATCCACGGACTTAGGGACATTCCGAAGAGTAAGGCCGTGAATTGGAATATCTGATCTTTGTGGACGAATCGAAGATACTTTCTGGACTGAGGATGTATCGGAACGTGAAGGTAAGCATCTGTCAAGTCTATGGAGACAGCCCAGTCATTGTTCACAATCAACTGTCTTACTGACTTGACTGTCTCCATCTTGAATGACTGCTTCTTTATGTATCGGTTCAGCAAAGAAAGGTCTAAGACTGGACGTACTTTCCGTTCTTTTTTGGTACAAGGAATATCCAGGAATAAAAATCGGGAGTTCCCGGATTTGTACCCATTCCACTGCCTGTTTCTGGAGAAGGATGTCGATCTCTCCTCGAAGTAACAGTGAGGAAGATTGACTCAGTTTTATTGGAACTGACGATAAGGGAGGAATCAACCTGAATGGTATCCTGAAACCTTTTCGAACAACAGAGAGGACCCATTTGCTGTCTGTCAATTTTTCCCATTGTTCCACAAAGTGGGCCAATCTTCCTCCCACTGGAATGTCTGGACTCGGTAAGACTGGCAGTGGAAAGGGTTGGCTTTCATAACTTTGTGGAGGAAGAGGCCATTTTAGAGGAGGGGAACTGTTTGGAGTTACTGCTCTTCTTCATAAAATCCTTTCTATTACTTGACGTAATGGATTGTGTTTGTGTTTTAGGCCTGTATGGTTGTGTTTGTTTAGTCCTGGACAGTCTAGTAGGGATTTTGGGAATTTTAAAAGGCCTTGACATAGGGAAAGGCCTTTGTTGATGGACGGTTGTATTTGCTGAAGTGGAGGCTAAAAATCTCTGTTGCTGAGCCTCGTAGTTTGCCTTCACAACTTCCTTGATCTTGCCGTCAAATAGAGTTTTGGAATTTATCGGTGCGTTCCTTAACTCATAGCTAGAATTTACAAGAAGTAACTTTGAGATGGCTAGTGCTGCATCTCGTCTAGCCTCAAACATTTCTGTTGCAAATATTGTGGACATAGCTGTAGCGTGTTTGATCGATTTTGCTACGGCCTCAAGAAGTCTTGAAAAGGCCGCAACCGACATCAATTCTTGTTGAAGGCATAAATATGCTGCAGATGAAAACAAGTCTGCATGGGAACTGATAGCTATGAGTTTGCGGGCTTTCTTTTCCCATGCTTCCAAGTTTTTTATTGGTAAAGCAGATCTTCTTTTGTTAGACAAGTCTAAGAAGGAAGTATCTGCCTCTAGAGTTGGAACGTTCTCTGTCAGAAAGTATTGGTTCTGACTCTTGTAAAACTTGGTTGGTGCAAGAGACTTGACCAAGTTTTGAGGACATATCCAGTCCTTGCAATATTTGTCCATATTTAATTTGTCTTGAATGAATTAGTTGTGTTTTCCACCAACTTAGATTAGGGTAGAACCAATAATGGAGTAGCATGAGACTCCATTAGATGTTCTATCCCTGACGGGAGTCTTTTCTTGGGTAGTTTTTGGGCATAATTCTAGGGGTAAAAGCCGAAAAACTCCATTTCGAACGATCAAACCTTGGCCTCTGAATCAGAGCCCCGAGTCTTTGGTCCCTTGTAACACATTTTCCGTTAATTGATGTGTTATATTTATGGGTATTTCTGGTAAATTTGGTGTTATGTTAATATGTTCCGCGGATTGCAGCGTTGGCGTTTCTGCAACCTGCGGAGCTAATTTTACTCTTTTGTATCTACTGTAATCATTCTCTGATTGTGTAGATGATAGTGAAGATGACGACATTGATCATCTTCTTCTCTTTTTATGGGAATGTTTAGATCTCTTAGATTTCTTATTCTTATGTGAGTTTGATGAAGCCGATCTAGAAGAAGATGAAGAAGAAGACGATCTGTCTTCTCTTCTTCTTGGCTCTATGTCTTCTTTTAGACTGGTCCTTGTGGGATGGTCAAGTCTGTGAAGAGTGTCATTTGATCTCCAAGTATTAGGAGGTTCAATTATTACACTCGGGTCTGACATTTGTGAGAAGTCAGGCTCGAGCGGTAATATCATTCTGCTGGATGTGGCTGGGTTTGATAACTCATGTGCGAATGAGTGTTCAGAGTCCATATTGTTATTACTGGGTAGTCTGCGTTCACTACTCCTTGAATGATGACTGCTTATAGAAGCAGGGTATGATGACTGGAGTCCAATGACCGGTGACTGGATGACCGGTAAATGTTGATAACTAATAAACTGCCCAGTGCATGCTGACTGGTGACTGGTGCTTGGTAGTCTATATTTACTGACCGGTAACTGGTGCCTGGTAAATAGTGACTGGTGTCTGGATGACCGGTGCCTAGTTGACTGGTGCCTGGTTGACCATGACTGGTGACTGGTTGACCAGTGACTGGTTGACCCGTGATTGGTGCCTGGTTGACTGGTGCCTGGTTGACTGGTGACTGGTTGACAGATGACTGGATGACTGGTGACTGGTTGACCGGTGACTGGCTGACCAGTGCCTGGTTAACGGTGACTGGTGCCTGGTGGACTTATTGCCCGGTTGGAAATCGTTTCCATTGGGCTGCCACCTAGAAGCGTCCTGCCTCTGGCAGTAAAGCCATGTGGAGGGGTGCTCCCATCTATAGAAATTGTGTCAGACAGATCTGGCACATTTCTCTTTTTAGTCTTGTTGTCTCTTTTCTTTGTCATAACTGATCTTCTCGGCGTGCAAGTTTCATACGTCGGCTGATCACTGGCTGCAAATATAACATGTTGAATTTCTAGAACATGAAACACAAAAGAGGCAACTGTGATGATTGTCTCATTGAGCCTTGATATGACCACAATCACCACAAGAGTATTTCATCAATAGCCACGAAAACTCATGATAAAAAAAATTAAGCGATGAGAAAAGCCAGAAACCGAAAATCGTTAATTTAACACAAATAACATATTTAGTGGAAGGAATGTAAAAGGAACACAAGAAAGAAAAGGATTTAGAAAGTTAGCCGAGAGAAAAGAAATAAAATAAAATTTCTTTCACCAGAGAGAAAATCCTTTGTTGACTTTCAAGTCCACAGAAAAGAAACTGACACATGATCATTTAAGCCGGAAGAGTTACATCATACAGGTAACTGCCTAAGGGACTTTCTGGATTGACGACTGAGCTGTCGTTTTTTCTGTGGAAGGTGTGAAATACAGAATAGAATAACACATTATCTATAGGTTAATGTATTGTGCAGTTAAAAGTCAGTATCTTTCAGAAATGTTGCTTTTAGCTACCACACATTAATCATTACCACACAGGAAGATTAACTGCTTCAACATTATTGTTACAATATAAAAAAAAGTACATCGTAGGTGAAATTTCCAAAAACATCATCAAGTTCTGCTGTGAAGTTTCTCAGGACATTCAGTACGACAACCTCAAATTTTCTGTTGAACCAGACAGAAATTTATCAGACCGAATAAATTTCTACAACTTTACAAAACTACCCATTTTTTAAAATAAAATTCATTTTAACTTTAAATGAAAATTGTCAATTAGCAGCACTTATTAGATACCCCCTGCATAAAGCATAAAACTTTTTTCCATCAAAATTTAAGTTTCAAAGTGCCGGCGTGACCTTGAAAATAAAGTCAAGGTCACCAAAATCTAATAAAATGAAAATAATGTCAAGGTCACCAAAATCTAATGAAAATGAGGTCAAGGTCACAAAAATCTAATCACTTCTTTCCCATGTCCTAACGATGTATCTGTGCTAGTTTGTTAAACTTCCAGCCATTGGTTCAAGATATAGTGTGCACACAAGCTTTTGTCTAACAAAATTTGAGTTTCAAAGTGCTGGTGTGACTTTGAAAATGAGATAAAGGTCACTGAAATCTAATCACTTCTTTCCCCAATTCCAACGATATATCTGTGCTAGTTTGGTCCAATTCCATCTATTGATTCATGAGATAGAGTGCACACAAGACTCACTTATTGAGTATTTATAATGTAGTTACCTTGAAAATAAGGTCAAGGTCACCAAAATCTAACCAATTCTTTCCCCCGTCCTGATGATGTATCTGTGCTAGTTTGGTCAAATTGCAGCCATTGTTTAAAGAGATACATGTAGTGTGCACATAAAATGTTTACAAGGCTCAATTTTGGAGTTTTTATAATGTAGTGACCTTGAAAATGAGGTCAAGGTCACAAAAATCTAATCATTTCTTTCCCATGCTCTAACAATGTATCGGTGTTAGTTTGTTGAAATTCCAGCCATTGGTTCAAGATAAAGTGTGCACACAAGCTTTTTTCTATCATAATTTGAGTCAAAGTGCCGGTGTGACCTTGAAAACAAGATAAAGGTCACCAAAATCTAATCACTTCTTTCCCCAATCCCAATGATGTATCTGTTCTAATTTGGTCAAATTCCATCTATTGATTCATGAGATAGAGTGCACACGAGGCTCACTGTTTGAGTATTTATAATGTAGTGACCTAGAAAATTAGGTCAAGGTCACCAAAATCTAATCAATTCTTTCCCCCATCCTTAGGATGTGTCTGTGCTAGTTTTTTATTCAAATTCCAGCCATTGGTTAAAGAGATAATGTGCACACAAACTTTTTACTGCATTAAAAAGGCTCACTTCTTGAGTATTTATAATGGTAGTGATCTTGAAAATAAGATCAAGGTCACCAAAATCTAATCACTTCTTTCACCCATCCTTATGATGTATCTGTGCTAGTTTGGTCAAATTCCAGCAATTGGTTAAAGAGATAGTGTGCACACAAACTTTTTACTGCATTAACAAGGCAACAAGGCTCACTTTTTGAGTATTTATAATGTAGTGACCTTGAAAATAATGTCAAGGTCACCAAAATTTAGTCATTTCTTTCCCCCATCCTGATAGTGTGCACACAAACTTTTTACTGCATTAAGAAAAATTTTTACAAAGGGCAATAACTCCAACAGAATTGGTCCCTTGCCCTTACTTTCTCTTATGTAGGTACATCTTATTGATATCAAAGTGTCTGCAGAAACTGATGAATATTCATCACTGCATTTTCAAGATATTAGGAAAAAACCAGCGTCGCAGATGGACACGTGGACGGACATTCCAACAATTCGGGTTTAGGGGCTACATCCCATTGTAAATTCCCATGGGGGTTTAAGGGCGATAAGCTCCTTAACCAACAGGTTTATAATGTATCTTAACTGAATAAAGCATAATGTGGTTACAAAATTGAACCCCTTAACCCGAAATGTTGGCTCGGACGGACGGACGGACAACGTGAAAACAGTATACACACCCACAAACAAAGTTTGCAGGGGGTATAATAATACTGGCTTAAATATTTGTTTAATTATGACAAATTCTGCAAATATTTATAACAGTAACACTGATGACTATATATTTATTTCCTGGAATAAAGAGAAAAGTAAAAAGGTAAAACCATACTACTCCACCATTATCCTGTCGCGGGCAGATAACTGTCAAAAAGTAAGAAAATTTTCACGTTAGTAATCCCAAACCAGATCTTCAAAATATCAATGCACACACTAAGTTTGGTGAAAATCCATTCACATTTACTTAAGTTATCGTCCGGAAATGAAAATACAGACAGACAGACAGACAGATAGACTGATAGATGGATATACAGACAGAAACACACACAAATGACCAACATGATACCATAATACTCCACCACTATCGTATGTTGGGATATAAAACTTTACCAAGATTCAAGTCTTCATCTTGTGCAAAATTTTCTTCACTTTCTGTGACAACAACGAAACATATAGGCATATTTACTTCAAACAGTTTACATGCATAATTGCCCCTCGAAGATTACACATTCTAAATTAGGAAAATAATTGATAGACTAACACGTCTTAAGCAAGAGTCACTGAATCTGTCTGAAAACTTATTTCAATGGACATGGGTGGTACTTAGAAGTAACAAGTGCGGCACTTAGAGGTAACGATTGACAAATTTGTGTCATTATATTTGGGGTGTAAATTTATTGTCATAACTACACAGGCCCAATGTCAGTTGATGTCTTACTGTCTGTTGATTATGGATTAGTGATGTGTAACTAATTCTGATAAGGACATTGTCGTCAAGGGAAACAGTTAATCAATGAACAGATTAAGCCTATTGGCACCTGTTTATTATTTTTCATTCAGACACCCAGCAAAATCTTTGATCAGCCGGCACATTTGTCCATGTACATCTCTGTCCACTTGAAGAGAACTTGAATCCTTTTCCATTGAAAGAGTGCCCAGTACAGCCAGCACATGAACAAAGGATACTTATCACATAGGGGACCAGCAAAGGCTCAGGCAACAGGGGACTGCACATGCTCATTTGAAGAACCACAACAAAAACCATTAGGTTCCTTTTATAATGTGCTGGCTCATATTAGACCACTGTATCAATGTATCATGTATCTCTTTGGAACAGTTTCTTACAATCTCAAATGAGGTTTGTTTAAGTTAATGTCATGATATCAAAGTGACAAGCACATAATATTTCTTGAACTGCTCCGAGCAGCCATTAATATGTCATTCAGAATTGTAGCAAATGACTTTCGAAGTAACAGACTGCAGAACTTACATATAACTTTAGGTACAATATCCTAAGACATGTTTAGAGAATCAGAACCAGATCTTCATGCTATTTACTTAAATTTATAATCAAAGAATATGGCAATCTACATGTAAAACATTCCTACATATGTATGTACTCATGTATGTAGAAACATGAATCATGTCAAGAGAAAATGTATCTCTGAAGAATATGTGGTCAATTCAGTCCCAGATCAGCCTGTGCATCCATGCAGTTTGAAAGAGCTCCAGATAAGGCAGTTTTTTTCAAAAAGCTTTGATATTTTTCTTGTTTCTCCACAAAAACATATGTTGTGGGTATTCATTAGAAATGCCTTGACAAGGCACTTCTAATAACTACCTACTACATATTACTTTTGTTGAGAAAAAAGAAAAAATATTTACCTGACAGCCCTCTTATCTGGAGCTATGCACTGTCTGATCAAGACCTTTGCAACTCACATGACACGTTTTTCTCTTTAAAAAAAAACAACTAGAAATTGTGTTTGTAAAACACAATGCCCCCAACCATATGCTTGCCTCTAAAGATAATACAAGATAAAAATGGCCCAATCTACAAAGGGCCATAACTCCTGAAGTATTTTTCTGAATTTGTTCAGAAGCTAATAAGGTCATCTTCTGATCTCTACCAATCTATTCATCTAGCTCCAACAGTTTTTTAGATATTTTGCTGACAAGGTAAAATGCCCAAATTTACAAAGGGCCATTACTCATAAAATATTTTTCAGAATTTATTCAAAAGTCAATCAGGTCATCTACTCATCATTACAATCAATTCATCAAGTTTTAAGACTCTAGCTCCAACACTTTTTGAGATATTTTGCTGACAAGGTAAAATGTCCCAAATTACAAAGGGCCATAACTCATGAAATGTTTTTCAGAATTTATTCAAAAGTTAATCAGATCATCTACTCATCACTATCAATCTATTCATCAAGTTTCAAGGCTCTAGCTTCAACAGTTTTTTGGGATATTTTGCTGAGAAGTGAAAACTGCCCAAATTTACAAAAGGCCATTACTCCTGAAATGTTTTTCAGAAGTTAATCAGATCATTTACTCATCATTACCAATCAATTCACCAAGTTTCATGGCTCTAGCTCCAACAGTTTTAAGATATTTTGCTAACATGGTAAAAATACCCAAAATTACAAAGGGCTATTCATGAAGTATTTTTCAGTATTTATTCAAAAGTTAATCAGGTTGTCTACTCATCACTACCAATCAAGTTTCAAGGCTCTGGCTTTAATAGTTGTTAAGATATTTTGCTGACAAGGGAAAATGCCCAAATTTACAAAGGGTCATTTCTCATGAAATATTTTTGAGAATTTATTCAAAAGTTAACCAGATTATCTACTCATCATTACCAATCAATTCACCAAGTTTCATGGCTCTAGTTCCACAGTTTTTCAGATATTTTGCTGACAAGGTAAAAATGCCCAAATTTCAAAGGGCCATAACTCATTAAGTATTTTCCAAAATTTTATTTAAAAGCTAATCAGGTCGTCTACTCATCACTACTGGTCTATTCATCAATAAAAGTCAACAAGAGCTGTCACATGACAGCATAGCTCGCCTGTTTGCGCCTTGTCTACCTATGTTTTCATATTAACACTTCAACAGGTGTACTTAGTATTTTTATACAATTCTATTACAAATACAATGTTTTGTGAGTCTGAATATAAATCACACATCCCTCTATAAATCTTAATGCAAATCTTTGTGTTACATCACATGGAACTAATGTTCCTGGTATGAAATTTCTCCATCAAATAGTCTTCCAGTCATAAGGCAAAATCATTGAACGAAGAAATAAAGGTCACATTGAGTCACACTGACCTAGATATATTTTTATGTCAATCAATGGGTCACATGGAAGTTAAAATCTAGGTATGACATTTCTCTATCAAACAGTCTTCGAGATATAAGGTAAAATCACTGGACTGTGAAATGTCGGTCACAATAACCTACATATATTTTTAGGTTACTCTTAGTGTCACATGGAACTAATATTCATGGTATGATATTTCTCCATCCAATAGTCTTCAAAATACAAGGAAAAATCACTGAACAATGAATTATAGGTCACACTGACATGCATATATTTTGAGGTCTGCCTTTGTATCACATGGAACTAATATCCAAGGTATGACATAGCTCTTATCAAATAATCATCAAGATATAAGGCATAATCACTGGACCATGAAATACTCGTCACATTGACCTATAAATATATACTGAGGTCACTCTTCCTGTCACATGAAACTAATATCTAAGGTATGACATTTCTCTATCAAATAGTCTTTGAGTTATAAGGCATAATCAATTGTCAGTGAAATATAGGTCACACTGACCTACATATATTTTGTGGTCAGTCTTCGTGTCACATGGAACTAATATCAAAGGTATGACATTTCTCTATCAAATAGTCTTCAAGTTATAAAGCATATTCGCTGGTATATTTTGAGGTCAGCCTTTGTGTCACATGAAACTAATATGCAAGGTATGACATTTCTCTTATTAAATAGTCATTGAGATATAAGGCATAATCACTGGTCCATGAAATATTGGTCACACTGACCTACATACATATTGAGGTCACTCTTTGTGTTGCACGGAACTAATGTCTAAGGTATGACATTTCTCTATCAAATAGTCTTGCAGTTATAAGGCATAATCACTGTCAATGAAGTATAGGTCAAATTGACCTACATATATTTTGATGTCACTCTTCGTATCACATGGAACAATTATCCAAGGTATGACATTTCTCTATCAAATAGCCTTGAGATATAAGGCATAATCACTGGACTATGAAATATAGGTCAAACTGACCTACATATACTTTGAGGTCACTCTTAGTGTCACATGAAACTAATATCCAAGGTATGACAGTTCTCCATCAAATAGTCATTGAGATATAAGGCGGAATCATTGGACCATGAAATATAGATCACATTGACATACATATATATTGAAGTAACTCTTCCAGTCACATGGAACTAATATCTAAGGTATGACATTTCTCTATATAATAGTCTTTGAGTTATAAGGCATAATCACTGGTCCATGAAATATAGGTCACATTGACCTACATATATTTTAAGGTCACTCTTCATGTCACATGGAAGTAATATCCAAGGTATGACATTTCTCTATCAAGTAGTCTTCGAGTTATAAGGCATAATCAGAGTACCATGAAATATAGGTCACACTGACCTAATTATATTTTGAGGTCACTTTTCCTGTCACATGGAACTAATATTCAAGGTATGACATTTCTCCAACAAATAGTCATCAAGATATAAGGCCTAATCACTGGACCATAAAATCTGGGTCACATTGACCTACATATATAATGAGGTCACCCTTCGTATCACATGGAACTAATAACTAAGGTATGACATTTCTCTATCAAATAGTTTTCGAGTTATAAGGCATAATCACTGGTCCATGAAATATAGGTCACATTGACTTACATATATTTTGACGTCACTCTTTGTGTCACATGCAACTAATATCCAAGGTATGACATTTCTCTTTCCAATAGTCTTCGAGATATAAGGCATAATCTCTGGACCATGAAATATAGGTCAAACTGACCTTTGCCCAATGACACTTAAAGCAATGTCACAAGGTTGACTGATGTATTAGCAAGGATGTGTTTACAATGCTAGCATAACAGAAATGAAGTGTTTAAAAGTAAAACATATTTTAACTAGCAATACTTAACCTATAGATAATGTGCTATTGTATTCTGTATTTCAAACTTTCCAAAGAAAAAACAAGTCAGTCATCTTAAAGAGTCTTAAACCAGAAGGTTCCTTTAAGCAGTTACCTGTGTGACATCACTCTTCCTGCTCTTTTGATCACATGTCAGTTTCTTTGAAGGATAACAATATAACTGAGCTACGCAGATGGGGTGGGGGCAGGGGAGGGGGGGTCTAAATATATGTAAGATATTAATTACCTTCATATATGTGAAATAGGCTTTGGAGGCTGTCAGTCTTCTCTAGGCTACAAAGGTTCCACACACCACTTTTTGGGCAACAACAATTGGGCCTAAAGTGTGAAGATTAGCTGCTTGTTGAGACATGTCTCTCAGGTAGAATTTAGCAAAAGTAGAGGATTGATTCCATACTGCTGCTTTGAGTATTTCATTGAGCGGAACTGTATCAAAGAATGCCAAAAAAGATAGCGCCCTAACTTCATGAGCTTTGATTTTTAGGAAAGAGATGTCTCTATGGGTGAGTTTCCTATAGGCAAGCTTAATAGTATAAGATACCCATCTCGAGACCGAAGCCTTAGAGATGTCTTGATTGCCTTTAATTGGTAGAAATAATCTAGTTCTTTTCTGACGATAAGAACTAGTCATCTTAAGGTAGAATTTTAATGCTCTTATAGGGCATAAAAGTCTATCCAATTGTTCCCTTTTACATGTTCTAGCTAAACTACGGATAACTATAGGATATGGGCAAATGGACGGAAGTTGATTCTTTGCCAAAAACCCAGTTTGAACTATTAACGATACTGAACCATTAGATTGATTGAACCTTAAATGATTTGCATCCATTGCCAAAGCATGAATTTTGCTGCATCTTTTAGCCTTGACAAGAGCTAATAGAAAGGCTGTCTTAATCGTAACATGAAGTTTAGATGCCTTATGTAGTGGTTCATATGCAGCTTTCTGGAGGCAAACTAAGACCCAAGATCCCATTTAGGGGCAACAGATCTTTGTACTGGGCATTGCAACTTAAAAGATCTAATTAATTCTGACAAGACTGGGTTGGATCCCACTCTATTACCAGTCTTAAATTTAAGAGTATTAGATAGTATGGATCTCTTGATGGTACTTATTTGATGTTTTTTCTCAGAAAAAGGTAAATAAGGAAGTCGGCTATTACTGTAAGAGGGGCTGAGACCAGATTAACCTTCTTTCTATGACACCAATTGGAGTATACGACCCATTTTGAATCATAGACTTTCTGAGTAAATGTTCATCTTGATTTTGAGACAAAGTCTGCAATGTTTTGCAAAAACTTTTATCTCTAATCGATTGCTTGATAACTCCCAAGCATGAAGATCGAGTAATGGGAGATTTGGATGTTGAAACTTTCCTTTTGACTATGTCAGTAGTTTTGGAAAGAGCAGAAGACAAACTGGAGCTGATACCAATAGTTGTAACACCTCTGAAAACCACGGACGTTGGGGCCAAAGAGGAGCATTACATACTAATCTGCACCGAGATTGACGTATCTTGGTTAAAACAGAGTGTATCAGAATTGTTGGCGGAGATGCATTATGCATGAAGACAATTCAGTTCATTGACAATGCGTCTATCGCTAAGGCATGACTGTTCGGAACTGGAGATACATACAATGGGAGTTTGTGATTGAATCGCATTGCAAACAAATCCACATTGGGATAATTGAGCATTTCGAAAATGGAGTTCGTTATTGATTGATCCAAAGTCCATTCTGTTTTTTTGAGAGGTCTGTTGAAAGGTGGTCTGCCAATATATATGACGAACTCTGATCACGATACTGTGTTCCAGTCACCAATGGAGGATCTTCCATACCTGTACGCATAGGTTGGGAGAATGTGTTCCTCCTTGTTTGTTGATATAGGAGACCACTGTTGTATTGTCGGCAGAGATCATAACACAAGAGTAGTGTATGTATTTTATGGCTTTCTTCAGTGCTAAATGATTTGTCATCATTTCCAGAATATTGATATGGAGCTGGGATTGGTCTTCCGACCAGCCACCATGAAAGGATAGTCTCATCGGCTCGAGATGAGCTCCCCATCCATAATGACTGGCATCCGTAAAGAGGAATGTATTGGGATCTGGAGGGTGAATGGATATTCCCAGAATGAAGTGATTGGTGTCCATCCACCATTTCAAATGGAATCGAATCATCCTGTTGATCAGAACCTCATGATCAAGAGGAAGAATGTGAGGTCTCCAGACAGATAAGAGATACATTTGAAGCGGTCGTAAATGTAGTCTGCCTAGGAGAATGAAGTCTGCTGCTGCACTGAGTTTGCCCAAAAGAGAAAGGAAAGTTTGTGCCGAAACTTGAGTGAGAAAGGAACAGTTTGATAGTCAGAAGTAGGGAATCGACTCGGTCTGACTATATTCTGTTGTGTCAGAAATTCAATCCCTGTAAATGTGAATTTCTAGGATGGTATCAAATCTGACTTCTTTAGATTTGGAATGAACCCTAGACTCTGCACAGTTTGAAGGCAATATATTGTATGAGATACTAGCCGGTTGCCAATTAGATCTCTTATAAGCCAATCGTCTAGGTACAGAAATAACAGGATGGCATGTTGACGCAAGTGCGCTGCTATTACGTCCATCAGTTTGGTGAAAATCCACGGACTTAGGGACATTCTGAAGGTTAAGGCCATGAATTGGAAGACCTGACCTTCAAACATGAACCGAAAATACTTTCTGGATTGAGGGTGAATCGGAACATGTAGGTAAGCATCTGTCAGGTCTATGGAGACAGTCCAATCGTTGACCAATATCAAATGTCATACCGAACTGATTCTCTCCATCTTGAATGGTTGTTTTCTTATATATTGATTTAGCAGAAGGAAATCTATTACCGGACGTAACTTTCCATTTTTTTTTTTTGGAACAAGAAATAACCGGGAATAAAAAACAGGAGTTCCCGAATCTTATACCCTTTCCACTGCCCATTTCTGGTGAAGTTCCACCATCTCTTCTCGTAGTAACGGGGAAGAAGATTTACTCAGACTCATCTGAACTGAAGAAAGAGGGGGAGTTGACCTGAATGGTATCCGGAAACTGTCTCAAATGATAGAGAGGACTCATCTATTGTTTGTTAATTCTCCCAAATGTTCCACAGTGGGCCAATCTTCCTCCCACTGGAATATCTGGGTGTGGCAAGATAGGCAGTGGAAAGGGTTGGCTTTCAGAACTTTGTGGAAGAAGAGGCTTGTTTAGAGGAGGGGAACTGTCTCGTGTTACTACTCCTCTTAGTGTAGGCCTTTCTAGTACTGGACGTAAAGGACTGGGTTTGAGATTTAGACCTATACAGTTGTGTCTGTTTATGTCTAGCTGATTTACTTGGCTGTCTAGGTCTTTTAAATGGTCCCGTAACCAAATAAGAAGACTTTTGTTGCTGTACATTAGTACTGGCTGAGGAAGATGCTATAAATCTCTGTTATTGCTCTTCGTAAATAGATTTAGCAACTTCTCTGATTTTATAATCAAACAAAGTTTTTGCATTAATTGGAGCATTTATAAGTTCATAACCTGAATTCTCCAATAACTTTGATGTGGTTATTGCTGCGTCACTTCTAGCCTGAAATAGCTCTGTGTCGAGAACAGTGGACATTGCTGTTGAATGTCGAATGGATTTAGCCACAGCCTCCAAGAGTCTAGACAGAGCTGTGACTGACATGGACTCTTGTTGGAGACATAAGTAGGCTGCAGAAGGGAACAAATCTGCATGCTAATTGATCGTCACTAATTTGCGAACTCTCTTTTCCCAGATTTCTAGATTTTTAACTGGGATGGAACATCTTCCCCTGCTAGAAATGTCCAATTGCGAAGCATTGGCTTCTAGCTGGGGAAGATTCTCTGTGGGAAAATCTTTGTTATGGCATTTATAGTATTTAGACGGTGCCAATGACAAAATTAAATGCTGAGGACAGAGCCAGTCTTTACCACAATTTTCAGAGTCTATTTTGCTCTGTATAAATTTAGTGGTACCTTCCATTAATTTTGCTTGTGGGAGCACTAATAATGGAAATGCTCAAGCCTCCATTAAGTGATCAATTCCAGACCGTGGTTTTGCAGGAGTATTTTCCTCCGTCGACTTAGGACAACTCCTGTGGAAGTAGTCTGAATACTTCATTGATAGCCCTGTCAAAGGACCGAGTTTCCGACCCTGAATCGGATCCTGTGTCCCTTGAAGATTGTTGCACTACATTCTCAGACTGTATGATAGGTGTCTGTTCTATAGTCCTTTCAGGTTGCAGTGTTATCCAAACTTCCACAATATCTACCATAATCATGACTAGAAGAAGATGAAGAAGAAGACGACATCGAATGTCCTCTTCTCTTCTTGTGTAAATGTTTAGAACTCTTTGATCTTCTGTTTCTCCTTTGAGAATCCAAAGAGGATGATCTGGAAGAGGAGGAAGAAGAAGACAATCTATGTCTTTTCCTCTTCTTTGTTCTGTGTTTTGTTTTAGGCTGATCTCTTCTATTATGCCTAGATAGAGATGTATGCCTATCTGCAGACTGCCAAGACTTAGTGTTACTAGGAGGACCTATAATGACACTTGGGTCCGACATCTGACTAAAGTCTGGCTCTAGAGGTAATAAAACTCTCTTTGAAGCTGTAGGGTTCTGAGGCTCATTAGGAAATGACTGTTCAGAACCCCCAAGTGATATATTGGATACCAGGTGATCATTGCTCATCGAATGCCACATGATGACCGGAGCCTGGTAAGTTGAATGGTGCCCAGTGACCAGTGACTGGTTGACCCGTGACTGGTGCCTGGTGATTAAATGCCTGGTGCCTGGTGACTGGTGCCTGGTAATCCCTAAACGACCGGTGACTGGAAGACTGATGACAGTAACTGGTTGACCGGTGCCTGGTTGACCGGTGATAAACTGCCCAGTGCCTGGTGACCGGTAATTGGTTGACTGGAGACTGGCTGACCGGTGACTGGTTGATTGGTGGCTGGCTGACCTGTGACTGGCGACCAGTGACCGGTGTCTGGTGGACTTACACTTTGGATGCACTCAGGATCCAAGTAGTCACCACCTTGATGAGTCTTACCCCTGGCAGTATAGCCCTGTGGGGTGGTGCTCCCATCTAAAGAATTGACATCAGATGGATCTGAGACAGCCAGTCTTGTTCTGCTTCTTCTTAGCCATGACTGATTTTCTTGCAGAGTATGCTTGATGTCTCTCTGCAAGTACCCAGGTCTCCTCAGACCAACGATTACAGGTGGAGCAAGTCGATGACCTGGAACAAGAAAAACATGATAAGCATTTTTGGTGATTATCCCACTGTGCTTTTATATGTCCACAATCGCCGCGAATGGTTTTCATGAAAAGTCGCAAAAATGCATGACATGGACAAGCGATCAATAATAACAAGAAATTGAAAAACGATTTATAGAAAATAATATAATCATGAGTGGAAGGAATGAAAGAGGAACATAAGAAAGATAAGGATTAATAACCGGAGAAAAGAAAGAAAATATATATTTTTTTCACCCGGTGAAAAATCCTTTGTTTACTGTCTTGTCCACAGAAAAGAAACTGACACGTGATCAAAAGAGCGGGAAGAGTGACGGCACACAGCTAACTGCTTAAAGGGACCTTCTAGATTAAGACTTTAAGATGACTGACTGTCGTTTTTTTCTGTGGAAGGTTTGAAATACAGAATAGAATAGCACATTATCTATAGGTTAATGTATTGTACAGTTAAAATGCACTAAACACTTTACAAGAGGTGTCCTGGATTTTGAACCCTAGCCCCATTCCAGAGCATGAACCCAGGGGCCGATACCTATGGACACTTAGACGACCCTTCCAGGCACCCATGTTCCAAATATGAATGCTTGTTGACAACTGACTACTAAGATATAAGCATATGAAAAACTTAAAACACAGCAATAGAGCATTTTACAAAGGTTTTGACCACTAGCCCCATCCCGGGGCATGAACCCAGAGGTCTGTTCTTACGAAATCGCAGACAGCCCTCCCAAGCACCCATGTTCCAAATATGAATGGTCTGTGGTAAGTGACTATTGAGATATAAGCATTTGAAAAATTTTAACACAGTGTGACGGGAATGGGAACGGGAACGCGCACACGCACGACCGGTGTGACTGCAATAGCTCTCTTTATACTTCGTACAGGGGAGCAAAAAAGGAGTTTCAAGGCTCTAGCTTTAATAGTTTTTGAGATATTTTGCTGACAAGAGTTCTACCATATTTTTTCAAAGGGCCATAACTCAGGAAAAGGGCATAATCCTGTCAAGAAAAAATATGCGTCAACCATTTTTTCATGAGGAATCCACATAAGAAATTTCAAATTAGTAGCATGCACGAATCTAAAGTTATGCTATGCATCAAAAGCGTGACAAACAGACGGATGGACAGATGAACATCCCAGAAGCAATATGCCCCTCCAACTTCTTCGAAGTTGGGGGCATAAAAATGGCAAAAAATTCATCATGCCCAACTGATAATTTAACGAGATGTTTTATGGCTATTGCCCTCAACTCTGGTACACTAATGAGTCTGTTCACCACCGGTGGAATTTCCAGAATTACCTGGGGACTACTTTTCTCTGATAACAGTGGTTACCTGCACTGTAATATATAATCTTAAAATCTTTATTTTTTAACATAGGAAGCCATTTAAAATGTGCAATTTCATTATCTTTTTATGCAGATTAAGATTTTGGAATCAGTTTTGAGCTACTTCATTGTGTTTTATATTTAAGAATTTTCCATGTGCTTTCTAGTTAACTGTCTTATCAGTATTACTTAACTAATTAAGTACCAGAGCATCATTTTATTGGCATCCGGGCAGATTTTTACAGTCTTAGTCATCAGAAACTTATGGAAATGCAATACCCCACTAACCCAACTTTGATATAGTATTAGTCGAGAATGTGGGGGTAAAATTCTCTCAGAGAAAAACATGGCATGACTCACATATTCTATCATATTAGATGATTTGGTAACTGGATAGCAAAGGATCTGAGTAGACTGCACAGATACAGTATTGTTCAAGAACAGAGAGAAAGACAAAAAAAGATAACTGCTCAAGAACATCTTAGCCTACCAGTGGTGGCACACTACCTTTTGATAAGACTGTTCCAATCAGATTATGAAACACAAGATTTTATGTATGTCTGAAATAACAGTGTATTCGGAGCCACAGAGAATATTACTTATCTACCCTATGTATTTGGACACCTTAGGGGAACTTGATACAATAAGTAGATTTTCTGCCATTTTTGTGAGGGATACAACTTTTGTGACTTCCAATTTGCTTTTCTGCACAACAAGTCCATACTGAAAGGGCCTTTACTCTAAAAGGAAAGATTTTGCTCCCATGGATAGCAAATTCTTTCCATTTAGAGTAGACCCCTTTTCAAAAGGGAGACAAACAAACCTGCCAGTTGTCTCTCTTGAAAGTGTATCCATTCCCCTTAACACATTACCATACTTGTCCTAAAATTTGAATATGACCACTTTATTACCAGTTGATATGCCTAAAGCGGGATATGGTGTCTGTTCTGGGTCTGCACTGTTTGTTCATGACTAGATGTCCAAATACTTAGGGTAAATATATTATTATATTTCTGTGTGTGTTTATCAATACAAAGAATCAAAACTAGATCCTTTCCATCAACAGGCAAGTTCTTATATAAAATTTGTTTTAGTGATTTGAGAAAAATACTTTTGTTTGACAAAATTCAATTTTTGAAGAACAAATCTAGCTTGTCAGTATGCTACAGATTTCTATCTGCATTCATAATCATTGCTTACACTGGCAAATATACCTTACACCACCGCTCCATTTACAATAGTGACTAGAAAGAACAGGCTTTTGGGCATCTTTCTACAGTTATCACAAAAGTAATACCTAGAAGCCCCTATATTGTAGTTGCTATGATAACTGAGCTATGATATTATATTTGCAGCTTGGACCAGGCATGTTAGAACGCATACTTTATATTTCCTTCTCTTGTTGTTTTTTCTCTAATTTGTTTTTTCATTAATTTGTTCATTTCATACTTTCATAATAACATGTTCCTTTGGAACTTTCATAATTTGAAAACCTTGAAACTTCATATCTGCAAAGCTGTATGAGGTATTCCCAAGTAGACAGAAATTCATAGCGAAATATCATCATCATCCAAAGGCAACCTTTTAGATTTTTATTGTACAATAAAAATTGAAGTTTTATCAAACAAATACTTATTCTCATCATTCAGTGTTATATTAATCCTTTCAGCCTTGCAGTTATGAGTTGTCTTATAAGGAGCTATACTGTTTGCCATTCTGTTTTTGATTTTTGTCTAACACCCCGTTTGTATCAATGGAGGTGATCTAAATTCAAAGACAGAAGGGTCCACTTCATAAACTCTGGGGTGAAAGGTTAATATATATGTATGATTCAGAAATGAGACAACTTCAAAGCAATGAAATATTATATCCAGAAAAAACTGTTTTTGCTTCAGAGAAAGTTTACTTACTTGTCCTTAAATGTGGTGTTAAAAGATCTATCATGGATGAAAAGAATGTTTTGATAATTATAACAAGTTCTCTGACATCCCATCATAGCCCCAGATGAGAGAATCCAGACAAATATTCCTCTTACTTCTTCAGAAAAAACTTATGTTTCTTTGTTTGTTTGTTTTTTTTTGTTTTTTGGGTTTTTTTTTTTTGTCTCATTAAAAGCACATTGGTGAGGTGCTTCTAAAGTGTACACACAACATACATCTTTGTGGAGAAATAAGAAGATTATCAACTATGAATGGCTGAAAAAAAATGTGCCATATCTGGAGCTATGAATATTGTTATAAAATTTGATTACCAGTGCCCAGTTGTTCAAAACTAAAGATGTTAGTTAACTTTTCCTTAAAACTTTATTAAATATGGCATATACACTAATATTTTTTGTTGAAAAAATGTGAGTAGCTTTTGCATTTGCAAAAGCTACTCAAAATTTTTTCAGCAAAAATACCTGTGAACTAGAAATTGTACTTATTAGAACAGTTAACACTAATGAGCTTGTTAAGCTAATGATGCTTTGAACAAGTGAGCCCAGGTTATCTCCTTATCTGGAGCAATGAATATATAGAATCTCATAGGGAAATAAGTATGGGCTTGAAAGCATAATATCCAAAAATAATACACAGGAATCGCTTTATAACACAGTCAGTTGATTATAGCACAGTTTTCTATATACTATACGGTTTAAAAATGGACCCTAATAATGTTGAATCCAACAAACATGTACATATTCTATAGAAAAAGACCATTTATGATCATTTTTCTATATAATTAATATATTTTTCTTTGGATACAACACAGTTGTTTAGCTAACACAATGTTTACTTTGGATCCTAGTGTTATGAGCCAGGCATAATGAGAAAGAAATGAAAGTGAAACCAGCAACAAGCTTTAAATTATTAACAATATTTTATTCACAAAAAAATAAGACAAGATTCAAAGTAAACAGTACCTTTCAAGGTTATGTCACAAAGTCACTCAAAAATTATCCACAAGAATTTATAAAACAAATCCTTTGAATAGCAGTTTCTGATCCCATAATTTAAAGTTCCTGAATTCAGAATTTAAGTCCAGAATGAATAAAATATTAAAGTAATCCAGTATAGAATAATTTCCGATGAAAGTATACAAAGATGCCCATATGAAAATCTTTTCTCCTTATATAATATCAAAGAACGTTCTAGAAAAAGAATTTACTACAGGCATCTCTTATTTTCCAGATCCAGTCAAGAAACTTCTAAATTTCCCCCGGGGACCATGTTTTTTGATGTATCATGAAGGCTTGAACAATTTTGGTAGAGGGTCACCAAAGCAACATTCCTGCCAAGTTACATTGAACTCGGTCCAATGGTTTCTTAAAAGAAAATTTTTAAAGTTTTTTATATAGATACATAGGGAAAATAAGCCCCGCCCCCTAGCGGCCATGTTTTTTGACGAATCACAATTACTTGAACAATCTTGGTACAGGGTCACCATGGAAACATTTTTGCCAAGTTATAATGAAATTGGTCCAGTGGTTTCTGACAAGAAGATTTTTCAAGTTTTCTATAAAGATATATAGGGAAAATAAGCCCCGCCCCCTGGCAGCCATGTTTTTTGACAATCCAAATGGCTTGAACAATCTTGGTACAGAATCACAAAGGAATAATTCTGCAAAATTATATAGCAATTGGTCCAGTGGTTTCTGACAAGAAGAATTATTAAGTTTTTTGTATAGATATATAGGGAAAATGAGCCCCGCCCCCTGGTGGCCATGTTTTTTGACAAATCCAAATGGCTTGAACAATGGTAGAGAGTCACCAAAGGAACATTTCTGCAAAATTATATTGAAATCGGTCCTGTGGTTTCTGACAAGAAGATTTTTAAAGTTTTCTATACAGATATATAGGGAAAATAAGCCCCGCCCCCTGGCGGCCATGTTTTTTGACGAATCCAAATGGCTTGAACAATCTTAGTAGAAAATCACCAAAGGAACAGTTCTGCAAAATTATATTGAAATCGGTCCAGTTGTTTCTGACAAGAAGACTTTAAAAGTTTTCTACATAGATATATAGGGAAAATAAGCCCCGCCCCCTGGCGGCCATGTTTTTTGACGAATCCAACTGGCTTGAAAATCTTGGTAGAGGATCACCAAAGGAACATTTCTGCAAAAGTATATTGAAATCGGTCCAGTGGTTTCTGACAAGAAGATTTTTAAAGTTTTCTATATAGATATATAGGGAAAATAAGCCCCGCCCCCTGGCGGCCATGTTTTTTGACGAATCCAAATGGCTTGAACAATCTTGGTAGAGGATCACCAAAGGAACATTTCTGCAAAATTATATTGAAATCGGTCCTGTGGTTTCTGACAAGAAGATTTTTAAAGTTTTCTATACAGATATATAGGGAAAATAAGCCCCGCCCCCTGGCGGCCATGTTTTTTGACGAATCCAAATGGCTTGAACAATCTTGGTAGAGAGTCACCAAAGGAACATTTCTGCAAAATTATATGGAAATCGGTCCAGTGGTTTCAGACAAGAAGATTTTTGAAGTTTTCTATACAGATATATAGGGAAAATAAGCCCCGCCCCCTGGCGGCCATGTTTTTTGATAAATCCAAATGGCTTGAACAATCTTGGTAGAGGATCACCAAAGGAACATTTCTGCAAAATTATATTGAAATAGGTCCAGTGGTTTCTGACAAGAAGATTTTTAAAGTTTTCTATATAGATAATATTGGGAAAATAAGCCCCGCCCCCTGGCGGCCATAATTTTTGACGAATCCAAATGGCTTGAACAATCTTGGTAGAGGGTCACCAAAGGAACATTTCTACAAAATTATATGGAAATCGGTCCAGTGGTTTCTGACAAGAAGATTTTTTAAGTTTTTAGTTAAAAAATCTATTTTTAGCTCCTGTGACCTAGATATGCAATGGACCGGAACCATTTGAACAACTTTGAAAGAGGACCAACCAAGGATCATTCCTGTGAAGTTTGGTCAAATTCCCACCAGTGGTTTAGGAGGAGATGTTGTTTAAAGACTGTGGACAGACGGACATCCGGACGACGACGACGACGACGACAACGACGTCGACGACGACGATGACAGACGGTGAGTGATCACAATAGCTCACCATGAGCCTTCGGCTCAGGTGAGCTAATAAAGCTATTTATGGAAAAGTAGTAAACATGATGTTTAAAATAACTGAACACCCTATATATAACACCTAGCAATGGTGTCAACATTTTGAAACCAATTTGCTTAATCTGCTGAAAATAAGGCCATGGCTTGCTCACCTGAGTTACAAAGCCACTGCAGGCACACAGATGTTATGCAACATTTTTCTAATCCTATCATTGCAACTAATGAAAGGATCATCATTTAAGCAATTCTTAGTTTTGAAGAAGAATATATGGGCATGACAGTCAATGGAGCGTGATCATTTGAACAAACTCTTAATCACATTTCAACAGTAGGATTGATGTGAAATTTGGTGGAAAGTGGTTTCTGAAGTGTTGTTTAACAATATCATGATTTTATACATGTTAATAGCACAGGGGCAGGGAAATATAATAAACATCAAAAAGATTGTCTTTGGAAACAAAGAACTCACTATGGATTAGAAAATGGGAGTCTCACTTTTATTGACTCTTGATAAGCAGTAATGAAGTTTGCAACACTGCTTACTGTGGTTTTGGAGGAGCTGTCATTTAAAAAATTCATTTTTTTTTTTCAAAATTAAATGTTGCCATGGCAACCAAACAAAATAGTCACAGGTCATAAAACACATAAACTCGGTAGACAATCATCCAATGATCATAACTGCCAAATATGGTTCACATCACTTCAATGGTTATAGAGAAAATACAATTTAACCATTTTCTCATATAAGTCTATGGGAGTTTTCTGTTGCCATGGCAACCAAACCAAGAGACAGATTGGGAGACATTTAGCTATTTTCAATTGCCCTTACCCATTTGACATTTGTACCAAATTAGAGTCCTACTGCTTCAGTGGTTTTGGAGGAGTAGTCATTAAAAACAAAATAGCCATTGGTCATAAAACACATAAACTGGGTAGACAATCATCAGATGACCATAACTGCAAAATATGGTTCACATCACTTCACTGGTTATGACGAAAATGCAATTTAACCATTTTCCCATTATAAGGCTATGGGAACTTTCTGTTGCCATG